>OY744521.1:179805348-179855348 GCA_963556195.1 Sepiola atlantica | reverse complement strand
GGGGACCAATGGCCCTTATCAGCGGGAAATCGTTGGTAGGTGGCTGTTGCGATTACCGCAAGGTCATCAGTGGTGATGAACGAAAAGAGGTGGAGCATACTGGAGGCCTGAGGAGACTTGTTGTCACTCGGACTCCAGGGAATACCACAGGTTGTCAGCAGTGGGCGATCACTGACGATGACCAGTGTGATAACTCCTAGTGAGTAAATAATAATTGTTGTCGGTGAGCAATTGTTGCATAGCCACCACTCCTGCCTTGACCGAGGCAGTTCTCTTAAACCAATCAAACAACTGGTTACGGTCCCAAAAAGGCATTTGTTACATAACGCTTGTAAATTAATCTTCTCGTAACCGAAAACAATACGAAAGTTTACGAAAAGATTATGAAAGCGTTTTCACCCTTTTTTTGTTTAACTCATTTCCGTAAGGCACTTCTATAGACATTTTCAACAGGCACTTTTAATACACATTTCCTTATGGCTATTTTAAGTCTTCAAACTGTCAACCTATTTTCAACAATTCTCGTTAAAACATCTGCTCTTTAAACATTTCAAATTACGCATTTTAAACATAGTTCTATTTTAAATTCTTTTCTCATTAAACATTGTTCATTGACCATTTCACATTAAACATTAACCACTTTAAACATTGTTCGTTAAGCATATCGAATAAAGCATGGTGCACTTTTCCTTTCTGTTTTTTAGTTATTTTCGTTTTACAGATTAGGACCCAAAATGTTATGCACAAAAAAGTTACCTTACGTTTTCTTTCGTCGTCTGGTCGTGATCGCCGTTGGTGCCGGCAGTTTCGTTGTGTCTCTTTGGCCGTGATCGGTATCTGTGGATACAAATTTTATGACAGGCAGAAGAGAAACGCGGAGACAATTTTTCCTCAGAGAGATTCTATCTTTTATTCCACTTCGTTGTGGGGGTTTCGTCCATTCGTTCCTCGATTCACTCCTTCATTCTTCCTGCTGGGGAAATGCGACGATGCGTGCATTACGACGAACGATTACATTTTCGATTATCCGCTCCCACTTCCTGAGCACTTCAGATAGGTCGACCGTCCAGCTTGCTGCCAAACTAGTCCCTCTCTCAAACATTAGTTTCTCACCAAAGAAGGAGTGACGTCACAGATGTACACGTGGGACAGTCATGCAAAACATTTTCGTTCACTCATGTTTTCTGACCTTTTCTGACCCGATGTTGTCTGTGCCGGCGTCGACTTTTGGAACTTTGTTATGGTCTTTCAAAACATGATTTGACTCACAACGGTTTTCTTCGGTGCATGTCAGCGTGACCTTGCATCGAGCTCGACAAAGCTCACCCCTTCTCATAATAAAAACTAGTGGACCTACACACTTTTAGGCATACGGGGCCCCTTATAATATAACACAATCACTGACGATGACTTGTGTGATAACTCCTTGTGAGTACAAGTAATAATTATAATAATAATAATAATAATAATAATAATAATAATAATAATAATAATAATAATAATAATAATAATAATAATAATAATAAACATTATCCCTTAATTTTATTAGTTCAATTAATGAAACGTAACATTTTTGGTATTATTGTAGATCAACACCCCTTATTACTCCCATATGAGATTTTAGTTTTTAGGCGATTACATGTGAAACCCCTTAGATTAGCCAAATGGGAAGTTGTAAAAGGTCTTTGCAAACAATAAAAACACTCAGTTTGTCAAATTATCAAAAAGTAGTTGATATGGCAATTTTCCTCAAAACCTGCTGAGTAACAAAACGTTTCCCATTGGTTAACATTTTTTTTGTGATAAAATCGTAGCAGCAATTATTTATATTGTATCCATCATTAAATGAAGAAGATACCGCACAAACAGCTTATTTTATTGAAAAGGTTTTGACATTTTGGAAATTTTTCAGTCTCAAAGAAATTCGTGGGAAATGATCCACGTAAAAAGGTGACATCAGATGTAAATGATTAAAGCCTTATATGCCTTTCTAATTTTGGAAAGAAACTATACAAAAATGGGAAGAACTCAAAGAAAAAAAACTTAAATAATTAACAATGGATTTCTAGTTTAGCCATTAGACATACATGCAATGGTTTAGTGAGTGTAATTTTGTTATGCTTGATGAATTTACTTATTTAGAAAATGAATTTGGAGAATTAAGCCAATATATATATATATATATATATATATATATATATATATATATATTATCGTATCATGAAAAAAATCAGTATTTTCTTCATCTTCTGTAAAACAAATTGTACATTTAACAAACATCACAACTTTTGTAAAAATTATCAAAATTGTTTCTCTGAACATTATTTTGTTCACAAAGTATTTAACTTTTTAAATGTTGCTTTCTGATTGTATCATGTCATTATATTTTACTATAATCAATTAATCAATATAAACAAATTGACTTATGATTCTTTTTTAAATATCTGCCTAATTCATAGCGAATAAAGTAATTGTTTGTGCATTTAGTTCTTTTATATTTTGTTCTTTTTTATATTTGATTGGATGGAAATAAGTCAATAATTGTAAGCGGCTTCCTAATAATATGTACAGTTGCTAATTAACTAATTACTAGACATTTGTAAGGAATTCTTTACTAAAACCTTTCTCAGTAACTATAATTTAGTAGTAATTTTATTTTTCACATGTCCGCCCTCAGTCGTGGACCCCAGTTACATGTTTGCCAGGCCTGGTATAAGTATCGCCATGATCTGATGGCATTTACAAAGATCATGTTCCTGAGATAGCTTTACACTTTCACTAGCATATTAAGAAATATACTTCGACTTACAGTGTAGAGGATTCTTTTATACTTCCAGAAGAACTTGTTTACTGGCACGGCGGCAAACCACAACATGGTAGTGACAACTCTAAATTGCTACTTTGTGCCTCAAGTAAACATCTCTCACTTTAAGCAAGTATTTCAAAAGGCTAAACACTGACCATTTGATAACTTCCAACAGCATACCACATGTCTTCGGAAACTCGCAGTGGACTGCAATCACGGTAATAGGACTGATAATTGAATTGATGACGCGTTACTGTGGGATTGTATCTATATGATATAAAACGTATATTATTAGTTACCGTTTAACGTATGGCGATAAAACTTGCCACGTATAAGTCGGAGGAAATAGAACTGTAAATGCGCTGTGTAAATTTAGATACGGGGGAAATAAGGCAAGCTAATTGTATGTGCAACAACATCAGAACAATAAGAAAAAATAAACATACGAATCCATGTATGAATATACCTAAAAAGGAACGTGGTAAAGATGTCTATTGCATTATCCGTGGAAAAATACAACAAAGGCGGAAAGATAGGGGAATTTCACTATTGTATGCCTGACAAATGAACACAGTAGCAGGACAAAGTAACACCACCAAAGGTGGACGAGATAACGACTATGCATGTACTATTGGCGCTATTGAGACAGGCATCTCAGTGGAATTCCCCACTGACTATACTCGTGGAATCAGACATGAGCGTAAATGTGGTAAACAAAACCGCATTAACCAAACTAAAATGGCAAAACGTGAAACATATTAGTAGCAAAGCATTACTAACTAAACTAATACCGAAGTCCAAATCTATTAAAAAAAAACACTTGGAAAGTTTCATGTTAGTCACACTAACTAAAGATTACACTTACAGCGCCGAATTCTTTGGCATAGACCATGTTGGGATAACGTTCCTCCAATTGAAAATAGCCACATCTTGAGCTTCTGACATCTCGAAAATAAATCCCATAAAGATTTTGACACTCCCCCCCCAGTCGAAGAACACAAAGAGGTGTTACGAAAAGACTTTGCACATGTATTGGCAGAGAAGGGGAGGCTGAGGGAACATCCGATAAAGTTGAATGTGAACAAGTCTGCAAAACCGATAGCTCAGCATGCACTGTAAACTCTATTTGGAGTTAGAGTGAAGGTGGAAAAAATTAGAGTTGCTAATAATGGTTGATATAATGAACTTGTTGAAGAACAAACAGAGTGGGTCAGTCCTATATTCATAGTGACAAAGGAAAAACAGAATGATATTAGAATGTGAGTTGATATAGTTCGAGAAAAACATCCTATCCCAACAACTGAAGAAATGCCACAAGACATGAACAAAAGTAAGGTATTTTCAAGATTGGTCTTGGAAAGTGGACACCATCCGCTTGAACTTCATTCAAAGGAACAAAAAGTTATTACCACATTTGTCACACATGCGAGATTTTTGAGATATAAACATTACATGTTTTAACTGAATGTATAATCCGAAATATTCCAGAATGAGATTCGGAAAATAAGGCAAGGGATCTCTTGAGTAGCAAACAAATCAGACGATATCATTGTAGATAATGACACTCTCCAAGAGACCGCAATGATCGCAGACCGTTTACCCTGTCTACTCAAGGCGGGGAATGATAACAAATCAAAAGTAGAAAAGGAAACAGAAAAATGCATGGGATTCCTAGCAATAGAAGCAACCACTAAAGCTATGTTCAGACGTCAAGTGAAGAAAAGTCGCATTATCACACAAAACTGCAGGAGGTCCACCAATGAATTAGAACCGACGATGTACCAAATATATACCAGTATGTAATGAGCAATGTACAATCGACAAAATTGTAATGCGGGTACAACAGTAGTAATTCAACCTCTCTGATACGATATGTAATTGTTATTAAATTACTCTCACTTTTACCAAGCTGAAATCACAGTGTTATTCACAAGCAAGCACATAATTAATATGCTAGATAAAATGTTGACTCAGTCACCAGTGATAATGAACTCTAATTTCGGCCAAGAGAAGCTAAGACATATTTATACAAAATGCAATAGAACAACTGAAATGCACACCAAACTTGTCACAAGCCATCGGAGAAGTATATCGATGGAACCGGTCCATGTTAAAATACCCGAAAATCACTTACGCCCAACGAAAGATCTAGCGAAAGGATCTTGACATCTACCCCAGAGCCTATAGAACTGGATGATGTTGTAGCAACACTGCTAAAATAAGAGGTATTTTCTGTTGACCTCTAATGTCGTCTGTTGTTGTCTACTTATTTCATCTATGCGCCACATGAACATTGTCTTTAATTATTTTATGCATGGAGTTATATGGACACTCTATCAAAACACAACTTTAATTATAATGCAGACGGATATCCTTCACCTATCATCATGATAAAGTAATTTCGCCCCGCCAATCTGGACAAAACTAGCTGACAAATAAGAGAGGAAGTTCACAATGACATAGACTGGGATTTGGATAAAATATTACACAGAAAACATATGAAAAGGTCAAAAGCTACTGTTAGTGACATACATCCTGAGGATATAGTGTTGGACAAACTGACTACAGAATTCAGCCCTCACCCTCACAATACAACGCAGAAGCAAAACCAAACACAGAAAAACCCCCAGAAAAAACACCACCATCACCACCACCACCATTTGATGAGTGTAAAAATTATCCATAGCTATCTCAGTATAATGAGAATACTACAATGGCCGTTACAAGTTATAAATGAAGCTATGATTAGGAACGTAAGGGTATGACGATTTATTTTGTTTAGAAAATAAGTGATAATTATTATATGCATATATACATATACACGATTATTACATGCACATATATGGTTGATATATAGATATTGTTATACGGGGTGTTCGAAACAAATTTCATAATTGTCTATATTCTTTCATGTCAGAACCATTTGAAATATTTATTAGTGGTAAAGTGTGACAGATAGCGGTTTCTGTGAACTATTGGCGGGTGTGCGAGCTGGAGAGCATGGACGACTGGAAATATTTGAAGAGAGTGACATGCAACATGATGATTCTTGATGGATTAAAAATTCGGAAATCTTAGCTGCAGTTGAGTGATCCTTAAAATACCTTGACAGCCGTGAGCTGGAGAATTGTGACGGAGATGTGTAAGCAGTAGCTTGCAGGAAGGAGCATAGCAAGTGTTCGAAGAGAAGCTGCAAAAAAGGTGCGGCAAGATCCAGGCAAGGCAATGCGGACTTTGGCGAGAGAGATGGGTGTCGGAGTGACTACTGAGGAAATCACTGAACTAGGATCTTCACTGATAATCATACAAGAGTCACAATGGCCAACTATTTACCGCAATGCCAATGAAGAACCACATTACGAAAGCCAAGAAACTCACACCAGTAGGGCTGGAAATGCTCTGCCTTTTCTTGGAAACTTTAATGAATTTGTTGTTATAAAAAAAGTTTTGTTTTTCCTTTCGTGATACAGTTTTCCTTACTTACAAATAATATTATAGAAGTTGGTCTCAACACTCACTGCTAAGACTAGCACCTATAAGGCTCCCTTTTCACTACACTGAGATGTAGGGGAGGGTGCCACGCCACTCTTTTCCCTGTATTACTCCATTTACTCTCGATCATTGCCATCTAACCCTGAGTGTTTAGCAAGAAGGCATCAAGTACCATTTTTTAAGTTTTTGGTATGACTCGACCGATGATTGAACCCCAGCCCCTGGCCCATTAATGAACACTCTAACCATCATGTCAATATCACACATACTCTATTTCAATTGGTACCTAATGTTAATTAGAAAAGAATTTATGTTTTTGTCCGTTATTCCATTATTCCGTTATTCCGTTATTCCATTATCTGTTATTCTGTTATTATGTTAATCTTCTATTTTTTTTTTCAAAATTGGTTCACTAATTTTGCCCAACGGGCAGAACAACAGGTAGCTAGCCTACAGTCCGCACGAAATCCCACGCGTCATGATGATCTTTTGGCGTGTTTCCAGCGATGGTCACGTAATTCTGCTCCACGTCTTCGACTCGGACTAAATTCAGATGGCTAGATTGAGTTGCTTTCCACTGTTGTCAAGAGTTTATTGGAGATGGTGGCTCCGGGAAAACGCAGACGTGGCCATCTGACAACTTACACGACTTTACCAGTCTCAGCATCTGAGTCCCAACTCGCATGATTGCAAACTCCATGTACGATTATATGTGAGGCGCGGTTTAGTAAAACACCAACGGTACCACTTGCAACATCAACGACGAGCTGATTGTCTGCTATTTTGTATCCGTATACACTTCTATGTATTTATATTAGTTTTATATATATATATATATATATATATATATATATATATATATATATATATATATATATATATATATATATATATATATACTGTACTAGCAAGGCTACCCAGTATTGCCTGGGATTGAATAAGAAATCCTATGTCTCTTTGCGCCCAGCCCATACCACTAATTATATTACCGTTTTTAATGTTATATTTTACATTTTATAGTACACAGTTTATGTAGTGGCGTCGAAGAATGTACTAAGCATTTGGTTGGGTTGGAAGTGAAGTGACATTAATTGAAATTAATTTCGCCATATTTATATTTTTAACCCAAGTGATGCACACTCGGCGTTTTATGAAATCAATGAGAACGTTAGTGCTCCTGCTAATGTTGTAACACCTTTGATCAGAATCATATATACTCATCTTATATATATAGTTCGATAAGAAGCATACAGGAACTACAGGTTGATTACATGCATTATGTATATTACATTCTTTTTAAGCATCTATTGACATTTAAACTGATAAATACACAACAAATGTCATTTTGAATTGACACTGCTAAAGGACGAATTCAAATACGTCCACTGGCCTGGGTTATCGAAATAACAGGAGGAACTTATGGTGAAATGGAACTTATCAGAAGTGTTGCTTTAGTGTTAAGTTAAAACTGTTTACTCGGTGAAATAGGAGATGCATTCCCGTCAAACTCATTTCCCACGCCCTATTTTGTGTGTGTGTGTGTGTGTGTGTGTGTGTGTGCGTGTGTGTTGATAGAATAGGAAGGGAAGCAAAATAGATCAAATGAAGATCGCAGGAAAAAGCAATGAACAAATAATGGAGGGAAAACTGTAAAATAGTAAGATAGTATAGTCTGGAGAAACTGTGATTTCAAAAGTAAAAAGCGAAATAAGAAAGTGGGCGAAGAGATTAACTTTAAAAAAATATTTAGAAAAAAAAGAAGGAATAATTTATATAGAAATGTTGTAGACGCTAATAAATTTAAACTAAAAACACATTGAAACACGGATTTTCGAGGAAGTCGCGACGTACACACATCTATAAAACAAATAAAACTTGATAAGTGGTGATGTATTAGTTTTTTTTTATGGAAATCGCTCCAGACAAGCATTAATCGACTTGAGTAATGAGCTAATAAGGGAAAGAATGATTATCACAAAAACAGACTATGCCTATTGGCCTTAGTCCTGAAAAGACCAAGTTTATAGGTAGGAGGAAAACAGTTCTTAGAAAAAAGCTACTGGAATAGGAAACCGTATTACAATAAGGTATCAACACAGCGAATTAATGGAGATCACTAGATCAACGAGTCAAACGAGTTGGAAAAAAGGAAGCAGGAAAAATATCAGACAATTCTGAAGAATACATGTCATAATAGTATTTATAGAAAAAACTGAGACTAGCAACATCACGTCTGTGAGAGAGAGGGTGCAGAGAAAAAGAAAATGTGCGGCCAATCAAATTACAGATATGTTTCTTCACCTTATGAAGAACCCTCAAATGGGACAGAGATTTACCAGCCCAAATATGACAACAGTGCTCCATACATGGTCTGATAGTAGATTTGTAGAGATAAAGAATAGCTTCATGTGTGAGAAAGTGTTTGGAACGATAGAGAGAACCGACTTTACAAGAAGCAGTAAAAGCAATGGATCTAATGTATGAACTCCAAGAAAGATTTGATGACAAAGAAAGACCA
Organism: Sepiola atlantica; assembly: GCA_963556195.1. Classification (NCBI taxonomy): domain Eukaryota; kingdom Metazoa; phylum Mollusca; class Cephalopoda; order Sepiida; family Sepiolidae; genus Sepiola; species Sepiola atlantica. Next base: position 179,846,532 of record OY744521.1, on the reverse strand, counting down.
AGAAGTTTCAGAGTCGATTTCTCAAGAGCAGAGTCATCCATGAGAAGGAAGAAAGTAATAGTAAAAACAAACAAAGAAAAAAAAACAAATAGAATAAAATATTAAGAGTCAAGAAAGTAATTCACTTATAGTCTTGTTATTTATTATTGGCCATCGCATAATGTTTCTTTTAGTTTTGATCTTTGATTAAATTCATATTGTGTTCTCTTCAAATCTCTTCACGCTCTTTTATGCCCGTCGAATTGACAAAATAGATTCACTAATTCGGTGGATATTAAACAAATTATTACTCCTGTTTGACTTATTACAGTAGGTACAATATCATTTTGTGTGAATTTGTGGGACGATGAATTATACTTTACGCGGGTTTTTCTTCGGAATATTCCACGCATAAACGTCGATATTTCCACTAAATTTCAGCCGTAACCCGAGGAAAGACAATGTCAATGAACGATCACTTTCAAAGAGCATTAAGATCACGTCTTGAAATTACATGCATATATTTTGATAGGAAAATGATAAAACTCGTTTATAAAAAGAAGATATAAATAAAAGTAATTATTGTTGATACAATCCATATTAGAACTCAGTGTATTCGTAAGATTCTCATAGACGTATTTTACTATTTTCTGAAAAAAATCGATTTGTACAGTTTTAGATCCTAAACAAAGCAACCAGTTAGAATAGATGGACGTGAATATATTTGAATCTTTCCATAAAAACTGTACTACGAGTAATTACACAAATATATTCTCAGACACAAATAAGGAATCTTTTAAAAAAGAAAAGCTGATTGTTTGCTTTTTTTCATTACAATCTTTTTCTTTTAAATTTCAATTGTGAGACAATTTTTCGGATTCTCATTTTTTTTTTACTGATCCGTTTTAGTTTGGAAATCAATCAACAAAATCTGAAAACAAGTCAATTATTTTCAATAATTTCTACGCGTCTTCTTATCTAATAAAATTATTTCTGGATTTTTAAATTTGCAATGAATTTCATTGAATTGTCATTTTATTGTTGAAAACTCTTTCATCGGTCAATCCATAGAAAGTTTTGATCAAATAGACCTGAGTTGCAATCCCTATACATTTATGCATCTCTGTTCAATATTTTAACTCTGTCACAAGGTCCTAGTGTAAAGAGATTACCTCGAAGTGATCTAAAAAAAAGTCGGATAGTAAATAAGAATTATAATTAAGATGGTAAAAAGATGTAGGTCAGGCGTGTGGATAAACGTCACGTTTGGAATGCAATTGTGATTGGTTTGATAATTTCAACGTTGAGACGAGAATGAAAGTATAAGCATTTTATTGTTTGTATTTTGAGGTGTGCCGATTTGAGGAATGTGTTTTAAACATTTGTCAGAATTATGCCACCGATCGAGAGAGGATTGGAAAAAATTAAAACCGGACGACGATCGAAGTGATCGGAAGTTCCGATTTGTGCTCATTCCAACTGGGGCTAGGGAGTTGGCTGAATCTGTAAGACAGGAGTCTATCAAGGAAATGTCGACATTCTACTATAAATACATTGTAAACTATAAACACCCTCGCTTGCTTCAGTTTTTCATTTTTGCTGCAACACCTTTTCGCATTTGGGGACGAATAAAAGAACGAGGCTCACGTTACATTAGGTATGACGTCACAGTGTATCCGGTGGAGAAGCCTCAATTTAGGAGCTTTCGGGACTGTTGAGTTACATCATAATTATCATTTTACAACTTCTGCAATCTATCGCATTAAAAATAATTTTCCGACTTATGATCTTTTCCATTACATAGTCGAGACGCCTTCGTCCGTGTTTTTATCCTGCCTCCCCCCTTCCCCCATCTTATTACCGTATTGTTCATTTTGGCGATGCTTTTTGAAGCGATATTAACACTTTCTGTACTGTGGGTTATGGATTTTTCTATTTCTTTTATCGTATCATTCATGCAATCGTATATACTTATACTTATATTATTTCATTTTCTCTCCTTTTTACGGATGCAGTGCATTGTGCATGGTCATTTGTTATATTTACTCACTAGCAGTTTCACACGAGTCATTATCAGTGATGGTCTACTGTCAAAAGCAAATGGTGTTCCCTGGAGTCTGAGGGAAAACAAATCTCCCCACATTTGCAGCAATCTCCGCCTCTTTCGATAACCGTTGCAAATGATTTTGCGTTATCACAACAGCTGTCTACCACCGATTTTTTTGCTGATAAAAACCTTTGACTTTCTGTAGAATTTGAGTGACAATAAGCTTCCCCAAGGTTCCAGTATCCTCTGCAACATTCCAGTGGCGGTCTGGATGATGCTCTTCCTTCTCTGTCTTTTCAATCATACTTTACCTTTCACGATCATTGTGTGTGGTACCAACCGATAGTAGTGTCACTATACTTTTTTCTGCGGGGATGGCAGATTATTTGATTTCTGATTATGAGATTTCACGCAGTTTCAGTTCAGAAGGTGCTCGACTGAGCTCCAATCTCTCGTTCATTCCTGTAACCCATTTAGAGCAATAATTCGTCTTCTACCAGCACACCAACGAATTTTTTGTTTTTTCCTCTGTGTACCGAAAAAGAAACGGAATTTCTATTAACATAGATTTTTCTTCCCTGCAGACCACAATATGGTCGTCTTCAACTCCAATGTCAACAAGTACATATCGATCAAATTTTGTCGATTTTATTCATCGTTTTCAATTCTCTCAAAGTACTGTTCATCATCTAACTGACAATCTCATTAACCCTATCCTCTAGTTGCTTCTAGCCTTGGTAAGTAGTGACTTTTTTGTTGAATATTTGCTTTTGTTTGTTTTGTCACCCCAAAATACAAAAACCTCATTAAACAAACTTTGGGGTCGTTCGCTTACACCATCTTGAAAATGGAACTGTAATGCGAATTATTGAAATGCAATAAAAACGCTTTAAAATCCTTTAAAACAAACAAAAATAAGCTGGTAGGTAGAAAAGTAACTTTATTGCTTTTGGTAACAGTTATTTGGTGATTATTTGCTTTTTCTCACCCTTTTTTTCTGTCGGTTATTCTTGACAATCGCCACAATTTTTCTTTATTCCTTTTATTATGGGGAATTCATTTATATGCTTATACAAAATCAAATCTCAAGCCAAATAACACCATGGCAATTATGTTTTTTGTTTTTTTCTTCAAATTACTAAAATGTGAAAAAAATTGTTTCTTTGTTTTTCTGTAGATAAGGCAACACATAGATTAATAGCTACCCGTGGGACGGGTAACCTTTTGCTAGGATATATATATATATATATATATATATATATATATATATATATATATATATATATATGAAGAGAATGGTAGTTTGCTTGACGTATTGCTGTGGGTATTTATGAAGGTTGATAGCAATGCAGAACACCGGATGGAGAAAGAGAGGATGAACAAAAACAAACAATCGAAAACAATATTTGAGGTATTAAACAGAAAATTTAGATATTCAAACCCACCCACATCGGCACCACCTTGCGACAACATCTATCTAAAAGACACAAAAACCACACTTTAGAACCCTGCTCCCTGACAAATTGCCCTATTTCCAACACAGGGTTGTGTCACAGCACTCATATAGTTTACAATCTACAATGTGCTAAGTGCAAGAGCTTCTATATAGGAATCACCTTCAGACCTTTGCACCAGTGCATCAAAGAATACCGTCGTTTCCACAAGCATATAATCACATGCAATAACATCCAACGCAATATCCGAGACTATATACTTGCCTCTGTCAGGAACATAGAAACTTTAAGAATTGCGGAAGCGATCCTAATTTCTAGACATAAACATACGATTAATAACAGACTTGAACTGAATTCCCATTTCATTATATAATAACACACCTTTATATCAACTTTTTCCACGTCTTATTTGAACTCATCGTTGTCTGAATTACACATTCATATTTATGACTAACGTTACTAATATCGCAATGCCTGATCACATGTTGTTATTACGCTGCTTACAGCATTTGTTTGGCATTATACGTTTGTATATGTATGCATACGCATGCATAGATATATGGTCGAATAATGATAGAATAATGATAGAATAATGATAGATAAGCAAATGATTAAATAAAACACTGTGCCTACTAATGTCAAACTATTTAGTACGATGATTTAAGAGTGATATTAATACAATGTCTGACAAAGACTATTAATATGTATATATATATATATATATATATATATATATATATATATATATATATATATATATATATATAGTCTCGGAAGTTTCTCAACCATTAAAACTATATATAAAAAAAAACAAACAAAGAAAACTTATAGTCTCAAGTCTTCCAGTGGAAAATCACTCATGTAAGTCAATTTATTTTTTGCAGTTATTATATTAGTTAGTTTCTAACACTATTTTAAGGGATCATCAGTTGTTTACCATAGAAACACTGTTTCGGGAATTTAAAAACAAGACAGTATTTAATTTCATGGCTTCCCAGCAGAGTTGATCAGACCCCACTTCCCTTAAAAGACAAAAACATAAACGTTCCTTATACTAAATCTACGTTTTGTTCCATATAAATGTTTTGCTAACTTATATTAGTTATTTAAGACACAAAAAAAAATTCTTTACCTGTGCTGTTCGTATGTCTAATAAAATTTATCCGTTACTTACAAAAATGTTGCTGCATTTTAAAGTGTTTGGACGAATCCATGACACTATTATTTAAGTGATTAATATATATATATATATATATATATATATATATATATATATATATATATATATATATATATATATAAAGTTATACACATGTGAGTGCGTGTGTATGTATATACTCAGTTATTAGAAGTTAGAACTTAAATATATTTACCTTACTTTATATTTACACGAGAAGAGATTAAAAAGAAAACAAAAATTAAGTAAATTAATTAAAATATCTATCTCGTGTCGCAGGTGTGTCCCTTTTCTTCTTGAGATTCCTATGGATGGCTTTGCTTTTGAGGAAAAATCGACTCTGAAACTTCTTGGTCTTTTTTTCTCATCAAATCTTTCTTGGAGTTCATATATAAGATCCAGTGCTCTTTCTGCTTTTCGTAAAGTCAGTTCTCTCTATCGCTCCAAACACTTTCTCACATCTGAGGCTATTCTCTATCTCTACAAAGCCTCTATCAGACAATGTATGGAGTACTGTTGTCATATTTGGGCTGGTGAATCTGTCCCATTTGAAGGTTCTTAATAAGGTGCAGAAACGGATCTGTAATTTGATTTCCAACATCCTTTCTTCTTTTCTACACCTTCTCTCTCACAGACGTCATGTTGCTGGTCTAAGTCTTTTCTATAAGTACTATTATGGCATGTGTTCTTCAGAATTGTCACATATATTCTCCGCTTCCTTTGTTCCAGCTCGTTTGACTCGTTGGTCTAGTGGTCTTCATCAATTCGCTGTTTTGATACCTCATTGTGATACAGCGTCCTATTCCAGTAGCTTCTTTCCAAGAACTGCAGGCTTGTGGAGGTCTCTTCCTGATGACTGTTTTCCTCCTACCTATAGTTTTGGTCTTTTTAAGACTAAGGCCAATAGGTATCCCATGTCTTTGCAACAATCATATTTTGTTCTTGTTAGCTCCTTACATCAAGTGGCTTTACGCCTTGTCTGGAGGGATTTCCATACAAAATTAATGTGAAAAAACAATATCTATTGCAAACTGTTCATTGTATACGATTAATTGAACACAACCTTTTATTTTTACCAACATTGGAAATGAAATAACGGTTCAACACCTTTACTAACCGTATTAATGCGTGAATAACCACAATATGTTAAATTTGAACTTGGCATCTATTATGTCAAGCACGCATCCCATAGGGAAGTCTCAGCAATAGGAATTGAAAAAGGACAAGTCATCAAAAATAATTATTGTTCATAAGTATTGAAACATTCGTTAATATTTAATTTCATTAAATAAGGCTCTTAAAGTAGATTCGGTGGTGAGACCTCAATTTGGAATCTTTTGGGTACCTCTTAGTTATTTACAGGTCCACTATGACTCGGCGGTAGTACCTGTCAAGGTCTTACCTATGGATTAAATTTATAATGTCGTTTACAAACTTTTTGTTTATAAATATACGCTTACTTAACAAATTAATATACAAACCAATCATATACAAAGCATAGGTACGGTTTCCAGTTGCTATTTTCAATACTACCTGGAATTTTCCGGGATACATTTGTTGCATAGTTTATATTTAAGAGAAGAGGATAAGAGATGAGAAAAATGCCCGGTAATAATTAAAATAATGCAAGGGAGATAAGTCATATTTAAGATGAAGAAATTTATCTTCTTTAAATATGCGATTTATTATTTAAAATTGGAAACAAAAGAAAAAAATAGTGTCAGATGCAATGCTATTTGGGTGTAAATTCTAAAATCCGACAAGATAACTGTATATATTAGAGTTAAAGTAGAATGACATTTCTCTTACACCGTTGACCGGTATAGCTTTCTAACCAAAAGCTACATATAAAATCTGCTTTGTATGCGATTTAGTTCAATTATTGGTACGTGCTTTCGAAAATAAAAACTTTAGTTTCGTTAAAATTTATCGATCTTTCTGTTAAACCTGCCCAGCTTTATTGTCTTTGGTTACCAATTTAATTGCGGAAGTAGGAGTAACTAACCCCGCATAGTACTAAATAGTTATCCTTTGACACATCAAACAGTAAATGTAAATGTGAAATCAAATTAGAGTCACTTTTAGTATTACACCGTCTGTCAGCTCACTTCATATTAATCACTACGCCTATCAGCGATTACACTGCTGATAAAAAAATTAGAAAGTTACGTTTTCTTCTTTCCCATAAATTTCTTGGAATATATATATAACAGAACGTCCACTGCATTTCTTTGTTTGAAATTCAAACTTAATAAACACGCACTATTTTTTATTTTCGTTGTAACACGTGCGTGCTTTGATCTTAATATAATTACTGCCGTTTGTATATGTCGAAACAAACTCGTATGATGATGCAGCATAATCAAATAAATTACAATAGCAATCCGTAAAAAAATATATACAATTTGTATTCATGGAATGTTCGCAACTGTTACATAATCATCAAAAGAGTTCAATGTTCGACTAGAGAAAAAGAGTGCAAATTCATTGTAATAGCAGTTAATTGCGTTATACGTGTGTTCTTCAGTCGCCGCTCCGCATGATAAAGTAGCAGTTCTAACAGGTACGTTGCAATTGAAACTGGGTCGAGCAGATTCGCAGCGCGATAAAGTGGCAGATTAAACAGGTTAGTTATCATAGCAACTGGGTCGTCCGTGTTTATGCTGACAATATTTTGGCTTAAAAGCTGATTTTCTTAAAAAATAATACATAGAAGATTACTTCATTTGCAAATATATTTAATCGTATAAAATAGTAGCTTCCTTGTAGTGTTTATGTGTATACACTATTATTTTTGATCCCCCAAATTAAAAACACAAAAACTCATCGCACCTACGTACGTACGTGCGTGGTAGGATGTTCACTCTTAGTCCTGAAATAATACGAACGTTTACATGTATACTTTTATTTGTACATTTAATTTTTCATTTTGATGTATATTTAATTCATATTTTACTTATTATTCAAATCCAGAGCCGATTTTTGCACAAAACATTCGCATACTCTTCTACTTAAACGCTGATTTTAAAAGTGATACTTAGAAACATGACTATTTACAAATACATTTAATCCTGTGTTTGTCTATAGACATTACTATTTACCTCTCGCAACAAAAATTAGAACACAAAAATCTTCTCGTCTCTACGTGCACGTGTTGATGTGGGGATGCTCTTTTTTGGTTATGAAATAATACGAATGTTTAAATGTTCACTATTATTTATAAACTAGCGGTACCCGTCGCCCGGCGTTGCACGGGAGAAAGTACTACCTATTGCATAAAAAAGAAACCGCCTATTGTTCTCCCCCCCCCGTGAACGTTTTAAATTATAAAAAAAAGAAAAGAAAAAGAAAGCAGAATGGGATCGAACGCCGATACTGGCGATAATGGCGAAAATAAAACCTCCCTTCTTAACCATCGCGCCACAGTTACAACTTGAAATATATATGTGAAAATAGGCGAGTTAAGCCAAGCTTGTTTACTGGCAGCTTCTGGCGACTCAAATTTAAGTTCAGTAATGACACGGTTTAGGTAATTTATTTGGGAATCATATACCTTTAAGTATATGATTTTGAAAATATAAATGTGTCGGGTTCTAACAGCATCTTGGCGGCTATTGAATTAAGTGGGAAGTCGATTTAATGAAGGATTTTAGCCGTCATGTTTGTAGAATGAATGCTGCAGGTACTGTGTTCGTTAATGTCATTCGCTTGATTCCGGAATGAATGTAAATGTGGAAATCATAGTTAGAAATAGGAAAAACGTAATCTGATATTCGCGGAATATCAGCGGATTCAACGGGAGCGGTCATTATTTGTTTTCGTATTGCTTTATATTATGTAGTAAAATAATGCCAGACAAATACGAAATAACAATGGGTGCTTTATGAAAATTATACTGTGTTTATTAGTACCCGGTGTCGATGAGTGTAGTCACAGTACAGAATTGTTAGGGAGAAAAGTTTTTACTACCACCTATATGGAGTTGGTATTTCGGAGAGTCGTGGCGGCCGGACCGAATGTAATATTCAGTGTTTGTTTGGAAAGAAGAATAAGAGATATACAAAAACACGCTCGAGTGAATAAATGCAATGTAATTGTGAGTTCAGTAGCCCGTGATGCATGTGGTTATTTTCCTATTCTCCGAAAAGGTACAGGGGAAAAAACGTCTCTACTTTATATATTAGATAAACTAGCGGTACCCGTCGCCCGGCGTTGCACGGGAGAAAGTACTACCTATTGCATAAAAAAGAAACCGCCTATTGTTCTCCCCCCCCCCCCGTGAACGTTTTAAATTATAAAAAAAAGAAAAGAAAAAGAAAGCAGAATGGGATCGAACGCCGATACTGGCGATAATGGCGAAAATAAAACCTCCCTTCTTAACCATCGCGCCACAGTTACAACTTGAAATATATATGTGAAAATAGGCGAGTTAAGCCAAGCTTGTTTACTGGCAGCTTCTGGCGACTCAAATTTAAGTTCAGTAATGACACGGTTTAGGTAATTTATTTGGGAATCATATACCTTTAAGTATATGATTTTGAAAATATAAATGTGTCGGGTTCTAACAGCATCTTGGCGGCTATTGAATTAAGTGGGAAGTCGATTTAATGAAGGATTTTAGCCGTCATGTTTGTAGAATGAATGCTGCAGGTACTGTGTTCGTTAATGTCATTCGCTTGATTCCGGAATGAATGTAAATGTGGAAATCATAGTTAGAAATAGGAAAAACGTAATCTGATATTCGCGGAATATCAGCGGATTCAACGGGAGCGGTCATTATTTGTTTTCGTATTGCTTTATATTATGTAGTAAAATAATGCCAGACAAATACGAAATAACAATGGGTGCTTTATGAAAATTATACTGTGTTTATTAGTACCCGGTGTCGATGAGTGTAGTCACAGTACAGAATTGTTAGGGAGAAAAGTTTTTACTACCACCTATATGGAGTTGGTATTTCGGAGAGTCGTGGCGGCCGGACCGAATGTAATATTCAGTGTTTGTTTGGAAAGAAGAATAAGAGATATACAAAAACACGCTCGAGTGAATAAATGCAATGTAATTGTGAGTTCAGTAGCCCGTGATGCATGTGGTTATTTTCCTATTCTCCGAAAAGGTACAGGGGAAAAAACGTCTCTACTTTATATATTAGATAAACTAGCGGTACCCGTCGCCCGGCGTTGCACGGGAGAAAGTACTACCTATTGCATAAAAAAGAAACCGCCTATTGTTCTCCCCCCCCCCCCGTGAACGTTTTAAATTATAAAAAAAAGAAAAGAAAAAGAAAGCAGAATGGGATCGAACGCCGATACTGGCGATAATGGCGAAAATAAAACCTCCCTTCTTAACCATCGCGCCACAGTTACAACTTGAAATATATATGTGAAAATAGGCGAGTTAAGCCAAGCTTGTTTACTGGCAGCTTCTGGCGACTCAAATTTAAGTTCAGTAATGACACGGTTTAGGTAATTTATTTGGGAATCATATACCTTTAAGTATATGATTTTGAAAATATAAATGTGTCGGGTTCTAACAGCATCTTGGCGGCTATTGAATTAAGTGGGAAGTCGATTTAATGAAGGATTTTAGCCGTCATGTTTGTAGAATGAATGCTGCAGGTACTGTGTTCGTTAATGTCATTCGCTTGATTCCGGAATGAATGTAAATGTGGAAATCATAGTTAGAAATAGGAAAAACGTAATCTGATATTCGCGGAATATCAGCGGATTCAACGGGAGCGGTCATTATTTGTTTTCGTATTGCTTTATATTATGTAGTAAAATAATGCCAGACAAATACGAAATAACAATGGGTGCTTTATGAAAATTATACTGTGTTTATTAGTACCCGGTGTCGATGAGTGTAGTCACAGTACAGAATTGTTAGGGAGAAAAGTTTTTACTACCACCTATATGGAGTTGGTATTTCGGAGAGTCGTGGCGGCCGGACCGAATGTAATATTCAGTGTTTGTTTGGAAAGAAGAATAAGAGATATACAAAAACACGCTCGAGTGAATAAATGCAATGTAATTGTGAGTTCAGTAGCCCGTGATGCATGTGGTTATTTTCCTATTCTCCGAAAAGGTACAGGGGAAAAAACGTCTCTACTTTATATATTAGATAAACTAGCGGTACCCGTCGCCCGGCGTTGCACGGGAGAAAGTACTACCTATTGCATAAAAAAGAAACCGCCTATTGTTCTCCCCCCCCCCCGTGAACGTTTTAAATTATAAAAAAAAGAAAAGAAAAAGAAAGCAGAATGGGATCGAACGCCGATACTGGCGATAATGGCGAAAATAAAACCTCCCTTCTTAACCATCGCGCCACAGTTACAACTTGAAATATATATGTGAAAATAGGCGAGTTAAGCCAAGCTTGTTTACTGGCAGCTTCTGGCGACTCAAATTTAAGTTCAGTAATGACACGGTTTAGGTAATTTATTTGGGAATCATATACCTTTAAGTATATGATTTTGAAAATATAAATGTGTCGGGTTCTAACAGCATCTTGGCGGCTATTGAATTAAGTGGGAAGTCGATTTAATGAAGGATTTTAGCCGTCATGTTTGTAGAATGAATGCTGCAGGTACTGTGTTCGTTAATGTCATTCGCTTGATTCCGGAATGAATGTAAATGTGGAAATCATAGTTAGAAATAGGAAAAACGTAATCTGATATTCGCGGAATATCAGCGGATTCAACGGGAGCGGTCATTATTTGTTTTCGTATTGCTTTATATTATGTAGTAAAATAATGCCAGACAAATACGAAATAACAATGGGTGCTTTATGAAAATTATACTGTGTTTATTAGTACCCGGTGTCGATGAGTGTAGTCACAGTACAGAATTGTTAGGGAGAAAAGTTTTTACTACCACCTATATGGAGTTGGTATTTCGGAGAGTCGTGGCGGCCGGACCGAATGTAATATTCAGTGTTTGTTTGGAAAGAAGAATAAGAGATATACAAAAACACGCTCGAGTGAATAAATGCAATGTAATTGTGAGTTCAGTAGCCCGTGATGCATGTGGTTATTTTCCTATTCTCCGAAAAGGTACAGGGGAAAAAACGTCTCTACTTTATATATTAGATAAACTAGCGGTACCCGTCGCCCGGCGTTGCACGGGAGAAAGTACTACCTATTGCATAAAAAAGAAACCGCCTATTGTTCTCCCCCCCCCCCGTGAACGTTTTAAATTATAAAAAAAAGAAAAGAAAAAGAAAGCAGAATGGGATCGAACGCCGATACTGGCGATAATGGCGAAAATAAAACCTCCCTTCTTAACCATCGCGCCACAGTTACAACTTGAAATATATATGTGAAAATAGGCGAGTTAAGCCAAGCTTGTTTACTGGCAGCTTCTGGCGACTCAAATTTAAGTTCAGTAATGACACGGTTTAGGTAATTTATTTGGGAATCATATACCTTTAAGTATATGATTTTGAAAATATAAATGTGTCGGGTTCTAACAGCATCTTGGCGGCTATTGAATTAAGTGGGAAGTCGATTTAATGAAGGATTTTAGCCGTCATGTTTGTAGAATGAATGCTGCAGGTACTGTGTTCGTTAATGTCATTCGCTTGATTCCGGAATGAATGTAAATGTGGAAATCATAGTTAGAAATAGGAAAAACGTAATCTGATATTCGCGGAATATCAGCGGATTCAACGGGAGCGGTCATTATTTGTTTTCGTATTGCTTTATATTATGTAGTAAAATAATGCCAGACAAATACGAAATAACAATGGGTGCTTTATGAAAATTATACTGTGTTTATTAGTACCCGGTGTCGATGAGTGTAGTCACAGTACAGAATTGTTAGGGAGAAAAGTTTTTACTACCACCTATATGGAGTTGGTATTTCGGAGAGTCGTGGCGGCCGGACCGAATGTAATATTCAGTGTTTGTTTGGAAAGAAGAATAAGAGATATACAAAAACACGCTCGAGTGAATAAATGCAATGTAATTGTGAGTTCAGTAGCCCGTGATGCATGTGGTTATTTTCCTATTCTCCGAAAAGGTACAGGGGAAAAAACGTCTCTACTTTATATATTAGATAAATAAACACAATAATTAATACGCATGGCTAGTTTTTTTAAATCGATTAAAATACTTATATGAGGTGTAGAAGTAGGGGGAAGGGTTTCTATGGGTCCTTCAATCTTTCCGGGAAACACCTCTGCGCGTGCGCCGCTAGTAATGCATATTATGAAGTCAGAGAAAGAAGTTGAAGCTGATGTTTAACATTTACCATTGCGAAATCAGCATAATGGATACCGCCACCGACGATGGAATCAACTCTGCAAAATGAAAATTCTATCGAATCTATTGCGTTTAATAAGATCAGGGAGGTATGAACCTCAACCCATTATGATATTGACACGTATTTAACTAATCGCATACAATGCTTCACAAGATGTACTGTGCTTCGGCATTAACTACATCAAAGGTGTTAATATGCCGTAAAACAGACACAACAAAACCGAAGCGGTAAAGACGACACTTCCTTTTTCATCTGATACATGTATTTTGCGAATTGAGCTTTTATTATTGAAATATCTACATGTAGACAGTAACATCGATCATATGTAGATAACAGTACAGTCATATAGACCAATGACAAGATATATATATATATATATATATATATATATATATATATATATATATATATATATATAGAGAGAGAGAGAGAGAGAGAGAGAGAGAGAGAGAGAGAGGAGAGAGGGGGTGCTTTTACACAAAAAGTTTACTTTGTTCACTTTTATCTGAAACTTTCATTTCTTGTCTAATGTACTCACTTGACACATAACTAGCAATACATTCCCGGCGTTGCCCGGGAGTCTTAGTTCTTTTTAAATCGCATAAATACTTGCAAGATTTTTTAAATCTTAAATTTAAATCGGCGTCGCCAGGGAGGAGACATATTGGCCGGAAAAAAAGCCGCCTAGAGAAAAAGGATTAAAAATATATTAAATTTTACAATTATTTATTTTTTAAACAGGATTTCTTAAAATGCGTTTTATTTGTTACCTTATCTTATTTTTGAAGCTAATAGAGATTCATTCATACTACTGCAATATTTGTTGCACAGAAAAACAATAGAAGAATCAGAATACAAACACACGGATTTATTTAGTTTTGTAATTAAAAATAATAAAATGAAAATACAATTAAACACATCTTTTATATAAATGCATCTTACCTTACTGAATTATTACTGGATCCATGTTAAATATAACTTATGAAAAGTTTGAATAAAACGCGTTTGCGGTCACCGTAAGAAAACATAATTACCTCGCCATTCGAATACGTGCCTTCGTAGGACTTTTATTGTTGATGGTGAACTGAAAAAAAAAAAAAACAAAAAAAAAAAACAACGTCATTTCTCTTTTCATAATAATTTAATTATTTTTACTCGAAAATCGTTTCGTAGTATCCATGAGTTTGATATTAGACGATCTGAACAAATAACATATGCTCTGATAAGACCGTTTCTCGGCTTTTTCGCTGTTCCGATGGATGCTACACTCCTTATGCTGGTACCGTCCTGTGCCTTCGGGCCTTGATTCCGCCGGTCTTAGGATTTGTCCTGTGCTAGGAGGTCCACTCTCTCAGGCTTTGTCTTCTCACCCTTTGAGAAGGGGGTAGTTTATTGTTAATCGCCTGAGGCGTTGCTACCGGGCAATGCCGACGGGGCTGCCCAGGCATTTTTTTGTTGACCAGAGTGCTCATCCTCCAGGGTTCTGGCTTTTCAATCCCATTTTCCGACTTAGTGTCACATCTTACCGCTGTTGCAAGGAAATAAAAAAGACTGAAGAAAGTATCTCTCTCTCTCGCTCTCTCTCTCTCTCTCTCTCTCTCTCTCTCTCTCTCTCTCTCTCTCTCTCTCTCTGTAATCGACGTGCTAGATATTTTGGTTGACAAATCAATTAGTCTAGTTTTCAATGAGAAAATGTATAAATAAGAAGCGTTGTCTGCGAGTTTTATTATTAGTTAAATTTTGATTGTGATTTTTTTAAATTATTAAGCCTATGCTGTTTCGTTCAGCATAAATGTTATAGTTTTATGAATGGCGTTTTTGTTTTCGGTTGGCTCTTGTTTTGCAAACAAAAGTAAGTTTATTTCATTTTGAAATGTAAGTTTGAAAATTAAAAGCAGCATATGTGTTTTTGTTGCTAATGAACTGTAATTTCTGTGTGTGTTGTTATTATGAAAAATATTTGGAACGGATGAATAAAACAGATAAGTAAAACAGACTTATTTTTAGTTATAGAAGAAGAATGTTTTAACAGATATGTCACAGTTTATGAATTTTTCGAATGAAATCAAAGTAGAATAAATATTGGTAATGGTTTTGACCCATCGGATCACGTGTACGTCATCTAGGTGTACACACACACACACACACACACACATATATATTGTATGATATATTTAACCCTTTTCTCGCTATAAATAATGCACTCTCTGAACGTAAAAGCGTGCATATCAGTCATTCCTTTTCTTTTGACTCGCACAAACACATAAAATGTAATTTGTAATTATTTGCGTATTAACTTGAAAAAATTTAAGGCATGCCCCACACAAACCATACCCGCCCGACCCCAAAAGGATGAAGATCTAAAACATTGCTTATGTGAAGCCGGTTTCTCTGTTGCCGTCTGTGCTAATCATGTCCGCCATGATGGATCACAAAAAGGGTAAAGATCCAAAGTGACTATTTTCTGGACAATTTTCAAATGTCAGTAAGTTGCGAATGTAATTGATGAGAATACAATCCCTATTGAAACCTCTTTTATCTTGCTTTATTTTTTTTTGTCCTTCTTTTTATCTGCCCACTTTGCTCTCCATTTACAAAGACCGAGTGTTATTTCTCCAGTGACGCAGCATTGGCAGCCATCATTAGCATATAGCTGGGTGGTCAGAATAGATCGCATAAGACCGGAAAGAAGAGACAGAAAGAAAGAGAGAAAGTGGAAACAGGGAAGGGAAGGAGGTGAGAGAAGGGGGAAAGAGGGGTAGGAAAGAGAGAGGGAGAGAGATGAAAGGAAGGAAGAATCAAAGGAATTTGTTTCTGAAATGATCGGATCATTATTTCTGAATAGGCATGTTTTTTTTATCAGAATTAAGGTCGAACGGTATTAGAAAAGGGAAGAGGAAAGAAAGCAGTAACAAACAACAGAAATCGAAAGACAAGAAAAAAGAAGGAAATGAATTTGGAGTTAAATTTATATTTCGTCACCAAAAATTAAAATAGGTTCTATCGTAATTGTTTTGTAGTTATTTTGTTTCTTTTTAGATATTTGGTTTCAAAGTTTGACAAGCCATAACTTGTTCATAAATTGACATTTCTTTATAAACAATTTATTTAACGGTAGTCACAATATTTCACTGATTTGTTAATCAGGCAAAGATTCACACTGTATATCTATATGCGTAGAGGACATGGGTTCGAATCCAGGACTATTCTCATCACGGTATTTTAAGTTTTTATCGACTTCAGGTGACGCTCTTCAAAAACAGATATAACTGCTGTGATCAGTAATTTTGTCGGGGTTAAATAAAGATTTTTATATGCAACTTAGGTGATCATGTACAGTATTATGGATTGAACAATGCTATTACTCAAAATAACTGAAAAATACAGATATGCCTATTTAAAACCTCAGGTGTAGATTTGTGGAAAGGAGGAAAACGTGAGAAATGTCAAATCGTTGAGTAATCGTTGTAGAATGAAAACTCGTGTTTCGCAAATGATTAAATCTAAACCCGACAATAGATACAAAAAATAATAGTATACCAAAAATAATGTTTCAAATACAGCAATTATCAAATGTTGTGAGACGTATTTTAGTATCTTAAACTTGAAACTATTCTATCCTTCACGAGTAGGTCATATTTACTTACGAAAGTGTTGTCTTGATTCATGGATTTGCCATTGTAAAATTGGAATGTTTCATATCCCACTTTATCATTTTTAGCTGCACACGTGCGGGAAATATATTATTATTCTCTGCGCACGTGAGTAATCATTATTCGACGTGTGTTATCGTTGATAATACACACGTGTGTCTTTGTTGTTGTGCCAAGAAAATATGATACCTTGCCGGAAAGAAAAGTTTATTCGAAGAAGTTTAGAAAAACAACTAATGCATAAAGATACACAAGGAAATGAGTTCTAAAAAGAATACAATTTTTCTATGACAATAAGAAAATACACGTGTTGCCAAGACAAAGGTATAACTCGTGCAGGGTAATCTGTTTCTAACAACGCACGTTGTAGATAATAAGGGTACACTCCTTTCCTAACAATCGATACAGGAGGCGATGAATATTCTCTAATGGGAAATAATTAGAAGATTGGAATCGTCCATTATAAACAATATCATCACCGGTAATAGTACTATCTAACATGCAGCTAACTCAATGGGTGACCAAACGGGTCACATGGTTTCTAGTATATATATATATATATATATATATATATATATATATATATATATATATATATATATATATATATATTATCTAATCTAAATAAATAAATGCGAAAGTTTTTTTTTTCATCTATCCTAACCATCTAAACATCAAAACTAATTAGGGTTATTTAATTCCAAAGATATGCGAATATTTTGAAATACCAAATATATAGTCATCTTCAAATGCTTTCAAACAAACTCAATATTGCTCATTTGCATATGTATTTCTTTTTAAGTTTCTCATAAATTAATATTCTAATTTATATTGCTAAATTTCCTTCTATATACGCAATCGTTTTATCGATAGTACTATTATGATAATTATTAATAAAATTATATAAAGAGTTTTTATCAAAAAATGATAGCGTTTTAAAAAACTTGTTTTGAATTTCATTATCAAGGGAGATAATTTACTTCTGACATTTGTAAAGCGTCAAATGTTGCTGAGATATGGAGAACAGATACTACACTTTGATCTTAGCCAAAAGGTCAAAGAACCATAAAAAAGTTATTTTTTATGACTTGGCATTTTTAAATAAATGCCCCCCACCCAATAAAACTTGATTTAATCGTAATGTCTTTTAATGGACCGTCCTCCCAGAAATTCCCTCCCCCATAAGAGTTCAACATTTTTCCTGAAATATTATAAATATACATAGTTTTAAATAAAAACGTTTTTCACTTAAAATACAAACCAATAAAATTGAATTTTCTGTTTGAATTTTAATTTTTTATTTAAAGTTTTCTTTCACTTCTTAATAAATCCTGTTATCAACATTTCACACCACCCACCCTAATAAATAAATAATGATAATAAAAACAGCCATGCTGGTCTTTCTTCTCTTATTTTCGTTCAATTTACGCGACTGAAATAGGAAAAGGACTGAAAATACCTCTTTTATTTAGGGTTAATTACTATTTTAGTCACGAAATTATTTAGTGTGATATAGGTTTGGGTATTATACATAAACAACTTATATTTTATTAACTTAAATCATGTTTCAGTAAAAAAACAACTTAGAGTTTTTAATGTTTGTTTTTGTTATGCCAAGTTTTACCGTACATGTGAAACGCCGAAATAAAAGTCGGGTCTAGAAAATATAGTCGCCATCTAAACAAATCGAAAAAGAGGCTAGCTAAGGAAAAACGATAACTAAAGTTTATAAACATGTCTTTTTCATCTATAAAAATTGTGAAAGGAAGTTATCGTTCTTCCTTAGCTAGAATATTTATTTTTGTTTATAAAGATGTTGACTATATTTTTCCGCCTAATTTTCATTTCAGCGTTTCACGTGGACAACGAAACTTGACATTGATTTTAATGTTATCTAAATGAATAAATGCGAAAGTTTTTTTTTCCACTTATTCGAACTATATTAACATTAAAACAGTTTATGCTAATTTAATTTTGTGTAGTGTATTTTCATTCGTCATGATACATTCCTCCCAGGATTACCTCTTTATTTGTACTATCTATTAAGTTGTTATGCCCCAAGCATTAAATGCTACTTTGGTTTGTGTGTGTGTGGGGTCGTTCGTCATGATATAACCCTCTCACTTATTACTTCCTCCATTTTGGTCAGTGAATGTAGTTAGTTCATAATGATATCATCCTCTGAGCTAGTACATATATATATATATATATATATATATATATATATATATATATATATATATATATATATATATATATGTATGTATGTATGTATGTATGTATGTATGTGTGTGTGTGTCCCAAGTATATCCTGATAGATAGTTCCCCACGTACTCTATATCACACGGCTTCCCCCTTCACCCTCTAACTTCCCGAAGGGGAGAGACAAATGAGTCAGGTTAATCACGTGCAGCAATGCGAATGAATATTGAGAGATTCGTCACGACAGTTCGTGCAGTCATGCGCAGAGACTTGCGGGTCATTCAGTATCAACTGTTGTCATATTTGGGCTGGTGAATCTCTGTCCCATTTGAGGGTTCTTGATAAGGTGCAAAAACGTATCTGTAATTTGATTGCCTCTACCCTTTCGTCTTCTATACACCTTCTATCTCACAGACGTCATGCTGCTAGTCTCAGTCTTTTCTATAAGTACTATTATGGCATGCGTTCTTCAGAATTGTCTGATATATCCCCTGCTGCCTTTGTTCCAGCTCGTTTGACTCGTTGGTCTAGTGGTATTCATAAATTCGCTGTTTTGATACTTCATTGTAATACAGCTTTCTATTCCGGTAGCTTCTTTCTAAGATATGCAGGTTCGTGGAACTCTTTTCTTGCTGACAATTTTCCCCCTACCTTGGTCTTTTCAAGATTAAGACCAATAGGTATCTCCTGTCTTTGCAATACTCATATTTGTTCTAGTTAGCTCCTTACAAAATAACTTACAAATTAATGGGAATGTTCCAGCCTTCTTTTCTTTGAAATCTTCTAAATAAATGTACCAAAATCGATCTGCGAGTGGCACAAACAAATGTCTGACTCTTACATTACGATTATCAGAAGTGGACGTCGCTGGGTTGTTACCGCCATATTAACAACTCTTGAAAAGTGTCTGACTTCGAGCTAATGGCTTCATTTTTTCACCCTAAACCTTTTACGGCCGTCACTTTCAGCACTCGAATCAGTGTACTGCGATTAGCGCCTCCTGTTAGACATTACTTCGCAGTAATATAATATCTGATGTTGTTAAGTGCAGATACGATTTATCGAGCGAGATATGATTGAGAGACAGTTTAATCCAATATGAAGGTGGATAGATTTATTAGATTGATCATGTGACATATAAACAGATTCATAGTTGGATGTGAGTTACTGGTTAGACTTTAGTGAATAAACATGTAATGCAAGATCATGATAGATAGATGCGCTAGGACCCATGTGAGGATTTCCCAGCCAGAAAAAAATTAATAGAAAAAGGAAAATGGATATCCAGTAGATAAGATGAATAAAATATAGTAAAAGTGAAAAAAAGTCGTTGTCATTTCTTTCTTCGTGAATGTACCGATTACCCGAGAAAAGGATCAATAGGACATATTTAACTCGGGTTCACGATAGGTACGTAAATAGGATATGATCCAAATGAAGGATATGACATTAAGAGATTCACACCGTTAAGTACCACATATTCAACTACAAAATCTTGCCTAGTTGTTAAGGTTAGGTTTGGTTTGTCTGTTTAACGACATATCAACACTTTTGGAATTATTGGAAGGGTCAATGCCAATAGTAAACGATTCATTGTATATGATTAAGTAAACACACATTGCTATTTGACCCAATGCTTGGGAGATTGCATTATTAGGACGTAAAAGACTAAGAGATAATTTTGACCCAACATATTCGGTTCCATGGACCACTACGGTGTCGATTAGGCTACTCGAGCACCTTCAGTTAAGATTAGGGTTCGAGTTTTATTTAATTTTTTTTATAACGAGAATCACTAAAACAAATGAAATAATAAAAGTAAAAAACAATTGTATATCTAATATATAAAGTAATATGGACTTTTTTGTAGATTTGTCAACGCAAGATAAAAACTTAACTTGGGTAGAGATTAAAAATTAATTTTCTACATGAACACCTCGTTTCTATTCGACTATGAATTTCGATTCTTTTTGTCTCGAAAACATATTTTATCCGGATCGGTGTTCATTTTTTTACTGATATGAATAGGATGTAGGGGGATTTTTCACATCTAGAAATAGCTACTCTGCCTTCTACTCTGACCAACCCAGAATATCTTTACAGAAACGACCATCTGTGATTTCTGCAGTAAATGTAATTTTCTAATAAATATTTAAAAAATATTTATAAATTGGTCAAAAATTAGTGCATTACTTTATTTATCTTTAATTAATAATATAATAATTTCTATTCAATAGGAAGAAAGAAATTTAAATTTGAACAATAATTGTGAACAATAATTATTTGGCACAGAATGCCTTCTAAACTGCGCAGACATCCACCGCCGGTTTAGTAACCAGAAATACCAGAAGGCACCGTTATAATATCTAAGTTTTACCGATTAATATTGTATCGCCTCCATTGGATAACGCACCTTCATAAATTAAAGCAATATTTTCAACCTTATTTACAAATGCCGTTTACTTTTGATAATTCCATATTGAATTATTATTTTTATTATTTGATATTAATTGAATACTTATTGAAATAAAAAAGCAATCGCACAAAATAGGACAAACATTTAAAAAAGATCTATTTAAATAAATAATTTAATACGGAAATTAAATTTACCAGAATGCATTTCTATTTCTTCGTAAACAAGTCAGCCATTTTATTCCTCTGTTAATTGTTGAAAAAGAATGAATTACATTGTGACTATTAGAAATTTCGAAGGATTTAAACTGTCAAATAATAAGTCATATTTGGTTACAAAACTACGAAATTCTCATGTATTAAAATATTGAAAGTTTATTTACAAATAAAATATTGAAGGTTTATTTACACCCAATAATTTTATAAATATATAAAAAAACAATATAGCCTTAATATAAATAGTTATATAGCAAGTTGGTTCATTTAATATTTGAAGGACTAAAATATAACGTAATAATTACACTTAACATTCCAATAATTACACTTAAGAATTATTACACTTAACATACGAAACAAAAATAAAAGTTATAAAGACTTTCAGGCAACGCAAAGTGCAGCTACTTTTTAATAATTGAATCGCATTAGTTCCAAAGGTAAGAAACAGATGGAATATTACTGTTATTGTTGATACCATTAAAACATATGTCGTTATCACGCAGAGATAAAGCATAACTCGATTCTCGTTTGTCCAAATAATGACTTGGATCACGTTAAAATCGGCAGCTTGTCAATCACTTTGACACTTGAAAGTAAGTTGCAAGAAGAATAGAGTGAACATCTCAATTTATTTCATTATATGAGAGTCATAAAACTGTAAAAAACTTTACTTGGTTGTTCCCATTAGTTTTACTCGAAAACGATCAGAGAGTATCGAGAATTCTCCACTAGCGTCCCGCAGAATAAAAACTATCTGGGTTATTCTGAAATCTATATTTCAATCTTTCAAGTAGAGTAAAAGCTAATTTCTTTTGTTCTGTATGATGTTACATTGCTGTCCTTTATAAATGTTAACTGTAAATAAATGTGTTAATTATACTTTTTACTTTTGTCTATTATTCGTTCTGTTGAAAGATGTGTTTTGCAGATATGTTTTGCATATATGTTTACACAGGGCTATTGGATAAAATAACCTTATATTAGTTTAGTTCAGTTGTTTTGTTTTACGGCATATCAACCCTTTCAGGTCATTTAATGCCGATTCCGGTCATTTTGGTGAAAGATTTTATGCTTCAAGTTCTTTATATGTTCAATTATTTATTCATTGTGTTTGGTTAAGTGAAAGGGGGAAAGGGGTATGGAAAGGGGGAGATGGGGGGGGGGGGAATTGTTGTTTTTTGTTTGGATTTTGCAGAACATGATTGAGTTTTCCAAAGAGAAAAAAAGATCAATAAAACGTCAATGTTTGGTGCATTTTTGGTCAGGAATCTTCAGACAGCCTGATCTGGTAGAACCAGATAACCTTATATGTAAACAAAACAAATCAGATGAAATGTTAAGTAAAACGACTCACATTTCATACAGGAAACTAAATACGTGTTTTATTACTCTATATGATTACTATTATTCCAATAAAAAATATGCTCTTCTTTTGCTACATGGAAATCATCGAATTACGTTTTTATCCATTTGCTCACTTCTTACAACTTACTTCATCATCGCTTGAAAACTTTGTTACGTGTAGAAATTCATTATCGGACCAATCAAGTGGAAATCACAGGAGAAGGGCCAACTCTGGATTTTGTGAAGGATATATCAGATCTCCATAGCCTGTTGGGTTTCGATGCTATTCTTTGAGTGTGGGGCATTGCATTTTCTCGGTGAACGATTACCACCTAAGATTTGCTCACAAAAACACGCAGTTTTGTATTCAATATCAACATTTTTATTCTTATTTTCTAAATTCTATATAAGGAACGTAAAACAAAGTTTTAGCTGTTTACGGATAAGAGATTGTATATATATATATATATATTGTTATATATATATATATATATATATATATATATATATATATATGTATATTGTTATATATATATATATGTATATTGTTATATATATATATATATATATATATATATGTATATTGTTATATATATATATATGTATATTGTTATATATATATATATATATATATATATATATATATATATATATATATATATATATATATATATAATGGGTGACCATTTGAGAATACCAGGCGCTGTATGTGGACACCTAGCTATGGGCAAATAACGTCGCCAACACGCATTGCCTAGTGTGGCGACTATGGGCAAATAATACCCTGAATGACAGTCACCAATAAGGTGGACAGAAACCAGCGAGGGGTTCTTCCTCCAGGAGTGATCAAAAACCCTGATGATGATGGTAGTGATATATAGTCTAAAGAAGCTTTGATTCAGTTTAAACAAAGAAAGAAAATGCAGTTTAAATTCCCAGGGATACTAAATAAATCCAAAATATCGCAGACTTAGCACTTGCATATATATATATATATATATATATATATATATATATATATATATATATATATATATATATATATATATATATATATACTAGCAAAAACTACCCGCTCTCCGGGCGGTAATTACTGACGCTATAGTCTTCTTTACAGAAACTAAAAAAGTAATTTTAATTGTACACTTTAGTAATTAAAAAGAAATGTAAAAAAAATGATGATTGTCGTAGTGTTATTTGATATATTCTAATGTGGAGGAAATATACTGTGCGTGAACATCGTCAAATTTTGGTTTTTAGGAAAAACAACAAAATGGTTAATTGATATGGTTTTTAATGTATTCAACATCGATCAATTTTATTTTGTTTCAGCATAAAAATTAAAATGAATTCCTCATTAACACTGGTTATATAATGAAATAAATAAACATAAGGGCGGAACGTCGATTGGTCAAATACTCCACTTTTATATTACTGAGTAATTCGAAATAGGTACTTTGTACTTTTCACCTTTATTATAAAAGAAAGAAAATATACGTCAAGAGTATTAAAGAAAAATACTGTTTTTTTTTGTAATTTAGAAAGATTAAATGAGGTTTATTTCTTTTCTATGACAAATCATCATCATCATCATCATCATCATCATCATCATCATCATCATCATCATCATCATCATCATCACTACCAACATGTTAACTCCTTGGCCTTTTGGCTAGGAGCAAAATGTAGTATCTGTACTGAATCTGCATTTAGTTTTTATGATCGAGGCAATTGAAATTTTTGTTCCAATTCAAAGTGCCCATTTTTAGGGAGCTGGATGCTTCCCATGTTAAATATTGACACTTTGCCTAACTCTGCTCTCGTAGGAGGAAGTAAATTGGAATAGGAAGAACAATAACACCCACAACAATAGCAACACATTTATTTAAAAAAAATAAACGTATGTATTTAATTATTAACAGATTAGAAAAAATTAATTCATTAGAAACTTAAAAATAAATAAATATGCAAATGAGAGGCTGAGAGTATGATATCATGATGAACGAACTACATACACTGACCCCCTCCAAAGGAGGGGTTAATCCCTGGGAGGATGATATCATGACAACATAATAGATAATGCACTAACTCCCCCTCCCCACAAAACTGGTATTTCTGAGGAAATAGTATCGTAAGGAACGAATATATACTGTACGGCCTTCCCCCCGAAGAGGAGGTAATGCCTGGGAGGAATGTATCATGATGAATGAAAATATATTACAGAGAATTAAATAATCATAAACCGTTTTAATGTCAATATTGTTAGAATAGGTGGAAAAAACTTTGCATTTATTTATTTAGATAACATTAAAAACCATGACAAGTTTCATTGCCCACGTGAAACGCCTAAATGCAAATTGGCTGGAAAAATATAGTCGCTATCTTTATAAACAAAGATGAATATGCTGGCTAAGGAAGAACGATAACTTTCATAATTTTCTAGTTTAAAAAAGACATGTTTATTATAAACTTGAGTTATCATTCTCCCTTAGCTAGTATTATGGTGAACGAACATATACTACATATACTGCTAACCCTAACCCTACCCCCCTTGACAGAGGATAATATCATGATGAACGAACACTACTTCCATCCACTCAAAAAGGAGGAAGTCATTCTTGCATGGACGGTCTTATGAGAACAGAACCGATGCTACACTACCTCCTTAAAAGATATTCTGACTAAATCGAGTCTTGTTTCTTTTTTCATTCTGCCCCCCCCCCCCCTACACACCCTTAAAAACTAATGAGTTAATTCCTGGGAGGACAGTCTTATGACAACAAAACCGGTACTACACTACACCGCTCATTAAAATATTCCAATTTAATCAATGTTTTTTTTAATTTAAAAATATTTTTATGGTTCCGTGGCCTTTTGGCTACGATCAAAGTGTAGTATCTGTTCTCAACAAATGCAGCGATATTTGACACTTTACTAAAGCTTGAAGTAAATTATCTCCCTTGAAAATGAAATTATAAATAAGTTTTTAAACACTATCATATTTTTAATAAAATCTCTTTATTTTATTTTATTTATAATTATGATACAAGTACTATCGATAAAACGATTGCGTATGCAGAAGAAAATTTGACAACACAAAGTAGAAAGATATATTACTAAATATTAATTCATTAAACACTTAAAAATAAATAAATATGCAAATGAGCAAAATCGAGATTTGTTTGAGTGAGTTGGGGATGCTTATATTTCAATATATTCTTATGTCATTAGAATTAAATAACATTATCATGTTTTGATGTTAATATGGTTAGGATAGATGGAAAACATTTTCGCATTTATTCATTTATATATATATATATAATATTTACAAATAAATATTAAATTATTTATACCTACATACGCAGGCGTTTTAAGCTTATGCTCTCATCAGTGTAGGAAGTTACAATTTCAAACGGTCACAGGGCGCGAACCCGGTTCACAGAGCGAACCAAGACTCAGCACGCTTTCTCTCTATCTCTACGGCTATCAGAAATCATAACGTGATACGAGAGAAATTAAGTTCTATTTATGCCTAAACACAGCTGGCAGTAAACAGCAGACAGTCAAGAATGTCCGATAAATGTTATAGGAACCTTACTTATAGCTAAGTAACAGTGTGCTTTTTATATCTCCGAACAGTGCTTACATTTAATTTCTTAAAAGGGCCTTTATATATATATATATATATATATATATATATATATATATATATATATATATATATATATATATATATATGTATGTGTGTGTGTGTGTGTGTGTATGTATTTCCTATGAGATGGAAGAGGGACTATATTTTAAAGTATTGCGTTAAGATTGCGAAGGTATAATATATCGTTTCTAAAGGAAAGAGGATGAAGAGGATGGTGAGGGTTTATATATTAATGTTTTATTATCATTTATTTACAGTTGGTGTGTTCTGAGCATAGGTTTAATATTACGTCAAAATAAATCAGCGAAGTGTTCTTGTTGTTATCCTACGCTAAATGGTTTAAGTCGAGTGTGTGTAAGCAAGTAGTTCTTATGAGAAGGGAAGAGGGACTATATTTTAAAGTATTGCGTTAAGATTGCGAAGGTATAAGATATCGTTTCTAAAGGAAAGAGGAGGAAGAGGACATTAAAAAAAAACTTTTAAGAGGGTATAGCTAAAAGTGTTTGGAAATAATATTTGAAATGATACGTGAATATTTTAACTGAGCCAACTAGTTAATAACAATTTACAGTGCAAAATCCTCCGGAGAGTACGAAAGTGCTAAAGTAATTTCATCTTCAAATGTGTCTTACTTCATTTGTTAACGAGATATTTAGCTTATTGTAAGATTACATCCCTACAGAATGCTCAAATAGAATATAAGTTCGGGTGTTCGTTAAACTCAGAGTAAGACGATTTAAAATGAATGCTTCTTCTTTTTCAGTGTGTACGTAGCAATATTCTGAGAGCAATTTAATACATGAACCGATATGTGGCTGTCAGCTAAGTATTTTTAATGACTGGAACTGAAATCAATGTCTATAAGTGAGAAGCTTTCATGCAGATGCCACGTGCGCGTAAGAAAGAACGCATGCTGTTTGTCTTCCTCTTAAGCCACGTATCTAAATGACCTTCGACCCCAGATGTGTAATGTTTGCGGCCTCGAATAAATCTGCTTCCGGTGTGATGTTAAAAGTCAAACATATCGGAAGTTCATTTGTAATTCGCAAGTCGTTTGGAGAAATATTGTTGCTTTATTTTTTAAGTTCATCCTTTAATTAGTAAACGAGATGGAAGTATCGAAGAACTTATGAATATTTTTATCCACTGAGTCGTAAAGTTGTCCATAATAAATAATTTGGTCCATATAGTAAAAAGGATGCTTTTTTACGTAAACATAGGTTATAGGTAAACGTATTAAATTCCATATTCAATTAGAAATAATCTTGCTTGTTAGTAAACCAAAATATGTTAGAAATTAACATTTCTGTGTTAATGAAAAGAAAACCAAATAGTGCCTTCCTGCTTATCAACCTCTCTTGTCTTTTTTTGTGGCAATTGTTCAGGTTCTTTTGCTAACACAGTTGGGAAAAGTTTTAGTTACACATGTCACCTCTTCAGATATATTACGGTAGACAAGATTCTCAAGTCCTGGCACGCCAACTAGTCGAGGAGATGGAAAAACTCAGACATAAAACTAGTTAGTCAATCCACAAAAAATCTCTGTATCAATAGATGCCGAGAAGATATTTTATAATACATACCAATGAGTCACAACTTACCAACGCCAGACAATATTACAGAATATATATATATATATATATATATATATATATATATATATATATATATAGTCCTCGCTTCGGCAGTACATAAACGGAAATTGGAACGATACTAAGAAGATTAGCATGGATGACACGCAAATTCGTGAAGCGTTCCATATTTTTATATAAAATTATAAAATGATAAAATAACAAAATTATAAATAAATCTTGAAAAAAACTTTTTACAAATGTTGGTA
This sequence comes from Sepiola atlantica, assembly GCA_963556195.1. Taxonomy (NCBI): domain Eukaryota; kingdom Metazoa; phylum Mollusca; class Cephalopoda; order Sepiida; family Sepiolidae; genus Sepiola; species Sepiola atlantica. Next base: position 179,818,295 of record OY744521.1, on the reverse strand, counting down.
GCCTTTCTCCTTTACATATATATATATATATATATATATATATATATATATATATATATATATATATATATATATATATATATATATATATGTATATGTGTGTGTGTGTGTGTGTGTGTGTGTATGTGTGTGTTAGTGTTTCGGAATTTTTAAATGAGAATCTATAATTTGTATTATTTGTATTATTCGGATTATTGTTCTCATCTTGGATGTTATTCTCACTACGATTCGGTCAATGTAACCTCCGATCTTCTTCAAGGGCGGCATGTCTAACTCTGGAATATTTCTGTCGAACTCGGGAATATGTATGGAACCCTTTATTTAATCCACGGGGATAACTTGCTCTTTTTCAATCAGCCAACGTAACCAAGGATAAAAGTGATAAGTACTAATCAGGTCTAGGTCATAATGTTCTTGAGGTTAAAGGTTCAATCCTTACTACGGGCATAACTATGAATACAATTATGAATTACATAAGACTTCTACTGGGTTATGGCTGACGGAACGAGAACAAGCTGCCTCAATGGATTAAATAAAGGGTTTCGTTCGAAATTCCGTAACGATTCCCCATTTCGACAGATAGATTCCCGTGTCAAAACGCATCTAAAGAAAGTCGGGGGTTACATCGACAGAAACGCTGTGAAAATAACATCCGAGACGAGAACAGTAATTCGAATAACCCAAATAATAATTATATCTCTCTCTCTCTCTCTCTCTCTCTCTCTCTCTCTCTCTCTCTCTCTCTATATATATATATATATATATATATATATTTATTCATGTATTTATTCCTGTATTTAATTTTTTTTTTTTTTGTTTTTTATCCCCATATATGTATATACACTGATGATTTTTTAAATCCTCGTACGTATATACTGATGATTACAGGTTTAGCATGAAACACATGTGTATATGGGTTAATTTTGAAAATATTATTGATAAATAATTAATCAAAGCTCTAGCTAGATTGAGCACTGTAAGTAATTTAACAAGTTGTTATTTATAGCTAAATGCAATACTATTAGTTTCGCCTATTGAGTTCTCTTGACGACTTGCTAATATGGCCGCTGAACTTTCCATTTAGACGTTAATTCACTCTCTCATTTCTACGGCGATGAGTGGTGGACACATCGGTACGCGCTCCGACAACTAAGTACAATATGACTTTCGTATTGGGGTTCGAACCGTATAACTGGTAGGGTTTGTCTCTTCCAATGCTGATGATTACAGGTTTGTCATGAAACACATGTGTATCAAAATAATATATATATATTTCTTATTTTGGCCCACCCTATATATATATATATATATATATATATATATATATATATATATATATATATATATATATATATATATATATAGTGTGTGTGTAGATTTCAATTTTGTGTTGAGAATCTGAATAACAGAGCTCAATGTAATTTAAACAGAGCAAAACAGAATTATAAAAAGAAAAACTATACACACATTAAGGTTGTACACATTATAACTTATTTCGACCCCTTTAATTAGGTCTCCTCAGATGTATAAACAACCACGTCAAAAAACCCTATATATATATATAGCGAGAGAGACTATGAGACTTCCTGTTCTAGGGCGGCTAAAATTAATTCCCTGTACAGAACAGTTTTGCTTGCAACACTGTTATGCCCCCTTACGAAGATTAAACTCAAGATATAATGCCACTAAACCTTAAGGCTAGAATTCCTATTCCAATTTTGATCAAAATCAGTTACATGATTTCGGTTCTAGAACATGTCTCTTTAAATTCAAGGCTTAACAAGCTTAAAAAGAAATTGAGGATCAAATTTAATGCAAATCGGAAATATTTGAATTTTCAAATGAGTGATTGTACCCATTTGACCTCTAAAACTCTTTAAATACTCCAAAGAACTGAAACCTTTTGTTAAAATTTCAAATTGCCAAATATAAAGTATTTAATTCTTTAAAAAACGTATTTTTAATAATGTTATTTTGTTTTACCTCTCTGGATGTCCAAGCTTGACAGCGCACGGTCTATTAATTAAAGTATTTAGTCATTTTATGATTTGTAATTAGAATTCTATCTCATTTCATAATCTGTGTATATCAACTCCTTACAAAAAATATTCTTTTTAACTTTTTCTCGGAACATATTTTTGTTGTGTTGTTTTTTTATATGAATAAAAAAAAACGACTGATATTAAAATGTATATATGGGTGAGGGGAAGGGCAAATAAAAAATAGGAATCTGTTTTCCTAAGAATTGTAAATGGAAACAGAAAAGAAAATTGGCGAAAAGGGAAAAGATTGAAATAAAGGAAGAAAAAAAGAATTTCTGAGAGAACAATTTGATGACAACAAAAAAATACAATAGATTGTAGACGATGAAAAAATCTCCCAACTACCTAAATCAGTATGTGTTGGAGTAGAAAATGTACTTTAACTTTTTGTCCAACCAACAAGGTGTGTGTACAAAGCTGAGATGGCGGTAATTTAGCGTCCGTTAGTTTTTTATGAACTATAAAAGAAATAACGATCGTTGGGAAAAAACAATATATATATATATATATATATATATATATATATATATATATATATATATATATATATATATATATATATATATATATAGAGAGAGAGAGAGAGAGAGAGAGAGAGAGAGAGAGATCAAGTCCATAGTGTACGAAACCAAAGTCATATCCGGTGTAAACTTCAAGAGAGAAGAAATTTATATCGGAATGACCCAAGGAACTTTCAAAGAGAGGCTCTACGCCCACACTAACACTTTCATATATCCCGAACAAAAGCATAACAACTCCCTAGCAACTACCATATGGGAGCTCAAGAATCAAGTACCCTATATGAAATTAAATGGAGGATTATCGATAAACAAAAGCCTCATAGTCCTACCCCCGGGAATTGTTCACTGTGCACCACTGAAAAATTTAGAATCCTGTAGGCAATCAATAACCCTTACATAATCTTTATGAACATCAAAACTGAGGTCACCACAGAAGAAAATTTATACTAGCCAAATGGACTAACAACGAAAATACATAACACACTGATAGTCTCTTCTATACATATATCTAAAGAACTCCACATCATATGTAAAATTTAAGGCCTATCATCCCCACCCCATAACAAGGCCTTTCCAATTATTACCAAATTGATTCCTTTATTACAATATTGCACCTCCTCCCTCAGATATATTACATTATACTTATCACATCAACATCTTCTCTATCAAACCAAATACAACCTGCACTCACACCCTTCTAATCCCCACCTATACAAAATAACATAAATTATTAGATACCCCCATTAAACATTTTAAACATTTAAATATATTAAGTCTGACTAGTTTAATAGCTAGAAATATATTCGTCGAATACCCTTAAAAGCTTATATTGACCCATTTACTTATTTTGATATCCCCTAGGAAACCTTTTTACTAATAACACCAAGTCCACACATAGCTAATAAACTAGAATTATAACAATAGTTTTACACTCAAATATAAAGCATATATCCCAAAATTATAAAAAGTAATATAGATATAATACTTAAACCTTTTAATAACATAACTATAACCCCACCCAAAATCTACCACCCTTACTGACACATAAACTACAACATACACTATCACCCTCAACATGAATGCAACATGGAAGCAGAGAAACATGCAACATCCATTACCAACAATTAAGTTATTTTGAATAATACTTAGTTACGATTAAGACCCATACAAACATACAGTTCGTCCCTATTCACTCGGTTATTTTTCAAAAGAAGACGCTTAAGTGACTCACCGGAAGACGTTACGGTGATCTTTGAACCCCATTCTTCGATTTGTTTGTATTTCCTGAGTCGCTAATGATTTTAATATGACTCTAAGGACATTTTTAACAAAAATATATGGTCAACCTATCTCAATGAAGCCATCGTACGTCCCTGAAGTATGTAACTTATACTTTTAAAATAAATAATTTGTATATTAGCACTTTATTGATTTTTTTCAACATACACCGCAGCACTATATATATATATATATATATATATATATATATATATATATATATATACATTGTGTGTGTATATTTAAGTATTTAGGCAGCATATTTTAATTTAGGCAAACATGATTAAATAACACGGAGTGTTTATTCTTGATAATACTAGTTTTTATTTTCTCAATTTTCCGAATAGTTCGTTTCGTATTTCGGTCCCATATGTGTATGTAAGTTCCGTGGGTTCCTTGTTCCATTTTTGCTTCATTTGTCGCGAGTACTTTCGATTTGATTCGTCAAATCATCTTTGGGCGATGTTAGTCTTGATGTCTTTACAAATATGTATTTACTGTTGAGTTTTCTTTGTATGTATAGATAAAAAACTGAGACTAGCAACATGACGTCTGTGAGAGAGAGGGTACAGAAAAGAAGAAAGAGTGGGGCCAATCAAATTTCACATACGTTTCTGAACCTTATCAAGAACACTCAAATGGGACAGGCATTCACCCGCTCAAATATGAAAACAGTACTTCATACAAGGTTTGATAGTAGATTTGTAGAGATAGAGAATAGCCCCAGGTGTGAGAAAGTGTTTGGGACCAGTGTCGATTCTATGGACTCACCCCTCATATTGAATGGTATGATCCTTTCTAAACATCCCGTTTCATGTGCCCGAATATGTAACATCTATTTCCCTTAACATTTGCCAACCCGTTAAAATTTGGACGGTTTCAATGTCTTATTTCTTTATTTGTCTCTTTGATTTTAGACAAAATGTTTCGCATTACTTCGAACGATGGCATGGAGCATTGTGATAAATTAATATCTAGCATTTATGATTAATTACTGTAATATCTTTTGCAGAATTTCCAAATACCTAGAAACATTCATTAATGTTAGCAAATGAATGAAATAAAATTCCACAGTTCCAGATTTTGAAATGGCACGCCCGAATCACCTGGCGTCGTGTTAGTTTAACGGTAGAATGTTTTATGCACTGAAAAATTGTTGAAGTGCAAAATGGCGTCTCAAAATAAAATGTCGTCCTATCTTCACATGTCGGGATTCAACATAATTTTACACAAGTTGCATGAAAATAATGATCTTCTTAATGTAGAGCTGCAATTTATGCCCAACAGATCTGAGAGCGAAGTTGATCTTTTCCTTATATAAACACACTCCACGTTAATGATTCCGATGTCTACGAAACTGATATTAAGAAAACCCTTTATGTCTCAAAACAATCTGTTGATTTGACCTAATGGCAAACATCATGAATCATTGTATTCTGTTAAAACGAACTCTTTTTAACGGACTGGTTTTACACTTTTCTTAATGACTATTATTTATCAATTTAAATTTTTATCAACAATATCATCGTCTGAGTAAAATATAAAATATCATTCTTTCTTGTTTTCGTTTCGGTTTGGAACTTTTTATTAAAGCGTTCTCACACGTCTTTGAACTTAGTTATTATACTTAGGTTTTAGTTTAAAAAGACAAACGGTGTTAAACATATGCAAATATAACACACTTAGTATACATATAATTTATAAATAAAAATTATTAATATAATTCATAAATATAATTTTAAAATACTAGACATGAAACGTTGGTTCACATTTTTTTGTCTCCAATAAACGAGAATAAAAAGCGGGTAAATTTGTGTTCGATTTCCTCATCTATTCAAAGGAATTCTCATGTTGCTGTCGATTGTGCAATATTTTGTTATCATCCAATGAATTGAACCATAAGTTGTTATATTAATATCGAATTTATCAGTTTGTCATACTATAATCGATTGCACAGTAATAGAGTACATTTGTATGTTGCAATCGATTGTACAACATTTTCGTCCTCTGCATTTGATATGAAAATGTTCAAACATGTTTGCTTATATTACTAAAAATTAATCAACGAAATATCTTGAAACATTTCTCTAATAAGTTATATTGCAACTTTACATAAATTATATAATTTTGGCATCTCCTTGTACATTTCTCAACCTTTAATAATCTTCTTCACAATTAACTTTCGTTGTAAGTATTCAATGCATTTATCATGCATTGAATACTTACAGTACCAAATTACGGTGCAACTACCAGTGTCCATGTGTTGCTAATGATAACAGCAATACAGTTTAATGTATTTTATATTTTGAATCAGACAAGTGACGTGAAATAAAAAATAAATAAATAGAGAATGATTTTATTTACCTCTTCTCTGCAGGAGGTCACAAGGGCAGGTGAGGGTTCGAAAAGCCAGCACATAAGGGGAAGTGCACTGTGGCCTACAAAAAAGGCGTAAGCAGCCCGATCCAACAAATAAATAGTCCTTATGGAACAAACATAGATAAGAATGCGATAATATTTGCAAGACGGCACGAATGGAACAGATAGGACAAATTAAATTGGTGTAGTGCTTAAATCAAATAATTGTAAATTTAAATTCAGTTTCATGTAAAATTAACGCTGAAAAGGCGATACAAATCAATAGACATTCTGCATAAGTAATTTGAGTACATATTATGTTAAACATATTTAAATAGAGTCGACTTGGTATAATTTATAAATGCAATACATTAACCATGGGTTAAACATTGGTTAACGTGTGTACGTCTACTTATGAGAATAAAAAGAAGACACATTTCTGCTGGATTTCTATATGTATTCAGAAAATATTTCAATCGAATTTACCATAATTATATTAAAATCGATTGGACTACATTTAGCTATACAAGTTGTAATCAGATATTTTTGACACATTCTACAACCAAAATGAATCCTGGTCATGTGAAACAAAGAAAAGAACACATTAGTAGTAGCGAATTATAAACATTAATTCTTTCCTTGTCGAAGGATCATCTCTGACAACAGTGCAGATTCACTTGCAGCCATCAAACAACTTTGATAATTCATTTGCAAACGACTTATTTCAACAACAGTGATGATTAACTAGAACCTACAATTTCCGACGGCACTGCATACGAACTTGCCACAAATAACTTCTATTTTTTTCTAGGGAGAAGGATTTGTTGTACCTAACATGCTTGACAAATCAACAACAACTGACCTAATAATATATAAGCAAGTATTACAGTCGCTGTCGATAACGCCACAGACGACCACGACAAACAGACGTTTCCCAGACTATGAACACATCAGCAGCCACACTTGCTTCACGATGTTTTCCTGTCGATAAACAAATCAGTAGCAGCGACACTTCACGATGTTTCCTTGGTACTAAAAACGCAGCAGCACATACACTTGTTTTCGCGCCGTATCTATGGCCACGAACACAGCAGCGGAACCAATAATAGCCTTCTTACCACGACAACCTTTCAACGCAGTTACTTAGCTTCATGATGATCATCATCACGACAACAGTTGTAGTCAGTTTGGGCGTGTCATGGATGCAGAGGAATCCTACCATAAACTGTTACAAAAATGCTCCTAATTTTAGGACAAAATCTCACTCAGTAGATTTTCAGGACAACTTAATTTCTCAAACTAATACAAGCGATGACTTATTCTTTTCAGGGCAAGATTTAATACTCAACTGACTACATGCGATAAACGGGTAATACCTGGAAGGATGGCTTTGTTGGACCGAACTATAATTCATTAAAACATAAAGGGGCAGACACTTGAACAACTCTAACTCCAGTGTCAGAATGTGTCAGGGTTTACTGACATCCTGTATATAGATTAAGTAACGAGTATCTATATACAATAAAAGAATAAAAGGTGCGAGTGATGGGTAATTTACTAAACTGAAATGATTTATATATCAATTGTTTTCTGCGCGTGCACATGTGATATCGATTTCCAGTTATGACATTGATGCTATCTCGCACCTCTGTATTTTTCGTTCCGTCGCTTGATTGGATATCGATTTCAGTATTGATCACTTTCTATCTGGCCGCATTCATTTTCAATCCTTTTTTCTTTTTATATGTATTACATCGATATCAATTTTGCTCACCCATCTTTGTCTGCTAGATCTCTCTCTCTTTCGCTCTTTCTCTCTCTCTCTCTCTATCTCTCTCTTTATATATATATATATATATATATATATATATATATATATATATATATATATATATATATATATATATATCCAGGGGTGAACAACCTTTTTAAGTGCGTGCGCGTGTCAAATTCGGCTGAATCGTTGATGCAAAATATACTTATAAGCGCGCAATCAATTTGTTGGTCTACATTACATATAAGCTATAAGTTAGATTTAGTTAGAAATATTTTATTGGATTAGGTCCAAATTATTTTATATATATATATATATATATATATATATATATATATATATATACATATACATATATATATATACATATACATATATATATATACATATACATATATATATATATATATATATATATATATATATATATATATATATATATATATATGTCTTCTTGTATTATTTGTTTTCTTTCCGCTTCTCTCTATTCATCCCTTCACATAATTAAGTATAGAAATTATATATTAAGTATATAGGTTCTTATCTGACCTGCATCTCCCAATACAACTTACAGTAGAAGGATATGAATCCACTTATATAGGATAGCTAATTTATTTATTTTTTAGGTGTAGATACTCTTACATTAATAGAACTTTTCTCTACGTTAGCACTCCCGTACATATTAGATTTATACCGACAATATAAATCTTATCTTAATTCTCTCTATCTTTAAATGTACACATTATTCAACCGTAGGTCGATTATTATTCAAACACTTTGATATCCCTTACATTACCATATATATGAAAAAAAAAACAACAGTCATACCGCTTTATATTCAATAGTATCAATCTAAAAATGTTGTTTTCCTACACGTGCATTAAAGTCTACAACTAGGATCAGCTTTTCCTCCTTACATCATCACTTGTTGATAAGATTGGGCGTAAACAGAAGGACAGGTGTCGGAAATGTTACCCTCTCATTAACATGTATTACCATCGCACACATTACATCGGGATAATTTATTTAGTAAGATACGTAATTTTTGCTTCATCGGTTGTGAACGCTACGGATGCACATTACGATAATAAGCTTTCACATTTTCTAACATATGGTTTTAAAGAAAGCATCGAATATCTATTAGTCGTAATTTTTACATTAAGTTTATAAAAATTAAAGGCATCCACAGATAAATAAAACAAACATGATGGTTATTGTTATTCATACGTGTTTCGTACATTACATTCAGCTCATTGTATATAATGAATGTTTGACGCTTCCCTTTTAATTTGACAAAAATGTTTTAATAGATTCGAGAAACAAAACACCAAATTATTTCAGAAAATAAAGTTGGGGAAATCTAACTTTAGTTATCGACTACAAGTTTGGTAGACAACAATAATATATCTATTTGTAACAAAACAATTACCAAGTTTGAATACCAACTAAATAAAAACGAAAGTCGATCACACAATATTAACTAGGTTTACAAATACAGAATAGGAAAAAATATTTTGCGAGAGTAGACCAAAAATTAAATTAAATAAAAAGAAATCCCGGGTAACTCCGCATAGGGACAGCTAGTAAAAAATAAACTGATCGCCTACTCGTTAAATCTTTTGAATCGAAATGCGCTTGTCATATTTTCTTGTTTGAGGAAAATTTCGGCATTACGGGCGTAGGTAGGCATCAACTTGCTAGTGGACGCGTAGTCTGCTTCTGCAAAATAATCCATGTAATGCCGGCTGAAAGTTGCCGTTTGCATCGAAAGAGAGAGGGAGAGAGAGAGAGAGAGAGAGAGAGAGAGGGAGAGAGAGGGAGAAGGAGAGGGAGAGAGAGCGGGAGAGAGAGGTAAGCGCAAGAGAGGGTAACAGGGGGTATATTTTATGGAAAACCAATGAAATCATAAATTTACAAATAGGAAATACATTTAATTTTTTATATTAATAAAATCGTGTAACCATTGTGTACGCATTTCCAAAGAAACATGAAAGTAAAAACACTCCCGGGCAACACCGGACATGTACAGCTTGCTTTTAATAAACTAATTCATTCATCTAAATGTATTCTGCAAAGATTCATATTTAATATCACGATTTATATGAAAGGGTTCCATGAGCTGATTTGAAATCACTTTTTTACATTTAACGAATAACAATAGTTCTACTGATAAGATGACTTCTCCAATCGTTTAGCTCACGTTAATTTAGACTGAATTGTCCGGGATTATCTGTATCTTCAATACTCGACTCACAAATCAAAACGCTTGTAGGTCATGTATGAAACGTTAAAATCATTCGGAGTCCCATTTAATACCACGATGAATGAATCTGTACAGAGACCAATAAACATATGTAATGTTCTGTGAACTGTTCGATCAAAATAATGTGAGAATAAATTTTAAGTTTGTGGATCACGTGATCGTGAAATGTGTCTCCGGAAATTACCCCATTTGGTTGGGACATGTGTTCATTCTAAGCTTCCTGTAAAGAGAACATTGCCAGGTTTCGTTGTAAAGAAACGTAAATCATTGGAAGAGAGGTTAGTTAAGACATCGTATGTCAAGTATAATGGGTGGTTGAGTTAGGATCAGGGTTAGGGTTGCCCTTTCGTTTAGGGTTAGGGTTGCACTTTGGTTTATGTCAAAGCTGTCAGTTTATAAGCGCACACGCACACACATCCCCTCTCTTTATCTCTCGTTCTCTCTGTCCCTCGTATGCGAGCGTCGGCAGGGACAGAATAAGGGGTTAACGAACAGATTCCACGTGCTTATTCGTCTTTGGAATCTAAATTGAGAACGTCAAACAAAAAGTGAAAGAACAGTTCTTGGGAGTATGAAAGAAGAAATCGCTTAGTGCTAAACAGTCATGCGTAATTGATGGACAGCGTTAGAGATGACAATGAAGAGGCAGTGAAAAATGGCGCACATGCAATGAAGAAAGAGATTGACATTTATAAAAGAAAATAAAGAAAAATTAGAAAAGAGAATATCCTGGAATTATACGAGCTGACGAGAGAAACATGGAGAAGTAAATACTGTTCAGATTTGGCAGAGAAATTAAAAAAAACACACACAAAAAAACAACATGATACAGTGAAGAGTAAAAACAAAGTATAAAGGTTGTGAGAAGAGAAAGAGATAGTAAAGTAAGGTGAGAATAACCAAGAGTTGAAGAGTCAAAGTAAAGGATAATATGTCAACGAAATCGGAAAGAAATAAAGAGAACTAATCGAAGGGAATAGATGATAACGTTGATATAAAAACCGAGCAGGAAAATAGTGCTCACCTCTCGGGCGCTGGCTTTTCAACCCCCACTTTCCGACCCGACCTTGGGTCACATCTTACTTGCGGGAGTAGGATAAAACTGGCCTTGTGCCTAACTTCTGGAGAGGAGTAAATAATACTTAGAAATTTATCTTAGTCTGACACAAGACGACAACGTGTCAATTATCCATGGAAATTTCTAAATCAACTTGTGACATTCGATCGTAATACTTCGTCAAACACCAATTAATCAGAATACAAGAAGAATAACATCAAGTTTCGTTTAATCTGAACAAATAGACACCCTTACGTCCATATAAGGATTAGATTATCCATTTTCATTGAAACAAAACAAAAAAACTGAATAATATGAAAACCAATTCAAATTGTAATAAAGTCTTTGAAAATAGAAATGCTAAAAAATGCATTTTAAGATGCTCAAAGTTGAAAGTTCTTAACGTTTATTATCAAACATCCGTTACATAAAACATGATTGGCCCACTTTACTGTCTTGAATTGATTTGGGGTTATCTTTATTCCGATTATGCTTGACTTCATCGTACACCCATGCCCTTAATTTAATTCAATCCTTTAACTTGAAAATGTAACAATAAAGAAAAGTTAAATAAAACGTCCCGTAAAATAAAATTATAAAAGAAATGAGATAATATAGCACAGTAAATACTTAACCAAATTCTAACTAGCAGGGCTATCCGGAGTCACTCGGGGGCGGAATGTTCTTAAAGTACGTAGATCATAGAAGAAAATAAAAGTTAAACAACCTATTTGATATTGTGATATCCCTGTGCATGGAATAAATAAAAATACAGTTGGATTCATTTTGTACAAATTTAAAATAGAAAGCGTCTGGTGTTTTTTGTGGTGGTGGTGGTTTTTCCATCTTTTCCGGAACTGTTCATAGTGCTCCTACGATTATTGGTATTATATTGACTTTCTTCATGTTCTATACCCCTTTCCGTTCTCTGACAAGTTCCATGTACTTGCTTCGTTATTCTGTCTCCTTGATCTTCACCCTGTGAACTGCTGGGACGGAAAAATCTGCAATTTCGCAGTACCATTTGTCTGCACTGCATGTTCAAACTGCATTTTTTTTGCATAGTTCCCAGCGGATTGTCTTCTCCGCGCAATCGAGTCTCTTCTTCTATTCTCTTTGGTCTAGTGTGTTGCATTTACTTTTTTTCCTGCGTTTAGTATATTTTATCTTTGATATAGTTAGCTTTAATCGCATTGTTCTTTGCAGCTGGATTGACATTTAAAAAATATTTGAAGAAAACAGAAAAGAGCGTATATATGGTTTTTCAAGTTTTGTAAATTTGTAAAATTATTTTTCGAAAGATTTGGTTTTAAGAGAAATGTTTTAAAAGTAATATTTGTAAGGAAATAATTTTTAAAGCCTGCTTCTCAACTGTTAATATTACATTGTGGATTAATGGTAAATATTGTTTCGCATGTATTGTTGTTTTTATATATATATTTTTTTATTTTACAATTACTTATTCTGGGCGTAGCACACATAACCTACACACACTACAGTCTCTGTTTCATATATATATATATATATATATATATATATATATATATATATATATATATATATATATAATTACAAATATTTGTTTATTTACATACATATACGTTTCGTCCTTTCAGAATCGTCAGTGTAGAGATAATTATTCAAGCAGGTCGCA
>OY744521.1:179780348-179800348 GCA_963556195.1 Sepiola atlantica | reverse complement strand
GACTGAATAATGCTAGTCAAATTAGAGAAAAAGAGAAAGAGAGAGAGGGAGGGAGAGAAAGAGGGAGAGAGAGAGTGTGGGTGTGTGTGTGTGGAGAGAATAGAAAACCCAGTGGGTGGTTAGAAACACACATATGAGAACATATGGGAACGATTCGTGGCGTATTTCTTTGTAATAAGGGATAGGGTGCAATTTGCTTGGATAAGGTTCGCGCCCCAGGAGCCATGTTTGTTTTTTCTGTGCGAGGAACAATGACGCTATTTGCTGTCCCTTCTACGGCAGATAACGATATCAAGTGTGGGAAGAAAGGTTTTCACAATAGCTAAAGACAAGAAATGTATTTCATTGGTTTATCTTGGATTAATGTGGCGACGTATTAGACTTTTTATTCACAAGCAGAATGACCAACTGATAGTTTTGTGCAGATGTTATTCTGTAAAGAAATATCCCTGCCCTTAATATATATATACCCTAACCACCACTACAAGCATCTATTTATGAAAAGCACACATTCTCATTTAGTTGCGGTAATTCCTAATAGCCTATACTCGCGTGCATTATTTATAATGGAAGACGATTTCATCTAATAATATTAAATCAGCAGTGGTCAGAAGAGATACTCATACTCCCAATGTTGACTGGCTGTATCTTGGCCTTTTGGCTAAGATCAAAGTGTAGTATCTGTTCCGATGGATACTGCACCCCATAGACTGGTATTGTCTTGGCCTTCGGGTCTTGATTTACGTCTCTCTATGGGTATGTCCTGTGCAGTTCTAGGAGGTCCACCCTCCCAGGCTTTGCCTCCCCTCTTTGGGGAGGAGTAAGTTTATTGCTTACTGCCTAAGGCGCCCCTACCGGGGAATGCCGACGGGGCTGCCCAGGCAATTTTTAAACCCCACTTTCCCGACCCGACCGTGGGTCACATCTTACTTGTGGGAGTAGGATAAAATCTGGCCTTGTGCCTAACTCCTGGAGAGGAGTAAATCAATACTCATACTCCCAATGTTTTAGTCTCATTAACTCATTCTTTTTCGCAGTTTTTTAAAATTTGTTTCTTCTTCTGCTGGCATCTTCTCGACACTCTCTGTTTTTCTTTTCTTTTCATTTCATTTAATTACATATAAATCAATGTTCACTTACTGATACAACAAGTGCTCAGCAGAAAAAGTAATGTTATTTCGTCCACCCGTAATTGTAAATGCTTGTTGGTATACTCACCTGAACTTTTTCTCTTCGTTCCTCTTCTTTTTTTCTCTTGTATAGACGTGTGTATTTACCGAAAATACAGTTTAAATTAATCTTGGAAGACACCCGTTCGTCGATTTTAATATCATGAGTGTTTGTAGACACCCTTAAAGTATAGCGTATTGAATATTTTCGTATGACAAAAAAACGTAACTTGATATATGAAATGTGAACTACCCATCAGCACACACAAAATGTGCAGTCAACAGTGACTTCAAAATATTTCTATAGAGCTTCCCATGAGCAAAACTTTTGATTTCCCTACAGGAATATATAATCGATCACTTCGCGCATGAATTGTGTGCTGCTTATTATCGTTTTAATAAGCCATTCTCAGTCTGCAAAGTGTTTGCATTTCTCTAAAGAGTCTGGGTTTTATCTCATGTGGATGATGACAACGCTAACACCTAATAGATAAATAGCAACATGAATGTATGCAAATGGTGATGTTTGGCGAATGCACAAAAGTTTATCCGTGAATGTCAAGCCAATAAGTTGTGAGGCTTGACCTATTCGCTATTATCTTGTAATAATATTGTTCATTTACTGATATGTGCATGAACGTGAAAGTTGAAAATATATTTTATCTCTGTGGCAATGAAGAGGAACACTTGCCAGCAGGACAGAGAATGAGGTACTTCGCATGTTGTGTCTGCAGGGTAAAGGAGTGCAAATGTTTATAATGGAGTCTGATTTGCATATGTGGAGATCAGCTAATATGAATAAAGAGGACAGCTGGGAAGGATGAGAAACGATTTGGATTGCAGAGAGAAAGGCAGAGAGAAAATCGGTTGGAAATTGAATTACCGGCAAAACCTCTTTCTTCTGGAACAGTTAGGTAACAATCTCTAAAGGTTTCTTTGTTCAAGCATTCATTAAATTAATTGTAATTACATCAGAATTTCCTGTCCTAAATTTTCGATTTATTAAGTAACACAACTGGGAAACAATTGTTTATTTTTCCTATTTTCCACAGGAATTTGTTAATGCGTTATTTTTCATTAATATTTTTAAACAAATGTAATCTAACATTTGTTTATTTTTTGACACGAGTACATCTCTTAAATTTTTTGACACGAGTACATCTCTTAAATTTTTTGACACGAGTACATCTCTTAATTTTGTTTGACACGAGTACATCTATTAATTTTTTTGACACGAGTACATCTCTTAATTTTTTGACACGAGTACATCTCTTAATTTTTTGACACGAGTACATCTCTTAATTTTTTTGACACGAGTACATCTCTTAAATTTTTTGACACGAGTACATCTCTTAAATTTTTTGACACGAGTACATCTCTTAATTTTTTTTGACACGAGTACATCTCTTAATTTTTTTGACACGAGTACATCTCTTAATTTTTTTGACACGAGTACATCTCTTAATTTTTTATTAATATTTTTAAACAAATGTAATCTAATATTTGTTTATTTTTTGACACGAGTACATCTCTTAATTTTTTATTAATTATTTTAAACAAATGTAATCTAATATTTGTTTATTTTTTGACACGAGTACATCTCTTAATTTTTTTTGACACGAGTACATCTCTTAATTTTTTTTGACACGAGTACATCTCTTAATTTTTTTTTCCAACTGCGTTGCTTTAATTTTTTTAATTTTAAACAAAGATAAGCTAATCTTTCTATATATATTCAAACAAGAATTTTCCCAGAATTTATATTTTAAATACGATGTTTCAATTATTTTTCATCATCATTATCGCATAACAACAGTAATCCTTATCGCTATTTCTATGTATCTTACCTCATAATACTACAATATATCTCACGTTTCTGCTTTTCATAGTGGACTTTGTTAGAGATGACCATTTTTGCACCAGCAAGTTTTGCTACAATTTCTTTACAGTAAATACTACAATGACGTCATCGATGATCTTATGTCTAAAGTCATGAAGGATTTAGGGTCTTCCAACATCCAATGTCTCAACCAAGAATGGTAATCCTGCTGATCCTCACCTTCATGCTTCTTTATGCTACACACTGTCCTAAATACGCCGTAGAATGGCGGCGTCAATTGTTTTTTGAAAACTTTTAACTATAATCCGTAATATATTAAAATAAATGGGCATTTATACTTTTTTTTTTAACAAGAAACGGAGTATCGTACTAATTAGCTTTAATAAAATAAAAATAGTCCGTACTTAATTTAATATCATTTGACTGACTGAATTATACTATGACATCTTTAAACATACTTTTCAGCAGTTTCATGATAACATTCTTGAAGTGTGTGAATGAATAATAAAACCTGAAAAGAAAACGTGAAAACATATTGAGAATAGAAATCACTTCAATTTCACAGCATTAACGCGTTTATCGCGTTTTTGTTTCCAAGTCATTCATAAAAGGATGAAGGAAAAAAGTATTTGGAATTAACAAGCCAAAATGATTTACAAAAAAAAAAAAAAAACTTCAGTAAAATACGAAAATGGATTTAGTTAATTATTTTTTAGAGCTTTTTGAAATTTGAAACCACAAATTCTTTTCATTTAATTTATTTTGTTTGGATCGACACGAATAGTCGACGGTAGACGAAAGAAATGAAGCTTATCAGTGAAACGACATATCCTGTAGCCGAAACTTTGCTCAAGAAAAACAAGCAGATTTCGTTCTGCCTTGATTTATCTCCCTTTATCTCATCTATTCATACGCTATGCCCCACTCTTCATTTATCTTGTTGTTTATTCGGTTTTAAAAGGAAACACTTGGTGGCTTTTTTCCTCGTATCGACCTGAAACGAGAATACAAGTTATTTTGCTATTGGGTGCAGTGGAAAAAGCTTATGAGCATTGCTGATTTTTTTCACACACCAAAAATACAGAACATAAGACCAGACAAACCAGTTACTCAAACATATTTGAAATTTTGAACCACAAAATTATTTTCTTCGAGGTGATTATCTCGCTATACTTATCAATATTTCTTGGGTTTTAATGAAGCTTAAACAGTTTCCGATTCCACTCACAAACTTTATACTTTTGCTTCATTCAATTTGATTGCGTCGAAAAAGTTGCCGAGAAAAACATTTTGCTGAATAAATCATTTTCAAAGATGCGAGCCTTTTTCCATATTGTTGAATACACAAAGTAATAACTCTTTATATGACATAACTGTAAAGTGGGCATCTGATTGATTTAGTATTTCCACGTGCATTTTATGAGAAAACATGCCTTTCAAACACATACGAACACACACATATCTATATAATAAAATAAAGTTGATTTTCCCGTTTACAATTAGACATTATAGCTCTGTAAATACAAGCGGTATATAGAATTCAACTATGCTTACGCTTTAGGTCGATTATTGGTGTGTGTTTTCAGCAAATGGGCACCCGTTTCATTCGCTTTCAGTAATTTCTACATTTTCCCAACTCGCCTGTTTTTCCTAAAATAAACATACATACAGGAAGTCGTAGTAACTTTTACTCGCATGCAAACAGCTACTGCCATCATCACCACTTTACGCCGGGAAATAATGTTCATGTTTTGCTTGATACCGCCGTCATTATTTCATTTTTCAGATTTACAACTGGATCTTTTCTGCTATACTTTTATGACATCAATACAGGTCGCTTCCTTCTGCTTTAGCGGCAATTTGATTGGCTATTTCAGAATTGACTAAATAACAGAATGGCCTGATTGTTCGTTATCGGAAGCATTCATTATTCGTTACTGTTCGCATACATTTTCTTACTTTCTGTAAAAACATAACGTTTTTCCTCGGGTGCCACCGGGTATATTCAGTTACTTACGTTTGTGTTTTCATATTTCCATTTGCATTTATTTACACACTTTCCCCATCATATATACTTTCCTATTCTAGAATACAAGAATACGATTAACGAACAGAAATATACAAATGTGTAGTTAGAACATGGAGGCTACATATTTTCTTTCTTTGTCTTGATTTTTTTATATTTCAAAACAAATGACACCTATGCCATTTAGTAATATTTCTGTTACACCTAAACCTATCTTTCCAGGCTCCCTTAAGGTACATTCGGCTACTTACATCATATCTCCATTTGCGTTCGATTACACTATTATGCTGTCACCCCTAATTTTCTGTTCTCGGATAATCGGAGAAACAAAAACAAACACCTATGCTTTTACCATGGCGACGAAGACTTTTTCTTATTTTCCTTTTTTTAGAGTTTTGCCCATATGCACGACTATTTAAAAAGTATTATAATTAAACAGAATAGACTTTATTTTTTGAAAAGGAAATACACTTGGGTTATAAATCAAAAACATTTTTTTGCTTTACCATTTGTGATCTGTTTGGGTTATACCCCACCCCCATAGCAACAAAGCCGCTGTCGACATTTCTAATAAACAATGTTTGCTTTTATTATCGGTTTCTTACAAAACATACTCTACATTAAACCTATCACTAAACATTGTGTCAAAAAAAAGCAACCTCCCAACGAACCGAGAACGAAAGAAAGAGAGTAGTTTCCACCAGGACTAACAGTGAGTGGTAGGGTTGAAAGAGTTTTTTTTCTTCCCCCACCCCCCGACAAACGCTAATCTTTACACATAATTCCTGATATAGTTTTTAAAATGATTTCACAAGTGTGTTTCCTTTCAAAAATATTTTTCAGTAACAGTAATGATTATCCAGAAAAATAAAAAAAATATTTGCAAAATAAAAAAGGAAACATCAGCATAATTCATAATTACAGATAGCCGCTTCAATATAAATTATGTATTCTTAGTTTTAATGCTATTATTATTATTATTATTATTATTAGCAGTAGTAGTAGTAGTAGTAGTAGAAGTAATAGTAGTAGTAGTTGTAGTATTTGTGATGTTGGTAGTAATAGTAGTACTTTTTCTACAAGGACGGTTATTATTATTAAGTCGTCGTCATCGTTGTCGTCGTAGTAGTAGTAGTAGTAGTAATAGTAATAGTAGTAGTAGTAATTTCTAAAACAATTTTTTTCGCCCCAAAGATATTTAGGGTGTTCACACGTAATAAACTAAAGTATAAGTAGCATCTCTTTTATGGGGAAAGAGAGAGAGAGAGAGATTGAGAGAGAGAGAGAGAGAGAGAGAGAGAGAGAGAGAGAGAGAGAGAGAGAGTGGTGTGTTTGCCGTAAGCAGCAAATAATTCAATAATTCAAGGTTGGATTCCCGGGCAACGACAGAACATTGGTCAGCTTGTTTATTTATATATATATATATATATATATATATATATATATATATATATATATATATATATATATATATATGTGTGTGTGTGTGTGTGTGTGTGTGTGTATGTATGTATATTATGTATATATATAGGTGTAATCAGTCAACATAAATCATAAGCGCATAAGTGCGAGAAAATAGTGAATAAAAAACTGAGAATGAATAAAAAAAATAAACGTGCAACTTACAATTTCGTGCCGAATTCATTGGAGGATTTTAGATAAAAACTAAAGAAAATCCCAATTTCAGTTTTTATTTTTGTCCGTAGGAAATTTTTGGGAACCATTCTCTTCTTCATGCCTACTATGAAGTGTGAACAGGGCTCTTGAAAACGGCGAACTAAAATAAATATTGATATTTTACAAACTGTCCACCAGGGGTCGCTTGTCAAGGTCATATGTGGGGGTGTTTATTGTCTGTTTTATTTCCGATATACATATACCAGGAAGAAAAAGAAAAGAAATAAGAAAAGAGGGGAGTTCTGGTCAGTGTGTGTGTGTGGGGGGTGTTCTCTTTGAACGCAGGCGGGTGGCTTATCTCGCCTACACTAGGAGAAAAGGAACAGAAAAAAAAGAAGGGAAAGAAAAGATAAAATAATGATCACTAGAAGCACCCAATTATCTGCTGTGGGTGAAGGATTCGTCTGATAGGCAATATGTTTTTAGGGGTCTGTACCTAAAATTGAAATTCTATGATTAGCAAGTGTGTCTGTAAACATCTAAATATACACACATACATCAATCTGCATATACATATATATATATATATATATATATATATATATATATATATATATATATATATATATATATATATATATAAACATAAATACACACATGCATACACATGTGATTGTATATCAATCTATTAACTTATATGTTAATTGCGCGGTGCACAATTGTCTATATCTAGTTAGTAGGAGGTACGTGTATGCAGTGTGAGTGTGTCAGTGTGTGTGTTAGAGAAGTTAGATTAGCAGTGTTTAAATTTAAATGATAAATAGATCCATATATATATATATATATATATATATATATATATATATATGTGTGTACGATTATTTATCAATAAATATTATTTTCAGATTGACCCATATACACATGTGTTTCATGCGAAACCTGCAATCACCAGTATAGCAGGAGACACTCCCTGCTTGTTGCGAGATTCGAACCCTGATACGAAAGTCACTTTTGACCCAGTTAGTCGGAGGATAAACCGTTGCGGTCGACACGCATTGCTGTGGAAATGGGAGAGTAGATTAACATCTAAATGCCAAATTCAACAGGCAGAACAGCAAGCTGTCGAACAGGACTCAATAGGCGGGGCCTGGGGTATTGCATTACGCTTTAAATTACTCCTTGTCGTCAACCTAATAAAGTGCTCGATGTAGCGTAAGCTTTGAACAATTATTTATAAACAAATCTTATTTTCAAATTGGCCTATATACACATGTGTTTCATGCCAATATAAGAGGAGACAATCCCTGCTGGTCGCACGATTCGAACAACGATACGGAAGTCATTTTTAACTCAGTAGTCGGAGCGTTAACCGTTACAACCAACACACCGTGGAAATGAGAGCATAGATTAATATCTAAATGCCAAATTCAGTAGGCATATAAGCAAGTTGTTAAACAGAGCTCAATAGGCAAGGCCTAGAATATTGCATGACGCTATAAATGACTGCTTGTTGCCAATGCCAATATGAGAGGAGACAATCCCTGCCGGTCGCACAATTCTAACCCGATACGAAAGTCATTTTTGACTTAGTAGCCGAAACGTTAACTATTGCGGCCAACACGCCTTGCCGTAGAAATGGGGGAGTACATTAATATATAAATGCCAAATTTAGCAGGCATATAAGCAAGCTGTCAAACATAACTCAATAGGCGGGGCGTAGAGTTTTGCATTACGATATAAATGACTGCTTGTTGTCAACCTATTTAAAGTTTCCCATGTAGCGAAAGCTTTGAATAATAAGTTATAAATAAATATAATTTTCAAATAGACCCATATACACATGTGTTTCATGCCAAACCATACATCATCATTTTCTTTTTTATTGTTTTTAAAAGAGAAAACGCGCATCATCGCTTATGCGAATTGATTTCTGGTGATAATAATCTTACTAGTTATAATAATATTCAAAGTTAAAGTAATACATATCGAATCTATATTAGATAACGCAGCATGAACCATAAAGTCTCGACCGTCACGAAAGCTGGATTATATCAGAATTACTTTTAGTAAGAAACAAAACTAGTCAGAGAGAACCCTAACTCTAACCCTAACTAGTCAGACAGAATTTTCCATGGTAAAGGTGTAAGTGCACCAAGGGTTTTTCAAATATGAAAAAACGAAATACAATTTCTTAGTTATTTCGGAGTTATAGTGAGAGGAGCGAGTGTTCGTGCTTTAAAGGACATAACGAATAAGATGCTAGCTGCGTCCAAATCGATTTGCCTAAAAAGATGGGGTCCTGCAAAAGAATTAAGTAGGGAATGGGGGCGAATGATAAACACACATGCAACATTAAAGTTTTATTTATTTATTTATTTATTTTAATCTATGACGGTGACATGTTTACTTTTTCATTTAGTGTTTTTAAACGGCACGTCGAACTATTCAGTATGTAAAATTTACAATCGTTAATGTGTGCGCTTAATCTAATATCTAGATTTGTATTGTATTAATTACTTTCTTTTTAACTCACAAAGAAAGTTTAGTGCGTAAAATTAGCAATCTTTAGCGTGTGTCAATCCAATATGGCGATTTGTACGAATATTTGTTCTTTTTTGATTAGTGATATATTCATATGTGCATCCATAACATTGTTTTCTTTCTTTTTTAATGGTACGTTGAACTGTTGGATTTTTGTGCGTTTTATCCGATTCGTTATATATGTGACAGTTGGGGGAAAAGAAATTTCTCTCGTCATAGAGATCGATTCTAGTTCATACCTGACTACTTACAAATTTTGGATAGATTGTATTAAATAATAGGATAGATTGGACTAACAATAAACTTTAAGATTCTTCCTAGTTAGGCATATTGTTAGGCATGTTGTGCAGGAATAGATAGTAAATAATTTATTGGTTTGTAAGTGTTTCGATATCAGTAATTAACGTGAGTAGGATTATCTGTTCTAATAGGTAACGTTTTATTTTCTATTTACGGTAAAGTAAATAAATTGTGTACAAATAATCAATCGTGCAACTTACAAATGATACTTATTTCTCTCGTCTTCTATATAAACTTCAGACGTTTTTTACCCTGTATCTTTGTCGAGAGTAAGAAAATAACATGCATCACAGGCTACTAAACTCACCACTATATGAAGCTTATTCGCTCGAGCGTGTTATAATAAATTTATGATTAATTTCTCCATCTTACATTAAATTACACTTTTGGCCCACCATCATAAACTCTCCCAATAACATACTCCATATAGGTCGTAGCAAAACATTTTCCTCTTACATTTTACCCCTAACATTCTCCCCATCTACATCGGGAACTAATAAACTTTTTAAAAACTAAACACTTATTATTTTCTAATCATCTGGCATTAAGTGAATACACAATACAATACATTATACACAAATTCAATAGACGCTCCCTCAAATTCCGCTGAATTTCGAGAATATTGGATTACGTTATTTCTAACTATTACGTATAAACTTATTCTCATTCCAGTTTCTACTAATTATATTTAACGAACATAATTACTTATAGTTGCCCGTGATCGAAAATGGCGGCTACCATCTCTTCAGCGATTCGACTTTAGACCTTTCCACCTTTCCCTTATCAGTCCTCGTTTGCTTCAGGTATAATTTCATTTTTTTACTTAAACACTTAGACAATTCTAAACATAACACTTTTAAGGCTTAAACATATTTTTTTTACAAATACTTACCGAGAAATAAGAACATCAGTATTCATTTCGACAACATTCAATTGTTGATAACAATTCCATGGACGCACGTTATATCAGTTTCTCTACGAACCTTACACTACTTTAACTAACAGGCAACACAAGTTCCATACCAAACCTAACATTAATCCAACATTTGCGTTTTCCTTTTGACGCTGGGTATTCTTCTTTTTATATTTGTGCGTGGAGGGTATTTTACGTATGACTTATTTACATTTCTATATTAAAACCTATCATCTCTCACTCTACCTACCCCCCTCTCTCTCTACACACACATATATATATATATATATATATATATATATATATATATATATATATATATATATATATATATATATATATATATATATATATATATATACGTTTCGTTCGCAACAATTTCTAAAACAAAACATGTTTACATTCTCGCAGCCAATAAACATTACAAAGATACGTACATTTCTTTCTGCTTACATACGATTTAAATTAGCATTCATCGATTTTTAAAGTAGATTTTATAATGATGTTCCGTTACTTAACGACACTTACAAGGAACACAGACTGGCGTCGCTAAAAATCCTACTGATAATGTGACCTATTCGCGTTCTCTCGGCACTTTAATAATATATATCATACACTGTTTCGTCTTTTTACACTCATACTTGCTTCCAACAATATTTACTATCCGACACATCAGATTTGTTTTGCATTTCTAGCTCCTTACGAAATTGGGATGTACGTGATTAAAATAGTAATTAATCAACATTTTAATTTGTGCAATTCAGATTAAAATTTATTTCATCTTTTGTTCTTTTATTATTACACAATATATATTTATTTTAAGTGCCTAAACTAAAATGTACATTCGTTATACATAATTCACTTTCAGTCACATTTTATTACTCACAAGGGCAGAGTTAGACACAACATGAGTTCTTACAACCAACATAAATAAACATTTACGCATTCTACAAGGATTTGCTTTCAATGGCGGACGAGAGAATAGCTAACAGCCAAGCCCGAAAAAATTAACCTTTTACAGAATCGGTCAGTGAAGAAAATATACTTCTACATTGTGGCAATTTCTATTTTTGTTCAACTCAAAAGTAATCCTTTTCGTGGGTAAATATCGTTCGATCTTACCTATTTGTGTTCTATCGGATGTTGAAAAATTTTAATTCATTCTTTTATTTTTCTCCCGGGTAACGCCGCGTACCGGGCCCTACTAGTAAATAGAATAAAGTAGATTGCATATTATCAGCTTTAAAGATACCAATTAGATTAATTAGGTAGTTAAAAAAGGAACAACAACAGCAACTAACCAGAATGCGAACTCATATAAAGACAATGTCGAAAAAGAGAAGAGAAATGGAAATAATTATATGGGAGTGGGAGGAGTAAAAACTGTTCTCATTGACTGATGCCTGCTGACGTATCTTTATGAGAAAGGTCGAAGATTGTCACGTCAAAAAACATTTTTAGCATACCATTATAAGGTTTAGATTTTGGGAGCTCATCAGATATTGGCCGGTGCTCACAATAGTGGCTCGATGTTGATGGTCAATTTCTGAGGGACCCAATCCTCCTGTTCCTCTTGGCAGATACAGCCTTGGTAGACACTGGTTTCATTACTCTGTACAGTATCAACCTTTTTTTCGTTTTAGTGTCTAGTCTATTAATGTCTTTTTGTGGCCAATCAATAATTCCAAAGCTGTGTGTTATCACTGGCATTGCTAATTGGTTAATGGCAGTTACTTTGTTTTTGTTTATAAGCTGTGTTTTGCAAATTTTTCTAACACGACGTATATATTCACCACCTATTTTTTCTCTCATCTTGACATGTTCAATTGAATCGTTTTCTTCTAAGGTATTTGTATTGTTCCTGTTCTTCAAGGCTTTTGATGTGAGTATCTACATCAAGCTGTATGTTTTCCGTTTGGATCTTTTTCCCAGCTCTGAGGGAGCACTTGGCACATTTGTCCAGGCATCTTGGCTAGAGGAATCGAAAATTAATGACCGAAGGTATGGACAATCTACAAGAGTTGGCTTAACTCAGCATCTGAACTAGCATACAGCTTGAGGTCATCCATGAAGAGCAGGTGGTTGACTCTTTTGTTTAGGTCTTGTTGGCGTCCCTTGCTTAGATTATAGGAACTTCAGCTTTTGTTTAGTAATTTACTTAGCGGATCAATCGCCAGGCAAAAGAGTAAAGGAGATAAGCTATCTCCTTGGAAGATTTGGATCTTGACGTCATGGATCTTTATTGTTCAATTAGTGTGGCTTAATGCCATTGTTGTTTGCCACATATTTATTTGTACTGTCATGGTTTCCTGGTAACCAGATGGATTTTATATAGTTCAAAGCAGCGTAGAAGCCATGTGTGTGGCACACTATCGTATGCCTTTTGATAATCGATCCACGCCATGCTTAGGTTTCTCTGTCTCTGTCTACAATCCTCAATGATGGTTTTTCAACAACTGGTCCTTGGTGTCTAAACACTTCTTCCTGTACCCTGCGTGTGCTTTTTTCCAGGTACGTTCCAGAAGAGAGGTATTCGTAGATGCTGTCTTCAACAAGTTTGTAGGTTGTAGTGAGGCAGCAGATCGGTCTGTATTTAGTAGGGTTTTGTGTCTCACTCCTTTTGGGTATGAGGGTTGTATCCCCTTTTACTAGCCATGCTGGTGTGGCCTCCTCACCCCTCAGCAGTCTGGTGAGACAACTACTTTATTGGCTATGAAGTGCTGTTAGTTTCTTCAGCCAGAAATTGGGTATATTGTCAATGCCAGGTTTTTTTATGATTCTGAAATTGATCTAACTTTCCTTTTATCATTCCAGACGTTATCTCCGGCTCTGGCATTTCTGGCTTGCTCTCATTATTTCAAGCTATATCTAAGATCCACTTGACCTCTAAATTGCATGGTCCCTCATTCTCAAACAGAGGCCTTCAGTAGTTTTGTAGCTCCTTGTCTTGCGGTGGCGTTTCTACCATTATTTTCTCTCCCATCAAATTTCGGTAGAGTAGTTTTGTGTTCTATTTGAAGTGTATGTTCTCAACTTTCGCCCTGTAATTGCTCTCCTTTTCTTGGATTCTTTTGGCAATTGCTGGAATCCTGCCTTCAAGTTTCCTTGCAACGTTTTCAATTTCTTTTACATTTTTCTTGCATTTAAAACTGAGTCTGCAGATGGTGTTCCTCAGCCGTCCCCGCATTGTAGGGGCAGCAAGGAGTTGTTTGATCTGAGACACTTCTTTTCTGCAGAGGTTCAGTTGTTTCTGAAGCTTCAGTTTCAACAGTGGTGTTGCGTTTTGTGCTCTGGACTCCCATTACTTTTGTAATTGAAGGAGTGTTTTCCTGACAATGTAGAGCCCTGCAGCATATGTTACCGTATTCAACTCCGTGAGAGATATGTTGGATAGAACCAGTCTTTGGAGAGTGATGTTTATATTTTTTAATACGTCTTTGGTAACTCTTGAGGCTTGGGCCTTTGGCAGTTGAGGTCTCTTCCTCAGCCTCATCCTCTGGACCTCGTCAATGTTATTGCAAAGTTCTTCTTCCAATGCCAATTGTTCATCATCTGGTTCCGGTAATTTCTGAGGTGATGGTGGAGGTTCAGGTATTAACAGTGGTATCGGTGATAGCGGCAAGGAAGGACCTAGGTTTAATGAGGCTGTGACTGCAAATAGACACCTGATGGTAATGGGATACCTGTCGGGGAGTCACTTCAACAAAGGGGATTCCGGTGTTGAAGTGGTTGTATGGTGGGTTGTTATGGACACAGACTGCTGGACGGCTTGATCCATGGGTGAATGGTAATTTGGTTCTAGCTGCACCTGTGGTGTGGTGTTTATGTGTTGGCATCTTCTCATCAAGATTTTACAAAAGACTTTTCCAGGTATTTACAACAGTGAAATAGCTCTGTAGTTTTCAGCTTTTAGTTTGTCACCTTTTTTGTGTATTGGGTTATAATCATCTTAGACCAGTCATCTGATGTTGTCTCAGTTGTGATTATTTTATTGAACAAAGTTGTCAATGTTTTAACTATCATATCTCAACCAACTTTTATTAATTCAGATGTTATTCCATCAACTCCTGGGGTTAACTTGTTGCACATCTGTTTGATTGCGTTTCTCACTTCTTGCTCGGTTACCGGTGGAATAAGCGCATCATCGTCTTGCGGAGCCGTTCCAAATTCAAGTAAAGCGTCCTCGTCATGAGGAAAGCGCGTATTGAGATGTTTCTTAAAGTGAGCCTTCGAAATGCTCAAAACGTCGTTTTTTTCATTTGTACCTTTCTTTGTGTATCTTTTATTGCAGATATATATATATATATATATATATATATATATATATATATATATATATATATATATATATATATATATATATATATATATTAGGATTAGACGCCAGTTCCCTACACTAACGGAGTGACGAAAGCACGAAACGATGTCGTCTCTATGTAAATAAAAAAACATGAAAAGCTAAAACAAAAGATAGCAGCAATAGAAAGAAGACTAAGACGATACAGATACAATTCGGAACATCACAAACAGAACAGGACCTCTGAAAACAATTAAAGCCAGTTTTACAAAAACGTAAACGGAGAACGAACAAAAAAGAACAACCGAACTCGACAGAGACAAAACACTACTGGAGCAAGATAAGGGAAGAGTTACAAAAACACAACAAAAATGCCAAATGGCTGAAATACATAAAATATGAACTACAGGAAATTGACGAAGGAATAAAAACAGAAATTAATGAAGACACGGTTAAGACAACCCTAAAGAAAATGACAAACTTGAAAGCACCAGACCATGATAGAATACATGCATACTGTTTGTTTTTTTTAAATCACGACCCTAAGTGAATGGGTAGCGCAGGAACTGAAAGGATGTATCTGCAGAACAGACGTACCAGAGTGGATGACCGAAGGAAGGACAACACTAATACAAAAAGATGCCAAAAAGAGAACGATGTCAAGCAACTACAGACCAATAACCTATTTACCAACAATGTAGAAAATCATAACGGCACAACTGAAGGAACAAACCTACTATTCTCTGAACAATCGTAGACTGCTCCCTGAAGAACAAAAAGTATGCTGGAAACGGATAAAAGAAACGCATGATTAAAAGATCCTGAAGGAGGTAAAAAGCAGAAAAAAGAACATAGCCATAGCATGGATTGACTACAAGACAAGAAAGCTTACGACAGAATCCCTCAAGCATGATAATTGAATGCTTAAAGATGTACAGATATCCGACAGGATTATTAACCTCATTAAGAAAGCAATGGAAATATAGAGACTAGAACTGACAGATGGGTGACAACACCTGACTGAAATAAAAATACAGAGACATTTTCCAAAGAGACTCCCTATCACCACTACTTTTATCATAGCCATGATGCCACTCAACTACATATTCAGGAAATGTGATGCCGGATACAAGTTTACAGGCACAGAAGAAAGAATAAACCATCTGATGTACATGGACGACCTGAAACTATTTGCAAAAAGCAAAACGAAACTGGAAAAGATGATAAATACGACCAGAATCTTCAGCCAGGACACTCAAATTAAATTCAAAAAGGAAAAGTGTGCACTGCTAGAGATGAAAAGGATAAAACTGGAGAAAACGGAGGGCATGGGACTGCCTAACTTAGA
The DNA here is from genome assembly GCA_963556195.1 of Sepiola atlantica. Lineage (NCBI taxonomy): Eukaryota > Metazoa > Mollusca > Cephalopoda > Sepiida > Sepiolidae > Sepiola > Sepiola atlantica. Next base: position 179,784,297 of record OY744521.1, on the reverse strand, counting down.
AGAGATGAATATAAATAAATATTTGGGAGTTCTGGAAGCAGACACCATCAAATCTACAGAAATGAAAGAGAAGATTGGAAAAGAAAACTATTAGAAACAAAATTATATAGCAGAAATCTATAACTAATAAGATAATCTGGACCATTCATAGGCTGGACTAATGAAGAACTCAAGCATCTTGGCTAGAGAACTCGAAAATTAATGACCATGCACAACACACTACATCCAAAAGACGATACAGACAGATTCTATTTGAAAAGACCGAAGGGTGAAGAGGACTGGTAAGTATAGAAGACTATGTGGAAGACACAAAAAAAGAGCTGGAGAAATACATAATCCAGAACACAGAAAGGCTAAACACCGCAGCAAGAGACACCGTCCAAATTAACAACTCATGAAGCACTGGAACCAGAAACAAAAAGACAAGAAAAGAAAAGTGGGGGAAAAACAACTACATCGACGTTTCATAAGACTGACAACAGAAAAGACCCACGAAAGCTAAGAAAAGGACACTTGAACAGAGAAACGGAATCTTTACTGACAGCTGCACAGAAGAATGCGATTAGGACAAACTACATTAAAGGTCAAATAGATAAAACCCAGGAAAACAGTATATGCAGACTGTGTGGACAAAGAGACGAAACATTAAATCACATAATAAGTGAATGCAGCTAACTATCCCCCAAATAATACAATAACAGACATGACTTTGTGGGAAAATCAGTACACTGGGAACTATACAAACGACTACATTTCGAACATGCGGACAAATAGTACAAACATAAACCTAAAAAGAACACAAAATCCTCTGGGATATGGAGGTGCAAACAGATAAAATCATACAAGCAAAAAGACCGGATGTCATAATAATCGACAAGAAGGAAAAATCTTGCCAAATCATAGATTTTGCTGTACCAGCAGACCAGAGAGTGAAGATCAAGGAGACAGAAAACGAAGCAAATACAGGGAACTTGCCAGAGAATTGAAAGGGATATTGAGTATGAAGAAAGTCAATATAATATCAATAATCGAAGGAGCACTGGAAATAATCCCGAAAAACTTGGAAAATAGACTGGGAGAAATTGGAATCAAAGCGATGTCTGAGACCATACAACAGACGGCAATTATGAATACAGCTGAAATATCAAGAGAAAATCCTAGAATGCGGAAACACACCCACATAAGCTATGAATGCTAACCCGTCACATAGAAGTTGCAATATGGAGCAAACAAAAACACAGAAAGAGCACTACCACATGAAATCAGGACACAGGAAATGCAAGAAGTTTCATCCCCCCCCCCCCAAAAAAAAATTGTTTGAACCAGCCTTGGCTGATACCACACAAAATAGCCTGGAAGGGTCCAGGAGAATGGAAAGGCGAAGGAAGGAGAGCACTAACTAGACCTCCACTGGAAGAGTGCGGGTAAAACTGGGACCTTGGATAGGTCTTTTCTGGGATTTGGATAGCAATAACCATCCAAATCCCAAAGAAGACCAATGGTCGTTACCAGCGAGAAATCAAAGTCATTTGCAATAGTCATCGAAAGAGGTGGTGAGTACTGGAAACATGGGGAGACTTGTTGTCACTCAGATTCCAGGTAAGACAACTGGTGATTGTCAGTGAGAAATCACTGATGATAACATGTGTGAGAACTCCTAGTGAGTACAAATAATAATAATAATAATAATAATAATAATAATAATAATAATAATGATAATAATGATGATAATAATAATGGCAATAACTGCATAATAATTATAATAGACACCGATAATAATAATAATAATAATAATAATAATAATAATAATAATAATAATAATAATAATAATAATAATAGTGACGATAATGATAATTATTTATCGTATTAGCAGTAATAATACAAATTGTAGTGATGTCAATAAAAATAATAATATTAAAAATATCATAATAATAATAATAACAAAAGTAAAACTATTAGTGATAATGATGGTAATTATAAAAAATAACAGATAAAAGTAATCATAATAATGATAATGATAATAGCAATATTGATAAGATATAATAATAATAATCTAATCTAATATCATAATTTGGTAATCATAATAATGTTAATACCAATGATAATAATAATATAATAATAATAATAATAATAATAATAATAATAATAATAATAATAATAATAATAATAATAATAATAATTTAAAATATACGTATTATATAGTTAGATTATAGAGACTATTAGTTAATTAGTTTCTCAAGTACAAAGGAATATGTTCATAAGTAAATAATGGACTAAATAAATAAATTAATAGATAAAAATAGATAAAATAAAATAGGATAAAATAAAATAAAATAAACTAAAATAGGATAAACTAAAATAAATAAACTAATATATATATATATATATATATATATATATATATATATATATATATATCGTACATGTATTGTATTAGTTTCTGTAAATGTAAATCCGTAGAAACTCAAGTGTTTATAAAAAGTGCTCAATAACAGGTAGAGCTGTTTATAAGTATAAATTTTTATTTATACAAACATTATTGGTTACATATGTGCATACATGTTTCGGTTGCACTTTTCCCAGAAAGTCAACCTCATCAGACCAATAATTTTCGAGAAATGGCTTGGTCTGATGAGGTTGACTTTCTGGGAAAAATGCAACCGAAACATGTATGCACATATGTAACCAATAATGTTTGTATAAATAAAATTTATACTTATATATATATATATATATATATATATATATATATATATATATATATATATACGCACGCCCTAAATGTTAACCTTTACAACATAAATAATGTATGCATGTTACTCACCGTGCTTTTTTAGAATATATATTTCAGAAATAATCCGTTAATTAGTTTAGGAAAAATGAATTTATTTTAAAGGCCAATAAGTCCTCCTACGACCGAGACATCTTTTTTTTTTAAATTATTTTTCTGATATTAACCTTACTATACCAGACTTTAATTTATAACACTCGTCAACAACACCGAACGTATATTTTTCTGTTTCTACGATGGGGTTATCCCTCCTAAGATTAATACCTGTAAAATGGGGGAAAAAGAACTCTTGCTTTTAGGAGACCATATTTATCGAAAGTTAATGAGTTGATTGATTTAAAAAATACATTATTTACCTCGCCACATACAAGAAAGTCTATTAACTTACACAGATAAAGCAAACTGCCGCAGTTTGCTTAATCTTTGTAAGTTAATAGACTTTCTTGTATGTGGCGAGGTAGCTCAGTGGCAGAGTATTCGCATGCAAGTGACTCGGGTTTCGAATCCGGAGTTCGGATATGTTCTACTGATTAGCAAAAAGAAGGGCGAATATGGAATCTAGGACTTCCGGTTTGTGGCTTTCATGGTGTTTGGGCTGCGGCATTGTCTGATTGTGGAAATAATTGTATATATCATCTCACATTAATATATATATATATATATATATATATATATATATATATATATATATATATTAATATCTGGGCAGCATCTTCTCTTTCAGGCAAGTATCTAATCTTAGAAATTAGTACTAACAAACAAAAACTCCATATATTAGAAGCCCTATATATAAAAACAAAAAAAAACGTAATTGATAGAATTAACTATAATATTTATAATAATATTCTAAAATGTTTATAGCTCCAATATAGTTTCGTACTTAGTACATAATTCCCGCCAAACACCTTCTATAAATACTACACATGGTCTCGACTGATTAGCCTCATTCCCCCTGAAGATGGACCCAGATAGGTCCGAAAGTACTTGGAAGATAGAAGCAAATTATGGCAAATTCATCAGCCAATTCCCATCCGAAACTAAGATCCTAATTCGGACTATTGAAAGGATCTACGAAAAGAATATATATATATATATATATATATATATATATATATATATATATATATATATATATATATATATATATATATATATATA
>OY744521.1:179730348-179777848 GCA_963556195.1 Sepiola atlantica | reverse complement strand
TAATAACTGCTTAGAGCGTTATCTATATTTATCAGAATTGGCAACACATTTCGATTTCTGTTGTTATAGAATGATGATAGAATTAAGATTTCATGGCGTGTTTCGTAGGATCTATTCTGTGCTAAATGCAATGTCAGTTTGCGTAATGCTGATAGGTGAACAAAATCGTGACTAAGACACACTTACTAGGAAGTAAGTGTAGTATCTGTTCCGATGGATACTGCACGCCTGTCCTGTGCAGTTCTAGGAGGTCCACCCTCCCAGGCTTCGCCTCCCCTCTTTGGGGAGGAGTAAGTTTATTGCTTACTGCTTGAGGCGCCCCTACCGGGGAATGCCGACGGGGCTGCCCAGGCAATTTTTAAATGGCCAGAGTGCTCACCTCTCGAGCGCTGGCTTTTAACCCCACTTACTCGACCCAAGCTGTGGTCACATCTTACTGGTGGGAGTAAGATAAAACTGGCCTTGTGCCTAACTCCTGCAGAGGAGTAAATAAACACACTTCTAAATCATCCGGATATAATAAAACATGATTTTCTTTCTGAATGTGCGAGGATTGTGGCGACATCGACATCCGTTACGATATCAATCTGACACTGCTTAGCAAATTTCCCGTGTTTGTTTATTAACCATCTAATTCGAACATTTTACTTAAATTATTGTGATATAATTTTAGGTAATATTTGTGTAAATGTGTGCATTATAATCTCTAGAAACGTGTGTTTTTGTTAATCTTTCTAATATGAGGGATTAAAAATTAATTATTTTGTTCGTTTACCAAAATGTTGGACGTTTTAGTCCGACGCTGATAGCTGTTTTGTGATAACAGCCCAGACATCTGCCCAGAAATTTGGATAAAATAAATGATTAGGATGTGAATAAATGTATCAAATCACATTTTATTAGACATGGCGTTTACATTAGTAAACAAGTTTTTATGTCATGCTCAATTATTTGCGCTTGATTATTGTTGTCCCTGGGGGCGAGTTATGATTTAACGTGAATCGGCTCTCGTGCGTGTCATTTATTAAGTGAGAGTTGAATGCAGGGAAAGAATGGGGGAGAGAGAAAGAGAGAGAGGGAGGGGGAGAGATAGAGAGAGAGAGAGGGAGGGAGAGGGAGGGAGAGAGAGAGAGAGGGAGGGGGGGGAGAAGGTGGCTTTTTGTAAAGAAAAATGGAAGGGAAAGACACCGGCAGAAGGAATATATATACTGTTATAATGAAAAGGGGGATTGTAGAAGAAATAGAATTGTCGAGGACAAACGTAAGGAACAAAAAAAGTCAAGGAATTAGAAATCTGACACAAATATGAACATGGATTTCTGGCGACTGTTTACGATGCACTATTATGTACACCCGTCCTACATATGAGAGGAGATATAGCAAACATAATGTTAATGTAATGTATCAGTACGCAGACGTGCGACAAAGAGTGCAAATATCGCCAAGTCGCAAGTTCTTTCAAGCATCAAGAAAACCATACTATATTTGTTGTGTCTCTTTGTCCGGTGATGCAATTGAAAATAAATCCCGATACCAAAATCAAACAAAACTTTTCTGGGGTAAAATTTTATCAGGAGTTCAATGGTGATACCAATTTTGTAATAGTTATTTTCACAGTAATATTGTAATGTCAACGTTAACGCTGAACATCCATAAACAGCAAAGAGGGTGTTCTACTTTACTTTAGATAGAAAGAGAGTAGCTTATATAATATATAAAGTAGAGATGATTTTTCCCCTGTACCTTCTCGGAGTATAGGAAAATAACCACATGCATCACAGGCTACTAAACTCACCACCATACTATACTTATTCACTCGAGCGTGTTTTACTAAATTTGTTATTATTTTATTCTACCTAACACTAACTATTACATTTGGCCGACTATCAACGTCTCTCCGAAAAACCAACTCCATACAGGTGGTAGCAAAAACTTTTCTCTCTAACAATTATGTACTGTCACTCTACTCATCGACACCGGGAACTAATACACACAGTTTAATTTTCACAAAACACCGGTTCTTATTTATTATTAGCTTTATTCACCTATTTTCACATCTATTTTTGATCCGAATCTGTGGTGCAGTCGGTAAGAAGGCAGGTTTCATGATCGCCTGTTTTAGCGTTCGATCCCATTCTACTCTACCACTTTTTTTTTAATATAAAACATTCGCCAACACAGTAGACGGGGGGGGGGAGAAAAAATAGGCCACTTTCTTTTTTTTATTCGACGTCATGCAATAGGTAGTACTTTCTCCCGTGCAACGCCGGACGACGGGTTCAGCTAGTATTATATATAATCACGTAACCTTTTACGTTCGATCGTATCGCATCTTTACCTCCCCTAACCACACATGAACTTGATAATGATAAACTGAAATGATAGCAATATGACAAACTCATATTTTTCTGATTGTAGAAACATGGGCTGCTAATTTTCTTTACACAAAATAGTAAAACAATGCTATTTCTATATTGACCATCAAAATATAACTATCCCAGTTATTTCAAGAATTTGCAATAGGTTTACTTCAAGCTATATAAATCTTGCTAATATATATAACAAATAAAAAACATCCGTTGGTGCTCAAACATTTACATGATTTTATTTAAAGAGTGAAAAGAAAGTAAGATGAGTTTTGGTTGCTTGGCGCTTCATTTCGTTTAGAAATAAATAAATTAAAACCTAAAAGAAATTAAAAAACAAAAAAACTGGAAAATGGTTGAGTCAAACAACACGAAACGCTTTCGTTTCTTGTCAGGGCGGCCATTTCCTTTCCTTCTCTTTTTTTTACATTTGTTATTTTTAAAAGTTTATTTCTTATTTGTTTATTACTTTTCACCTTCGTTTTAGTGTTTGTTGATCCTCTCATTTTTGCATCGTTGTTTTTGTTGATGTTGTTGTCTTTAATCAAATTGAATGTTTTCTGGTAAAAAGAAAGAAATCATTGGCAAGTCTAATTAAAAAGCAAAGATTTCACAAAACAAAACTTCAACAGCTGGGAAAAGGGCCCGATATTTTGAAAATTACCATCCAAATTCAACAGCTTTTTTTGTACACGCACACATCTATATGTATGAGCATAAACACATAATCTTATAGACACATAGACACACACATCTACATGTATGCTCAAAGACATATAAGCAGTCAGACACACCCACAAGTATGTTCATTGACACATAGACATTTAGGGAGCGGGTAAGGTTATATAGAAAACAGCACTAATTAATTAGTACGGAAACCACAAGTTCACAAACTATATATATATATATATATATATATATATATATATATATATATATATATATATATAAAGTGGTGTACTAAAAGCGAACTTTTAGGAAAAGTGAAACCTATTGTGAAGAGTATATATCTCAATATCCAGGATAGAGCAGGTAGAATGAAGAAGAATGGAAAGGAATTAGAGAAGCAAAAGTCAAATCATAATTCAATTCAATTGCTCAGAGCACGGTATATTCCGCAAAAAAGGCAATTTATTCAAGTTAAATTTTCCTTAAGCCAGGCTTTTCAAAGATCAAAATCTTATCATCAGAGGAAGTCGCTGGGATAGATAAGTATATATATATAAGTAGAAGTTTACATAGATAGGGAAACAGAATGTTTGTTCGTAGTTTGAACATCATTACAGAAAAGAGGATTAATTAGCTGAGATAATAAAGGAGCATGAGCCAATAATTTAAGGGCTGTGAATTATCTACAGGTCAGAGAAGTCGTAATCCAAACATCCTCACTCAATTACAAAAATCACATTTGATTGAAAGTTTTTAACAAAGCTTAATGTTCATAAGTTTCCATTGTAGACACTTGAATCAGAAATGTTAGGAGTATTAAAATAAATTTATACATTTGTTTTCAATCAGTGTGAATTTGCATCCGACAGAGTAAACGACTTTAGACATTGTGTGTGCGTTAGCGTAAGAGTGCGTATGCGTGAGTTGAGAAATGAATGTAGTTTACCCAAGCCAAGGGGCGAGGGAAGCTGAGCGTAATATAGATCTTAGCTCTGTTTTGGATTTTGGCCCAACTGAATTATTCGAGGAAAAATCTGGCTTCATATAGACTCGAGGTGGATCAAAAACGCAAATTCGACATTTTCATAGAGATGCCTCTGATTGGCTCAAATCATATTTATTTATTTTTATTAATTCAGGCGGTGTTAAGCTTCGAATACTATGTGTGTGTGTGTGTGTGTGTGTGTGTGTGTGTGTGTGTGTGCGTATCCTTCATTGAATATATTCTTGAGTCAACATTTTCGTCACTGCCCGCACATTCTAAGATCGATATCTAATATCGTTCTGAAATAAGTTTAAACACACACACACACACACACACACACACACACACACACACACACACACACACACACACACACACACACATATATATATATATATATATATATATATATATAAATTTGGGAAAGTTCATTTTTAAACATCTTTTGAATTTAACATAAAGATAGCGGCAAAATGCCTTCATAAGAAACCATGTGTTAGATGCAGATATTTTTATCAAATCCAAATCAAAACATTTTTTCTTCCTCTTGACTTTTTAAAAATCTAAAATTTCGCTTGATACAACAAGCCTCGACAGAGCTTAGACAAATAAAAGGTATAAATCTTTTTTTTTCGTAATAATCTTTCTTGGTGTTGTAGAAGTGCCTCGTCCGATGTTGTGGACTAACCGTGCAAATGTCTTTTTTAAATAGAACTTAAATCGCGCATGGTCGCTGGTAGTTATAAATTTGGGAAAGTTAATTTTTTAAGCATCTTTTGAATTATAACATAAAGATAGAGGCAAAATGCCTTCATAAGAAACCATATGTTAGATGCAGATATTTTTTTTATTAAATCAAAATAAAAATCAAAACATTTTTTTTCTTCACCTTGACTTTTTTATCTAATATTTCGCTTGATATAACAAGCCTCAACAGAGCTTAGACAAATAAAAGGTATAAACCTTTTTTTTTCGTAATAATCCTTCTTGGTCTTGTAGACGTGTCTCGTCCGTATCGCATTTATTCATTTATATATATATATATATATATATATATATATATATATATATATATATATATATATATATATGTATATGTGTGTGTGTGTGTGTTTGTTGTTGTGAGAGAGAGGGGTGCGAGGAGATATACATTCTCGCCCTCCCCACACTCTAAGAAAAGCAAAATTCGTGAAGGAAAAGATAACAAGAAAAAGAACGCCAAGCATGTGAGCCTGTGAATGAGTAAAGCGACTGTCGCAGCTGTCGTCGTCGTCGTCTCGTATTTTCGGAAGTGATGAATGATCTAGCCAACTGTGTCTGACAAACGAACGAAGGCAATTTCGTGCTGACAGAAGAGCACCAACAATCTTGTAAACCGACAAATACATTTCAACTTTCAATTGATTAATTTGCTTCCACAACCATATATATATATATATATATATATATATATATATATATATATATATATATAAATGAATAAATGCGATAGTTTTTATCTATTTATCATTACTATCATCAAAACCGGTTACTCTTATTTAAATCAATTACAACAGACTACTTTGAAATGCGGTATATATAGTATTGATCAAATATATCTAGAGATTCATAGACTTGTCTAATTTGCATAATTGTTTTTTAAAAAGGCTATAATAAATTGATGTTTACTGCTATTTATTTAAAATTTTATTGTGTTATGTTTCCTCTATATCTGCAATAGTTTCGTCGATATTAACAGTAATTAATTAAAGTAATTCAATGTAAAAAAATCATTATCAAGGGAGATAATTTAAAGGAAACTAATACGTCTTAGTTAGCTAGAAATATATACAGATGAGGCATAAGAGTTTACAAAGAAGGGGGTGACTGCTCTTCCCCCCTCTCTCTCTTTACCTTAGGGAGAGGGCTGTTTAAAAACAATAAGTAAAGAAAATTTGGCGTCGTCCTCACCCTCTCTTTGTTTTCTCTCGTTCCTCTTTCTCTAGCAAGATAAAAGAGCACAAAATTATAAATATACGTAGTCTGAAATACAAACGTCTGTAACTTAAGATGAAGGCGATACGGATCGCCGTGATTAAAATACATTGAATTTACTCGCTCCCACCAATAAATAAATAAATAAAAACATGGTGATTAACTTATTTTTGTTCAATTTACCTGACAGAAAAGAGGGTTTTTTTTCGCAGTATTGTATCTACAATAGTCTATAACACTTCTAATAACTATTTGATTATCAAATAACTGTTCAAGCCCCCACTTAGGACCCCAATGTAATTGTACACATGTTAATAACCTCAAACATAGTTTATAAATGTAATGTTATAGTAGTATTAAACACTAGAGCATACATAGGATCCATCAGTGGTAATCTTAAATCAAGGTATAGAAACCACATATCCACATTTAAAATAAGATCAAATGTTGACTCATGTCCATATGAAAAATAGGGACATTTATTTGGGCCGGCTCTACATCGATTTCCGGAAAGGACCACACGGTTTTTATAAATCATGAGTTTGTTTTACTAATAAATGAACCAATCAGCCTTTATATAAGCAGCGCCAATTCGATTCAGAATAAGATACTCGACTCGGCTGTTATCAGATTTTAACGGTCGGCAGCTCAACCAAGTGTGGCGGTCACTGCGACTGTTCAAGCAGCAAAATATAAATAAGCAAAATATAAATATCTGAATGCTACCAGCAACACCTTCCATATATACTCTCCAGCCTAATGCCATCAGCAGCAACCAATCCAAATATACCCATCATCAGCAGCAAATACCAAACAACTATTATTTACTAAACTATTAAATGCCAAATTCTTCTCGAAAACTACATAACTTTTCATTAGAAATCGCTAAATGCGGAGTTCTTCTCATAACAACAACAAGTGGATGTGATACACACCGTGTATAAATTGGCACTTGGGTCTTTACTAAGCCATTATTTTCAACCACATGAACATATCTTTGTAATTGTACTTACACCATTAACGTAGATGCACATGTACACACTTTCTTTTCTAAGATATTCTGTTGACACCGTTACTGTCAGGTGTAAATATCTTCCATGCGTTTGGTGTAAAAGCTTACAAAGTGAGATAAAAGCATTTCTAAGGAGGCAAACGATCATATAAGGGAAGACATGATGAGAGAGAGAGAGGGTAGGGGGGAGATGAGAAAGACATAAAAGATGAAACAGAACATGCCTGTCTATTTTATTTTGTGTTACTATTGGAAGGGATTTTTTTTCTTCTGTTGATAAATCCACACATGTAACTAATATACACAAAGAGGAAAAAGAAGAAGAAGAAGAAGAAGAAGAAGAAGAAGAAGAAGAAGAAGAAGAAGAAGAGTGAAAAGAGAAAAGCATAAAAGAAAAACAGAAAAGAAACATGATCTGAGAAGAGAACCAATGTTGGTATTTGACAAACATACTGCGAGTGAAAGTTTATCCAAGTAATTTCCTGTTGTTAGGCTCCAATTAGTGACGCGTTTCTATTGTTAAGCTTGTAGCGAACACCACGCCTGCTGGAAGTGAACACACTGCCTTTTCTCAACAATATATTGCTGAATTTGCATGATATAATTTGATGTGAATAACAGAAGACAAAAAATCTACACGGGAGAAATTGATACCATCATGAACTGTAGAAAAATTAGTCCTAATAAACAATAACGAACAATGTGTAAAAATAATCAATAAATCCTTTGATACCTCAATGGGTCTCAGCTAAGGTTTATCGCTTATAGCTAAACAAGACATATATATATATACATATACATATATATATATATATATATATATATATAAAGGATAATATAGAAACAACAGGCTGTTAGTAGTTAACTTAAATGAATAGTTAATTCTATTCATTTAGATTAACCTCTAACAGCCTGTTGTTTCTATTAGTTATTAATTCTGTAAAATTAATATATAGAGAAAAAAAAAAATTTCAGAGTAAAAGTTGAAGTAACCACTAACATTAAACAAGTAACTTGTGGTGGCTGCTCCTAACCCTAAACCACAGCAGCCTCCACTTTAGGTCGGCCACATGCAGCAAATGCAACTTTTGAAAGAAAAAGACTTTGTGTCATTTCTTCCCGTGGAGGACAATTTCCTGGACACTCAACGGGGATCTAACGAGTTGATCTAACCAGTTGATAGTCCCTATGTCAACATGTACATATACGTGCATTCACTGCACTGGTCGCAATCGTCTCAAGCGTTGTACCTGTCCAAGGTTGCTGTTCGATCTCGTCTCATTACTGCAACAAAGAACTCTCATGCCAAGTGAAAACCATGAGTCAAGTAACAGATTTATTTGTTGGGGAGAGCAGGTGATGAGTTGAAGCTGGGGTGCCCCTTAGGCAGGATAGGCATATTGAGACTCTTAGCCAAAGGACTGTGTGGGACTTATGTTTTATTTCGCCGGAATAGAGAAATATCATTTGCAAGTCTGCCATTCAACTTGGAACACACGAGTATCTTTTATAACATTCAACAAATAATTTTTTTACTTGTTGATAAACTGGATTCATGGTTGTTACTTGGCATGAAAGTCCTTTGTTGCAGCACAGAGAAATATCATTTGCAAGTCTGCCATTCAACTTGGAACACACGAGTATCTTTTATAACATTCAACAAATAATTTTTTTACTTGTTATAAACTGGATTCATGGTTGTTACTTGGCATGAAAGTTCTTTGTTGCAGCATAGAGAAATATTATTTGCAAGTCTGCCATTCAACTTGGAACACACGAGTATCTTTTATAACATTCAACAAATAATCTTTTTACTTGTTGATAAACTGGATTCATGGTTGTTACTTGGCATGAAAGTCCTTTGTTGCAGCACTGAGTGAGATCGAAAAACAACGTTTTGCCCAGTACAACGAACGGAGACGATGACGGCCAGTGCAATGAATGCACACTCACATACATGTTGACACTTATTCATAAGCTTAAGCCTTACCCTTACAATAGCTTTTAACCTAACCCTTATTTTAATTTTAAAACCAAACCTAACCTTACTTTAGTTTCTGTTTATAGCCCTAAACCTGAAACCTAACTCTTTCCTTAACCCAAATGCTAATCCTAACACAAGTCTCAATTCATAACTCTAGACCTAACAATAACTGCATACTATCCGCCAAGCAACCAGTTGTAACTCTAACTCCATCCCTAACCCTAATCCACTAAGCAGACAGCCTTATAAAGTGGTGGCTAACCCTTAATACTCTCCATAGGTACCTCGAGTAAATTCCACTTTTTAATGGAAAAACTGTTCGCTTCATTGCAGTATCTTCTCAAGGAAAACAGCTTCCTGCACTGATAGTCCAGTCAGTGCGCAGTCTCTGCTCATACCTTCGAACCTAATATTAACACCAACCTTAACCAAAGCCTCTGCTTATCATCCTAAACATACCCTAACCCTAAATCTAGTTTTCTCTCATAACCCTAATCCTAACCCTCACCCTAGTTTCGGTTCATAACCCTGAACCCAACCCTAACCATAATTCTAACCTTTACCCTAGTCTCTTCCCATAACACTTAACCTAACACTAGCCATAACTCTAATCCTAACCATAGTCTCAGCTCATAACCTTAAAACTAACATTTACTCTCATAACTTACTATTCACTCAGAAGCCTGCTAAAACACTAACCTTAACTTTAACCCTAACCATAACCCTAACGCTAACTTTAGTCTCTGCTCATAATCCTAAATCTAACGCTAACCCGAACGCTAGCACTAACTCTAGTCACCGTTCATAACCCTAACACTGATAAAATAATATCCCCAAGTAGCCAATGCTTGTCTTCACATCCAACTTTACAAACTGGGACAGCTGCTTACGCATTAGCATCAGAAGCCTCTGTTGTAAGCAAGGCACCTGCAGCGAACGTCGTTTAAGTTCTTTCTCAAGTCGCAAACCAGGGTCTGGCCAGTGGACAGTCTCCGCTCATAACCGTAAACCTACAAGTCAGGGTTTCATCTAGTGTTAGGACGATTAATCGGAATTGGAATCGGGTATCGGAAAAAATCAGAACTTTTTGGGGTATTGGAATTGGTGTCGGAAATATTTGAGCCTAATTTCAAAAAACGGTTCTTAAAAAAAGATTACTTTAATTTTTAATAAATGGTACTAATAATAAAAATGATGAATATTTATTGTTTTTAAACTACTAGTAAAATTACATTTATACACGATAATAACATAAAAAATACGATGTAAATTTATTTTACTTGTGTAAAAAAGGAATAAAATGAAATGTAAGTATTTGCTGAGTCCTTCAACATTGGCAAACCTGATGGCTAAAGAGTGTGAAAAAAAACAAACTTAGAACATTTTCAAAGATTTGGTTTAATTAGGTATAAATTAATTAGTGAATTTAAAGATTTTCACAGCTCTACACGAGATACACTTTGGTGTCAGTTCTTCTTTCATTTTGAGTTTCATGTCTGTTAACTGGTTGTAATTTTTTAAAGTATATACCACGTGCATGGGATGGAGATAGAAGGCAATAAAATCAAAGACTAATAATAAACATGATTTTTGGTTATTAATATTATTAAAACCGTTTTTGCAGTTCAGTTAATTTTCCTTCCACTGACAAGACACAAATACACAGACTGCAGGCAAGACAATAAAAATGTGCGCGCCAACATAAAAATGTAAATGCGAATTAAAAAAAATATTTGAAAGAAATTTAAAATGTGTTTTATAAATTGAATATTAATTACTAACATGTTTTTTTATTAATTTTTGTCTCATATTTAAACTTATATTTTGAAGTAAATGTAGAAGTTAAGTAGATTCTTTTACTATATAAAAAATATTATTATTATTATCATTATAACAATAATAATAATAATAATAATTATTATTATTATTATTATTATTATTATTATTATTATTATTATTATTATTATTATTATTATTATTATTGTAGATAAAAATCCTCAGCTAAACTCCCCAAACAAAAACGAGACTCTACTTTTATTAGACCGATTACAAGTGCACACCTTGAAAAACTTGTCTGGAAGAAAAAATCAATTCTTTTAAAATTTAGAGTGGGGGATCAGTTTCACATGTAAATTTAACGCAAAATTATTTCCCATTTCTGGGCCAGTCTAGCGTTTTAAGGCATTTAATAAAATAAATTTTCTATGGGAGATAAATTCTGCACGTTTTTTAGGGAGAGATCGTACTAACTTTTTAAAGCAATTACTTGTGGTTTTATGACCTTTCTAGTCAGACTTAGGGTTAGTGGTAAAAAAAAATTATGAACAGTCCTAAAAATTTAGAATGACCAGGAAATTCAGATCATATTACGTTAAATTTATATACGAAATTTATCCCTCACTCTTAATTCTAAAGAAATTTTTTTTGGGGTTTTCTTCTTTCTGCCAAGTTTTACATAGTGTTTACACATAATCTTTCGAAGCTAGTTTATGTAAAAAACATAAGCGATAATTTATACTATTTCACATTTTTACTTTCTTTCATCTAGATATTTTTTTATGGAAATCACTCCAGACAAGGCATGAAGCCACTTGATGTAAGCAGCTAACAAAAACAAATATGATTATCACAAAGACAGAAGATGCCTATTGACCTTAGTCTTCAAAGGACCAAGATTATAGGTAGGAGAAAAACAGTCAGCAGAAAAAGAGTTCCATAAGCCTGCGATTCTTGGAAATAAGCTACTGGAATAGGAAGCTGTATTACAATGAGGTATCAAAACAGCGAATTGATGAAGACCACTAGACCAACGAGTCCAGCGAGCTGGAACAATGAAGTGGGGAATAGATCACATCATTCTGAAGAACACATGCTATAATAGAATTTATAGAAAAGACTGCGATTGTTAGAGAGGGGGTATAGAGAAGAAGAAACGGTGGCGCCAATCAAATTACAGATACGTTTCTGCACATTATCAAGAACCCTTAAATAGGACAGAGATTCACCAGCCCAAATATGACAATAGGACTCCATACATGGTCTGATTGTGGATTTGTAGAGATAGAGAATAGCCTCAGGTGTGAGAAAGTGTTTGGAGCGATAGAGAGAACTGACTTTACGACAAGCAGAAAGAGCAATGGATCTAATGTATGAACTCCAAGAAAGATTTGACGAGAAAAAAAGACCAAGAAGTTTCAGAATCTTCGTCTAATCCTCGTTTTCCTTTTTCATTTTCTCTATGCATATTCATTTCACATAACACGAATATCACTTTAAACTACAAATCATTTTTATTTAATAGTGTTATATTTTTAGATATATATTCATCTATAGACAGGTGTTTCATCGCATCACGGCTCCTCAATGATAACTGTTTCAAGCTGAGATTGGGAAGCCAAACGCTTGTACAGTATTCAGCAATCTTATCAGTCAACTAGCTTCGCTCGACACGAAAGTAAGCGAAGTTAAGTTTTAATATTTGCTTATATTACCGGTTACCGAGAGAACATAATTATAATTACGATATATATATATATATATATATATATATATATATATATATATATATATATAGGTAGGTAGGTAAAAATATAGGTAGGTAAATATTAAAAAGTAATTTAATATTATTATAAGCCCCTTCCAAGTAAAATTAAAAGTTGAGCACTGTCGGAAAGATAAAATATAAACATTCACCGAAAAAGTTCAGTGCAACGCTCAGACTCTGTTGCTGAGTGCTATCGAATGTTTAAATGTCTATGCTCGCCGTTTTCAGTGTAAACATCACTTAATTTCTCGGTTATTACGTGACAATCTCTCGTGGCCTAATGGGACTAGGTGAACACGTACAGATTCAAAGGTGTATTTGTGAACCGTTATTTCCCTGCGCTAATGAACGCCATAAGCTCGAAACAACGTCATACGTAAGTCAAATATTAAAACAATAATCATATATATATATATATATATATATATATATATATATATATATATAATCCAGGCAAGGTAAACAACCACAGGCTAGGAATCCAAAGAATTTCAACAATTATTATTATCATTATAATTATTATTATCATTATAATTATTTTTATCATTATTATTGTTAATATTATCATCATCGCTTATTTTGTTAACTTATTATTTAAATAGTTGGTGTTATCTCCATCACAACGAACTTATCCCGAATTCTAGCTATTCCATTCTTTTATCCCACACATCTTAATATGACTTTAAATACCACTACTATTATTATTATTATTATTATTATTATTATTATTATTATTATTATTATTATTATTATTATTATTATTATTATTCACTCACTAGGAGTTATCACACTGGTCATCGTCAGTGATCGCCCACTGCCAACAACCTGTGGTATTCCCTGGAGTCTGAGTGACAACAAGTCTCCCCAGACTTCCAGTATGCTCCACCTCTTTTCGTTCATCACCGCTGATGACCTTGCGGTATCTCAACAGCCACCCACCACCGGTTTCTCGCTGATAAGGGCCATTGGTACCCTCTGGGACCCGAGTGGCAACAAGCCTCCCCAAGGTCCCAGAGCTGTCCGCGCTCTCCCAGTGGAGGTCTGGTTTGCGCTTTCCCTCCTCGACCCTCTGTCCATAATTTTCGTGGCGTCAGCCTATGCTTGCGCCTCTCCCGTGCGGTTGTATTTTCCCCGGTTCTGTTGTCTTGTGCTTTCCCCGGTTCTGTTGTCTTCATTTTTATCATAATCAGTATTAATGTTATTATTTTTATCACGGGACTGCTATTACCATACTTGAGTAATTTTTTAATTAATGCACCTCCAAAATAATGTGCTGTACTCGGCCTCAATAAATTAATAAAACAAATTAATTAATAACAATAAGATAAAATTTAAAAAGTAAACCTTATTATTAAAAGATGGAAAAAATACTAAAACAAATAAAAAAAGGAAATAAAACAACAAGATTAGAGCCTAATGTATTAACATCCCACCACCAATTGAAACTAGACGGGGGAAAGCGTCAACAGCATATTGACGCGTCTTGAACAGCCACCAAGACAATTCAGACATTAGCTGGATGTTTTTTGACTTCCTCTTCATATTCCCTCTCTTTTTTCTTTCTTTAATTCCCCCCGTTTCTCCCACCTACTTCTCTCTCCTTCTTTTTCTCTACCCTCAATGTATTTATAATTTATATTTCTATATTTTTATATTATATCTTATATCTCATTTTACTCCATTTCATTTTATTTTATTTCATTTTATATTTAGCTTTCAAAGGTCTGAAATCTAACCACGTGACTTTCCAAATTTTAAATTATTCTTTTCTTTTCTTCACCATTTCATCCTTCCCAAATATGATTTGAGGTAAAGATCGGATTCTAACTCTGCCTGATGAGATCTCAGATTATAATAGTTGTTGATCGATAACATCGACATACCAGTGTCGCAGATTTTGTACATGTCTGTATAAATAAAAATAATCATATATATATATATATATATATATATATATATATATATATATATATATATATATATATATATATATATATATATATATATAGTAATTTATGTAAATGTATTTATGGCAATTAAACTACACAGAGGCTCCCGTGTTTCATCACCAGGGGGAATCGTCAGGCTAAAAAGCGGGAGCCTCTGTGTAGCTTACTTGCCATAAATATATTGTCATAACTTACTACTTAGCTCTACTGCCGTATCGAGCACTGTTGAAGTAAATACTGAAAATTGATACACATATCTCCTTATAACAGTTTATGTGGATACATGAAATAGTAATATATATATATATATATATATATATATATATATATATATATATATATATATATATATATATATATATATATAAATTCCCGAAACAGTTTTTCATGGTAAACAACTGATGGTCCCTAAAATAATGTTAGAAGCAAACTAATATAATAACTGTAAAAGTTAAATTGACTTACATGAGTGATTTTCAACTGAACGACTTGGGACTTTAGTTTTTGTTCTTCTTTTTTTTTAATATAGTCTTAATAGTTGAGAAACTTCCAAGACTATATATATGTATAAACACGTTGTTGTATATAGCGGATTTAGATTCCGTATTTGGAATGTGATCACGTGTGAGGCGCGTGGTTGATGAAAATTTACAATAATTAAAATTGAGCAAAGTCGATCGAAAGTACTCGTGAACGAAAATGGAACTAAACAGCTACGGAGCCTAAATCTGACAATTAGACAGGAATACAAGAAGGATTATCCGAAGGGTTGCGAAAATATAAAAAGGATAATTTTACAAAAACATTCCGTGATATACAACAACGTAAGACTAAATGAAAACATGCTACCTAAATACACACACACACACACACACACACAATATATATATATATATATATATATATATATATATATATATATATATATATATATATATATATATATATATACGGATGACGGTTTTCTTCCTATATATATGTATTTGTGAATTTTTCTGATGATTTTATAGTGTTGCAGCGACGATATTGACATAAAAATGTTGTTTGACTCACAGCAAATGAAACGGGCCGTAAAATACATCTCACAGAAATGGTATGTTTTTTGGAAATGTGAAAAATAAAATAAAATAAAAATACAAACATTGTTATCGGAATATAAAATGAACCTGACGTGACGGGGTTGGGGCCCTAATCCCCTTCAAAGTAGGCCCCTTGTGCTTGCACACACTTACCCCACTGATCCATCCATTGCCAGATACACCTAGTTCAGTCTTCGTTTGGAATCGTGTTCATCTCCGCGTTCCGCATTATCTCTTTTTTTTGCACCATCTCAACAACAGCTGCATTGCGAGCAGTTTAAGGCCTGCCAGAACGCTGACCACTCTCCACTGATGTACGGTCATTTTTATATCTGTTGAACCATTCCTTAATTTGTGTTACACTCATTGCATCTTCCCCAAAACCTTCTGAATCTGACGCGACGGCGGAGATGAACACCATCCCAAAAGAAGAATTCCAGACGTGTTTCCGGCAGTGGATGGATCGGTGGGCTTAGTGTGTGCAAGCATAATGTGCCTACTTTGAAGAGGATTAGGGTCCAAACCCCGTCACGTATATGAAATATTTTTTCTGGCCTAAGGTCGGATACTTTTTAGAGAAGTCTCGTATATGAGAGAAAGAGAAAGAGAGAAAGAGAGAGAGAGAGAGAGAGAGAGAGAGAGAGAGAGAGAGAGAGAGAGGGGTCCTTGTACATTTGTTATTATAAGTTACTAGTGTACTGGTAATCGAAAATTTAACATTTTTTTAAAGTTTGCTCATCTAAATCAACGTATCTAACAGCTATCACGCGATTACCTTTTCTAGTTAGTCTTTTTCCTCTCTGGAAATACGAACGCAAGCGCCGATGGTGATGGAAGTTTAATGAAGTAGAGAAGGGGGGTGATGATGATGAGGAGGAGTAAAACAGAAACACATGTTCTGACAAAAAAAGGGATGCCAGAGATTTACATTGTTTTTACAGCCGCTCTGTTTAGTCCCCAGTGTGCAAGCATGTCAGGTACAGGAAGATAAAATAAATGGGGAAAGTTCGAAACCGGAATTTACGCCTGAAAAGATATACTAGACAGGGAAAAAAAGTAAAATGGGAAATGAATCCACATAGAAAAATAAGCGTGACAAGCGAAAAATAAGCTGATAGCAAAGAACAGAAAGATAAGACTGAAAAAGAGGGAGGAGATAGCCGAAATAGTGGCCTTCTCTCTAAAAATTAAAACACGTGGGAAAAGTAAAAAAAAAATGGAATGAAAACTAAGATACTAGCCGAGTAAGCAAAATATATTATTAGGAATAAAAATGAGTAAATGAAGGAAGAAAAGATATAAGAATTGTCAGTTCTTACACATACAAATGAGACAAAGAAAGAAGAACTGAAACCTTACTTATAAAAATAGAGCAGGGTTTATTTGTCCTTACATATAATACACACCAAAATATGCAAACATGTCAGACTTCCTAATATGTGGAGATAAGATAAGGGTTTATGAGTACGTTCACAGAACTGGTCTATTTAGGTGAGGGGACTGGCCACATGTTACAGAACTGGTCTGTTCGAGTGAAGAGACTGGCCACATGTCACAGAAATGGTCTATTTAGGTGAGGAGACTGGCCACATGTTACAGAACTGGTCTGTTTGAGTAAAGAGACTGGCCACATGTCACAGAAATGGTCTATTTAGGTGAGGAGACTGGCCACATGTTACAGAACTGGTCTGTTTGAGTGAAGAGACTGGCCACATGTCACAGAAATGGTCTATTTAGGTGAGGAGACTGGCCACATGTTACAGAACTGGTCTGTTTGAGTGAAGAGACTGGCCACATGTCACAGAAATGGTCTATTTAGGTGAGGAGACTGGCCACATGTTACAGAACTGGTCTGTTTGAGTGAAGAGACTGGCCACATGTCACAGAAATGGTCTATTTAGGTGAGGAGACTGGCCACATGTTACAGAACTGGTCTGTTTGAGTGAAGAGACTGGCCACATGTCACAGAAATGGTCTATTTAGGTGAGGAGACTGGCCACATGTTACAGAACTGGTCTGTTTGAGTGAAGAGACTGGCCACATGTCACAGAAATGGTCTATTTAGGTGAGGAGACTGGCCACATGTTACAGAACTGGTCTGTTTGAGTGAAGAGACTGGCCACATGTCACAGAAATGGTCTATTTAGGTGAGGAGACTGGCCACATGTTACAGAACTGGTCTGTTTGAGTGAAGAGACTGGCCACATGTCACAGAAATGGTCTATTTAGGTGAGGAGACTGGCCACATGTTACAGAACTGGTCTGTTTGAGTGAAGAGACTGGCCACATGTCACAGAAATGGTCTATTTAGGTGAGGAGACTGGCCACATGTTACAGAACTGGTCTGTTTGAGTGAAGAGACTGGCCACATGTCACAGAAATGGTCTATTTAGGTGAGGAGACTGGCCACATGTTACAGAACTGGTCTGTTTGAGTGAAGAGACTGGCCACATGTCACAGAAATGGTCTATTTAGGTGAGGAGACTGGCCACATGTTACAGAACTGGTCTGTTTGAGTGAAGAGACTGGCCACATGTCACAGAAATGGTCTATTTAGGTGAGGAGACTGGCCACATGTTACAGAACTGGTCTGTTTGAGTGAAGAGACTGGCCACATGTCACAGAACTGGTCTATTTAGGTGAGGAGACTGGCCACATGTTACAGAACTGGTCTGTTTGAGTGAAGAGACTGGCCACATGTCACAGAAATGGTCTATTTAGGTGAGGAGACTGGCCACATGTCACAGAACTGGTCTGTTTGAGTGAAGAGACTGGCCACATGTCACAGAAATGGTCTATTTATGGGAGGAGACTGGCCACATGTTACAGAACTGGTCTGTTTGAGTGAAGAGACTGGCCACATGTCACAGAAATGGTCTATTTAGGTGAGGAGACTGGCCACATGTTACAGAACTGGTCTGTTTGAGTGAAGAGACTGGCCACATGTCACAGAAATGGTCGATTTATGTGAGGAGACTGGCCACATGTTACAGAACTGGTCTGTTTGAGTGAAGAGACTGGCCACATGTCACAGAAATGGTCTATTTAGGTGAGGAGACTGGCCACATGTTACAGAACTGGTCTGTTTGAGTAAAGAGACTGGCCACATGTCACAGAAATGGTCTATTTAAGTGAGGAGACTGGCCACATGTCACAGAAATGGTCTGTTTGAGTGAAGAGACTGGCCACATGTCACAGAAATGGTCTATTTAAGTGAGGAGACTGGCCACATGTCACAGAAATGGTCTGTTTGAGTGAAGAGACTGGCCACATGTCACAGAAATGGTCTATTTAGGTGAGGAGACTGGCCACATGTCACAGAAATGGTCTGTTTGAGTGAAGAGACTGGCCACATGTCACAGAAATGGTCTGTTTGAGTGAAGAGACTGGCCACATGTCACAGAACTGGTCTATTTAGGTGAGGAGACTGGCCACATGTCACAGAAATGGTCTGTTTGAGTGAAGAGACTGGCCACATGTCACAGAAATGGTCTATTTAGGTGAGGAGACTGGCCACATGTTACAGAACTGGTCTGTTTGAGTGAAGAGACTGGCCACATGTCACAGAAATGGTCTGTTTAGGTGAGGAGACTGGTTATATGTTACAGAACTGGTCTGTTTAGGTGAGGAGACTGGCCACATGTTACAGAACTGGTCTGTTTGAGTGAAGAGACTGGCCACATGTCACAGAAATGGTCTGTTTAGGTGAGGAGACTGGTTATATGTTACAGAACTGGTTTGTTTGGGTGAGGAGACTGTCAACGAGTTATAAATTGATAAACCTCAAAATATGAGACAAAATTACATCAAAAACCACTAGTAGACTGATATTTCATTTCTTTTAATAACAGAAACCTCGTCAAAGTGAACCGAGATGATGTATTTCTGATAGGTTTTGTAAAAGAGGTGAATTGTGAAGAGGATAAAATAGAAGAGAGGGGTAACAGATAAGAGTGGGGTGGAGTAAGAGGAAAGAAAGAGTAGGAGGAAAGAAAGAGTAGGAGGAAAGAAAGAGTAGGAGGAAAGAAAGAGTAGGAGGAAAGAAAGAGTAGAGGGAAAGAAAGAGTAGGATGTGGGAATACAGTAGTTGGTGGAAAGCGCTGAAGTTGTTGATTAAAATTGAGAATTTGATTAGTAGCACAATCATGGAAGGGGGAAGGGGAAGTTAGCGGGAGGGCGTAAAGTAAGCGAAAATTAGGATTGTTGCAATATGAATTCTGTCGGGATATTTAAATCGTAAACGAAATATCAGTCTGCATACGTTTTGGTGCTGTTTTCCATTTATTTATTTGTCTATACATAATAATGTCCGTATTAAATATGAGTAAAAATGTTCGCGGCATAATATTGGAACAAGACAGAAAATGTTAATTTTTTTAATAACAAAATAAAAATACATTTGATGACACCATACTTTCGCACCTTGCATTTTATCAAATACTTCATTAAAGTGGATAGTCGTTAACGCCACCTTTCAATATTTAAATAGATCCATGAAATACTTCATTAAAGTGGATAGTCGTTAACGCCACCTTTCAATATTTAAATAGATCCATGAAATACTTCATTAAAGTGGATAGTCGTTTACGCCACCTTTCAATATTTAAATAGATCCATGAAATACTTCATTAAAGTGGATAGTCGTTAACGCCACCTTTCAATATTTAAATAGATCCATGAAAAATGAATACGATCCTAGAAGAATGTATAAAATCAGTTTGGCTGAGAACGATCCTTAAATGTAGCCTCGCTTTAGTCACATATATGCACTGTATAAAATGAAAATGCCCGTCTCTCGTTAATGGTCTTGTCACGCACCGACGCACTGGTGATTTATTCCAAGTGTCAGGATGGTTGACCTAAGCAATGTTAAGTCACCGCTCGGACAGCTTTCTAAATTAGGAAAAGGACGGGTCGGGATGTTTTCTTTTCTTTCTTGTTCCTTCATTCGTTTTATCAGCGATCAAGTTGATCATTGAATCTTATTATTCAACACTTGGCGTCTTCAGTTTCTCCAAATACAAACGTGTGCGTCCGGGCTGTACCTGCTTACTATTCGAGATTGCTAACGTTTGCCTTTTTAACAACATGTGTCAAAGTTGTGGCACGTGTAACAATTCTTTATCGATTTGCATGGATTTTATGAGGGTTTGAATATAGCATAATGATTACAGGCGTGGACTATGAAATCGGCAAACCGAGTTAAAATCTAGTCGGATCTATTACGTTTATTTACACATTAAAAGTGTTCAGTGACCCGTTTACAATGAATCGTTTGTCGGTTTTCAGCATAAAAAGTCAGAACTGATCAACTTTCGCATTCGTTTTGTTAATAAACACATGAAATATAAAAAGAGAAAAAATAAACCATTTGTATGCAACGTTCTAATCTGTATTTTTTTTATACGAAAGAAGTCTCTGACTAAATTAATGTTTATGTTGTGCTTAGGAGCACAAATAAATTATAATACTTGACTTTTGCCTTTAAACTTTGATATAAGCGATTTTAACTTTCTAACCAACAGTGTAACGACTTCAAAATTATTTTCAAATTTAGAAGTGTTGCGATAGTAAAAACGACAGCCATGTTTGAACCTATTATTAATATATGACATCAACCAAATTCACTGCTTAAGTGAGGATATTGCTGATTGCATGCTTATTTGTTTCTCCTAACTTATCGATGTATACGAAATAATCACGTTGACATACCGGTTCCCGTTAAATCATTGAAATTAAGCGACATTGAGCCTGTTTAGTACTAAAATGGGTGACCAGTTGGGAATACCAGTTACTGTATGTGGAAGAGCTCTCTGCTTATCTCGACATTGTTTCCAGTGGTTCTGGATTTCTCCTTGTCACTGAAACCAAGCTGTGCCAATTCAAAAGAGGTGTTGTTGTGATTGCGCAACCGTTGCTTCACAAGAAAACTGAGACTGAACGGAAGCCTAGAAACATGAGACATCCTTGATTGTAATTTTTTTCTCTTTATCTGATTGATATTAAGCTTAACACTGAAACATTTTTTTGTTTGTACTTTATGTCTTCTACTTTTAATGTTTGCTAGATTCTACTCCAAATTAGTTGACAGCTTTCCCCTCGTTACAAAAAAAAGAAGAAGATTCACCTGAATAAAATATTCTTATAGTTTTTCGTAGTTAAAATATCAATGTGTACTCATTGCTTGCATTACTTTTCATGGATGTTTAAATAAAAACTACAATTAAGTAGGAAATCCATCTCCGCGGGTAAAATGCCTGCAGGAAAATGACAATTTTTTATAGAAATATAAAACTTAAAAGAACTGGATTCATGTGTTTTGCGTGCCTGTATTAACAGGTGTGAAACCACATGAATGCAAAGATTGGAATTACTTCACACAATGTTTGATAGAAAAAGAGGGGAACTATATTTTATTTTTATATTCCGTGTAATATAATGCCAATCACTTGCAAAAATAACAAAATAAATAAAATTATTTTTAAATATGTGTAACTTTTAAATTAGCATTAAACTTCAAATACATTGTTTATTTTTTACGTTAGTATTTTAACAAAGTTTATCGAATTGAATTAAACATTTTAGATGTTTTCCTTGTTAAGTATGAATGAAAATCATTTATTTGATTTAAGTATGCACACGTCAAGTTTCTACAATAATTTTTTATTAGTTTTATTTTGTACACACTTTGTTGAAGATATTTCCATATTTACGTTATTTTCTACTCGGATGATTGAAATCTTTCTACATCGATTGTAAAACGATTGGCATTGTTGTAAAAATAAGTCTTACTTGTTCACGATGCCAAACAATGGTGGAGGCGCGAGGTTAACTCAAACCCTGAAAAATATTTATCCGTTTTTTAAATAAATAACACATATGAATCCATTCATGTTAAAAATGTCTTTTTTAACCAGATGTTTCTGCTTTTCTTAAAGATATATTTTAAAAGCGGCCGTCGTTTTAAATGTGCAGATTTATTTTGCAACACCTATACAAAACAATTTTTTTTTTTAATTCACACAACATACAAATATATCTTCTTCTTCAAAAAGCTGATTTTAAACATCCTGAAATCTACTAGTAATAGCAATCATTTCATATGCAATGCATCTCTCTTATGATTCGTTCCTGTCTTAAATTTGCATCTCGACATTTATCAGATCACCATATCTCTGCATGCCTGATCTTTGAACAAAATGTCTTCCGGCAAAAGTAAGACGCACAGTTGACAAGGCGAGAAATCCATTATTAACTCTGAGCCGAACTGACTGCCGATACAAACACCCCAAAACATTTATCGTCTACACATCGTTCTGCTTCATGA
This sequence comes from Sepiola atlantica, assembly GCA_963556195.1. Lineage (NCBI taxonomy): Eukaryota > Metazoa > Mollusca > Cephalopoda > Sepiida > Sepiolidae > Sepiola > Sepiola atlantica. The sequence continues at coordinate 179,754,959 of OY744521.1, read as the reverse complement.
CTTATTTTTGAGGATATAGAATATAAGGTTTGCATCTTGGACAACTTTAATCAGTCACCTTAGTTAAAAGCATACATTTCAATTACCGTAATTAAAAACAACAATATTGCAGCCAAACATTTTCTTAGTAAAATATAAGTTAACAGCTTTAAACAATTTAAATCACTAGATAGTAAATTGCAATTTAATTATATTTTCACATTTCATTAATTAAATATAGAAATAAACGACCCCACTACGATTTTAACAAAAAAAACGATTATAGAATTATTCGGTTTTAATACAATTAATATTCTATATAAAGTTGAGACGATTTTCCCCTGTACATTTGTCAAGAATAGGAAAATAACCACACGCATCACAGGCTATTAAACTCACCACTATATTAAGCTTATTCACTTGAGCGTGTTATAGTAAATTTGTGATTATTTTATCCAGCTAACACTGAATATTAATTTTGGCCCACCATATTAAACCCTCTCCAAAGCATACTCCATAGAGGTGGTAGCAAAAACTTTTCCCACTAACACTTTACTACTAACATGAACATCGGAAACTAATAAAATACGTCTACTTTTTAAAAACGAGACCCTTATTATTTACTATTCATCTGATATTGATTTACTACATAATATAATACATTACGCACACATTTAATGGACGCTCCCTATATTCCGCTGATTTTCAAGAATATCGGATTACGTTATTTCTAGCTATACGTATACAGTTATACTCATTCCGGTTTTAAGAGAATATATTTAACGACATAGTTCCTTATAGTCTTCTATTATTCAACATGGCGGCGACAATTTCTTCGGCAAATCGACTTTAGAATTACTTCAATATACGTATATGTATTTACAATATTTTGACTGTGTGTATGTGTGTATGTGTGTATGTCTGGAAAAGGCTCGTAAGATACTTGACAGAAACCATGAATTGTACTTTTCTGAATCTTCCTCCTTTCGAACGCATAATATAAAAAAAAATGGGGTGAAATGTCGATTTCTTTGTATAGAAATGCCATAAAACATGTGACGGGTGGACACTAAATTTGGTCAACTTCTATCTGATCGTACAATCTGTGCGTGTGTGCGTGCGTGCATAAAACTCATACGAGTTGATTTTAGACACTTAATACTCGCTTCCATGGTCCGGAAGATATCGTCGAACATCCATGACAAAGTGATTTAGGGTTCAATCCCAGTCTATTCTCACATTTTTTTTCTTTTTCTAAGTGACCTAAACAGACATCAAAGGGGGAACGAGGGGGCGACCGGTGAAAAGACAGCTTTTGCTCCTAGCAACCGAGGAAGAACGGCACTGTTAAACATTTGACTACGATGGGGGGAGGGCAAATTCAACGTTATTATGTAGTAATTTGAAACTAAATCAATGTAATATGTAGTAATTTTGCTGAATCATTTATGCGCACACGACGTCAGAGTGACGTCTTCTTCTTCTTAACTATTTGAATATCATCATTTCTCTTCGAACACACATGGTTTATTAGTGCTCTGTAGGCCTCCTTAATTATATTAGTGTGTTTCAGTAGTGCTCAGGAGGCATACTTGTTTTTCTTTTTTCTTTTTTCTTTCCTAACAAAAAAAAGGGGAATTTCAATAGGAAGATAACGGGGGAAATGTGTTTTAATAGTGCTCTGTAGGCCTCTTTAATTTTAAAAGTGTTCGTTATTATAGATAGAGCGGGACTCCTACACCCGCGTCTCCTTCCTTCGTTCTTTCCTTTCTTCCTCCTTTCCCCCAATATTCTCGTGTCTCCTCCATTCCTTTTTCCCTCCTTCCTCCACCATACTCCCGCGTCTCTTTTCGTTCCTTCTTTCTTTTCAACTCCTACTCCCACTTTTCTTCCTTCTTTCTCCTTTCTCTCCGACTCCTACGTTTTCATTGCTTCTTCTTTTTCTCCTTCTCCCACAGTAAACTTTTCCATAATCGATCAGTGAAGGAGATATCCTTCTACACGGTGACAATTTCTATTTTTGTTCAACTCAGAAGTAATCCTTTTCGTGGGTAAATACATTTTCCACAATTCTAAACCTAAATTTATTCTAAACAGTAAAATTGTCCGATGTGACCTATTTGCGTTCTGTTGGATGTTGTCAAATTTTAATTCATTCTTTTATATTTCTAGTCACTATCAAATTATTTTTAAAATCATTTGCCACAGAAGAAGAATATAAAAAAATGTTAATATGAAATAAAATCATATATATAATTCTATCGTTTGCAACAATTTTTGCTATATTTAAAAAAAAAATGATAATTAGTTTACAAAATTCAATCAATATTTGTAACTTATTTATTTCGAAACGTATCTCTAGTACTTTGAAATAAATGCATTTGTTTTATTTACATTATGCTTTTAATTTCATTTTAAAAATGTTATAATTTTTTAAAAATATGTAACACTTTTAGTGATTCCTTTTTATATTCTTAACAATATTCTTGCTTTTATTGTAAGCATTTTCGATAAGCATAAACAACAAACACAAGGCGCCATCTTTATGACTTCAGCCATATTTATTTTACATATAAAAGATTTATTTCTTATTTAAAGAGCAACGGACAAGACGATAGTAATATGACACAAAAAAGATCGTCTATCTTTTTATGGTAATACTTCTTTTATATGTACTATTTTCCATGGCGTTTTATAGCACAAGCTGATCTTTTTATTTGCCGGTCAGTATATTCTGTGCCACGTGTTTAGTATGTTGGCTTGGAGTTTTATTGGGGTTGTAGACATATCGGTATGTTGTTGTTGGGATTAAATGATTTACTTGAAGGTACAAAAACTATCATACACTTCCAGAAAAAATCAAACGTAATTTAACATTATTAAACTCTTATTTGGATATTCGATTTTTAGTGGAACTAACAATATACTTGATTTAATTTATTAGTAAATAATGAATGAATTTGAGGAAATCGAATCTATGTTATACTTAAAAATCTATTTCGCTATAGTTATTACATTTTTTAAAATTTAATCTAATAAACTATATTCATAGAATTTTTATTTGAGTTTCCGTCTCCTAAATGGATGATCTAAAAAATATACGGTTCCATCTCGGCGAGTAGGGTAGAATCGCCCCTGGGTACTATACCAGGTATTTCTACGCCCCCGCTAATAATAATAATAATAATAATAATATATGCATATACGAAAATAAACATTTCCTTAATATTGCACATACAATAAAACCGTTGAAAGCGTGCGTTTTCAATACGAATTTCGTGTTCTGGCTGTTTTCTTATATATATATATATATATATATATATATATATATATATATATATATATGCAAACATTGTTTAAAATAACAGAATTCGTCTGTTTAATTATACCTTTTTTATTTTTTCCATTTTTCTTATGGTCTTTTTTGTATTAATATAAAAAAAATGTTCCATAGGTTTCACGAATGTTTTCGATTCTTCGTCGAATCATCCTCAGGTGTCAAATACATATATATGTATGTATGCATAAATACACACGTTTCTAAGCTTATGTAATTGTTTGATAATTGCCATCTAGTAACAAAACAATTGTGATTTCATCTTAAAAAGTAAATTAATTTTTATGGTACATATTTAAATAATTTGGCATACACCTTGACAGAATGAAATCACGCCAGCTCATTTAAACACCCGAAATGCATATACCCATACTAATATAAAACACACGCGTGCACACACACATATACTGTAAGTAACGATTTTACAAATATACTTGCGAGTACTTAGCCATCATTCTGCCCACTGAGGTGCCTTTTTGTTGTTGAACGTAAAATGAATACCACTTGTCAGCAAGTGCTTGTTCTCTTTATGAATCTGTCCGGATTCTATTCCCATCCACGCTTCTCTCAACGATATGCTGGGTTATAACGCAGCCATATTCTCGCTAAACCTATCAAAACACGCCATTGATTACGCGTGGATATGTCTCCGTTTCAAATACCGTTTCAAATAACGTTTCAAAAAACGTTTCAAAAAATGTTTCAAATAACGTTTCAAATAACGTTTTAAGAAACGTTTCAAATAACGTTTCAAATAACGTTTAAAATAACGTTTCAAAAAACGTTTCAAATAACGTTTCAAATAACGTTTCAAATAACGTTTTGAACGTACGCTTGACTTCAAGCTGTGTGTCTTGACTTATCAAAAATAGCAGCAATGTATATGGTCAAATGAAGTACGAGTCAAGATGATTAGTAAATTCTGACACTTTATTATCTTTTGCTAAAATTACTCTGAAAGGTGATTGCTTGTCAACTCTAATAATATGTTATAATAGCTTTGATATCGACTCAGCAACTTTGAATAGCCACAAAAATGCAAAACAATAGGAAACGTAGGTGAGAGAAAATATGATTTATCACATCAAACATTAAAAAAGAATATCTCCCTCCTACATCCCATCTACTCCATAACCTGGTAGTAAGTCTGCAAAGAATTACATTTACAGGCAGAGGGCGTTGGTGGGAGTCGTTCTGGCGTGACGAACGTCTTAACTCTCGCAACTTTCTTGCAGAACATATTGTATGCAATAGATGTCAGGGAGTCTTTCTCTATTTGCATTTAACAAAGCTACCATTGCCTTACAACCATTGATTTCCACAACATCCTGGCTTTGCTTTGGTAGAGAAAATACTTTTGAACAGTCTGTCATTATCTTTTCTCTCTTGACGATTTGTTGGTACCCCGTCTTTCCTATGCCGAATACTCTGGACACCGAATCGCATCCCGTAAAGGCATGCAGGACCAATAGATCATTACAAACTGCTTCGCCAAGCACCTGCTTGAGAATCTTGATATTGTAGATGTAGGATTTCGCCTTGTCAGAGCAAGAATAAAATGCAGTACATTTAGAAACATATGCACGAAACAGCAAGAGAATGTTTGTGTCTTCTCAAATGAGGGAGGTTGATTTGAAAGCAGACATATTGATGGCTGCAATTGAAATCTCAACATCGACGTCTCTTTCCGCTTGAATAACGTCACAGCTTTTCTGTTGCATTCGTTTCATGATCATCTGGATCAGTGCCTGCTTGTTTTCCACATTTGACAAGAAGTCCTCCTTTTCCCAGCAAATTTTGTTACCTCGGTAATATTCACCTTTCTTGCATTCAGCTTTCGACTTCGCCGCTGATGAGAACAGCTCTTTATACTTGGTCAAACTTCATAACCGTCAAACACGACAGTTGCTCTCCCATAGTATTCACCAGTAAATGAGGCATAATCATTTGCAATCGAGCTGTACTTACTCTCCTCCTTCCATTTCAGACGGTGCTCTGTGACTGGAACGGGTTGTGTCACAGCACTGTCCAATTTTGTTTCAAAATAATTTCTGATAGCTGCTGCCAGCTGTGGTTTGTCTGCTTGACGTAAGATGCGCTTTTCTGTAAAACAAAGCCATCGGATAGAGAGAAAGTTCATCCAGCCGTAGATCACCCATCTGTGAGACCACGAGAAAACTCTGGAATAAAAGTACTTGGTCAATGCTACGATCTACAGAAACTTTAACATTCTTGCTTGATGCTAAAATTCTTTGCTTTCAAACTCCGCTTGTGAGAGTAGGAGATACTGATTATCCATCTTCTGTACAATGTCTTTTCCGATTTCGAAAAGGTCCTGAACATTGACATCCTCGTTAGCAGTAATCTTTGTGATAAGATTGCGTAACGATTCATCGCATGAACACATTTTAAAGCTGTCTAGTTGCTCTGCAACTTTCCCGAGGTCTGTCTCATCTCTTCTCATCCAAGAGGCAGACAACTCCTTATGTTGTTCGCTTGTTTTGTAACTTCGTGCGGTAAGTTATTGCATGGCACTGTTGTAAGCGGATGACATAGTTGACGACATGTTCTCTGGTGCTCGGACATCCCACTACCACATACGATCCCACCATGGCTTTTGAGTGAGCGCATTAGTGTTTGCTCGATAACAAGATCGGAGCCAAGACTAGCCCAGTATTGGCTACTAAGTCTGATTACGTGAAACCCAAACTGGAACTTTTGATGTACTGCAGGGTTGTCATCTTTCAAGGCATACATCTTCTGGAGATATAGACGAGCCGACTTCAAATAATTTGGATGACCAGTGTCTGCGAATATTGGCAGGCAAGCGAAAGCTGCGCCGATACGCAGTTCCCAAGACTCCATTCGATCAGCTGCAACAATTGCCCTAGCAATTCCTAGCATGTGCTGATAGTTTATCCATAAATTGCTGGTTTTGGAGGCCCTTACCAGTTCATCCCTTATCAGAGTTAGACTGTTGTAAATCCTACATGACTGATTCCAACAATGACTTCAAGTCACATTCACCAGTCTCCATCAGCATGTACAGTCGCTCAAGTTCCTCTACTTGGTCCTGAAAATCAGGTTCACCCTCCAAGATTTTGACAACAATCTGACGTGTGAGACACTGATCAACCAGCAGGCGACCACGAGATGCTTGTTCCCCTGCCCTTCCGCTCATCATGTGTACGACGGCATTTTCACCATATACTGCCTCCATGATCTCCTTAAGTCTACTGCCATACAGCAATGTCCTATATATTCGCACTCCTTATGCATCAGTTGCATCATGCCTTGCCAGCTGGGAGTAGTCTGGTTGAAGTGAAAGAAAGCTTTGATGAGTTTCGCTGCGGTTTCGAGAATTGATTGTTTTTGTGTTTCCTTATCATCTGTCGGAGGTGAATTGTAGTATTCACGAAGAATACCACAGGCTTTTTCCCTAAATGTCACAATGTTTTAGACACCACAACGGTTTTGGTCACAAATAAAGAGTTTCCATATCGACTTATCAGCTTTTCCTTGATGTACTGATTTCCATATACCGTTGATATACTACCTCGTAAGTATTCTTCCATTTAGGCACATGGTTCTATATCGTTATCTGTTCCTCATCCTTTTCATCCAATAATACACACCCCCTTTCGAATGCTTCATCCTGATCACTGTCTTTTGATCTTCCACTTTTTCGTCATTTGGTTAATTCAACTGACGTGAACTGTCTTGGAATGCTGCGCATTGTCTGGAAGTTGACCTTACATGAATAGTTGTACACACAGTCTGCAGCATGAAGATCACCACCAAAATATTCGATTCGACTTTGAACAGCAGTGGCCAACTCATCCCTTTTTGTTTTGCAATGAACCAGGAGAGTTTGAGCAAATGCATAAGTGTTCACATAAATCTTTCCCTCACCTTTTCGTTCATAGTCTTTTTTCGTAGTATCAGATCCACAGAAAAAGCAATGCGTGTTACGGTCATATCGTCCCAGAGAAACACGAGCGTCCTTTTTGACTGGCCGAGCAGAATCATCCTTTTTTTGTCCTTTTAGTTTATGTGAACACTATTTCCGGCTTCAACAATGACTTTGACACATCTTTCGATACTTGCACGGTTGACACCTGCAGCACCATTTTCTCGAAGCACCACGGTCTCATCACAGTCAAACTCCTGTTAGCATAAAAGAACAAGTTTCTCTACTGGCGGATGAACTCATGTTTGACACTGACAATAAACGAAAATATATGTGTATTAGTATATGGAGCTAGTAAATTGTTTGTGAGGGCAGTTTTTGATGAGGTAAAACGTAGTCTCTTTGGGTTTTTCAGTTGTTTTTTCAGGAATCCTATACCATATAAAACAATTTCATTTGTATACGGAGGTAAGGGGCCCGATTAATTGAAGAAAGTAATAATTCACCACTGGTACCCATATAAAAATAATCACCCATATGCCTGTTTGTGAACCTGGGTGAGTGCAATAAGAGGGTTAGGGGTGCGGCTACCAATGTGGATGTAATGAGGAGTTTAGTGGTCGGGTACCCATAGATATGATACAAGGGTTTATTATTTAACATCACTAGTAACCATTTTATGTGAAGGATTGACCCTGAAAACAAGTAAAAATCCAAGATTTATTGATTTATCATGAAAACTGACCGAGTTAGTGCTTCACATGTAAATGGAAAATGACTTGTAAACCAAAAGAAGTCATATTCTAAATTTGACACATTCCCATACTCCGATCTTGTCCAACTTTTAGTATGTTGTAGACTAGACCCCCAAAACAAAATGTTGCGAGTTTTTTAGGTAGGGGTACTCTGGCAGTATATTGAACCGTCTAAAACACCATGCATGTTATGCTAGTCCTTGCTTGCTTGTGAACTCTAATATAGCCATATCCTTACTTCGCCATTTCCGTAAGTTTTTATTCACTAAAACCCATGTATGTTCGTAGTCCTAACAAGTAAACCACACTTCTATTTATATATTATATTATCTTTGAACGCAAATAGGTTACAAATGAGTAAGTAAATAAAAATATTGTTTTGGGCTTATTTGTCAACTGTATTTAAAAAAAAAAAATTTGTGAGGCTAATAGTAACGTTTATCTAAATAGTATAAGGATTAAAACCTGTAGTTCTTCACGGACCAGTATTTTAATCAAAACAAGATGGAGGGGCCACAAACCTCCGTTCAAATGTTAATTGTGTTTGAAAAATAAAAGTCTAAAGTTAATTTCTAAAATGGAAAAATACATTTTTTTCACATAGAAAAAAATTATAATGAAAATTGTTATCACGGTGACTAAAAAGAATTCAGTTAAATTTTCAGTTTAAACAAATAACTTGTAAAAATCTCTTGAAAGACATATCAGTTTTCTAGAACTATTTCAAAGATAATTAGTAAATTAAAGTCTTATATACTGAATTAAAAAATGTACATACTTTTTACTAAAAGTTGCATAATTATTAAAAGTCATAGTTTAGTAAAATATTGTCTTCGGTCAAGCCGTAAAAACGGCTATCGATATGAAAAAATGTATGGAAGAAGAAAATTGCAATCGTTTTATTATTTTCAACATCATATAAAAGAATGATTTTGTAATAGTTTATAGGAATTGAAAAATAATTATACCTTAATTTCTTTATTTTTTAAGGTTATCAAAAATGTTATTTTTGTATAATTTTGTTAAAATCTTTTTTTAACGAACTGCCTACTGCATCATTTTTATCAAATAATTTTTTGTTTAGATGATTAAAAACTTTAGCAATTACATTACTCGATTTATTCTAACGTGTCGTAACGATAAATTAAATTATTTCTTTTTAAATAAAACTAAACACGCATTTTAACTGTGAAAAAGTAAATAAAATTCAGTGACTACACTGACAATTTTATTATTGATTGAAGAAAATAAGCTAAAACAATTATTTAGAATTCAAATTTGAATAGAAAATAATTATTATAAAGAATTACAAAAATTACAAAATTACATTTTATTTTTCCAAATGATTGACAGTGACTTGTGAAACGAACGGGGTCGTTGATTCTCTGAAAATAAAATTTGGATGACGGCGGGTGGTTGGTCGTGGGCTGGTGCAAATACCGTCTGTTTATTTCAATACTGGACATCCATACATCTTCAAGTTAATCGTTAGTAGAAATGATCCATTTTTTTTTAAATCAATTTTTCAGAGTGGCGGAGTTTCTCAATATTTCCATTTTTTAATTTTATTTTCAAGATTCTAAAAAAATCTTACGCTAATGATTACACGTCCATGCACGAAGGGGAAATATAATAATATCGCGTTTAAAAAAATTTCCGGAAACTGTTATCATTAAAATCACAAAAATTATTTTTTCAATTATATTATTTTTTGTAAAAATATTGAATAAATAATGCCTTATTCAATGATAATATCGTTAATTCGAGAAATTAACTTTTCTTTGAGTCATATTGATTTTATTAACACGGAATTTAGCGATTTTTTGGTAATATATAAGAAATATATATTTTTTTAAATTCTTAAGATCTACGGTGCTATATTTTCATAAAAAAAGTTTTTTTTAAATGAATGCGTTTTTTTATTAGTACTTAGAAATGTAACTTTAGTAAAGGTGTATTTTGTTTTCACAAAATAATAGATTTTCACTAAGATTTAAAACATTATGGGTCCATTATATTTCGTGCTCGTTTATTAATAAATATTGAAAATTTCATTAAAATTGGTTGATTTCCTGAATTTTGTTAAATTTTTAAGTGAAGGGAGAGGTCAAAATGTTTTTACCTTTTGAAGATCGACCATTCATTTTGCACGTACCTAAAAATACATTCAGTAGGAGTGTATGGGTGTAATATATGGTGCTCTGTAAAAACGATGTAGTAAAAATGGCACAAGTGAATAAACAGGAAAAAATGGTACAAAATAAAAACAATTCGATACCGGAAAATTAGGATTGTTCAAGAGGGTCGGGCTAGGCTCCTTACCGTTTATTTTTAAATACGGATTAAGATACCCCTGCTCTAATATTTTAAAATAAGTATTTACTCTGTTGTTTTGAAAGCTAATAAACTCGACTTTTCTTTTTTATTTGGGGGAGAAGGATTTCTCACACCTCTAGTTTTAAATAGGGGCTACCCCCCAACCCCAAAACCTTCACCATGTCCTTAATCTAAAAAAAAAAAAACAATTATTATCGCGTGTACATAATTTTTAATCACCTTTCCGAAAAATCTGTTCTCCGACGCGAATTTCTACGATTACCCACTTAAACGGAAATTTTATTTTGAAAAGTAAAAAAAAATAATAATAAAAATAAGCCGGCAAATAGTTTTTTTTTTAAATATTCAGCGTAGACGAAAAAAACAACAAATCATTAATTGGTATTCGTGGCGCGCAGTGGCGGGTCTAAAAAGTGCTGCCTAATTTAATGCAAAATTATCTCCTATTTCCGGGCCATTGGAACGTTTTAGAACTGTTAACTTTTTTGTTATGAGAGATACATTCTTTGCGTGTTACTTTTTAAGGCGATTTTGTGTGGTCTTAACGATTTTGCCAGTCGGACTTAGAGTTAGAGATAAGAAAAATAAGTTAACTGCCCTAAAAATTATAATGGCCCGAAAATGAGAGGTCATTTTGCGTTTTATTTATATGCGAAACAAATCACCAACTTTAAATTCTAAAATATTTTTTCCGGGGCGTTCACACGTAATCACTTAAAATAATGGAATCTAATTTTTTGGGGGGAGGGGGGGGGAATAGTTGAGGGTTCTCATCTACTTTTAAATATAGATATAATTTATTTTTAATTTGACAAACATCTTATGTATTGTATCCAAGAGTTTGATAAACCCGTGGAATTTTTATCTATATCTTTCCTTCGTGACATTTTTTCCTATTATCCACTTTTGCCATTTTTACCTAAATCCGCTATATATATATATATATATATATATATATATATATATATAATCCAGGTAAAATATCCACTAGGTGGTATTCAAAAATACTTCAACCGGGTTTATAAAAAGTGCTCAATATCAAATAGAGCTTTTATACATGATTATTTTTTTTATTTACACAGACATGCACAAAATCTGCGACACTAGCATGTCGATGTTATCGATCAACAGCTATTATAAACTGAGATCTCATCAGACAGAGTTAGAATCCGATCTTAACTATAAATCATATTTGGAAAGAACCGTCTTTCCAAATATGATAACATCGACATGCCAGTGTCGCAGATTTTGTACATGTCTGTGTAAATAAAAATAATCATATATATATATATATATATATATATATATATATATATATATATATATATACACACTAACTGGTAGCAATTAGTGTTGAAACGATTAATCGGAATCGGGAATCGAAAAAATCGGAACTTTTTGGAGCATCGGAATAGGTATTGGAATCGGAAAATTTTTAGCCTAATTTCCGATATTCAAAACGATTCTCTTAATTTTTTAAACCTTAATTTTCCATTGCTGGTACTGATTATAAAATGATAAATATTTATTAATTTTAAACTACCATTAAAACTAAAATCTATAAATTATTATAACATCAAAATACGATGTAAATTTATATTACTTGCCTAAAAAATGAAACTTTGTCCAAATTCGCTGAGTGACTTTTAAATGAATGCAGTTGATTTACAAAGTTCCGAAAAAGGTTTAAAATTAAATAAAACATTTTTTGTCGAGAAAAATACTGACAAACATCATAGATTATTAAAATGGAAAAATGTTTTTCTATTTTTTTTAATATGGTGGGCTTTTGCCCGTAGGCTTTTGTCTGGTTCCTCAGTATTGGCAAACGACCTTACAAGAGGTGGCTCAAAAGTGTGAAAAACAAACGAACCTTTGAACTTTGAACATGAAGGGCTTGGCGTTGAATTGAATTAGGTATAAAGAAATTAGTGAATTAAAAAATTTCCACGGCAAAACACAGTTTGGCGTCAGTTCTTCTTTGAGTTTTAATGGAGATGGAGATAAAAGACGATAAAATCAAAGACTAATTATAAAAATTATATTTGGTTATTAATATTATTGAAAACGTTTGGTAGTATAGTTTTTAATTGTCCTTCTATTAACTAGACACAAGTACACTTCTTTAACACTACGTGAAAGATAGTGAAAATTTGCCAACATAAAAATTCAATGTTTCTGAAATTTTTTGAAATGAGGATTGATAATTTGTAAAATTTTGATTTTTATTCGCACAACGTTTCGGCCACTTTAACCTCCGAACTCAGGAATATTCTGTCGAACTCGGAACCCTTTATTTAATACACGGAAGTAGCATGCTCTCGTTCCGTCAGTCATGACTGGTAGAAGTCAGTAATTCGCAATTCTTTGTTACGCCCGTACCGAGGATTGAACCTTCAACCTTCAGATGACTATCACTTAGAACTGTTATTTACTTAGTACTATAACCCCTGTGCCACGGATTCGCGAGGCTGACCTACCGTTAACTTAGCTGTGATGAATTCGAAATAACATAAAAATGCTGTGTTTCTTTAGTGCGATTATTAGGACTGAGACCTAGTGCGCTAACCGTTACGATACAAGACCCGTCTGAAATTACGTGATTATTTATCGTTTATAAAGTTATTTTTGTTGTTATTGTTTTTTAGTGATATATGTACTACTGGTATATTTATTCACATTGAGCATTACGGAGTTGCCTGCCTTTAACTTATACATATATATATATATATATATATATATATATATATATATATATATATATATATATATATATATATATATATATATATATATATAATGCAACCAAATTTCAGATTAGAAGAAAAACCCATGAAAAATATTATACACAGATACATATCCCCAATTGACAATAACAATAAAATTAGACTCATTATTTACTATAAGAAATGTAAACCCCAGTTGTAGTAAAAAACAACTCCTCCTCAATTCAAAAACCACTAGAAAGAACCAATGTTATTTATAAGTTTAAATGCCCTTTGGGAGAATGTTACTCCCATAATAATAATAATAAAGCTAATAGCTACATTGGTTTTACAAGCACTACCCTATCCCGCCGCCTCACCATGCATCTTGTAAACTCTAGCTCAATTTACCAACATCTACAAAAACATAACTGCCCTCCCTCTGATTTAAGACAAATTCTAGTTAATAACACTAAAATTATACATTCCGAAACCAATTTAAAAAAAATAAAAATACTGGAAGCTATCTACATAAAAACACAACCCTAAATTAATAATGTCACATATGAAACCAGTGGTAACATTTTAAAATGCTTAACGTAATGTGATTTTATTTTGTGATGCCATCCAGCGTTGTTGAATTTAAATCGTCAACGACTTCCTAGAACAATGCGAAAATGTTCTCTGCGCGTTTCTCCGCTGTCTTTTTAAAATTCTCTTCCTTCTCCAGCTTTTTTGTTCATTTGCTTTTAACACCTGAGGATGATTCGACTAAGAATTGAAAACGTTCCTGAAATCTGTGAAACCTATGGAACGTTTATTATTATTTTTATTTTAATGCAAAAAAGACCATCAGAAAAAATGAAAAAATAAAAATGGTATAATGAAACAGACGAATTTTGTAATTTTAACAATGTTTGCATAAATGATAAAATGCTGCTTAAACACACACACAGTATATTATATATATATATATATATATATATATATATATATATATATATATATATATATATATATATATATATAGTCTCGGAAGTTTCTCAACCATTAAAACTATATAAAAAAAAAACTTAAAAAAACTTATAGTCCCAAGTCTTCCAGTGGAAAATTACTCATGTAAGTCAATTTATTTTTTACAGTTTATAATAACTGTAAAAAATAAATTAGTTTGTTTCTAACACTATTTTAAGGAGACATCAGTTGTTTACCATGAAAAACTGTTTCGGGAATTTAAATATTTATATATATATTGTTACGTATATCCGTTATGTGAGATGATATTCACCACAAAATGCAAATCACCGCATTCAAGAAAAATAAATGAAAAATGAATAGATGGGTGTTTGGATAACAGAGAACATGCAATAAACATGCCCAAGCTAAGCGCAATATCGAAGGAATTATTTATAATATAGTATTTATTTACAAAGAGGATAAGTAAATACAGAAAAACAAGAGACAAGAATAATCCAATATTGTATGGGCAATTAAAATAACAATATTGAGCAGAACACATGCAAAGCGAATATAATAAGAGTAAAAAAGCGGTAAATAGCTGTTTTGTGGAAATATAAAGTAAATATTTACACGAATACAACATTTATTGTTTCTTTTAAAAGTCAAATGGCTGTCTTGGGGGTGTTGAGAAGATACATTTTTTTGTTATCAAAAGGTCTGGTTGCTCAATAGATATAAAAATATAGCAGGATTATATAGTTCAATTTCTTCAGATGATTTCGGGATCCCGTTGTGTAGTGTCAGTCGTGTTTAGACTTCTAAACATGTAGACTTCTCCGGATGAATGAATCGATCTTCGATAAGGTTATCCCTTTTGCAGTACACGTAATTTGTATGTTGTCCTAGTGACAGGTAACGGGAAACTGATTTTTGTCTTACGCACCGGAAGCTGTTTTTTTTTCTTCGCCTGCTTATGCGTACATGATATCAACCAGTTAACCGGGTGAAATCGGCTACGTGCCCTCCATTTGTTCGGCCAGTTGAGCGTGAACACAAACTCTTCGAAATAGGACATGTTGTTGAGGTAAACCAGGGTCAGAGAGGGAGCTTTTAACTTTAAGACAACATCAGAAAGAAAGGGATGGGACGAAAATGAGTTTTCTCTCTGCTCGAAATAAAAAAAAAGTTTTACTTTTAGCTTCATAAGAGAAGGGAATTAATGTTTTAATAAAAAATAAAGGAAAATTTCGAGACCACGTGATAATATATAAATAAGAAAATGTATAACACGTTTTAGTCTGTTCGTTTCATATATGAATACATCTTTTGATAAATTTTCAATTTATATATATGTATATATATATATATATATACATATATATATATATATAATTGATTTCTACATAGTAATCAATTTGACTTATAAATGTAAGTCAAATTTATTACTTATTACAGGTTGCATGTTTTAGTGGTTCATGCGAATGACAGACATTGCAGGTGATAGATGTTCGACCAAAGGAAAAAGGAAAATAACAGAAGAAATTGAAAATATCTCTGATTGTGAGTTGGGCCACACAGAAATTGTCTTTTGTTTGAAATAAATAAATGCCTTATTAAACGGGGAATCCTGCTGAGACCAATTTACTTGAGAAAAGTAATGTTAATCCTTTTGAGTTGACACTGTCTAACCGTTATTTCTAGGGGAAATATATATATATATATATATATATATATATATATATATATATATATATATATATATATATATATATATATATATATAATAGGAGATATCCAGTGGTCAGCTTCTGGGTGACCGAATGACCGGAATATAAGATTTCTGGTCAAAAGTACATATATTCCAACCTATATTTTATCTTTACACATTGAAATTTAGCATTAAAAAAATTATTTTAAAATTTGATTTAAATTTTTGTAATAAGCCTTTGCTTAAATATTGACTGATGATTTCTTTTATTAAGCAAATTTCAAGGTTTTGATGTCAATCCCATTTTATTTTTTTACATGCCAAAAGTTGGCTCATTCCCCAAACTCTTAGAAAGAAATCAACTTAAAAAAAATTCTTCATTCAAAAATAAGCCAAGTATAAAAGTGTTAGGCTTGTATCTTTAATGGGTAATTTTTTACAAAAGGTTTTGTATTGGTGTATATTTGATCTATTTCTCTGCCCAACTACCAAATTGGGCCGTGTTTACATGTTAGAAATAAAAGTTTTTTATGGATGTGTAAACATGCACTAGGCTGCATGTTTTAGCGGTGCATGCGAATGGCAAACGTTGCAGGTGATAGATGTTCAGCCATAGGAAAGGGAGGGAGGCAGAAGAAATTAAAAATATCTCTGATTGTGTATGTTGGGCCACCCGGCATTCCATTTGTCCACTTGAAAGAATAATGTTTGAGGTTCCCTGCTGTGGTTATGGCCCATTCAGAGACTGCCAAATTTAATGGCTGTCCAAACACATAACGGTAGTTATTTGTGTGTTCGTAGATTGGCTAGAGATAGGCCCCTTTGATTAGACACTGGCTGGATATTATCTTTAGTGGATATCTCAAGTAGCCAGTTCTTGGGTGGTCGAATGGTGACTACTGGGAAGGATCAGAATCTAATATATTCGGCCAGGACTGAAAATATTTGAGAAGAGAGCGGTTAGTTAGAATTGGACGTTCGAGCTGGCAGTTTGTTTTTTCTGGGGCTAGCTGTCAGTTGGACCGGTGTGACTCTCCAGGCAAGGTGAGCCCTTGGGGCTTGTAGCTAAAGGATTGTGTTGATTGGACTTGTATCTTGGCTTGGCCAGGCAAAAATCTCATTTTGCAAGTCTTTTATTCAACCTAAGAAAACGAGTACTATTTTAACCTCCAAAGGAAATAACACCTCTGTTAATTTTTGGGTTGTTGTATAGTTTTTGTTTGGAAGGAGAATTCCTTTGTTGCAGCAGTGACTGAATCAAACAACAACTTTAGACCGGCACAACAAGTGTGACGATCGCGGCCAGTGCCGAGAACGCACGCATACAGGTTCATACATTATTACATGTATATGTAGTTTGCATATCCATTTAATATCTTTTATTTTACGGATATTTAAATAAGTGAAGTCATTTTTAATAAGATGCATCTAATATCGTCTCTGTTATGTTCAAGTAGATTAGAATGGTTTTATTTACGTGAATGTATGTCATTAATAGTTATAGAATCACGGCTGTATTACTGGGTGTCGCTACGTTGTAGGTTAATGTATGTGTGCAATTCTCTTTGGTCATTTGTCATTTGTTTTTTTCTTTCTTTTTTATTTCCTTATTTACGCTGTTATCTACGAGCAACTCATTATTCCTGTTAGTTTTATCACACAATGCCTTCTTTCTAGTTTTATTGAAACTACATTTTCAAAACAAAACTTCTTTCTCTCTTAACAATTTTTTTTTGTGTGACATTAACATTATACATCAGACAGAATAAAATAAGTCTTACATTCTATTCCGCTATTTTTACTGATTTGATTTTTATTCTTTATTTTTTAAAAACTTGTTTCTATTTTGCTCTGTTGTCATAAAACACATACGAAGCGATAACATACAGTGAAGTTTCCATTCATTTCGAAAACATTTATTCATTGTAATCTCAGAGTTAAATGACATCATACAGAGAAACCAAAGGAATAAACTAATATCTACTTTTTATGAATGAGTAAAGAAAAATCAGACGTGAGAGAATAAATGCAGTTGAATTTTGAAGTGAATCCCAATGCTCTACATGTAAAAGTAGATATTAATATGTCCGTGTGTCCGTGTGTATGTGTGTATGTGTGTGTGTATATACTTTTAACCTATTAGTTTCGTTTGAGTCATTTCGATAATAGTAAACTTCTCGTTATTTTCAGGTTTTGGTATTTATTCGCCCCTTAATGAACAGCAAGTATGGCGCAAGACCGAACTTGAAATAGGACAAGAGTCTCACCATCGTTTTCCATTCACCCAAGTTTACGGTTCAATCACATTGACACGCCGCTTCTCGTCAGATCACCGAAGTTTAGAGACGTTGAAGCTAGTTAGTACTTAAATTGGTGACCATTTTGAAAGACTAAGTAGTGTAAGTAACTAATCTCCAGTTGTATAAATGAGTACCAGTTTTGCTGGGAGACTGATTGGTGACAGACTAGTATCCTTTCACGGGGTGGTTCAGCCCATCCGATGTAAACCTTTTTGGGACAGTAAATATTACCGGCTCTTATTCATGAATAAATAGGCGAGTTAAATGTGTCTTGAAAGAATCGGCATAACGTGGTAGGGGCTATAATGTTGTGACGGATCAAAATATCCCGTGCTATTATCACAGAAGATCAGTCGTCTAGCATGGGGTTCATCGTACAGATCCGTGTTGATCTGAACACAAGCTAGTCACTTTTGTTTTCACCTTTTGTCGTCAGTAAACGCACAGTAACTGTAGCGCTAAGGCTTCAACCTTTTGTTTTCACTTTTCACTTCGTCACTCTTACAAACTAAAACACTTTGGTATTTTATTCATAAATGTTGTATTTTCTCCGTCGCTCGTACAGTTTGTGTGGGTTAGGGTTAGAGCGCGGAACAAACAGTGTGTCGAGGCGTATTTAACAATGTAAAATCTCTGATTATTTATTTGTTTTTCAATTGTCCTGTGCAGTTCTAGGAGGTCCACCCTCCCAGGCTTCGCCTCCCCTCTTTGGAGAGGAGTAAGTTTATTGCTTACTGCTTGAGGCGCCCCTACCGGGGAATGCCGACGGGGCTGCCCAGGCAATTTTTAAATGGCCAGAGTGCTCACCTCTCGAGCGCTGGCTTTTAACCCCACTTACTCGACCCAAGCTGTGGTCACATCTTACTTGTGGGAGTAAGATAAAACTGGCCTTGTGCCTAACTCCTGCAGAGGAGTAAATAAATATTTGTTTTTCAAACATTAAGCAACCCGTTCGGCTTCTGTATTACGTCACCAGGACGCACTCACATGATTTGGGAAACATCACACACACACACACACACCCACGCACACACACACACACAAACATCCTGGTGATTATGACCTCTGACATTGTTAATTGACATATTTTCTTTTTTCACAGGTCGATGTTTAATTGTGTAACAGCCACTACTGACCGTCGTAATTAAATTAAATGTTTTAAAATTGTCATTGTAGACAATTTTAAAACATTTCATTCAATTTTATTCGTTATTTTTTCTTTTTTTTCACTTGTAACTGTATTTAACTTCTAGACCAAATCTCACTTATAATAAGAATATTCTACCTTTTTTTTCTGCTTGCACTATTACCCAATAAGAAATATCGTTTTAATGCTGCATAACGCCACACTGTGACAGCCTAACTGGAAAACAATATCCTGCAATCTGCGAATGCGTGTGTGTTTACGCGTTGCGCGTTGATTAACTTGTAAAGACATATTAAGACAACCAAGAATGTCTTCGTATTATACCATGATTGGTGTGGACGTCGGCGATTCAAATATTTGGGGTAAAAATAAACGATAGCCATGATGAAGAGAACAAGAGATAAGGACGCATACAGGCCAGCAAGGCGTTAGTTAAATTGTCGTTGTTGTGTGGTTTTATAACTTAATGTGTTGGATATACAGGTTTAGGCGTAAATGGTCATCTAAGCAATAATATATGTGTTGATATGCATATATGCATATATATGTTCACTGTATGTTTTTATTATCCTTTGGTGAGAATTGTTTACTATACATCACTGTATGTAGTTGTATTAATATAACGCAAGCTCTAAAGTTTAACTTTATACATACAATTCATAGATGATACATTGTGGAAAGATATAGCCGACTCTTTTTAACATGCAGGTAATTTATGAACAGGCGCACGGTGATGCTTTTATATAATAGGAAAGTTGCACTCTCTCTTCCCATCTCTGTCTCTGTCTCTCTCTCTCTCTTTCTCTCTCTCTCTCTTTCTCTCTCTCTCTCACTCTCTTTCTCTCTCTCTCTCTTTCTCTCTCTCTCTTTCTCTCTCTCTTTCTCTTTCTCTCTCTTATTCTCTCTCTCTCTCTTTCTCTCTCTCTCTTTCTCTCTCTCTCTCTGTCTTTCTCTTTCTCTCTCTCTCTCTCTCTCTCTCTCTCTCTCTCTCTCTCTCTCTCTCTCTCCGTAGAATTTAGAAATTACACAATGCACTAACAAGCTTTACATTATCGGATTCGGTGTGACACCGAGCTAGTTATGTTGGTATTTATCTTCCTCCCAGAGCGGTAAGATGTGACACAAGGTCGGGAAAGTGGGATTTGAAAAGCAAGCATCCTAGAGAATGAAGAGCGCTCTGACCTACAAAAAATGCCTGGGCAGCCCCGTCAGCATTCCACGGTAGGGGCGCTTCAGGCGATTAGCAATAAACTAACCCGTTCTCAAAGGGTGAAAAGGCAAAGTCTGAGAGGGTGGACCTCCTAGAACTGCACAGGACAAACCACCGGACCGGCGGAATCAAGGCCAAGACGATACCGGTCTATAGGGTGTAGTATTCATCGGATGTTAATCAATACTGCAATATTTATAGGCCGAGAGTCAACAGAGACCAGATTAATAACCACAATAGCATTATTTTTTTTATTATTCAAAACTCTTTTCTATCATTTTGTTTTGGGTAGAGTGAATTAAAATAACCCCTCCCGCAAAAAAAATACAATATAAAATCATGCTTGTCACTGACGTGCAGTCACAGAAACTAGGTACTCGTGATTTCTGGAAAATCTACAATAGTGTAGTGAACAATGGACAATCAACGATTCCTCCACTATCAAATCGCAATGATGTCGTTTGCACGGCCACTGATAAGGCTGAACTACTTGCCCAGCGTTTCGCTTCTAACTCCACTTTGGGCTCAGATAACCACCCCCTCCCCAAATTCCCATTGCGGACCGAAGCCACACTTGATAACCTGGTCATCACCCCATCCCAGGTCAGAGACATCATAAAAAACCTTGACACCTCTAAAGCTTGTGGGCCTGATCTTATACCTGTAATAGTAATAAAGAAATGCTCTGCTGAACTGGCCCCTGTCCTCTCCAAACTCTACAATAAATGCCTAGCTGAATTTTGCTTCCCCGATAGCTAGAAAATTGCCTCTGTGGTACCAGTCTACAAGAATTCTGGGAATAGAACCGATCCTCAGAACTACTGCCCAATCAGTCTACTGCCGATCTTTGCTAAAATCGTTGAATCCTTAATCAATCTAGCGATAGTACGGCACTTAGTTAATGCTAAACTTCTTTCTGACCGCCAGTATGGATTTAGACAAGCACAATCTACTACAGACATCCTAACGGGCATCTCTGAACGCATGTATCATACACTCGACAAGGCAGGAGAAGCTAGGGCAGTAGCGCTTGATATATCCAAGGCCTTTGACAAGGTATGGCATAAAGGAGTTCTGAAAATACGCTCATACGGTATATTATCAGATCCTTCCTGACCAAAAGAAAAATCCAGGTTGTCCTCGATGGCCGTTCATACAAGCAACATGACATAAATGCTGGTGTACCCCAGGGATCGATCCTTGGACCTTTTTTGTTCCTGATCTATATAAACGATCTCCCCGATGACATAGAGTCTGAGATTGATTTATTTGCTGACGACACCACGCTTTACTCTCGCCATGTTGTCAAAACAGACGCGATCATATCCGAGGCAATGGCCGAATCCTTAGAAAATGACCTCCAGGCTGTAGTGGATTGGGGTCATAAATGGTTGGTAACTTTTAATGCCGCAAAGACAAAGCTCCTTTCCTTCAATAACTACAAGAAACCTCTCCAACCACCGATTGTCATGGCAAATAACACCCTACTTGAGAGTTCATCATTCAAACTCATCGGCCTACCCTTCACAGGTAACATGAATTGGAACAAATACATTGAAGACATTGCCAAGGCTGCCGCAAAGAAGGTTGGCTCCCTCTACCGTGCAAGTAAACTCCTCACACTTGACATTATCCTGTATCTCTACAAAGCCACCATCCGGCCATTCATGGAGTATTATTGCCACATCTGGGCTGGTGCATCATCTACTAATCTCTCTCTCCTTGACAAGGTCCAAAAAAGAGTCGCCAACCTAATAAGTCTCTCACTGTCAACCAAGCTCCAGTCCCTGTCCCATCGCCACAATGTGGCATCCTTGTGCTTGTTTTACAAATACTTCAATGGATTATGCTCCGATGAATTGGCTACTGTGGTGCCCCCTCGATGGAAATTCACTAGACCAACTCGACAATAAACAAAATCCTACCCATTCACTGTGAAGGTCCCCAGATGCCGGAGAGCTTTCTACTCAAATAGCTTCTTACCTCGTGCTGCTGGCTTCTGGACCCCCCTGCACTCTTTTTACCCGACAGTACTGACATGCAGAAATTTAAAACTAATGTAAACAGACATCTCGCTGCGCAGATCCCAATTTAAGTTGACCCCTCTATCTTCTCCCTTTTGTTTTCTCAGTAGCCCTTACGTCTACAGTTGCGGCCTGCCTTGTTTGGTGTGAACTATGTTTAAAAAAAAGAAGAGCAATGTACGCAAGGATATGTAAATAATTTTAAATAACCAACATCTTAAATACGTAACAGAGACAATTCAAGACAGCAAGCCAGATATCCTTTCAGTTTGAGTTTTATAACAATTATAGTAAATTTGGCTTACCGTAACAAGTCAAATTGATTACTAAATATCATATATATAAATTGAAAATATATCAAAACATTTATTCATATATGAAACGAATAGACTAAAAAGTGTTGTACTTTTTCTTATTTATATATTATTAGCACGTGGTCCCCAAATTTTCATTAATTTTTTTTAAAAATCTTAATTCCCTTCTCTTATGAAGTTAAAAATAAAACTTCTTATTCGAGTATAGAGAAAACTCATTTTCATCCCATCCCCTTCTTTCTGATGGTGTCTTAAAGTTAAAAGCTTCCCCCTCTGACCTCGACTTATCTAAACGACATGCCCTATTTTGAAGAGTTTGTGTTCACGCCCAACTGGCCGAACGCATGGAGATCGTCTAGTCGATTTCACCCGGTTAACTGGTTGATATCATGTACGCATAAGCAGGCGAAGAAGAAAAACAGCTTCCGGTACGTGAGACGAAAATCAGTTTCCAGTTGCCTGTCACTAGGAGAACACACACATTATACGCGCTGCAAAAGAGATAGCCTTATCGAAGGTTGAATCATTCATCTGAAAAAAGTCTATTCGTGCATAAGTTTTCAGAAATTTTGAATCCAAGGAAAAAGCAATTCTTATTTTCAATACTTAAAACGTTCTAAATAGAACATTTTATTTAGACAAATTATCCAGGCGTCAGTGACAAAAGAGAGATAAATAGAGTGAAAATGAAAAGAGAAAGAGGAAGAAAAGGAGTGAGTGAGAGAGAGTGGGCGTGTGTGTGTGTGGGGGGGGGGAGAAGGTAAGGTTTAAAAGATAGCTGGTGAATACATCTATTTTTTTCTGATCCTCGGCCTTTTGGCTAAGATCAAAGTGTAGTATCTGTTCCGATGGATACTGCACGCCTGTGCTGTGCAGTTCTAGGAGGTCCACCCTCCCAGGCTTCGCCTCCCCTCTTTGGGGAGGAGTAAGTTTATTGCTTACTGTCTGAGGCGCCCCTACCGGGAATGCCGACGGGGCTGCCCAGGCAATTTTTAAATGGCCAGAGTGCTCACCTCTCGAGCGCTGGCTTTTAACCCCACTTGCTCGACCCGATCTTGGGTCACATCTTACTTGTGGGAGTAAGATAAAACTGGCCTTGTGCCTAACTCCGCGAGGAGTAAATAAACATCTATTTTTTTCTGTCTTTTTTATTATATTGAATAAGTGGCAAAAGTTTCGTCTGCTTGAATGTTAATTTTTCTTTCCTTCTTTTTGCATGTTTGCCCATGAATGAAAGAAAGACAGTGAGAAGTTTCCTAGCCCGGTAGAGAGCGCACACATTCTTTGCAGCAGACGTAACAGTATCTTCTATGTATTTGTTTCAATTAATGTTACCTGTGAATATTAGACCGAGGAGTTAAACAGGGTGTTTTCATCCATAGCAGTCAATGGTTGGAAATATTTTTTTTAGAATTATTAAATGAAAAGAAGGTTTGTTTTTGGTAGCCATATAACCATCCATTTTTTCACCCCATTTTACTATAGACTGAATGTCATTTTCTAAGGATCCAGCCATTGCTTTGGACATGTGTGTGTTCGATTTGTCCGCATGTCGAGAATAGAGCGTGGTGTCATCAGCACATATATCCATCTCGAGCACAATTGCATCAAGAATGTCGTTTATGAAAATCAGGAATAATAAAGGTCCAAGTATCGACCCATAGGGCACACCTGTATGGTGTTGTTTGGATGAACGGCTATCAACACAGCCTGGATCTTTTTGTTTGCTAAGAAAGAATCTGAATATATTAAACATTCAGCCATTAATATCGTACGAATTAATTTTCCTAAGAAAACCTTCATACCAGAACTTGGCAAAGGCTTTGAATATATCAAACGCCACTTCCTTAGCTTTACCTGCCTTATCCAGTGTATGGTATATACGTTCAGAGATGACCGTTAGGATACCCGAAGTGGAACGGGAT
>OY744521.1:179655348-179725348 GCA_963556195.1 Sepiola atlantica | reverse complement strand
TCGAAATGAATAGTGTTTCCACGTCATAAGCTATATTACTATTTGCTACAAATCTTTTTCCCTCACCCAGAGAATCAAATTTCATAACGGATGAATGAACCTATATAAGGATATCAAAATACGAGTTGTTAATATTTGTCATGAAAATTACGAGAAAAAAAATCAAAACGTTAAAAAAGGGAAAATGTTATTTTTTTACAACTACATACGATGAAAATGAAAGCAACGATCTAGACATGCGAACAAAAAGGGCCAATAGTGGAAGAAATAAGAGAAGAAATAAAGACGATTACACAGACGGAAACGAGGTGATATTGGACGACCTGTTCATTCCACTTGAAATCACCGATTTTCGGGTCACCACAAACAGACATTCACCAGACACCAAAGTCATAAGATGATTATATGCCTACGTCGACTGTTGTATCGACTGCTTGTACTGAAAAAGAATCTGGTTTCAAACCCGCCCAAGACGAAATACCATACGCATGTAGATACATGATATTTAGGGTGTGCTCTGTTTTGGATAAAGCTCGGGTTTAACTGTTTGTGCCCGACGGCCCGTCTTATTTCCCCGTCCCGACAGCTGATGTTCATTCTCTAATGTCCAACGACATTCGGGCAATGTCTGCCCGTCGGCATAAACAATCGCTGCATTGTGAAAGTTGTGACTAAATACGTTTTTGGTATTTATTTTTCTCCACACATATTAGCTAGTTAGAAAAATACCTGTTTTAGTACCTAGCGAGAGTAAAAGAAGAAAATCATCTTTACTTTAGGAATTGTTTTTATTTATTTATTTATTTATTATTCCTTAAGTATAAAAAAATACAGAGTTTATAAAACTGCATTTGAAACAATAAGCATTATACTATTAAATGTAAGTATTTCTGAGACGTCAAATTTATTCAAATGATATCGTAAGGAATATTTAAGATGCTTAAATAAAACTGAAAATCGAACAACAAAAAACAAAATGACAACGAAAGAGTAAAAGGATTAATGATTGCAGCGATTGTTTAGGCTGGTGGGCAGAGGTTGCTCTGGCCGACGGGCAAAGATTGCCGAAATGTCGGCGGGCATTAAAGAATTGGCAGCAGCTATAGGGTTCATGGGCATAAACAGAAAAATCGGATAAAAGGCCAATTGGCTGCCGCAATTTGTAGATTATGCTCTTAAACTGTGACCATGTACGAGTTTAGATAAATCTTCATAAATATTAGAATGTTTATGAGTTAGAGTATAGATAAATTCATTAATGGAAGAGTATTTATTTACTCCTCTCCAGGAGTTAAGCATAAGGCCAGTTTTATCTTACTGCCACAAGTAAGACGTGACTCAAGGTTGGGTCGGGAAAGTTGGGCTTGAAAAGCCAGCGCCCGAGAGGTGAGCACTCTGGCCATTAAAAATTGCCTGGGCAGCCCCGTCGGCATTCCCCGGTAGGGGCGCCTCAGATAATAAGCAATAAACTTACCCCTCCCCAAAGAGGGGAGGCGAATCCTGGGAGGGTGGACTTCCTAGAACTGCACAGGACAGACCCATAGACCGGCGTAAATTAAGCCCCGAAGGCCAAGACAATATCAGTCTATGGGGTGCAGTATCCATCGGAACAGATACTACACTTTGATCTTAGCCAAAAGGCCTTAATAGAAGAGTAGCTGTCTTACAAATCGACCTTCTCTTTGTCTGCAAAACGTTACTCATTGTATAAAATTTGATTTGCATCTTGCCTTATCTAAAATGAAACGGAGTCTACACAATTTCAAGATGTATTTCCATCATTATTGCAACAAATATACACACTCTCTCACTCTCATACACACATTAACAAATATTGAATAATAAATTAATATAATTTGGCTTAACCTATAGAAGCACCACTTAAACATTATTCTACTTAAACCACCAACTTTTTATTGGTATTACTTTCCAAAAAGAATAATTGATTAATATACATTTTATCTGAATTCTAAACATGACTTTTCTTGCTTTAATATCCCAATTAGCAGTAACAATGTGATTCAATTCAGATTACTCAATAAACAATGGAAGTTTTTCGTATTCTTTGATTTAGTTTCATTTGAAAGTAACAGGCATGAAACTACCAACCCTGAAAATAGACAAAAGTTTAAAAGAAATATCTTTGAAACGGTTAAATTATAATAAAAAGAGGCAAATTCAACTAAAAACGATTGACAAATTTAAGCAAGATGGCGTTACATTACATTAACACTGACTGTATACGCAGTATCACCGTGTACCAGAAGTGTTAACATTTATTAATATTTTTCGATTCTAAAAATGTGTCTGATCAGAAGTTTTTCTGAATGAACAAAAAATAGTCATTTTGACATTGTATTTATGTTGTAAAAATGACAAATATAATTAGTAAAGAAGGGTGTTATGACTGTGAACAAAAAATTAGTCGTGGAAAACATGAATTGGAAAGTCAGGGATCGTATGTTAGCACAGATTGTAAAAAAGACAACCAAACGACCTAACCTGGAGATGTGGATAACTTACGGTAAAGTTATATAATGAACTCATAAAAATTAAATAATGTTTCCAAATTTCAATGAGATAATCTGAAAATTATTAATTAATCGATAAGTAATAACAATAAATTACAACAACAAAAACTGAGAATACTATGATCAGTATTCGAGCATACGACTTTTGGTATCAACCACTTCAAATGAAACGGTTTTACTGTCACGGCCAAAAGGACTGATTTTTTATGTTGCTTTATGATCCATTAAAACAAGGGAAGGCAACCTTTTCAGGATGAGGGCCAGATGAGACTTTTGGAAGGAGATCGCGGGCCGGAGTGAAAAACGAAATCTCAGAATTACTATATTTTGTTTACATGAATAAATTGTACAAAAATTGCATTGAACACTCTACAAATCTGATATTTTTTCGCAATAGACTTCTGTATGCGATGTTATAAAAGGCGCCGACAAATTGCCATTTTGGAATCATAAAAAATAATGACGGGGGAAGTAGCAAGTTGATCCAGCATTCGTTTTGATACACCTCACATAGGTTCTATGTTTCATGCCCTTTCCTCGTCTCTCGTTTCATCTTTGCTTTTCTCTTTCCCTTTTTCTATTTTTATCTCAGGCCAAGGATTTGAAATTAATAGTTAAAGAAAAATGAAATATACATGCATCATCGCATTCTGATATTCATACATTTTTATCCCACTGTAAATCTTAATTGAAACCTACTTTAACGTCTATGTCACAAGATGATATGAGTTTTACTATGAGGTCCTCGGGCCGGATTGCAATAATAAAGCATAGCAGGGTGGCGGGCCGGACGCTAATCCTTCGCGGGCCGGATGTGGCCCGCGGGCCGGAGGTATCCCGCCCCTGCATTAAAGCAACGAGTGCAAACGGAACTAATTATGAAGCAATCAAAATTTCGCTTTACGAAAAATGCACGATGAACTTGATAAACTGAAATAAAATTAACGAAATAAATGATTTACATATGAACATGTGTAAATCGTTTATTTGGTACATTTAGTTTAACCACAAAATATATTTTCATCTATTATATATTCATTGATTTCGTGTTTCCACGTTTTCTAATTCGTAAAGTACATTAACCTTTAACTTTTTAACAAGGACTGTTTGTTTGTCAATTCTAAATTTAGACGTAGTAAAGTATTTCTTTCGTCGAGTCTCTTTCTGCTCACGCCTGACTGCCTCGGCTTCCATCGACGAACAAGAGATGGCAGCGCACCTGAACTGACGTTTCATCTTCGGTTAGAAAAGTAGGAGGAGTACGCTAAAACATAGATGAAAAAGCCCGCACGGTATGGGTGACTGCTTGGCGTAAAATCCTTCACATAAATCTTAGAGGCTATCAGATGTTCGCGAAGAATCGTGCAGTCAGCGATATCTATAACGACTTCTTGATCTCATTTATATGAGATGTTTGTGTGCATGCGTTTTTTATCCTAATTTTTTTATAAAGAGCTGCGTGTGTTGCATTAATGATCAAAGTAAAGAATTAAATGAATATAGCTGCGTTTAAATAAGTTACAGATCATTAATTTTCTGAAATATTAAATCAAACATTGAATTAAATTTCAAAGTACTGGAACTTATAGTAATAGTGTCTGCGTTCGCCAAACTGTAATAGCTTCCACAAGTAGAGAAAGTGCATCCTCCACTCTCTAATAACGACCAATATATATATATATATATATATATATATATATATATATATAAAAATATATATATATATAAAAATATATATATATATATAAAAAAAATAAAATTATATCATACGGAATTTCCACCAGACTATCTTGATACAGGTATTACATAACATTGTAACATTGTGTAGATAGACAGATATATATGTGTTTTGAAAGGGGAAAAAAATAATAATAATAAATATATATAGGTACACATTGTATTAAGGTTGAAACTAATTCATTTGTTCCACCATTATATGTCTTATTTGCTCCAACTTGTGTCTATCCGTCACACCTCTGCATTGTATTGCCTTCTAAATATCATATTTCTCTCTCTCTCTCTCTCTCTCTCTCTCTCTCTCTATATATATATATATATATATATATATATATATATATATATATATATATATATATATATATATATATACAATGTTAGGTATATGTAAATATAAATGAATAAATGCGAAAGTTTTTTCCATGTATCCTACCTATATTAACATCAAAACTGATTAGGCTTATTTCATTCTAATGATACAAGAATATTTTCAAATATCGTATATATAGAAATCTAAATATATCTCAAACACATCTCGATATTGCTCATTTGCATATTTATCTATTTTTAAGTTTCTAATGAATTAATATTTTCTAATATACATTTCTAATTTATATTGCCAAAGTTTCTTCTATACACGCAATCGTTTTGTCTATAGTATTATTATTTTAATTATTAATAAAATTGTTTGAAGAGATTTTATTTAAAAAATCGATAGTTTTAAAAACTTTTAGAATTTCATTTTTATATGAAATTTCTGTCAAATGTTGTTGAGATATAGCAGACAGATACTACAGTCCTCCCAGGAATCACCTCCTCTGTAAGAGCTCAATTTTTCCCCCGAAAAATTATAGATATACATAGTATGAAATTAAAAACTTTTTTCATTTAAAATGCAAACCAATAAAATTGAATTTTCTGTTTAAATTGTAGTTGTTTTCAATTTAAAGTTTACTTTCACTTCTTAATAAATCCTATTAGAAATAAATAACTAATTCTTAAAAAAACAGCCGTGCTTGCTTTTCTTTCCTTCATTGAGGTTAATTCCTATTTCAGTCACGTAAATTATTCAGAGTGAAATCGGCTTCGGCATTACTTATAAATAACTTATATTTAAAAATAAAATTAAACCCTGTTTTAGTAAAATAAAAACAACTTGAGGTTTTTAATGTTTTATTTGTTATGCCAAGTTTCACTGTACACGTAAAACAACGAAATAAAAATGAGGTCGGAAAACTATAGTCGCTATCTAAGCAAGTCGAGAAAAAGGCCAGCTAAGGAAGAACTATAATTCAAGTTTATAAACATGTTTTTTTTAACTAGATAATTATGAAAGGACAACTCGTTCTTCATTGGTCAGCATATTTCTATTTGTTAATAAAGATGGCGACTATATTTTAAAGCCCAATTTTCATTTCAGCGTTTCACGTGGACAACCAAACTTGCCATTGTTTTTAATGTCATCTAAAGGAGTAATATGCGAAAGATTTCTCCACCTAACTTAATTATATTAACATTAAAACGGTTTATGCTTATTTAATTATGTGTAGTATATTTTCATTTGTCATTATACATTCCTCCAAGGCATCACCTCCTTTTTTTGTTTTTTAGGGGGCAGTATAATATACGTTTGTTCTTCACGATACCATTCTCTCAGGATTACTTTCTCCTTTTTGTGTGTGGGTGTTATATACTCTCTATTCTGTTGTCATGATATCATGCTCTCAGGCACTAACTCCTACTTTTTGGGAGGAAGGGGGTTCGTTCGTCATAATATCATACTCTCAGACATTACCTATTCTCTGGGGTCACTGCATGTTGTTCGTTCATCATATCATACTCTCAGAATAAAGAACCCCTCCCTTCGAAGCTTTTTAATTTACAAAACGTTTATAAATTACAAAAAAGTAGATTTATATCTTTTAAAAATCGTCATTAAGTTTTATTTTTATTTTTCTGTCTTTAATAATAAAAGCGAAAAACATGAAGTAACCATTTTTAATAGCTCAGGAATATATAATTCCTTTATTTGATCAATTGATTTCCGCTTTGGACGACTGTCAAGAATGACCAATAAAAAGAAAATATACGCAAAATACAAATAGTCAACAAATAACTGTTACCAAAGGCGTAATATTTTTTGCGTTTTAAAGTGTTTATTTTTTATTTCAATTAAAAAGTTCGG
Source organism: Sepiola atlantica (assembly GCA_963556195.1). Classification (NCBI taxonomy): domain Eukaryota; kingdom Metazoa; phylum Mollusca; class Cephalopoda; order Sepiida; family Sepiolidae; genus Sepiola; species Sepiola atlantica. The sequence continues at coordinate 179,718,895 of OY744521.1, read as the reverse complement.
TCAAATAAATTCTATTAGATTACGTCTACGAAGTCTGGAGGTTTTTTAATGTATTTTTCTCCTTTCAATTAGGTAGAAAAGTACATTTTAAGGCGTTATTTGTGTACTCGAAAAACAAACCTCGGGAACATCCGCTTACGCCATATTGCAAATGGAACTGTAACGCAATTGGATTTGGACGAATTATTACAATGCAATCAAAACGCTTTAAAATACTTTAAAACAAAAAAGAAAATAGGCAGGTAGGTAGAAAAGTAACTTTATTGCCTTTGGCATCAGTTATTTGTTGATTATTTGTTTTTGTGTATTCAACCCTTTTTCTGTTAGTTATTCTTGACAATCGCCACGAATTTTCCGTTTATTCCTTTCGTTATGAGCAATTCATTTTTTATACTTAAACAAAATCAAATCTCAACATTGGAATATATCAAATAACACCATGACGTTAAAAATATTTTCGTCAAATTACGAAAATGTGAAAAAATAATTGTTTATTTCTTTGATTGTAGATAATGCTACAGCTAGATTAATTATTGCCTGGAGGGCGGGTAGTTTTTGCTACTAAATATAATATATATATATATATATATATATATATATATATATATATATATATATATATATATATATATATATATATATATATATATATATATATATATATATATATATTGAAAGTTAAAACATGTAAAAATAGACAAGTTTACAAATGTTTCTCTAATTTCCTATTGTTAGGGAATTTTCATTCGTAAAGAGAATTGAGGGCTTGAGAACGCCAACCTCATCAGATATATTATTGAAATCATATGAAAATCATTGGATTCGTTCTTCTTAAATGATAAATCTCACACTTACTTTCCAGTCAGCTTTTGATACTGCCGTATTTTATTTATAACTCCTTCAATATTTATGAATTCCTAATGAAGCGTCTGAGATTATTATTTAAGTAACCATTCAACTATCTTCAGTGATATAAATAGACCTATTACAGAGAAGGATGAGACCTCAAATGGCAAATGTGAGTGTGTATTCAGAGACCTGCTCTTAATTAATCTATATATATAAAATGGAGTTGCCTTTTCGCCTCGAAAATCAGTTAGAGTAGACAATAAAAATAATGCATCAAACACATCGAAACAGATCACTAATTTCAATCGTGTTTCATGAAAAATAAATTTATTTTTAAAACCTAAACAAAATACATTATTTTTAGTCTCCCTTTTAAGCCTCTCCCAAATAAGTACACAAAAGAGAGAGTAGCTAATTATATTCCCGTTAACAATTAAGTACTCCAACAAAACTCAATACACCGCCTAGCGTAGCCTACCTATTATTTCATAAAGAACAAAATACGGAAACACCGGTTTCAGAATTAGCAAACCAGCCAATCATCGCTCACTAAACAACATTCATAATAACGCGAAACGCTGTGATATTTTCATAGCTTTGACTTTAATTAATAAAATATACATGATCAGTAATTAATTACATATTTTTACAAACCTCATTTCACACGTAAAAAACATTCCGTTTACAACGCGAAATAAAAACAAACACTTTTTGGATGTTGCCGCCAGCCAGCAAAAATCCTCCAACTAATCTTCTTACATCTCTCGCACTCATAATGATTACAAGGTAGGTTTATTTCACGGTTTCATTTTTATTTAAATAAACTTATATTAGAAAAAATTAACACTTCGCTTAAAAAAAAAAAAAAACAAGACTTAAGATTAAAAATATAAAAATATTTCTAGATTTTCTTTATTTACAAAATAAAACAAATATCGTGGTACTTCTACACAATTTGTATTGAGCTGTTTTTTAGGTTTTTTTTTTTGAACACGAAACTAACCCTAAACTAATCCTAATCTAAGTTTAAAGTTTAGTTCGGCAAAAGTCTGTTTGGTTCTTTTTACCCCGGGATTAAAATAAACAACGTTGATTACATTTCCTAAAGTAACAACATAAACCCAAATTGTCACAGTCTACAATAATTTGCTTTCAATGACCGAGCAGAGAATAGATAACAAATAGAACAAAAATCCCGACCCGACAGAATTACCCTTTTCCATAATCAGTCATTGGAGGAGACATCCTTCTACACTGCCAATTTCTATTATTGTTCCACTCCGAGGTAAACATTTTCGTGGGTACATAGATTTTCCACAATTCACAAGCGACATTTTTTCTTTACATCAAAACTACCCGTTGTGACCTATTTGCGTTGTATTTCATTCTTTTACATTTCTCCCCGGGCAACGCCGGGCGACGGGTACCCGCTAGTATAGTATATAAATGTATAAATCTTCGATATTCTTGTCACGTAAAGCCCCACCAAAAAATTCGAAATTCACGTCTAATTTGCAAACCAAAACAAATGCAACGAAACCATCAAACATCAGCGGCGAAAATAAAACATTACAAATCCTTGCACTTGATTCAACACCGAATATCCCTAACTCGAACAAATAACAAACAAGGATCAAACACTATGTTTTGAGTTACATGCGAGAGTGACGCCTGTTACGTGTCGAGCCTTTATTGAAACGATTCGAAAATTTGATGAGGGCCGATGGAGGTAATGTTGGTGACATATCGCAATTCACCAATTAAAATTGCATGCTAACATCGATATGGTATGCAACTTAGGGTGGAGTCCGTATCAATTCCTGAAGGAAGGAAGCACCAGACTCTACGCCCATATGAATTACACGGTAACAAGCGATACAATTAGAGTCGCATCTATATTGTTTACAAGCGACTTGGATTTCCAGGTCAAACTTTACTAAACAGGATCTACAAACAACGGATAAATTGATGGTATAAAAGATCAGGGATGGACAAGGAAAGAAAGTAAACATAAAAAGGGAAAGAGTGTCAGGAAAATAAAGTAAGTGAATTAAAGAAAAAGGAAAAACATTAAAAATGTATTGTAAAAATATGTATTATTGAATTATTCGAACTATTGTTCCCGTCTTACATGTTACTTTCAAAAAGTTTCGACCAATGAAACCTCCGAACTTTTTTAGGTGCGTTTTTTTGTACTCGATAATCGTTATATATATATATATATATATATATATATATATATATATATATATATATATATATATATATGATTAATGAAATAGTATAATAATCCGACGGTATGACTTAAAAAGGAACATCGGAAAACATAAGACTCAATGTTTCGCCCAGCTATTGCGTAGGCCTTTTCAAGACCGAACAAATGCTAAAAGTGTGACTTGGGGAGAGGAAAATTAATGTTCCTAACGTCTTTACAAACTCAACGTTTGAGAGGCAAAGGAGAACTTTAATAGAAACAGCCCCCTTTAATTTCTGAGAACATCGACTGAAGTAAAATGAAACAAAAACGAGATATATGTTTTGAATTATCTACTAGACACCAACCTCGAGTGTCTTCCGTTTCCCTATAAAACGGTTTGTCAGGACAACCTGACATACGGATACTTCCCCCTACAAGTAACCCCTGACAAAATATTCAAAATAACACAGTATTCGAAACCTAAATAAGATCCCCTCGATACGGCTATACACTGGCTTGTATGAGGAATTGTGCACCTTCTCTTAATGATATTACCCCAAGTAACAGCCCTTAGCTTAATGCTCCACCAGACCAGAAGAATTCTTGTCCTGGTATCCGGTCAGACCAAGAGACCAAAAGAGAGATATACCGTGAATCAGGCTGGCATCTTACTAATTAATTTCTTCACCTGCAAAAACGTTATTTGGGTTAGGAATAATTGTAAAGAAAGATCTTGCATCCTTTAAAAAAAAGTAAAAAATCAACTATTCATTTTTCCCTTCCACTCTGTCAAAGTAAAAAAGTCGACCACAATTTAAAAATAAGACAGAAATCGAACTCGGAACAGTATCTTCGCCAGCTGGCATTTTATTACTTTGTCCACCGTGTCAATGTTATTAAAGTGTCACAGTATATCAATTGGAGAGAAGAAAATGAATGTTCTTCACTTCTTTATTAACTCAACATTTGAGAGATAAAGATAAGTTTAATCGAACACACGGATATCTTTGTATCTTATATAGAGATCAAGTGTTAGCCCCTGGAACAGGCCCCTTGATTTCTGAAAACTTCACCTGAAGCCAAATGAAATGAATATATATATATATATATATATATATATATATATATATATATATATATATATATATATATATATATATATATCAAGGAGAAAACTTTAATGCTTCTAGACAATGTCCCAGAGCCAGAGTGTATAAGGTCTCTCTGTACAGCGGTTTGCCAGGACAACCTGGCATGAAGATAATACACCCTACAAGTAAACCCTGACCAAATATTCAAAATAACATAGTATCCGAAGCCAAAATAAGATCCAATCTGTATAGCTACCCCAAACTAGTTTATACATGAAATGGTACACCTTATCCAAGTTATGTTGCCTCTAGTGACAATACAAAGCGTTATACCCAACCAGACTAGATGAATTCTTTTCTTGCAATGCGATAAGACCAAGAGACCACAATCAAGATATACTATGACATAGTCAACTGGTCAATTGGGGAGAGGAACATTGATGTTCTTAACCTCTTTACTGACTCGGTGTTTGAGAGATAGAGGAGAACTTTAATAAAACACTAAAATATGTATGTGTCTCATATGGAGTTAACCTTAGGAGTGGGCCCCTTGATTTCTGAGAACTTCGACTTAAGTAAAATGAATATATATATATATATATATATATATATATATATATATAAAGCAATCAAACAAAAATATAAGCGTCAACTAATATCTTATACTTAGTGAAACATCCGGATAAAAACTGAAGCACAATATACTGGATAGAGCATTAATATTATAATATAAAATGAAGTAATAAAATAAGGTGTCAATCAAATTTTATTAGAATTCAAAGTTCAAGCAAAGTATCTTAAAGTCCTTAGCTCATGGGTTTTCAAAGATAATTCTTCTCTTCAGAGGACCATTACCGCAGTTATACCACTACAGGTAATAAAATTAAACTTTGAAAATATATAAAAATATATACAAAAATACATAAAAATATATAACATTAAATATATCAACCCAAAAACATACTTTTTTGTTAAATCTATATAATCCATCCAAGTCATACAAGTCAGCAAACCCGGTCATAGCTTCCAGCCCGAGCGAAACAATAATTAAACTTCGTTCTTCCGCGATTCAGCCAAATGGAAGCTATGACCGGGTTTGCTGACTCAATTCAATCTTATTTTTGTTTAATTCGGATTCAACGGACTCTCTGATTAACAAATGAACTTTGGTTTGATTTGGGTTGCCCAGATCAAGACTTTGGAATTTTAAGTGAGTTTATTGAACTTTCTATATTATTTGATTTGATTTATTTATCGTTGTAATAATTAACATAAACATTGGATACTTTTCACTTCATCGATTGTGACATATTTCGCGACTGGATAACTTTGTCAGCTCTTTCAATTTCTCGTATTTGGACTGGTACTCATCACCTGGATTAATCTTCAGTCAACCCTCTGGATGTCTTTCCTGATTATGTTTTTTCAAATTGTATGACTTGGATGGATTATATAGATTTAACAAAAAAGTATGTTTTTGGGTTGATATATTTGATGTTATATATTTTTATATATTTTTGTATATATTTTTATATATTTTCAAAGTTTAATTTTATTACCTGTAGTGGTATAACTGCGGTAATGGTCCTCTGAAGAGAAGAATTATCTTTGAAAACTCATGAGCATGAACTTTGAATTCTAATAAAATTTGATTCACACCTTATTTTATTACTTCATTTTATATTATAATATATATATATATATATATATATATATGTATATATATATATGCATATATATATGTATATATATATATATATTTATATATGTATATATATATATGTGTATGTATATATATATGTGTATATATATATTTATATATGTATATATATATATTTATATATATACATATTAATTAATTTATTTATTAATTAATTTTTGATATACATATTTATTTAATTAATTTATAAATTAATTTTTGCGTGCACAAAAGGTAGACATTGACACGTCTTTCTGGCTATGAGCACATTTGAAATACACGTTAAATGCGATCAACAGATAAAAACAGTACGTATAGTCTTACTCGTACGTGCATCTCTACAAACGCTTACTAAAAAAAATGAAAAAGAGATACATGAAATTTACTAACAATAACAACGCTTTCTTAAAACAATGAATACGCGAAACAAGTAATGACTTTTTAACATCGAACAGTAAACAGACTTGTATTTGTGAACTAAAGAATAATCATTAGTATATTTAGTTAAATACAAACAATAATAAAGCGTACTGTTTGTTTCGAAAAATACAAAAAAACTTTTCGCCTGTGTTTTACTTTCGCCTCTAAAGAAAGAAAGATAGAAAGAAGGAATAAAAAATGTATGCTGTTTGTATTTAAACGAAGTGAATATTTCTACTTGCCGTCCTCGGACAATGGTTTAGAAGTCTTAAGTAATTCGTAATTGTATTCTTAGTATCGGCCGAACCTCCAGAAGACTGTCACTTAGAACTGATTATTACTTAGCAATTTATCCGTTGCGCCACTGGTGCTTGCGGAATATTAGTAGCCTTAATCAGTGGTTCGTCATTGTGTCTGATTGACGATTCACACGGTTCGTAGTGTTGTGTTCTTTGATCACGGAAACCCGCATATCGTCCAAAGATGTTGTGGCTCAAATCAGCCGATGACGACAAACGAGGAATAAAATGTGTCAGCAGAGAATGTAATGTAATAATTGAGCAGTTTATGTACGGAACATGAATCAAGTTTGCATGAAACAAAAAAAACCGTTTGCGTGTGTTATCTGAATTCGACACTGCTTTTTGATTCTGTATTTTGAGTTTTAAAATATGTTTATGTTTTTTCTCATTAGTATTTATTAATCTGAATAAAAATACTTAATCTGTGTGTTTTGTAAATAAGTGTATATGAAATTATCATGTTTGTCAATCTTTAAATCACTTCTTAATCCTCGCTTCTAACATTAATTGAAGATTGGTATCCTTGTTGATCCACTTTCCTTAAAACATATTGGTTAATGTTGGAGTCTACGTTGAATCGAGAAACGATCAGACTCTAACACACATACACACACACACATATATAATATTCATAAATAAATATTAAATTATATTTTACCTACAGACAACGTTGTTTCGAACTTTGGTTCTTATCAATGTAGGGAAGTGATATATATATATATATATATATATATATATATATATATATATATATATATATATATATACATCTTTTTAACATTTTTCTGATGGTCTTTTTTGTATTAAAATGAAAATATAAATCGTATTCAAATTTAAAAAAATTAATAAATGTTCCACAGGTTTCACAAACGTTTTCGATTTTTTTGTAAAAAGCAAATGAACAAAAAAGCTGGAAAAAGAAGAGAATTTTAAAAAAGAAAGCGGGGAAACGCGCAGAGAACGTTTACGTATTGTTCCAAGAAGTCGTTGACGATTTAAATCTAACAACGCGGGATGCTATCACAGAACAAAAAAGACTATCAGAAAAATTTTAAAAATAACAAAAAGGTATAATTAAACAGACGAATTCTGTTATTTTTAATTGCATACATGAGAAAATGCTGCCTAAATACACACACACACAAATATATAAATATATATATAAATATATATATATATATATATATATATATATATATATATATATATATATATATATATACATAAACAGGAAATCCTCCAAAATTGTATGCATCGTTCAAAATTCGCACTTTCGCGATTCAGGCCTAATAAGACTCCAAAATTATACCTATAATGTTAACTCGTGACATTTGAATTCAAAGTACTAATCTCTTTGGTAAGTATAGACGGTAAAATATTAAAGAATATAAACACTTAACATTATACATAACACAGTACAAAAATACATAATTGTTATAGACATAAGAATAATACACAGATTAATTTTAAATGTAAGGACAGCATGTATATTTAAGATAGTAACAAAAATTGCTGACTTCTACATCTTGTGGTTCTTGATATATTTTACGCATTTATTAAGTGGAGATAAACATATTAAATTATTTAATTAAGCATATATATATATATATATATATATATATATATATATATATATATATATATATATTTAATTAATTATTAGGGAGTTAGTAAGAATTTCATCCTTATATTTTATATAATAAGCAGTAGTTAAATAAAAGGAAGTAACTCTTAACTTAAGTGAGTTGCTTTCCTTAATTTTAAAATTAAACTCCCTTTTATTTACTAATACGGATTTTTTTCGTATTATCTTAACCCTTTTCTCTTCCTTTTTCTTCTTTCTTTTTTCTCCTTTCTATTTTTATCTACTTTTAATGTTTTATTTTGCTGCTCAATTTGTAATTAGTCTTATTACGATCTAATTTAGCAAACTTTAGAAAAGGATACGTATTTTACTACCTCGGTTAGTTGTCATATATGGCGTTCATAAAAATAAACAGAAACTCATATTCTTAATTAAACTTACATATATTAATGCATTACTAATGTGTGTTTTATTACGTTTGTTTTTTATTTCCTAGACACGATTTTTTGGCCTTTCTTTCTGAAGAGTGACTCATAGAAAATCCAACACATATAACACTGTATTTTGGCTGTCTAAGAGTTAACGAAACGTACTGTCAATAAATAGATCGTTTAAGAAATATATACAGGGTGGGCCAAAATAAGGGTCCTATCTTTAAATTTGAATAACTTGAATTTGAATAACTTCCACAAAATAAAAGTTAAACTCACCAAACTTTATGTGTGTGTAGACTGACCCTTCCGAGATTTTTTGAAATAAACAAAACAAATTTTAGCCGAAAAACACTTCTTAAAACTTACAAAAACTAAAGTATTGTTTTTTACACTGTTTTGAGTTTTTTAAGCAAAAATAATGTTTTCTAAATGAGGGTACGTTCCTTAGGGCTAATACGGCTCATGCTTGCTTCGGAAGGGGTCCTTTACTTATTCTAAAAAAATAAAAAAAAATCAATAAATAAAAAAGTTATGAATTTTTAAAAATAGGACCCTTATTTTTGCCCACCCTGTATATATATATATATATATATATATATATATATATATATATATATATATATATATATATATATATATATATATATTATGTACAGTGATTGCTCAGTGATAATAACTGGTAATGTTCCCTAGAGTCTGAGTGACAAAAATGTCTCCCCAAATTTCTAGTACTCTCCATCTCTTTCGATAATCATTGCAAATTACTTTACATTATCGCAACATTCGCCTATTGATTTCTCGCTGGCAACAACCATAGTTCTTCTCTGGACAGTGTGTGGCAATAAGCCTCTCCAAGCTCCTAATAATCTTCGCGCCATTCCAGTGGAGGTTTGGTTGGTGCTCCCCCTCTTCGGTATTTCCATGCTCCTTGATATTTCATGGCTATTTTGTGTGGTATCAGCCTTGGGTGGTACTGTCATCTTGTTGTCTTTTGTATGTTTTTTTATGAGACAGTTTATGAAATTTCTTCTTTTTCCTTCTTCTTGTGACAATTATTATTATTTACTCACTAAGAGTTATCACACTGGTCATCGTCAGTGATCGCCCACTGCCGACAACCTGTGGTATTCCCTGTAGTATTATTATTATTATTATTATTATTATTATTATTATTATTATTATTATTATTATTATTATTATTATTATTATTATTATTATTTACTCACTAGGAGTTATCACACTGGTCATCGTCAGTGGTCACCCACTGCCGACAACCTGTGGTATTCCCTGGAGTCTGAGTGACAACAAGTCTCCTCAGGCCTCCAGTATGCTCCACCTCTTTTCGTTCATCACCGCTGATGATCTTGCGGTAATCGCAACAGCCACCTACCAACGATTTCTCGCTGATAATGGCCATTGGTCTCCTCTGGGGCCCGAGTGGCAACAAGCCTTCCCAAGGTCCCAGAGCTGTCCGCGCTCTTCCAGTGGAGGTCTGGTTTTGCGCTTTCCCTCCTCGACCCTCTGTCCATAATTTTCGTGGCGTCAGCCTATGCTTGCGCCTCTCTCGTTCGGTTGTATTTTCCCCGGTTCTGTTGTTTTGTGCTTCCATGTGTTTGTTCTCCATTCGTTGCTTATGTGGGTTGGTTTCCGCATTCGAGGACATTTCTCACGATTGTAGCTGTTTTGATCATTACTGTCCTTTGTATTGTCTCAATTATCCCTTTGATTCCTATTTCTCCTAGTCTTTTCTCCATGTTTTTGGGGACTGTTCCTAGTGCTCCTATGATTATTGGTGTTATACTGACTTTCTTCATGTTCCATATTCCTTTCAATTCTCTGGCAAGTTCAGTATATTTGCTTCTCTTTTCCGTCTCTTTGATCTTCACTCTGTGGTCTGCTGGAACGGCAAAGTCCACGATTTTGCAGGATTTTTCTTTCTTGTTGATTATTATCATATCCGGTCTCCTTGCTGTTATGGGTTTGTCTGTTTGTACATTCATATCCCATATGATTTTGTGTTTTTCGTTTTCTAGTACAGTTTCTGGTTTGTGTTTGTACCGTTTTCTTGCATATTCGAAATTCAGTTGTTTGCACATTTCCCGGTGTACTTCTTTCCCCATGCTGTCATGTCTGTTCTTGTATTCCCTTTGTGCTAGCTTGCTGCATTCACTTATTATATGATTTATCGTTTCGTCTCTTTGTCCACACAATCTGCATTTGCTGTTTTCCTGGGTTTTATCTATCTTTGCTTTAATAAAGTTTGTCCTAATCGCATTGTTCTGTGCGGCCGTCAGCAGAGATTCCGTTTCTCTGTTCAGGTTTCCTTTTCTTAGCCATGCCCAGCTGTTTTCATTGGCTTCATCGCTTGTCAGTCTTATAAAGCGTCCATGTAGTTGTTTTTCTTCCCACTTTTCCTTTCTTGTCTTTTTGTTTCTGGGTTCAGTGCTTCCGGGGTTGTTTGTTGGGCTGGTGTCTCTTGCTGTGGTGATCAGTCTTTCCGTGTTCTGGGTTACATATTTCTCCAGCTCTTTTTTGGTGTCTTCCACACAGTCTTCTATACTTACCAGTCCTCTACCTCCTTCATTTCTTTTCACGTAGAGTCTGTCCGTGTCGTCTTTTGGGTGCAGTGCATTGTGCATAGTCATTAGTTTTCTAGTTCTTTGGTCAAGGTGCCTGAGTTCTTCTTTGGTCCAGCTTATGAATGGTCCAGAGTATCTTATTAGTGATACAGCCCATGTGTTTATCCCTTTTACTAGATTTCTGCTATATAGTTTAGTTTCTAAGAGTTTCCTTGTTCTTCGTAGATATTCTTTTCCAATCTTCTCTTTCATTTCTGTATATTTGATTGTGTCTGCTTCCAGAACTCCCAGGTATTTGTAACTATCTTGTTCTCCTAGCGCCCTCATCTCCTCTTGGTTGGGGAGTTCTATACCTTCTGTCTTTTCCAGTTTTCCTCTTTTGATCTCTAGCAGTGCACATTTTTCTATTCCAAACTCCATTTGGATATCCTGGCTGAATATCCTGGTTGTGTTTATCAGCTTTTCCAGTTCTGTTTTGTTTTTTGCAAACAGTTTAAGGTCATCCATGTACATCAGGTGGTTTATTCTTTGTTCTGTATCAGTAAACCTGTATCCGGCATCACACTTTCTGAGTATGTAGTTGAGTGGCATCATGGCTATTATAAACAGTAGTGGTGATAGAGAGTCTCCTTGAAAAATGCCTCTCTGTATTTTTATCTCAGACAGGTATTGTCCTCCGGCTGTCAGTTTTAGTCTCCATGTTTCCATTGCTTTCTGGATGAGATTAATAATCCTGTCTGGTATCTTGTATATTTTTAAGCATTCAATTATCCATGTTTGGGGGATTCTGTCGTAGGCTTTCTTGTAGTCAATCCATGCCATGGTTATGTTCTTTTGTCTGCTCTTCACCTCCTTCAGAGTCTTTTGATCAATGTATAGTAGATCATGTGCACCTCTTTGTCCTTTCCGGCATCCTTTTTGTTCCTCGGGGAGCAGTCCACGTTTGTCCAGGGATTGGTAGATTTGTTCTCTCAGTTGTGCTGTGAGAATTTTCCACATTATTGGTAGACATGTTATCGGTCTGTAGTTGCTGGGGGTCGTTCCCTTTTTGGGGTCTTTTTGTATTAGTGTTGTTCTTCCTTCCGTCATCCATTCTGGTATGTCTGTTTTGCGGATACATCCGCTCAGTTTCTGCGCTATTCTTTCATGCAGGGTCGTGAATTTTTTAAACCAGTATGCATGTATTCCATCGTGGCCTGGTGCTCTCCAGTTTGCCATTTTTCTTAGGGTTTTCTTGATCGTTTCTTTGTTGATTTCTGTTTCGGTTCCTTCTTCGATTTCTTGCAGTTCATCTTTCATGTTTTTCAACCATTGGGCATTCTTGTTGTGCTTTTTTGGTACTTCCCATATCTTGCTCCAGAATTGTTTTGTTTCTGTTGGGTTCAGTTGCTCTGTCGTTGTTTTTTCTCCATTTACGTTTTTGTAAAACTGGCTTTCATTGTTTTCAAAGGTCCTGTTCTGTTTGCTCTGTTCTGATTTGTACCTGTATCGTCTCAGTCTTCCTTCTATTGCTGCTATCCTTTGTTTTATTTCTTCATGTTTCTCATTTAGTTTTTCCTTGCGTTTCTGATTTTTGCTTCTTAATCGTTTCATGTCCTCCTTCCTTCTGTTCACGGTTTTAGCTTCTTTCCGAAGTTTGGTGATCTGGGTTTCCAGTCTGATTTCCCATCCAGGTTTTGTCGGTCCTCTCTTTTGTCCATTCTCTTCGTTTCTTAGTTTCATACTTACCGATTTTGCCCCAGCATATATCAGGTTGTTTAGGTCTGTAATAGTTTCTGTTGGGATGTGTGTGAGGAGTCTGTTTACTCTTTCTGTTTCTGCTTGTAACTTCTTCGCTACTTCATTCCTGAGAGATGGGAGTTTTGTTTTGTTTTCTAACATGTATCGTCTTATGTTCTCCACTTCACTTGCTTCTTTTTCATTGAGTTCTATCTCAGCAGGTTCTGTGGTTCCGCAGTTTTCTATCTCCCCTGGTTCTGTGATTCCGTAGTCTTCAATCTCTTCAGTTTCAGTGTGTACGTTTTGCCTGTCCTCTTCCTGTGGTCTCTCCTTTGGTGGTGTTTCTTGCTCCGTTTCGCCATTAGCCTTCTGTCTGATTTCCGTCAGTTCCATCTCCGAGAACCATCCTCGCTTGAGGATCTGTCTTGCTTGATCTGCTATCCTTTGTTCCGTTGTATGTGGGTCACTAGCAATGTCCCAGAGATGTTTCATTCGTTTTCGGTAGCCTCTTTCTATAGGGTAGCGGCTTTTATAGTAGCACTCCATCACCAGTCTGTTCTCTTTCATGGTCCATTTCTTTCTATATCTTTCCAGTTTGCTGTTTTCGCTCTGGTTTACTTGTCTCTGGTCTGTGTCCTTGTCATACCTGGAATCAGAGAGGTTACTTACCTGGTTCTTGTCCGTTGTCTTGTTTCTGAAATTAAAGGAGCCAACATTCGCAGGATGCGGACCGGGTCCCCCATGTTGGCCATCGAGGGAGCACCTGCCCATCATGACACTCAGATCTTTCTTCTGAGTCCCACGGCGTTTATTTGTGTTTATAGACATTTATCATGGTTTAGTGTTTGTGGCAACACCAGGCCCAGGCTTAATTTACCTGTGATCCTGTCACAGGGATAGTGTTTCTCTCATTTTCATGAGGTTCAAGGTGCACTATCACACATACATAAAGAAACATTTACGAAAAAAAAAAAAATAAATAAATAAATAAATAAATAAATAAATAAATAATAATAATGAATAATTGATAAATAAATAAAAATGAATAAATAAATAAAAAAGATAATAATTATATATATATATATATATATATACACACATATACATATACATACCAGGCACGTGCAAAAATGGCCGCCTCTTGTGTTTGAAAGATAAAAGCCTAAACGTAATCTTAAAAAAAAAACAAAAAAAAACTGCATATTTACGTGTGAAAAATAAATAAATTATGTAATCACGGCGGCTGAAAACCCCAAAAATGCAGTGAATTTTGAACTTTGGGAAAATTACTTGTAAAAATCCCCTGAAAGATAAATATAAGTTTTTGGGAACTATTTCAAAGATAATTATTAAATTAAAGTCATAAGATATTGATTTAAAAAAAAAAAAAAAAAAAAAAAAAAAATCCCACATTTTACTAAAAGTTAGGAAAATTATACCCGCAAAAGTCATAAATTAGTAAAATCCGGCGTCACATAATCGGCAAACAACTTTGTTTACCAATTGACTATCGCTATGCAAAATATATGGAAGAAAAAAAAATGTTATAATTTATCATTTTTAACTTTATATATAAAAATGGTTTTGTAATAATTTATAGAAGTTGAAAAATTATTATCCATTAATTTCTTTATTCTTTTTAACGCTACAAACAAATTTAAGTACCCTTATTTTGTTATAATAAAAAGGGAAATGCTTATTTAATTAAAATATTTGTGAGTGTACGCAATTAACATCTTATTTTATTTTTAACAAAAGAGGTTCATATTAAACTTGGTATTAGTTTTTAATTATTGATGACATCTGTTTACCAATTTTTTTTCTTAGAATTTGAAATAAAACTTTTAAATGTTGAAAATTATTTTTACGTTACGAACTGCGTCAATTTTATCATTTTTTTTTTACATGATTTAAAACTTTAGTTACTCGATTTATTCTTAACGTGTCGTAACGATAAATTACATTGATTCTTTTTAAAATAAAGTGTATTTTTTATTTTAAGTGTGAAAAAGTAAATTAAAGTTAATGACTACACTGACAATTTATACATTGAATAAAAAATAAAAAATAAAATAAAAATAAAAAAAATTGCGCTGATGATACACGTTCATGTATGAAAGGGAAAATATATAATTATGTCGCATTTTTTATTTTCCCAGAAATTCTAATCATTAAAATCACATGAAATATTTTTTGCAATTATATTATTTTTTTTTTTGTGAAAATATTGATTAAACAATAATATCGCTAATTACAAAAATTAATTTTTCTTCGAGTTATACTGATTTTGTTAACACGGTATTTGGGGGTCTTTTTCGTGATATACAAAATATATTTTTTTTAAATATGTTTTTTAATTGTTAACCTTACAATGCTTTATTTTTATTAAAAAAAAAAAAAAAAAAATTGTATTTTTTATTAATATACAAAATTATAACTTTAGTAAAGGTGTATTTTGTGTTAAAAAAATAATGTTTTCACCAAGATTTAAAAGCAAAAAAAAACATGGTTTCATTATATTCCGTGATTGTGGATTAATAAATATTAAGAATTTCATAAAATCTGGTTGATTTCCTGAATATTTAAGTGAAGGAAGGGTCAAAATGTTTTTACATTTTGGGAATCGGCCATTGATTTTGCACGTACCTAATACACACATACATACACACATATATCAATACATACACATATATATATATATGTTACCTAGTTACATAGTATAAGTTTTCTAGGATATTCTTAAATAAAAAAATAAAAAAAGATGATAGATTCCCCTCCTATGTTTGTCTAATAAATTGACGCAAAGTTATCAAACATTCAGTCTATATTGAACAACTTACTCACACACATATATATATATATATATATATATATATATATATATATATATATATATATATATATATATATATATAAACATTTACAAATGTATATCTACCCAAAATACGTCTTCAATTCATACGCTCGAAACTTGAAATGTGTATCGCCAGCTGAAAAATAACGGTCAATACTGTTCTCTATCTCTAACGTGACAAGCCTCTTTTTGGAGAGAGAGGGAGGGGGGGGGTTAATAACGTTCAACTCAAAACGCAAAAATATTATCTCCCGACCCCGAATTGAAATCTCAGAAGCTTCTTATTAGTTAAAATTAAAATTAACAATAAATATAACATTTGTATATCTACCCAAAATACGTCTTCAATTCATACGCTCGAAACTTGAAAAAAAAAAAAAAAAAAAAAAAAAAAAAAAAAAAAAAAAAAAAAAAAAAAAAATAATAATAATAATAATAATAATAATAATAATAATAATAATAATAATAATAATAATAATAATAATAATAATAATAATAATAATAATAATAATAATAATAATAATAATAATAATAATAATAATAATAATAATAATAATAATAATAATAATAATAATAATAATAATAATAATTATTATTATTATTATTATTATTATTATTATTATTATTATTATTATTATTATTATTATTCTTCTTCTTCTTCTTCTTCTTCTTCTTCTTCTTCTTCTTATTATTATTATTATTATTATTATTATTATTATTATTATTATTATTATTATTATTATTATTTTTTTTTTTTTTTTTTTTTTTTTTTTTTTTTGTGTACTCACTAGAAGTTATCACACAGGTCATCGTCAGTGATTGCTTACCGACAACAACCGGTTGTGTTCCCTGGAGTCTGAGTGACAACAAGCCTCCCCAGAACTCTCCACCTCTTTTCGATAACCACCGCAAATGAACTTCACGCATCTCAACAGTCGATTACCATTGATTTCTCGCTGGTAAGAACCATTGGTCTTTATCTGGTATTTGAGTGGCAATAAGCCTCCCCAATGTCCCAGCTTTCTGCGCACTCTCCCAGTGGAGGTCTGGTTTGAGCTGTCCCTCCTCGGTCTTCTCATTACTTTTGACCCCTTAAAAAAAATTTGTGTGGTGTCAGCTTAGGCTGGCGTCATTTTTTTTGGGGGGGGGGGACTTGTGATGTTTCTTGCCGTTACTGTTCAAGTGGTGGTGTCTTTCCTGTGGTTCTGTTTTCTTCTTGTACTTCCATGGGACTGGTTACCATTCGTAGCTTATGCGGATTGGTTCCCGTATTCCAGGATTTTCCTTAAAATTGCAGCTGTTTTGATCATTGCCGTCTTCTTGTATGGTTTCAGTGATCCTTTTGATTCCAATTTCTCTCAGTCTTTTCTCCACGTTTTTTTTAATGCTTCTACGATTATTGGTATTATATTGACTTTCTTCATGCTCCATATTCCTTTCACTTCTTTGGCGAGTTCTGTGTATTTGCTCCGTTTTTCCGTCTCTTTGGTCTTCAGTCTATTGTCTGCTGGAACGGCAAAGTCTACGATTTTGCAAGACTTTTCCTTCTTGTCGATTATTATAACATCCGGTCCCCTTCCTTGTATGAGTTTATCTGTATGTACATCCATATCCCAGAGGATTGTGTGTCTTTCGTTTTCCAGTACTGTTTGAAGTTTATGTGTGTACCATTTGTCGGCGTATTTGAAATTCAATACTTTTCACAGTTCCCAGTGTATTGCTTTCACCAGGCAGTGATGTCTGTTCTTGTGATCTTTTTGAGCTATTTTGCTGCATTCACTTATTATATGATTTACTGTTTCGTCTCTGTGTCTACACAATCTGCATTTACTGTCTCTCGGGTTTTATCTATTTAAGCTTTAATGTAGTCTGTCCTAATCGCATTGTTCTGTGCAGCTATCAGTAAAGATTCCGGTTCTCTGTTCAGATGTTCTTTCCTTAGTCATGCCCATCTATTTTCGTTGGTTTCTTCTCTTGTCAGTCTTCTGAAGCGTCTATGTAATTGTTTTTTTTCCCACTTTTCTTTTCTTGTCGTTTTGTTTCCGGTTTAGGTGCTTCCTGAGTTGCTCGTTGGAACGGTGTCTCCTGCTGCGGTGATTAGTCTTTCAGTGTACTAGGTTATGTATTTCTTCAGCTCTTGTTCTGTGTCTTCCACACAATCTTCTTGTGTCTGCGTGTGTGTGCGCGTATGGGTGTAAGTTACAAGAGTTATAAGTGACCGTTTGAAAAATCGTTTCAAATTTCAGGAGCAGGTTTTTTTTTTGATGAAGGGGGTCCTGGATTTTTGTCACCACTCTTCATGTGAGTTTTTCTTTCATGCATTTCGGCGTGCCGTTATTTTATTTCAAAACTTCCTAAACTTTTCTCATCTTCTTTCTTCTGCCTTTGAAATAATATATTTTCCTTTTACCATTAAATGAACTATTGCTCTGATGATCAGCAATGTTACCTCAATACTATGTATTTCTCTTGACTATGCTGTGATATAGAAAAGTATTGAATTTGGAAAACATAAATAAAAAAGTTTGTTTGTGAAACGAAGAAGAAATACGGGTATTCATCGAAATATGAAAATAAAGAAATTGTAAGAATAAATGAAAATTATGGATTGATTTTTCCTATGGTCATTAGAATGCAACTATATATATATATATATATATATATATATATATATATATATATATATATATATATATATATTAGTTTGTTTAAATACTATACACTACTGCGCTTGGTGGGGATATCCGGGTTTCATCTATCTGGTCATCCTGGATTTAGGAGAAAATCAAGCTTGTTTATATTCCCGATTCATCGGTCCCATTGGGAGCTGATCACTCCAAGATCTGGGTTAAATTAGCCATTGATGAAATTCCTGACTGCCGGTGAATTTTTGCGACTGTTCTCCTATTTTTGTATTGATTTACAAGCTGCTTGTTGTTTGATTAA
This sequence comes from Sepiola atlantica, assembly GCA_963556195.1. NCBI lineage: Eukaryota > Metazoa > Mollusca > Cephalopoda > Sepiida > Sepiolidae > Sepiola > Sepiola atlantica. The sequence continues at coordinate 179,700,220 of OY744521.1, read as the reverse complement.
CCGGAGAGTTGTATTGAATGTTTGTGTTTGTTTTTTTATGTATTTATTTGGTGAGCCGTTTATTTGGTAAGTCTGTCTGGAAAGCTTAGTTCTCAGTTGATATAGTGTGTGTGAAAATATTCTCTCGCTTGTCAGCGGTCGGGGCCTTTTATACTTTGATTATTTGCTGTGTATGCTTTTTAAAACTTAATATTGTTCAATATGTTTAATAATAAGGTATGTTTCTCATTTATTTTATACATGAGTAGTATTTAAAACAGGTTGCAACATTAGCGGGTCAATTTCTCTCACTCTTTTTTTTTTTATTGTTATTGAAAATGTTACTAGTTACGGTAACCGGTGTATTCTGACACGTAGTACTCTCTCAAAATATCCGTCGGTCAAATAAGTGTTATTACTGTTTGGTCAGGGTGTAAAACTATAAGGAAGTTATATTAGTTAAATGGGGAACGTGGTATTTTTTTCTCGATTTTTCTAGTATATGAAATCGCCCACCACAATTTGGGGATGCCGTATTAAACTGTGTAAGCTAATTATTTGGGGAATTTCTTCAAAAGGTCGACCTAATAAAGTTGATTATGGTATGTTATGAAGGATTAATGTGGTTAATTCTGTGTCGTTTAAAAAGAGAAGGAACCATTAATAACTTGAACTAGTTTTATCGCTAATGTTGCATGGCTGTTGGATTGCGTTATATTCCTAATTACTTAAGTGGGTAATTGAATATCCTTTATAGAAAACGAAATAATAATTAACAATGTATTTTTACGGTTGTTTCCATGTTATTGTTGTTATAGTAACTTGTCGATTTTTCTCGTGTGGAAGTGCTGGAGAAGGTGCTGGTTAGTCTGGGTTAGGTATGCCAGTTGGTGTACGAGTAGGCATGCCTGCTGGTGTATGGGAGAGACCTGTCTTCGGATGTAAATATGGAGGTTATTTGTAAAGGGGTGTGTTTTGGCGTTATAGTAATACAATGGATGCGGGCTGTGTTGAGGGTGCATGAAATCATGTGCGTGTTGGGAAAATTGTCTTTTTTGTTCTTTTTTTAATTCTTTATTTCTTATAATTTTTATTTTGGGATATAGTGGGGTATAGTGTGTGTCTGGGTGGACTTGTGAAGGTGTGTGTTGATGTGGAAGCTATATTTGTGATTATTGTCTTAAAGAGGGTTAGCTTTGTAAAGTAGTGATTTTTTTTTTTTTTATTGGTGATGGATATGGTGTGTGCGATCAGTTAATCAGCAGGTGTCGTAATTCTGTTGGTAATCACTAAGGTGTGTTGGGGGGGGGCAAGTACATTATGAGAGGAAAAACAAGAATTCGCATCTCAGCTGAAAATGAATAAGAAGCAGAAGAAGAATGGGATCACACTAAATCATTTTAGACCGGTTTTTAGGAGATTTTGGAATCTTAATCCTATTTTAGCCGGATTAACTTTTATCTAAAAGAAAACACTCAACCCTTCTTACGCTTAATCCAAGACTTCCTCTTTTTTTCTCTGCTAAAATAAAATTGTTCTTCGCCAATATTTTCAGACCCTTCTAAGCTATTCTTAGTTTCGAACTGTTACGAAAATGAAATAAGAATAGGCAACATTTCTACTTCATATTGCTTTCTTTGGATTTCTTTTTCCATTTCTATTTATTCATTCTTCAAAATCTTTCTTTTCTTCAGTTCTTCCCCTCTATTTTTTCTGTTGATTCTTTTTAAAGAATCCATCCATCTTCTTTTTCTTCGCTTTGTATACCCCCCCTTATCGTACAATCGCCACTCAAGCCAGACTTGTCATCTCGCATTTCATTTCATTATAATTCCAGCCATTTTGCTAATTAACACCACCTCTTCGTCCATTCCTGAATGTCTTTTGTCCCTTATCAGATCTTGACATTTTTACTGATCGGCCATGCGTAGTCTTAAGCCTCATCGTTCTAACGACACCCAACGCCTTTTCCTAGAAAAATGCCTTTATTCCTAATTTCTAACTATCATTCTTGGGGCCCACCATTTTTGTTGTTGTCGTCCCATTCCTTTTCCTAAACATTTTTTTTTTCTTCTTCGCATCAACGTGTTCTTCATTCTGCAACTAATTCCACTTTGACACATTTCCTTCTCAAGCTCCATGTCTCCCTCTTTCCTATGAAAGCACATTTGGTTTTCTTCAACTCACTGTTTTCCTTAGCGGGTGATTATTTCACTTGAATCAACGTGTAGACAAATCCGAAAAATAACGGAAAGGAAAAATAAATTAAATTCTTCCAATCTTCTGTCAACCTTTTCTTCTTCCTTTCCCTCCTCATCTTCCTCCACCTCGTTGGTTTTCCCCTTTCTATTAACTTTGTTCAGGAAACTCAAAGTAGGGATGTGGGGGGTCATCGTGCAGTGCATTTGCTAATGGCACAGACGCCGCCCCTCAGTAAAGGAAACGGCCCAGTGATTTCGCATGAAAGCAATAAAAACTCGTAAAAAAGACACTTTTGTGAGTCATAAAAATGGCCGATGAGGTCACTGTCGTCTGTCTTTCTTTACACGCCAATACATCCATTGCACAACTGGATGAGTTCACCACGAAAAGAACGAACAGTGAGCGTCTGTATGAAGTGTCAGATTCATGGTCGTATGAGTTATGCTTCTTTGTTATTGCATTGACCGCGACTGAAATATGGCGAGGCTCGTTCGATCGATATTGATCCAACTTTCAAACTCGTGCCATTCATTTAGTTGATAAGATCAACGATGTTTCGTTCGATTATCTAAATCACTAAATACCATTTTGTTTATTTGCATTTTGTCTGAACCGAAAACCCAATTTTTTTTTCTTTTCTTCCGCACTAATACTTATACTTCAGTCGCGGTGGTGGTGGTGGTGGTGGTTGTGGTGGTGGTGGTGGTGGCATACAATCAAGATTTATCCCGGGCATCATCACCTAACCTCTACATGCTGCTAAAGGAAACATGTATCTTGTCTTTAGCAGCATATTAACAACTTTAAACAGAAGCCTGAACGGAAATTCATTTAATAATAGATGTTAGGATTTTCTCTAACGAGGAACAGCGCGATATAAAGATAACACTTTCAAAGTAAATATGGAAAGTAAGGAAACAAAACGCTCATCATTTTTGGATTTGGAATATCATGAAAACAAATGCAAAAATATAGCAGAAAACCCCTGCAATCTATATACAAAGGTAAAACTATATTTAACATAAATTACTGGTGCTAGATTTTCATGCTCTTCGTATGTACATACATTAACAAAAGATGTCACAATAAGGCAGGTTCTTAAAAAATCAACACAAATTTGGTGGCGAAAGTTGGAAGTCCTTATAATACGATTAGATTTATAACTTTGAAACATATACCCTAGTATTTAGTTTTAAAATATCGGATGCAGATATTTACATAAATATAAACATTTTCAGGATTTTACTGACAAATTAATTCAAAATTTCACTATCTAATAAATCTGGATGAAATTTATATTTCAATTTTATATTCGATATATATATATTTGGAAAATATATTCCAACCAAAATTCTGAGTATGAATAACCACGAGAAAAATTAGCCATTTTTTACTGTATTCAATAAATGGTCAGATTAGTCTTTTTGACTAATCACGTTTTAAGTCTTTTACGTTTCTTTGACTAAAATTAGTTTTAAAAATAAAATGGTAAAAGTGTAATACACAGTTTTCTTACTGGGCATAAATTATAGATTTCAATTTTCATTGTGCTTTGAAAACTACATTAAAACCTTCTGCATTATATAAACTTATGTTAGAATAGAAGTAAATTGTTTGGTGTAAATTAAAAAAAAGTATTATCTAATGGCAGAATGATTTGGTTATAATCTGCTTATTCCATCCTTTACTAATAGACGTTATGACCGTATATTTTCACTTTGCGAAACTTCGGTTTCTAAATGACATCTCTTTTCACGCCTTGTGAACGTGCAGGTAAAATTGGAAATTCCAATTTGGTTCCCTTCAGTAAATATCCGAGGAGTCCACTGTTTGAAAAACCTTGAAACTTTTTTTCATCTCCAGGGTTATAATAAACTCCACTTCACAAACAGTGTTTGTTCTGTTGTATATAGAGGATACTATCTATTTTGCGATTCTCACCCTGCAATCCGATTTTTACCACATTTAGCAGGGAGGTGTCACCATTTGGGGAATACCAGGCGCTGTATGTGTGAGAACCCATATACAGCGCTTGATATTTCCAAAATGGTCACCCATCTGATACTGACCAGGCTAAACGTCGGTTAACCTCGATGGTCTCACGAAAACTATTAATAGATTTTATTAAATGCAATTATGCATTAATTTGTATAGTTTATGTAAAAGAAATGAAAAAAGTTTTGTTTTAAAAATGACGTTAAACTGATCAATGCAATAGAATGCAATAGAATACATGAAAAAAAAACAACAATATTTTGTCCTATTATATTTTGTAAGATTCAAGTATGTATTTGTCTTAAAATGTTAAATTCATGAAAGAATATTAATCTTAAATCGTCAATGGAAATGTCTACTAATATTTTGAACGACTTAAAACTATACTGGTAGTGTTGTTTTTTAAAAAGCTCCTTTTAAACAATCGTTCTACGGACATGAACGGACATTAAATACCCATTACAAATCTATAAATCAATCAGTTTATAAATGTATCTTTTTCATCCATTTTTATTATATTTCTTAAATATATTTATCTCAAATAGCAATTATGATTATAAATTTTATTTCAAGGATAGCAAATGCTATTGTTTGAATATTTCAGATTTTAATAAGACCTTATCTCGAATAGGATACCAAATCCTTAACACCAGTAGCTTGACATGGGAATTGGGATATAATATTAAAATTGAAAAATGACTCAATTAATAAAAGGGTAAGAAAATTCAATATGTTGGAATCTTTAGGTTTAACTACTTTACTAGAGTGTGATACTATCGTGGCCCGTAGAGTGTATCTTGGTGTGTGTCTGCCGTGGATATATCACTAGAAGGAATCTAGTCGTCCTGACACGGCTCAATCAGTTTCAGGACTATTCCTCTTAATGAAGGGGTAATACCAGTTCGTTGTAAAGATTGTGTCATTGATTCTCTCCAGAGAATTATCTTGGCTTGCGAACGGAACCTTTATCGCTGAAAATTGAGCAATTTGTAAAGAAATGTGTACAAATCATTTTATTAAAAAAAATATCATTTATTTCTGCAGCATTCTAAAAAACAAAACTCAAATCGCGTCAATATGTGACCATGGATGAAACATGGAGTCAAATCGACAGTCAGCCGAGTGAATAACAGCAGGTAAAAGCCGTACAAAGCGACCAAAGACGCTAACATCAGCAGGTAAGGTTTTGGCCTCCTTATTTTGGAATGTGCAAGGTATTTTGTTCATTGATTACCCTGGGAAAGGAAGAGCCACCAATAGCGAATTGCATTATTGGTGCCTTTGACGGAAGAAATCAACAAAAACCGGCCACAAATGAAAAAGAAATAAATGCTTTTTCACCAAGACACTGCACCATGTCACAAGTCGATCGCAATGATGGCAAAACTACATAAATTGCACTTTGAATTGTTTCCGCAGTCATCCTATTCTCCAAATCTGGCCATCCTATTCTCCAGTTTTTCCCCCCTATTCTACTACTGGCTGTTTGCAGACCTAAAAAAATGCTACAGAGAAAGAGATTTGCCTGCAATGAAGAAGTGATATCGAAAACCGAGGCGTATTTTGAGGCCAACGACAAATCGTTCTAGAAAAAAAAATGATTGAATTGTTAGAGAAGCGTTGAAATTAGTGTATCACCCTAGCAGGAGACTATCTTGATGAATAAAGTTGAATTCTGTCCTAAAAGTTGTTGCTTTATTAGTTAGATCCGGGACTTATTGAGTGATGTGTTACATATACTTTCAGTGTCCTCTCTCATTCCTTTTCGCACTGTTTTCTCTTCGTTTCTTCTTGTGCTGGATTCTTCTTGACACTTACATTTTTCTGTGTTTTTTTGTTTTTTTATCTAGTACACGTTTACGGACGCTTCGTTATTCTACATTCTACGCACGTAGCCTCATTTCCTTGCCGATATAGTATTATAAGACTTAGCTAGTATTAAGAATAAGATTAAGAATGGAAATTGTAGATAACGAGTCCATTTTGCATAAAGACTGGTCTATTTAGCATAATGATTAACATATTAGCTAATATATCGGTTGAACCGAGTATTTAGCAAACACTCAAAAATGGTACTTGACGCTTACTTACTAAACACTCAGCATTATAAGGTCATTATAAGGCCATATGTAAGTGGAGCTATCCAGGCAAAGTAGTGGTGCCTTCCCATACATCTCGGTGTAGTATCCAATGAAAAGGGTGCCGTTCGGGTCGACCACTTTGAGACATCTGTACCTAAAAAAAGTCGTATTTTCATCATTAAATGCTTATAGGGTGAATGCGTAAACATTAAAGCAGATGTCGTTGGTTTGAAAAATTCTATCTATTGGTCAGTATTAATATTGGTCGCACCTGTTGCATGATGACATCTGCTTAACAAGCTGAAAAAAAAGGGAATAGAACCTTTATCAATGCACTGATTCGTTCAAATTAATCATGCGTCTTCAATAAATTGCACAATAAAAAGATCAATAGCCAGATAGAATGTGTTAACCCACACACAAAATCAAATTCTTATTGATTTCTATCAACGTAGTGGTAATAGAATGGCCGAACGACAAATGATTTCAGTTAAAATTACTGGTAAAAAAACGAAACACATAATTTCTATAACAATTGAATTAAAGATAACGTAAGTACTGCCTATTATTGACGATTAGCGATATTTTTTATAAACGGTCATTATAGTGTGACATAGTTCGAACTTTTTATATAAGCTATTTTGGTTAGCTTTGATTAACCGTTCGCTTAATCATTTTATTCTGTATTAGAATCCAAAACCTACTTTCGTTACTTTGAAATATAAAAATCCCCCTCTACTCACCCACAATCCACTTTCTCAATGACGTTCTTTGAAAATGTCTGCTAAAATTATTTGTTTTAGACTATAGCTTATTAAAATATTACGCATTATTTTTCAGTTTCGTGTGTAAGGCATGAATGCTTAGGATTTTTTGTATATATATATAAAAAAAATGCATATTCGTGGTAGTAGCAGCTAGTTGTTTTGACCGCAGGCATTTCTATCGAGCCACTTCACACTAGTAAATACCAGTAATCACCGGTCAATTTCTGTAGAACCACAATCTAGCGTAGTCGCGCGAGCACACAAGTCAATTTCCATGGATACACGGGCGCCTGTGTTTTAAGCTTAAATGCTTTTTATTGTGAATACTATATAGACAAATTATTTCATTAACACAATATATTTTACCATTTAAAATAGTACCTTTCTACCAATGTGTGTGTATAGGCTTTATTATTTAAAATTCCCTATAATAAAAAAAATGCAAAACATAAAAAAAGCATCGTCCCTACGTACGTACGTTCAGGGAGATGATGTCCACTCGTAGTTATACAAAGGCTTAATATTCATTTTTATTTATACATGTAATTTTTATTAATTTTGTATTTTCATTTAAATTTAATTTATATTTAACGTATTATTTAAATTCAAAGCTGGTGTTCGCACAAAATATTCGCTTACTGTTCTAGTTAAACGCTGATCCTCTTAAAAAATAATACTTACAAAAGTTTCTTCGTTTACAAATACTCTAATTCTTAGCAAATAGTACCTTCCTCCAGTGTTTGTATATAGAAAGTATTATTTAAAATGATTCCTATTTTTTATTTTTTTTCATCCTCGCCTCTACATAAGTACGTTGCTACCATGATGGTGTCTCGGAATTATGAAATAATACGAACGTTTAAATGTTCATTTTTATTAAGAAATTCAATAAGTATAAACCACTATAATTAATAATTATCGGTAGTTTTTAAGAAATCGTGTAAAAATACTTATATGTACTTCAGAGGTGGGAGAATAATTTTCTTGGGTACTTCAAATTTTTTGTAACACCCGTGCAAGAATTTATTAATAACTTTAAATGGGTGATGCTCCAGATGAAAAGATTGGCACTCCTATAGATGTGGAATACTTTAAGAGAGGATCGCTAAATGAATGGTATTTATAAAAGTAACAACTACAAAAGCCAGTAATTCGTAAGTTGTCGTGTTATGGGATTTTTTGAGAAACATTTTCCATGCAATTGTTCTTCCGAAAACAAGCAAATTAAATTAATAGTTTAAACTGATAACATTAATCCAGCGAAATGTTATTCTTCATCGATAAAAAAAATGTCTGTTCTGCTTATATTAAATACCAAACTACTTTAGCACTCGTTGAAGTTCTCAAACATAAATTAGTTTGGTATAAATGTAGTTATAACTACACTTGTCTGGCCGCTCAAAATTCTTCTTCACCTTAAAATTAGTTTAGAAGAAGGATGATAGCAAAATAGTTCTGAAAGTACCCGGCACTTTCAAAACCATACATCCTTTCTCTGTTGACAGTTGAAACGAGGTTAGAAATAGAGAAAGAGATATATATAGAAGTGGGGAGAGAGGGAGGCAGGGAGAGACAGACGGACAGAAAAGATCATAGGTAGAGAGAGAAATAGATACACAGTGACCAGAAAAAAAAACTAGAAAAACTAGCCGGAACTGATCCTTGTTCCATAAATATCTGAAATATAGAAGGCATCATTTCTATAATTTATTTACTCCTCTCCAGGCCAGTTTTATCCTACTCCCACAAGTAGGATGTGACCCAAGGTCGGGTCGGAAAGTGGGGGTTGAAAAGTCAGCGCCCGAGAGGTGGGCACTCTGACCATCAAAAATTGCCTGGGCAGCCCCGTCGGCATTCCCCGGTAGGGGCGCCCCAGGCAGTAAGCAATAAACTTACTCCTCCCCAAAGAGGGGAGGCGAAGCCTGGGAGGGTGGACCTCCTAGAACTGCACAGGACAGACCCATAGACTGGCGTAAATCAAGTCCCGAAGGACAAGACAATACAAGTCTATGGGGTACCTAGCAAAAGTGCCAGGTCATTTCTATATATCATTATATTTCAGGATTTCTAAATATGGTACATTGCCTCTTTGACATTATAAGGAATTCGTTCAGTCTGTAGGATTGCTTTGCAAAAATGGTGTGTTACCTGTATTCAATGTTCTCAGCTGTTTCTCAAATGTGCGGACATAAATTAATTAATACTCGTTATCAAATAAGTACGTGTCCATTCGCAAGATATGTGTATTCAATTTGCGCGTTTAACGATAAAAATGACAGACCAAATAAAAATGGCATTTATTTAAAAATAGCTTAAAATCTCTTGATGCAATTCAACCAAAATTTTAAACATGTATTCAGAGCGATTGTCGCAATCAACACGCCAAGTTCCATAAAGATGGATAGTGTAGTTATAAAGATATTAAGATTTATTGACAAAAGAAATAAGCGAGACCAGCCGATCGCCTAAAAAAACTATCAACTAGATGCAATCTAAAAAACCCTTTCTTTCCAGTCCCTTACGTGATCTATTTAAAGCACATTTAGATGCTTGTAAAATATAGTCATTCTCTGTACAAATTGTTTGACGAATATATTGTTTTGAATAATATTCTTCATAGTTGTTTAACCCGCCTCTCCAATAGTTCAACGTTTCATAGTTTTATATCACACTCCAGTAAATCTATGTTTAAAATATGAATGCACATGAAAGAATGGTAACATATACTAAATACTAGTAAATAATGTTTGTCCTTTAATTCTCACAGAACTAAGACTAACAAATGGTTAGAATAAATAGGAAGAAATAATGGTTAATTATGAATTATAGGACAAACATTATTTACTATGGACATTGTGTATAAATCGTCTTTGTTTAGTGGTGTTAGAAAATTGAACGGACTTAATGCATATATATCTAAGCGGGTTGTATTAGAATGTAAAGGGAGATACGTTGGCATTAGGGTTGGGTTTTATTTTCGTTTCTCTCAACCTTAACGATTAAGTAGATGTGCTAATATGTAATATAAAACTAGGAATTATGTAGGAATCCCCTCAGCTTAAATGGAAGCAATCTCACTCTGTTCACGACGAGAAAGGTAATTTTAATCTGAATATTAACTAAGGAAACTTGTATGGAACCAGTAAAATTTCAACCATTGGTCGTATGTCTTGATATATAATATTAGGAAGTTTAGTCCGGTGATATTTTGGTGTGTTAATTTAATATTATTTTAAATTTAAAAGCCTGACATATAGATAGATACGCAATAAAATGAAAACTATGTTGGTCATATGTGGTTAAATCATTACAGTTTTTTTTGCTAATTTCTGTCTGCTCGTGTCCTGTCCTCTCTATATTTAGAAAAAGGTTTTTTAATGAGATATATAGAATATATTTTGTGGCTGGTATTCTTAGCTCGATGTGTTCTTAATGTAATTTTGGATGATGGACATATTTAGTATGCCTCTCATATAGACTATAAAATAAAGACTTCTTTAACTAAATTAAATTAAATTAAATGGGAAGCATATAGTTCTTGTTTCACTCTTGCTATAAGCATTTAAGACTTTCCTTCATAATTTTTTTTTAACATGATTCACCCCAAACAAGGCAGGCCGCCACTGTAGACGTAAGAAAAGGGGAGAAGGTTTGGGGGTCAACCTAAATTGGGATCTGAGCAGCGAGATGTCTGTTTACATTAGTTTTAAATTTCTGCATGTCAGTACTGTCGGGGAAACAAGGGGCAGGGAGGGAGTTCCAGAGGCCAGCAGCACGAGGAAAGAAGCTATTTGAGTAGAATGCTCTCCGGCATCTGGGGACCTCCACAGTGAATGAATGAGATTTAGTAGATTGTCGAGTTAGTCTAGTGAATTTACGTCGAGGGGGCAACAGAGTAGCCAACTCATCGGAGCATAAACCATTGAAGTATTTGTAAAACAAACATAAGGATGCTACATTGCGGCGATGGGACAGGGACTGGAGCTTAGCTGACAGTGAGGGACCTATTAGGTTGGCGACTCTTTTTTGGACCTTGTCAAGGAAGGAGAGACTAGTAGATGATGCACCAGCCCAGATGTGGCAACACTACTCCATGCATAGTGAATGGTGGCTTTGTAGAGATATAGGATAATGTCAGGTGTAAGGAGCTTACTAGCACGGTAGAGGGAGCCAACCTTCTTTGCGGCACCCTTGGCAATGTCTTCAATGTATTTGTTCCAATTCATGTTACCTGTGAAGGTTAGGTCGAGGAGTTTGAATGATGAACTCTCAGGTAGGGTGTTATTTGCCATGACAATCGGTGGTTGGAGAGGCTTCTTGTAGTTATTGAAGGAAAGGAGCTTTGTCTTTGCGGCATTAAAAGTTACCAACCATTTATAATCCCAATCCACTACAGCCATTGCCTCGGATATGATCGCATCTGTTTTGCCAACATGGCGAGAGTAAAGCGTGGTGTCGTCAGCAAATAAACCAATCTCAGACTCTATGTCACCAGGGAGATCGTTTATATAGATCAGGAATAACAAAGGTCCAAGAATAGATCCCTGGGGTACACCAGCATTTATGTCATGTTTCTTAGATGAACGGCCATCGAGGACAACCTGGATTTTTCTTTTGTTTAGGAAGGATCTAATTATATTAAGTAGTTGCCCAGTAATACCGTATGAGCGTATTTTCAGGAGAAGCCTTTTATGCTATACCTTGTCAAAGGCCTTGGATATATCAAGCGCTACTGTCCTAGCTTCACCTGCCTTGTCGAGTGTATGATACATGCGTTCAGAGATGACCGTTAGGATGTCTGCAGTAGATCGTGCTTGTCTATTTTCTTTTGCAATAATGCAAGGGCGATAATTATGATTATAAATGATTAAAACATGATAGACTCTATCATGTTTTAATCATTTTTAATCATAATTATCGCCCTTGCATTTGTTATGGATTTTGGTTTTTATGATTACTTGTGAGATGATCGAAGCAATACTCTTGGAATTTTGTAACACGAGGTCCGTAAAAATAGATTTAATAAGTAGATTTAAAAATAGTGATTCAATTATATCGTCTGATTGGAAATTAATTTTAATCGTATACGTATGGTAATTTGGTTATCTTAATACATCATGATCAACGTAAGGGTTTTTGATACATCGTACACCGGTTGTCGATGGAATATTTTATATTTAGTTAACCATTTTCTCATTGTATAATTTTGTTTAAAGATAATAATACATCGCCTAAAGATATTAGAATGTTTGTTTGGTAATTTATATATTTTCCCTTTGATTTGTTATGCTTGTATGCAACTTTGCTTTTATAGACCCCTTAAAATATGTTTTTCATAATGCTTAGTGCCGTGTACTTTCGTACCTCTATACTTTGAAATTTAACTCTAAATTCCATATCTTATGTAATGATTATTATTTATAAATTGATTAAGGATTTTTATAAACAAAATTTTAGTTAACTTTCAACCAATTTAAGTTTTCTGGTAGTTATTTTATTGAACAGTGTTGTGCGTATATTTTCATAACTTTACTTCATAAAGCAAGATGGCTGCTCTTTCTGGGTAGCGTTTTCTAAGTCTCTCTTTGAATGGACACGTTATCAATGTGAGTTGTTGATTTTGGTGAATTTTGTTTTGCTGCGTCGCTATGTACGTTTTCTGAAGGAGAACATTTTGATTTCTGATGAGTCAACGGAGGAAAAATCCGGGATGAACATACGTTCTTCCGTGAACGAAACGGTTCCGTAATTGTACCGAAGTGTTTTTTATTTAAAAAAAAATTATTAGTAAGGTGAATAAAATCATTGTCATTTGAATGTAGCATAATATTGTTTATTTATATATGCTCTGTTGTTATATGTTAACAATCATCGAGCTTTTACCTAGAAAAGGTTGGTCTATATAAAGAATAGAAAGTATATGCAAAAAATAACTTTTCCCACATCTCTCTGTATATATATATATATATATATATATATATATATATATATATATATATATATATATATATATTACTTTCTAGTTATATTCCAACGACTAAAATCCATAACCATATTTTTTCTCAGTTTCCTCATTTTCCTTTATCTTACAAACAACATTTATATTTATTGTTTTCCAGTTTAGTAATTTTTTTCATATCGTATGTGCGATTCACAACTCAGTCACAAAAAATAAATAGTCTTTATTTTAACATCGCTGATCTTCAGAGAAATTGTTTATTTAATAGTAATGGAAAAAACATATCAATCCAAAAAAGAAGAAAGGAAGATGAGAAAAGTCTAAGAACAGGGCTTGATAAAAACAATTGCAAGTTAAAAGGCATGAAAAACTCACCTCAAAAGTTGACAACCCCCCAAGCAGCGTTGTGCCTTTATGATATATATCAATTTCAATAAAATGATCATTTGTAAGCGAAGGTGTCTTTAATTTAAATTTACAGCGATTCATGAATGTTTTATTTGCACACCCTGAAAATTTTCAATATATTATTTCGTTAATATCTAATTTAGAATTACATAGTTGCTGACTTATTTTTTCTATTGTTATTCTTAACTAAAAAAATCTACAGAATTAAATATGCGATTGTAACCTTGTTTTGCACTCGGTGCCTCCTAAACGTCTATATTGGAGCGAGAGAGAAATTGTTGTTACTGTTCTAAACAGACGTTGATTATTTAGCATATAAGCTAACACACTTCCTTCGTGAAGAGATAGAGGAGGTGGTGCCGGTGTTAGTTGGGAGAAGGTGAATTGAGTAGAGTTTATTAAAACGGTCAGACTTATTAATTATATCCGACCGTGTGAACGATTTGGAAATGGTACAGGGTGGGCCAAAATAAGGGTCCTATCTTTAAATTTGAAATAACTTGAATTTGAATAACTTCCACAAAATAAAAGTTAAACTCACCAAACTTTATGTGTGTGTAGACTGACCCTTCCGAGATTTTTTGAAATAAACAAAACAAATTTTAGCCGAAAAACACTTCTTAAAACTTACAAAAACTAAAGTATTGTTTTTTACACTGTTTTGAGTTTTTTAAGCAAAAATAATGTTTTCTAAATGAGGGTACGTTCCTTAGGGCTAATACGGCTCATGCTTGCTTCGGAAGGGGTCCTTTACTTATTCTAAAAAAAAATTAAAAAATCAATAAATAAAAAAGTTATGAATTTTTAAAAAACCCTTATTTTTGCCCACCCTATATAATCCGACTGAGAATTTGCCAATGGAAATCAGGTCGAGTGATGAAACTAATACGATGGCATAGAATAGGTAAAGCGACATTCTATCAATGTATCGATTATCGATTTTCTTGTTATAAGCAACATACACAGTTCTGATAGACAAAAGAAAGATTAATCGAACCGAGGACATGTTTTTAATGCCCACCACCGTCATTACGTACTTACAAGAATGTTTTTAAATCAAATTCTATATTTACAGGTGGCCCAAATAAACTATAATTTCATCTATCTCTCCTAAATACTTGCACATTTTAATAATTCTAAACAAGCAGTGACAATGGTAGTATAGCCATAGAATACAAAATAAATGTGTAACACTAAGATAATAGAGATTATGTGTCAAGAATAAGCCATCAAGATAAAAAAGGACGAAGACGAAACTGGGTTGAAAAATGAATGCTGAACTGACTCGGATAAGTCTGTGAATTCAATAACCTGGACGAAATTAGTTGTGCCAAAAACTAATCGTGTTTAGAAAGGGATTGTTATTTTAAGGATACACCGTGTTACAAAAATATTAATAACAACAATGGATCCGTGTATCATGCAAAGATATGATGCGATGGCCTTCGAAAAGTAAGTGTGGGGTTACATTTTTGTTAATGACTATATATTTCACAATTCTATCTGTGATCAGGGCGTAGTATCTGTTCTATCCTTTGTCAGAAGAAGATAGACCTTTCTTGACTAGGAAATCTTTTTATTTTGTCCCATCCAGAGCAATTTTGGGATAGTTGATATCCCCTACATTAAAAACTGATCTCAAGTGTAACTTGCCCCTCGTGGGGAGAATTACAAACTTAAACAATATTTTACATTATTAACATACGAAGTAAATATACATACATACATACATGCATACGTACGTACGTACGTACGTACGTACTTACGTACTTACATACTCACACATATGATGTAAATACAGAGAGACATATTTACACTAATACGTTTTCCGTTTCTGCGTGTGTTTTTAGAAACAACAATCACAAAGTACAGCAGGTTAAATAAATAGTCGTCCAAATGTGTAGATGTCAGATTATTTCCCGAAATGTTGACCTGAGGAACAATGCTTGTGTTCATATATAAAACCCACTCCAGATTATAAATGTAAAAAGATAAAATGTCTCTAAGACACCGTGGGCAATGAAAAGGGGGCGTAAAGTCGACTTTATAGAAATCGGTGTGTGTGTGTGTGGGGGGGGGATCTAAACAATAATAAAAAACGAACCTATTTTCTGTTTACTTGCATAAATATTAGAATGAGAGATACAAAACATGAGAATGACGAATGATTTCTGTCCCATTTCGAAGCAAATTGGTTGTCTGGCTTTTTGTGGAAAATGTTTTGAAATATGTGAATGTCTTCCAACTTTCTTTCTTAACAAAACCGAGTGAAAGAGAATGAAGTTGTGTATACAGCAGTGGCGGTGTGGTCGTGGTTGTTAAGGACTGCAACACCATCTAATCTCTTTTCCCCGATACATGAATATATAATTTACTTATACACGTACAATATATTTTATATAATTAAACATACTGTCTCCGAAACGACTGTAGCTGAGACAGTTCCGTATTAATTCAATATGGAAATCAATACAATGAGTAAGTGAATGTATACATGAGAGAGGGGCGAATGAGAAAAATATAGGCAAAAGATAGTTACTGTAGCTGACACAATGCTGAATAATTAAGAATAAAAAGCAATGACGATATATATATATATATATATATATATATATATATATATATATATTCACAGACACACACACACGCACCCCCCCACACACACACATATATATATATATATATATATATATATATATATATATATATGTATATATATATATATATATATATATATTAAATAAATAATATTAAATTATTTTTACCTACATACCTGTCACAGAGTCAACCTAGACTCCGTAAGCAAGCGCTGTAACCATTAGGCCACGGGACATTACCACATTATATTTCAAGGGAATTTAGGTTCTATTTATGCGAAGGACCGCATATCAAGAAAGACTGACTAGAGATTCTACGAACGTTGTCGGAATATGCCTTATAACTATGTGTTAGTCTATTTTTAACTTCCCCGAACCGGGCTCAACTTTAATCTTATTAAAGAGGTTTATAATATTAATTTTAAATAAATAATATTAAATTATTTTTACTTACATACGCTAGCGTTTCGAGCTTCGCTCTCATCAGTGCAGGGATGATAATCTCGGACGGTCGCATGGTTCGAATCCCTATATCGTTACTGCTTATATAATTTCGAATAGAAAGCAGTGACGATATGTACGATATGTATCATATATATTTGTTGTCGTTTGTTGTTGTTGTTGTCTAATCACTGTCCCTCTTTTCACTGTACCGCCTGCTGGTTTGGTGTTTATATATTTAAATCTCTCCTAATTTCTATGCTAGTGTACGGAGACCGAGAGGTAAGAGACTCGACTACGAATCAGTGGCGATTTGTAAACCGGGTTCGAACCCTCCGACCGACGTGAATTAACGTCCTTACACTGAAGATCGCGTAGGCATGAAACATCGATGTCTGCAGGTAATAATAATTAATTTTTTACTTAAAAAATATGGATCAAGACTACAATAAGGACCCCAGTTCATTAACACAAGACGCGGAACATATTCCGGAAATCACCGGCGTCTTCCGGTTGACCTCGCAATACACGTGGTCGCTATTTACAAAACACTTGTAAATAAACCTTTTATTTATTTTAATAAATAAATAAAACTTCGTATTTTTTAAATCTTATTTTATTTGTTGCTTACAGAAAAAAAGGACAAAAACTTCATAAACTTTAAATTGCGTCCGTTTAGAAACTGATTTTTGAAGTCTAACTCCGCCCTCGTGGGGAGGCAAAACAAAAGATTTCAAGTCAACCGATTTTTTAAAAAGCGTATATATTTCGTTTATTTATTAAAATAACTTGCGTAATCTTCCGTTTTGCCTCCTCGGACTAGGAGCAAAGTGTAGTATGGAAAAATCATTATAAACTGAGGTAAGATCCAGAGTGCCCCTTTTTAGGAAGCTTGATTTTTCCCTACAAAACGGAAGATTACTTAAGTACGGCGATAAATATTTCATACCCCCCCCATTTCTGCCCTCGTAGGGAGGCAAGTAAATAGTGACACAAAAACATGTTTTAAAAGAAAACATTTTAATATTTTATTTGTTTTATTTATGGACCCTCTGCCTTAAAATAAATATTAACATGTTAAAAGAAAAAAAAAATCCGAAATATACTGCATTTATTAAAATAAATAAAAGGTTAATTTACAAGTGTTTTGTAAATAGCGACCACGTGTATTGCGAGGTCAACCGGAAGACACCGGTGATTTCCGGAATATGTTCCGCGTCTTGTGTTAATGAACTGGGGTCCTTATTGTAGTCTTGATCCAAAAATATTTTATAGTCCCCTTTACAAGGATTGGTGCACTCTGAGAGAATTTGATAACGAGCAATAGTACTACGACTTAAATGCGAGATTCCAACAATGTCTGTTATTGTTGTTGAATTACTGTCCCTCTGTTCGCTGTACAACCCGCTGATTTGGCGGTTAAATATTTAAATCTCTTCTAATTTCCATGCTAGTTGATGGCGGCCGAGGGGTAAGAGGCTCGACTACGAATCAGTGGCGATTTGTAAACCGGGTTCGTGAATTAACATCCCTACAATGAAGATTGCGTCTGTAGGTAATACTAATTAATATTTACTTAATAAATAGTGTATATATATATATATATATATATATATATATATATATATATATATATATATATATATATATATATATATATCGCCACTGCTTTTTATTTTAAATTATTCAGCAAAAATTAACACAGTCTAAAAACAACGTCGACCCACCTCACGACTTCAACATCTGTCAAGCCCCCAACCGCTTGCTGGAACTGTGGCAGCTGGAATTTCGTACGAAACTGTACATTCAAGACACACTGCTGGGACATAAAGAGGGATTTTGCACCCCTCAAGGACTAAAAACCAACCCATAATAGACAAACCTCACATAACAGGCACCGACAACATCACAAAACAAACACAAAATTATATTTCTTTACCTAATTTAAACGGAGTTATCTATTCTTTTTCACGTGAAAGTTAAACTAAGCAATTCAATTTTCGATCAAACACGATAACATTTACAATTAATTTTTTGTTATATACTTTTTAACTAATATATATAAACCTAAAAATTAATGTATTTTAAAACGTCGTTCAATATTACTTGTATAAAAAAAACAATATGAACGCTTAACAAAAAATTGGATGCCACTTTTTATCGCCGCCTTTCACCGTCACCAAGCACAACAAATGATTTGCGCACGTGACTAATATTAAACAATCAATCGCAACCATTTAAAAATAAAAAGAGGCTTATTTTTATTTTGTGAACTTGTTACCTGGACTTAAATATGTTTTACTTTTCACGATATAATTTATTTTAAACTTTAGTATCTTATATACTATACTTATTGTTTTCTCGGTACTTCTGCAGTTTACGGATCGTACTGAAATAATAACGTTATTATTTAAAAACCCGTTAATAGATGGAGAAATCCTTCTAGACTGCAGCAATTTTTATTTTTGTCCTAATCCGAAGCGCCCCTTTTTGTGGATTTTCCACGATTAAAAACCGACCTTTTGTCTAACTCTGACCTCGATTTCAATATTAGCTGATTGATATAAGTATTTTCTTACCTTTTTTTTAACGATTTCTCGACAGTAATGTGAATTATAGTTACTTGCTTCCACCACCACCCCACGAGGACAGAGATAGACACGAGGTCGGTTTTTAATGTGGGGAAAGATCCCTCTCCTCAAATAAGGACACTCGGGATTGGGAAAAAATTAAAATTGGTCCAGTCTATAAGTGTTTCTCCTTCACTGACCGAGGAGAGAAAAGATTAAGTATAGTATAACAGACACTCACTTCAACGTTTTTTTCTATTTTAAAAAGTAACAAATAACATCAGACATATTATATAATACGTAAGTTTCCTCTTCATGGTGCTTGTGCAGTTTACGGACCTGGCTATAGTTTAGATAGGATTTTCAAGTTAAATTCAATTTTTACGTTATCTTTTCTTTATTAAATTGTTAGGTGAAAGTACAGAATAGTTAATCAGCCCCCACCTCCCCACGTTAAGAATGGATTTCTAAATTATAACGTTATTATTTCAGCCCGGTCTGTAAACTGCATAAGTACCCTCTTTACAAATTCATAACCGGAAGCCACGTTCAAGGAACAATATTCTTTTTAACCAAGTTAATTAATCGCCGACACTAACAGCAAAACGTCAGGTATTGCAGAATAATACGTATATTAACTCATAAAAGTTTATGTAACTAAACTAGCATTTACTAAAAATCGTGACTAAACTAGGATATACTAAAAAATACTGATACTTTCTGTTTCTTTATTTGAGACTGCTTCTACACCCTGTTAGAGGTCCACATACCTTTAATGACTTTGATACTATCGCTGGTCAAGTTATGAATACATTCAGGGATGCATATCGTGCACATGGACTACTACAGGATGTTAATGACTGGGATGCGACTTTACAAGAAACATTTATATCTGAATATTTTAAACATTTGTTTGCCATCATGTTCACTACATGTGTAGTGTCTCATCCAAAACGACCTTAGGGTACCAACCGCATGAGCAAGTATCAATTGTTCGGGATGGCATTGAACAAGTAAAGGAAAATCAGACTTCTGACAAACACTTCCTATTGTTCCACATAGAAGTCGCGCTGATGAGCTCAGTGCTTGCCTTAAATTGATATATTTGTGAAAGTACATCACAACTGTAACATTATCTACAAACATGCGTCTCAATTGCAAGATTGCTTCAACTAAACATGGCAAGAGTGTTATTACTACATGTATTGCATTAATTGTTTCGGCTGCTGTTTTACATTCACATTGTGGGGTCTTTGTTCGCGCTGCTCTATCATAAGCACCAAATAATTACATTGTTACAAATTTGAGTTATTCGACTTTCCCGAACAATAATAAAAATCTTTTTAAAGTTAAGAAAAGCGAAGAAAACATTGATTTTATTTTGGAAAATTATTATTTTTTTACTTGGAAATCTGACTAGATTAATAAACAAAAAAGAGTTCATAAAATTCCATGACACCCCACAACCTAAAGTGACAAGTCACCATTTTTGCTGACTTGTTCAAATGATTTAAGCGCGTCATTCATTAAAACTTTCATCAATGGATTAGGTTGCTTTCACAATAAGTTTTATACATTTTTATCTTCGTTTTAATAGCTTTCTTTTTATTTATTTTTTAATTCTTTTCATTATTTTTTTCTTTTGCTTAGCCGCATTGTGTTAAGTAAATTTACTTATCTTCACTTTCTCATTCTTTTATTTCTTTTTTTCTGTTTTTTTTTTCTTTTAGAGTCATTAAATTAGCCCTTTTTTCTTTTTTTATCTGCCATCTTGTAATTTGATTTCTCAGTGTACCTGCTTGGTCACCCTCTTCATATCTGTCGACAGCTTGTCTTATTTACTTGCTGCCCATGAGGGAAAAGTTAGACATGAGCTTGTTTGGCATTAAGCTAAATCCCCCCCACACACACACACCGAAACTGCCTTTCACATTGTTATTAAACGGGTACCGAGGCAGAGTAAACTTCACACGAAAATTCATCTGAAAAACCGTATCAGACAATTGACCCATAACGTTTTGTTTATGTACAACCGAGCGTCCACCTCGCTTGAACAATTGTCATAAAACTTATCAAAATATAGTTTAAAATTGGTTTAATTTGGGAATATCTAGGTCAAATGTCAAGTTCACGGAAAAGATGAAAATCACACTTTTCGCGATAACTCTGCTCATCGCAAAGACTCGCTACTTGGTCTATATTACAAAATTGTAAAAAAAATTACGGAATTTCAACTTCGGATTTTTCCAAATCTGATTTTACCACGATTTAAAATTTCAGCCTGATCAGATCAATAGTTTTTTAGCTATTGACGTGTCCATGTCATAACTTCGAGAATACTTCATGCAATATGGAGAAGTAAGGCCCATGCTTACGTTGTCAGGTGAAGATATACAGTCTAAGGACTGACATGTTCTTGTTTCCCATGGAATAATGCATAGATAATCCAGGTAAATTTAGGGTGGTGTACCTTACTAAGCTCACCCTAGGATTATGATTGGAAGGCTTCACACACTGTTGATATTTATCAAATGTTGTAAATAAAAGAGGTAAATCGGAGTCAAATGGTAGGATTGACAGCGTACAATGCACTAAACTGATGGAAACAGTTGAAATACTCAAAAAAATCTTCGAAGTCGGACACTAATCAACCGACAGAACCAGATGACGCCGGTCAGCCAAGCAAGGGTAAGAAGTTGAAATAGAAATAGAACAAAAAGTATAGAAAGAAAACTGTATGAATCATAGGGAACGGAAACGGCACAAAATCCAATAATCCCAAAAAAGGTGGTGGCACCAGCCACAAAATGGTCGTTATGTGTCAGGGGGAGTAGAAAGACCGAAGATCGAGAACAACAGTCAAACCTCCACTGGAAGAGCGCAAAGAGTACTGGCATCTGGAGAGGCTTATTGTCACCTAAATCACAGAGAAAGTCAACAGCCGTAATCTACGATAAATCAATGATAAACGGCTGTTGCGATAACGCAAAGCGATTCACAACGATTATCGAAAGAGGCAGAGATTGCTGGAAATCTTCGAAGACCTATTGCCACCTAGACTTCAGAGAACACCACTTGGTATTTCCAGTGGACAATCACTTATGATGACTCGTATACGAACTCTTAGTGAGTAAATAATAATACAAATGCATAACACAGAATGAAGAGCGGCGTTAAAGTGAATAATACCGGGTATAGTGAAAAGAATATTAAAAAGGCGAGAAAAGAAAAATGGGAAGTGGAGTAATGACAGCTATTTATAAGGCGGTGCCAAGAAATTCACAAGATTAAACATGAATATGGCTGCGAAAAGACAGTCACACAAAATCACGTATTTAGAACAAACTACATAAAGGCTAAGATATGCATTACTCAGGAAACCAGCAAATCTAGACTCTCTTCACAAAGAGACGAAACGGCAAACCACATCATAAGTAAATGCAACAAGCTGGCCAAAAAGTAATATATAAAACTGACGATACGTTCAGATGGTAGTTTACTGTGAGCAATGCATACGACTATATTTTAAGCACACAGATAAATGATACAAATACAAACCGGAGACAGTATTGAAATATGAATATCATTGGTTGATTAACATACAAATGTACAAACTCATCCGAGCTAGAAAACCAGATATGATAATAATAATCCAGACGGAAAATAGCCTCAAACAGTAGATTTAGTAGTCCTAGCTGATCACAGGATGAAGCCGAATGAGGCAGCACAATTACATAAATGCATAGAATTGCCAAAGAGTTGAAGAAGTCATAGGACATGAAAACCACCGTAATCCCAATAATTGTACGAACACTACGAACAGTGTCAAAACAAAAAAATAGAAAAAAGACGAAAAGTAATTGCAATGAAAGGGGGGGGATGACACCATACAAACCACGGCACTGGTGAAAACAACATAGCCAAACGTGAGGGGCTCCAACGTCGGTGGGTACTACAGAAATTGGCCGTGAAAGTTCTGAAAGAATAAAAAGACCGAGAAGGAATAGCACAATCCAGGCCTCTACTGCAAGTATACGGAGAGTACTGGAATTTTAAGAAAGCTATCTACCGTTATCAGCGACAGGTCAACGGTAAACGGCTGTTGCGAGAACGCAAATGATGATCGAAATGAGCGGAGATGACTGGAAATCTGGAGAGAATTGTTTTCACCCAGATTTCATGGAACGCAACACTGTTTTTTTTTTCGAATCAATGGTCGTTGGTAATGACTCCTAGTGCGAGAACCCCTAGTAAGTAAGAAATAAGACATGACTTGCGTTTAGACTGTCAAGCTTTCGACCTGATGTTCCCTTCAGAGCCAAATGCCTTAACACGACTAAATAGCCTTTCTTTTTCAAATATTCAATTGTCATTTTGACAAGTGAATATTTGAAAGAAATAAGTTTATTTTGTCTTAGAAAAAAGTTTTGACAAATTAAGTTCATTTAAACAAAATAGCAAATAAGATGCACCCCAATTGAAATCTATTTACATTTTGGATGAATTTTAAATAGGTTATTTCGTTGTGTTAAAGTATTTGGCTCTGGACATCAGGTCCAAACACTGGCAGTGCCCATGTAAGCCATATATATGTGTATGAGTGCGTCCGTACCACTGGTTGTGAATAAACCTACATACATTTGTAAATCCTTTATAAGTGGAGAGTGTGGTTATAACTGTATATCTCTTTTCTCTCATCTACTCTCCCCGCTTACCTGTCTACCTGTCTAAAATAAACAGTTCAGTGTCCATCAGGTCTGATATGACGCTGCTCCAGGAAACATTGCATGTACGGCGTGACATTGATAAAAAAAAAACGTTTTCATTTTTCGTGAATAAAAACCGCACCCAAAACAGATGTTCAGATAAAACTTCAAAGTCCTTTAACTACCGGCGAAACCATACATGAAAAGGAATCCATCAGGTGCGAATAGTTTTTTTAATGCAAAAAAGAAAGAAGAGATACTGAATGTAAATAGGATAAATGTAAGATTCGAGATATGACGTTTCAAATTGTTGAAACTTCCCTGATGCATAAGATAGACATACTGATGGGCTCGACTTGAACGTTCTACACAAAATTTACTTGAACCGCAGAGTTTCTCTTGTTTTTAGTTTTGTTAACATTACCTTTATTAGATTCCCTCATTCTATGTGGTAAGAGATACTTTTCATAAAGTTGCTTTATAAAAGAACTTTTCCTAAGGTTGCTTTATAAAAGTACTTTTCATAAGGTTGGTTTATAAAAGTACTTTTCATAAGGTTGCTTTATAAATGTACTTTTCATAAGGTTACTATATAAAATTACTTTTCATAAGGTGGCTTTATAAAAGTAGTTTTCATAAGGTTGGTTTATAAAAGTACTTTTCATAAGGTTGCTTTATAAAAGTACTTTTCATGAAATTGCTTTATAAAATAACTTTTCCTAAGGTTGCTTTATAAAAGTACTTTTCATAAGGTTGCTTTATAAAAGTACTTTTCATAAGGTTGCTTTATAAAAGTACTTTTCAAGCGTTTGCTTTATAAAAGTACTTTTTATAAGGTTGCTGTATTAAAGTACTTTTCATAAGACTGCTTTATAAAAGTACTTTTCATGAAATTGCTTTATAAAATAACTTTTCCTAAGGTTGCTTTATAAAAGTACTTTTCATAAGGTTGCTTTATAAAAGTACTTTTCATAAGGTTGCTTTATAAAAGTACTTTTCATAAGGTTACTTTATAAAATTACTTTTCATAAGGTGGCTTTATAAAAGTACTTTTCATATAGTTGCTTTATAAAAGTACTTTTCATGAAATTGCTTTATAAAATAACTTTTCCTAAGGTTGCTTTATAAAAGTACTTTTCATAAGGTGGCTTTATAAAAGTACTTTTCATAATGTTGCTTTATAAAAGTACTTTTCATAAGGTTGATTTATAAAAGTACTTTTCATAAGGTTGCTTTATAAAAGTACTTTTCATAAGGTTACTATATAAAATTACTTTTCATAAGGTGGCTTTATAAAAGTAGTTTTCATAAGGTTGGTTTATAAAAGGACTTTTCAGAAGGTTGCTTTATAAAAGTACTTTTCATGAAATTGCTTTATAAAATAACTTTTCCTAAGGTTGCTTTATAAAAGTACTTTTCATAAGGTTGCTTTATAAAAGTACTTTTCATAAGGTTGCTTTATAAAAGTAGTTTTCATAAGGTTACTTTATAAAATTACTTTTCATAAGGTGGCTTTATAAAAGTACTTTTCATAAGGTTGCTTTATAAAAGTACTTTTCATGAAATTGCTTTATAAAATAACTTTTCCTAAGGTTGCTTTATAAAAGTACTTTTCATAAGGTGGCTTTATAAAAGTACTTTTCATAAAGTTGCTTTATAAAAGTACTTTTCATAAGGTTACTTTATGAAATTACTTTTCATAAGGTGGCTTTATAAAAGTACTTTTCATAAGGTTGCTTTATAAAAGTACTTTTCATAAGGTTGCTTTATAAAAGTACTTTTCATAAGGTTACTTTATAAAATTACTTTTCATAAGGTGGCTTTATAAAAGTAGTTTTCATGAGGTGGCTTTATAAAAGTAGTTTTCATAAGGTTGGTTTATAAAAGTACTTTTCATGAGGTGGCTTTATAAAAGTACTTTTCATGAAGTTGCTTTATAAAAGTACTTTTCATAAGGTTACTTTATAAAATTACTTTTTATAAGGTGGCTTTATAAAAGTAGTTTGCATAAGGTTGGTTTATAAAAGTACTTTTCATGAAGTTGCTTTATAAAAGTACTTTTCATGAAGTTGCTTTATAAAAGTACTTTTCATGAAGTTACTTTATAAAAGTAGTTTTCATAAGGTTGGTTTATAAAAGTACTTTTCATAAGGTTGGTTTATAAAAGTACTTTTCATGAGGTTGCTATATAAAAGTAGTTTTCATAAGGTTGCTTTATAAAAGTAGTTTTCATAAGGTTGCTTTATAAAAGCACTTTTCATAAGGTTGGTTTATAAAAGTAGTTTTCATAAAGTTGGTTTATAAAAGTACTTTTCATAAGGTTGCTTTATAAAAGTAGTTTTCATAAGGTTGGTTTATAAAAGTACTTTTCATAAGGTTGGTTTATAAAAGTAGTTTTCATAAGGTTGGTTTATAAAAGTAGTTTTTATAAGGTGGCTTTATAAAAGTACTTTTCATAAGGTGGCTTTATAAAAGTAGTTTGCATAAGGTTGGTTTATAAAAGTACTTTTCATGAAGTTGGTTTATAAAAGTACTTTTCATGAAGTTGGTTTGTAAAAGTACTTTTCATAAGGTTGGTTTGTAAAAGTACTTTTCATAAGGTTGGTTTATAAAAGTAGTTTTCATAAGGTTGCTTTATAAAAGTACTTTTCATGAAGTTAGTTTATAAAAGTAGTTTTCATAAGGTTGGTTTATAAAAGTACTTTTCATAAGGTTGCTTTATAAAATTACTTTCTATAAGGTTGCTTTATAAAAGTAGTTTTCATAAGGTTGCTTTATAAAAGTACTTTTCAAAAGGTTGCTTTATAAAAGTAGTTTTCATAAAGTTGCTTTATAAAAGTAGTTTTTATAAAGTTGCTTTATAAAGGTACTTTTCCTAAGGTTGCTTTATAAAAGTAGTTTTTATGAGGTTGCTTTATAAAAGTAGTTTTCATGAGGTTGGTTTATAAAAGTACCCTTCGTAAGGTTGCTTTATAAAAGTAGTTTTCATAAGGTGGCTTTATAAAAGTACTTTTCATGAAGTTGCTTTATAAAAGTACTTTTCATGAAGTTGGTTTATAAAAGTAGTTTACATAAGGTTGGTTTATAAAAGTAATTTTCATAAGGTTGGTTTATAAAAGTAGTTTTCATAAGGTTGCTTTATAAAAGTAGTTTTCATAAGGTTGCTTTATAAAAGTAGTTTTCATAAGGTTGCTTTATAAAAGTAGTTTTCATAAGGTTGCTTTATAAAATTAGTTTTCATAAGGTTGCTTTATAAAAGTAGTTTTCATAAGGTTGCTTTATAAAAGTTATTTTTATAAGGTGGCTTTATGAAAGTACTTTTCAAGCGTTTGCTTTATAAAAGTACTTTTTATAAGGTTGCTGTATTAAAGTACTTTTCATAAGACTGCTTTATAAAAGCACTTTCTATAAGGTTGGTTTAAAAAATCACTTTTTAAAATGTCGCTTTATAAAGGTACTTTTTTATAAGGTTGTTTTATAAAATAACTTTTTATAAGGTTTCTTAATAAAAAATATTTGTCATTAGGTGGCTTCATAAAAGTACTTTTCGTACGGTGGCTTCATACAACAACTAACAATAGTTGTGTTTAACCATCCACGAAGTTTAACTGTTTAGGTTATCTAATCGAATTCGACCTCGAAGGAATTTGTAGGAGTTTGTCAATTTACTGCTGTGCGTTCATATGTTATGACCAATCAAGAATTGACTTTAAACTCGTTAACATTAATATCCTATTTCATCCCCAAAAGCGGTTATATCCGCAATTTTCTATATGACCAAGCTCATTTCATACATCTTCGGTTAATCTCGAGGAAATTACAGATGACAGAAATTCTATCGGTTTTTGTAACAAATGCGCCACCTAGAAATCTAGACTGCATAACATACTATGCTGAGAAAAACATGGATTCATCTAGCAATAGATAGATGTTTTTCGTGACTTACATACTGCTGAAGTATGAATCTCATTCTAAACTATATGTTGCAAGAACATAAGTCAATCGTGAGATTGCATACAGACAACGTAAGGATAGACAAAAATCTTATCTCTGCCTTTCTACTCCATATTGTATGAACTATTCCCGAAGTTATTGCATGGAAATGTTAATAACTCAAAACTATTTATCTGATCAGGCTGAAGATTTTCATGGTGGTTACTATTATAAAAGGGTATCAGATCCATACATCAAATTTGAAAAAAAATCGGAAGTTCAAATTCTGTCCACAATTTTGATTTTTTTTCAAGGTGCAGTGCATATAAGATGCAGAACTACATTGGCTACAATATAGACCTAGTAGCAAGTCTCTACGATGTACAAAACGAAAGTTATCTCCAAAAGTGTGACTTTCACCTTTTCCGTGACCTTTGACCTTGATACTTCAAAATTAAATCAGTTTTAAGTTAAGCCATGGTCGATATTTTGACCAAGTTTTCTGACGATTGGTCAAGCAATGTCGACACTAGGTAAACAACTTAACCGAAATCATAACCTCTTTGGCGGAGGTAATTATACACAACTGGTGTACACCTTTCGTAAAAAAATGATGGAATAAAAATCATGATTTGACAGCGTTTGCACTCGCTATTTACCAAGATATATTAACAAAATATTTATATGAAATCATAGAATTACGTCAGTAATTCAATTTTTCATATATAAACTCATTTCTGATTACCTAAAAAACACACACACACGGTTGACTTTTCATTATTGCATGGAGGATTTTTATTCCGAATTCATTTCAGGCAGCGAGATAAGTCTAAGGTAGTTGTCTGACTTACTATTTGCTTTCTCGCTTCCCCTCACCACTTGAAATGGTTTCATTCGGAGGCTAGAAAACGTTTTGTACGACGGGATGGAAATACATATATTTATGTATATACTAATAAATACATATTAGTCTTTATTATAGAGTGGCGGATTAATAGGTATAAATGAATTTTATAAGTAAATACGTAAGATAAGACCAATCGAAAATAAGTCGGGCGACGATAATATAAAAACTATTAATACTAATTATAGGAAATGCGTCCTAAATAACAGTTTCATCTAATGAAATACGAATTTGGGACGCTGAAAACAACTTGTGAGCTGCTTTTCTGTAAAAATCGGAGCTTTTATTTATAACTTGATGTAAAAATAACAATGACAATAACACGTGGGCGAGAAGTGAAGGTATGTGTTTCTTTAGCTCCTCGTTTTCTTTCTAGTCCCGTTAGTTATACATAATTTGCAAATATAAATGTGTTAAATATGTATTCGTTTTATTAGATGCACTGACACAAGATTATATTTATGGAGCACTCGATGAGTCACTATGTTTTGTCCAAAAGAAATGTATAAAAAATTGACAACTAGCTACATCGACCCGGCTTTGCCAAGGATGACTTTTTGCTTGAATATTTGTTTTACGAAAAACAAATAAAAGCAAAATTGAAATAAACGTGGCTTTTCATTGTAAACTCGTAAATAGATGGAAATAGATGTAAAATAAATATAAACTGACTGAAATAGTTGTGACGAATCAATCCAAAGAAAGTAATCCATATTATCAGTTGCGAAGAAAAAAAATGAAGATTTTTTCAATGATGACCTGAAAAGCTAAGAGCCGCTAACGTCATTAAAAAAATCACCATCGCGCTATAGGATAAACAATTGTTTTTGTTTTCAATAAATAATAGTCAAATCATTGTAAGAAATGAATAGGCTAATATTTATTAAAACAAAAATAATGTACCTATTAATGTCTGTGTCTATTAATTTCTTATAAAGAAATAGAGTAATTGAGATTTTGTTTATTAATGATGCTAGCTAATTTTTCTTTATTAACGAAAAATGCCTCCATTTTACCATTCTTCTGGGCTAAAGTAAATATTGCACCTAGTGCAAGAATAAAAAGGGAAAATAGTTAGTCAGAATCAAATATCGATCAGTTAGATGAAACTAGTTTGGATAGATCGACAAATAGAACAAATTGAAATCAGTAATAACAAGAAAAGTTTTTTTTTAAATTCAATTTGAGAGACGAAAGTTTCATTATTTTTTTAGGCACGAGTGGCGTAATTATACTGACGCGGATTTGAAACCGAGTTCAAACCAAGCTATTTCTATTATATTCACATATGCTGTTACACCGTTGGGAAACGTATGGATTCCCCAGCTATGCGTAAAATAGCAACGTACATTTGATACATCGTATTTTACTTACCTCCTTTCCAGGAGGTAAGACACAAGGTCAGGTGTGGGTTTTGATAAAAGTGTTTCATTCCGGGTCGTCAACCACTTAACCACCGTGTCCAAGCATTTTTAATGTGTGTAAATAATTTTTAATGTGTGTAAATAATTTTTCCTGTGTGTAAATAATTTTTAATGTGTGTAAATAATTTTTAATGGGTGTAAATAATTTTTAATGGGTGTAAATAATTTTTAATGTGTGTAAATAATTTTTAATGTGTGTAAATATGATACGAATTAGAAATTACTTTGTAGAGTTAAAACGAATTTGAAGTGAATTAAATTTTTAAAAAACAAACGAAAACAATAAGCATTGAACTACTTACTTAATACCTAGGTTTATTTATAGCCAATAAAAAATGGGGTGAAGAAAGAAAGGCTTTTATGTACATATTAGCCAAGGAGATCTAAACGCTGTATTTAGAGAAGAGTAAATGAATTCGTGCGTTGAAAGGTGGGCGTGGGGGGGGGGGGATCCGACTACGTTGTCTGTTGAGATATTTATGAACAGCTCACAAAATCCCCAGAAAAATAAAACAGGATAAGGCAATAGTAGCAGTTGAGGCCTCGTTAAGGTTGACAGCACACATTATCTCACGACAATGAAGAGGAATTAGGGTTACGGTGCGAGATTGACATGAAGCACTTAGGCAAATAAATGAGAAGTAGAGGATGATCAACACGATTATAATCGCTAATAAATGATGGATGAGAGGCAAAAGAAGTACACATTCTTTATACGTGTGCAAACATTTCGTGAATGAATCTACATTATATATATATATATATATATATATATATATACACACACACACACGGTACAAATTACGTTGACACACCGGTTCCCGTTAGATCACCGAAGTTAAGCGACGTTGAGCCTGGTCAGTATTAAATGGGTGACCATTTGGGACTACCAGGTGCTGTATGTGCTCTCTGTTTATCTCGGCATTGTTTCCAGTCGTCTTGAACTGCTTGCCATTGGAATCAAGCAGTGCCGACTCAGGAGAGGTGTTGTTATTGATTGCGCAACCCTTGCTTCATAATTACACGCGCAGCCAGCCCCTTATAGGGGTATCCATAGTCTCTCTAGACTGAACGGAGGGCCTAAAAAAAAATATATATTATAGTAAGCAATGAAAATGTATATGGCAATCAAGCTACACAGAGGCTTCCGTGTTTCATCCCCGGGGGGAATCGTCAGGCTAAATTTAGCCTGACGATTCCCCCCGGGGATGAAACACGTGTAGCTTGATTGCCATATATATTTTCATTGCTTACTACCTAGCTCTACTTACGTATCGAGCACTGTTGAAGTAAATACTGAAAACTGACACATAAAAATTATACCTCCTTATAATATTTTATGTGGTGATACATGAAGTACTAATATATATATTATATATATATGTATATAATATATATATATACATATATATATATATATTATATATATATATGTATATAATATATATATATATATACATATATATATACATATATATATGTATATAATATATATATACATATATATATTATATATATATGTATATAATATATATATATACATATATATGTTATATATATATATATATGTATATTATATATATATATATATATATATATATATATATATATATATATATATATATATATATATAATGTATCTGTAGATCCAGGTTCGGTTGGATATAGGCTGATCCACGCGGAGTCTTCTGGATGGTCGATGTAAGTAGAAAGCTCAGTGTAAAGTACAAAGCCATATTGATAGGACTATAATGAAAACTCAGAAAACCCTGATAGTTTTTAGCTCATAATTTATTTCAACCGCAAATAAGTTTTATTATTAGTAGTAGTAGTTGTAGTAGTAGTAGTAGTAGTAGTAGTAGTAGTAGTAGTAGTAGTAGTAGTAGTAGTATCATCTCACTTGGAGTTCTCACACATGACGGTGGTGTTCCCTAGAGTCTGAGTGACAACATGTCTCCCCAGATTTCCAGTACTCTCCACCTCTTTCGATAACTATTACAAATGACTTTGCGTTATCACAACAGACGCTTACCATTGATTTGTCGCTGGCAACGAATTTTGGTCTTCTCTGGGATTTGGGTAGCAATTAGCCTCCATAAGGTCCCAGTTCTCTTTGTACTCTTCCAGTGATGGTCTGGGTAGTGCTCTCCCTCCTCAGTCTTTCAATCCTCATTGACCCTTCACAACTATTTTGTATGATATCAGCCGAAGGTGTTTCCATCATTTCTTTTGGAGGGGGGGGCAGTTTATGAAATTTCTTGCATTTTCTTTTCCTTGGTTTTATGTGGTGGTGTTGTTTCTGTGGTTTTGTTTTCTTCCTATTGCAACTTCCATGTGACTGGTTAGCAATCGTAGCTAATGTGGGTTGGTTTCCTCATTCAAGGATTTTCCTTAAGATTTCAGCTGTTTTCATCATTGCTGTCTGTTGTATAGTCTCAGTCTTCCCTTTAATTCCAACTTCTCCCAGTCTTTTTTCCAGGTTTTTCGGGATTGTTCCTAGTACTCCTACGAATATTGGTATTATATTGACTTTTTTCATACTTAATATCCCTTTCGATTCTCTGGCGAGTTCCGTGTATTTACTTCGTTTTTATGTCTGTTTGATCTCCACTCTGTGGTCTGCTGGTACAGCAACTCTACTTGGCAAGACTTTTCATTCTTGTCGATTATTATGACATCCGGTGTTTGCATTTTCGTTTTCCAGTATTTCTGTCTCTGGTTTATGTTTGTACCATTTGTCTGCGTGTTCGAAATGCAGTCGTTTGCATAGTTCCCAGTGTACTGCTTTCCCCACACAGTTGTGTCTGTTCTTGTATTTTTGGGTGGCTAGTTTGCTGCATTCATTTATTATGTGATTTACTGTTTCGTCTCATTGTACACACAATATGGATTTACTGTTTTCCTGGGTTTTATCTGTTTTCGCTTTAATGTAGTTAGTCCTAATCGCATTGTTCTGTGCATCTGTCAGTAGAGATTCGGTTTTTCTGTTTAACTGTCCTTGTTTTAGCCATGAATGTAGGTGGGTTCCTTCTCGTGTTATTCTTATGACACGTTCATGTAACTATTTTTCTAAAATCTTTTCTTTTCTTGTCTTTTTGTTTCTGGTTTTCGTACCTCCCGAGTTTTTCATTTTGGGACGGTATATCTTGCTGCTGTGATCAGTTTTACTGTGGTCTGGCATATGTATTTCTCCAGCTCTTTCTTTGTGTCTTCCACACAGTCTTTTATACTTACCAGTCCTCTTCCCCCTTCGTTTCTTTTCATGTAGAGTCTGTCGGTATCGTCTTTTGAGTGAAATGCGTTGTGCATGGTCATTAGTTTTCTAGTCCTCTTATCAAGGTACCTGAGTTCTTCTTTAGTCCAGCCTATGAATGGTCCAGAGTATCTTAGTGATACTGCCCAGGTATTTATTCCTTTGATTAGGTTTCTGCTATATAATTTTGGTTTCTAAGAGTTTTCTTGTTCTTCGCAAATATTCTTTTCCAATCTTCTCTTTCATTTCTGTAGATTTTATGGTGTCTGCTTCCAGAACTTCCAGATATTTAGAGCTATCATGTTCGCCAAGCGCCCCAATCGCCTATTGATTGGAGAGTTCCATGCCCTCTGTCGTCTCCAGTTTTCTTCTTTTCATCTCTAGCACTGCTAAAGATTTTTGTCATATTTATAAACTTTTCCAGTTCCTTTTTGCTTTATGCAAATAGTTTCAGGTCGTCCATGTACATGAGGTGGTTTATTCTTTGTTCTGTGTCTGTAAACTTGTATCCGGCATCACATTTTTTTAGTATGTAATTGAGTGGCCTCATCGCTATGATAAACAGTAGTGGTGATTTGGAATCTTCTTGGAAGATGCCGATCTGTACTTTTATCTTAGTCAGGTGCTGTCCTCCAGCTGTCATTTCCAGTCTCCATGTTTCCATTGCTTTCTTAATGAGGTTAATAATCATGTGTGATATCTTGTATATTTTTAAGCATTCAATTATCCATACTTGGAGGATTCTGTCATAGGCTTTCTTGTATTCAATCAATGCCATGGATATGTTCTTTTTTCTGCTTTTTACCTCCTTCAGGATTTTTTTATCTATGTATAGCAGATCATGCGTCCCTCTTTTGCCTTTCCGGCATCCTTTTTATTCTTCGAGGAGCAGTCCACGATTGTTCAAGTGAGGATCTGTTTTGTTTGATCTGTTATACTTTGTTATGTTGTATGGTAGTAAGTAGCAATGCCCCAGAGATGTTTCATTCGTTTCCGGTAGCCTTTTTCTGTGGGGTGGCGAGTTTTGTTGTAGCATTCCATTACCAGTCTGGCCCTTTTGTGGTCAATTTCTTTTTATGTCTTTTTGGTTTAGTCTTTTAATTCCTGTTTTTTTTTGTCTTTGGTCTGTGTCCTTGTAATACCTGGAATTAGAGAGGTTACTTACCTATTCTTTGTCCGTGATCTCGTTCCGGGAATTAAAGGAGCCAACATACGCAAGATGCGGGCCGGGTCCCCCATGTTGGCTAACGAGGGAGTACCTGCTCATCATGACACTCAGATCTTTCTTCTGAGTCCCACGGCTTGTATTATTGTTGTGACATTATTCATATTTTGGTGTATGTGGCAACACGAAGCCCAGGCTAAATTTGCCTGTGATCCTGTCACAGGGATAGCGTTTATCTCATTTTCATGAAGGATAATGTGCACTATTCCACATACATGAAGGTTCATTTACAAAAAAGGGACCAAGACTACAATACGGACCCCAGTTCAGTAACACAACACGCGGAACATTTTTTAGAAGGCACCGGTGTCTTCCGGTTGACCTCGTAATACACGTGGTCGCTATTTACAAAAGAACTTGTAAATAAACCTTTTATGTATAATAAATGCAGTATATTTCGGATTTTTTTTTCTTTTAACATGTTAATATTTATTTTAAGCAGAGGGTCCATAAATAAAACAAATAAAATATTAACATGTTTTCTTTTAAAACATGTTTTTGTGTCACTATTTACTTGCCTCCCCACGAGGGCAGAAATGTGGATGTATGAAATATTTATCGCCGTACTTAATTAATCTTCCGTTTTGTATGGAAAAATCAAGTTTATTTTTTCCTTGTTTTTTTAAAATTTATTTCTATAAATATTCGCTGAATAATAATGTATGTAAAATTTGACCCCTATATCCTATGCTAATTCACTTCTCCCAAAAATGAGATTCTATTTTTTAGGCGATTATATGTAAACACACCAAACAAAAAGAAACGTGTCGGTAAAAATAAAAAGAAAAGAAAAGATGTATAAACGTCACGTAAAATGATCACACACTATGGGGTCACCAGGCGATAATGATCATCCATTTGTGGATCAGATAGAGTTTTTTTAAAGACATGTAACCAAAAGTTTTTTCTTTAAAAAGAGGGATAATTGGGCGCGTGTGCGCGTGCGTGCGTGCGTGCGTGCGAAGGATGGTAACAAATCAAGGGCCGTTTTATGCTGAAAAACTTAATGCTCGTGATCAAATTTTAGTAATAATAATACCAATGTTAAAAGTTATAAATACGCATGTACTAAGTCCGAGTGGCAATACGAATGAAAAATAGCAAAAAAGACTGAAACGGGACGCTCGACGTGTGTGTAACGCCCCTATTAAAATTCAATTTATAACCAACAAGATAATTAAAAGTCAAAATTGAACTCCTAAGAGTAAGTAACTATTTTATTCATAACATGTTTCAATGTATATTTTCATTAAAAAAAATCCCCACCCAAAAAGACACACGCAAAATTAAAAAAAAAAACAGGACATGATTTCAAAATGTTGCTTACCTTTCCTCTACCTCTCCTTAAAAACGTTATTTGATACGAATAAGGGTGATTATGCTTCGCTACATTAACATGCGAAACTGATTTCCCTTTGTAAAGTCTAAAATATTTTTGTGGTATTTATTTTTACCAGCAAGTTTTTTTTTTGGGGGGGGGGGCTTTTTTTGGGGGGGGGGTACATATAATCGCCTAATTTTATGCTAATCGAACTATTTGAATTTTCAGAATGTGTGTGAAAATTTGCGGCTCCAACCTCTAGTATATCTCAGAATTCTTCGAAAAATTGAAAATCTTACTTCGTTTGTGTTTAATATCGATTGTTTCAAAGGAGGTGTGTACAAATATTAGGGTTAAGCACCATCCCCTAGTTCAAGTCTGGACAAACAACGACAAGCGGCCCGTGTGTAGTTCGTCAAAGGAATTTATGCGGCCTGCCAAATGTTAGTAAATTTGAAAGATTTAATTTACCACAATGTTCACTTTTTGAAACAGT
Organism: Sepiola atlantica; assembly: GCA_963556195.1. Classification (NCBI taxonomy): domain Eukaryota; kingdom Metazoa; phylum Mollusca; class Cephalopoda; order Sepiida; family Sepiolidae; genus Sepiola; species Sepiola atlantica. The sequence goes on along the minus strand of OY744521.1, from coordinate 179,663,959 downwards.
TATCTCATGCGAACGGTTCCTCCTGGCTCTCGTAACATTCATAAAATAATACAAAGGTATATTAAACATTTATTGTCAACTTCCATTGAAGAGGGTTTGGTTGAATTTTGTATGTGACTACGCTGGAGTATTAGCCATGCTGCAGAGCAAAAAACCGCGAGACAAATCTCAGTCGTTCTGTCTTCATCTAAAGATAAATGAGAGTGGGTAACGCCGTCTCCATATGGTTACATATGGTTGCATTCGGACGCTCAGATACGAAATACATGTGCCACCAGCGAGGCGAGCTATGGCTGCATTCGTATAGAATTAATTAATGTTATACTTATTAACAATTAAATTGTAACTTTTCATCCATGGTGTTTAATTAAAGTTCCCGTTGGTATTTAAAAAATTTAAAGTATTTCTAAACTGTGAAAATGTTCAACGGACTCACCGTAGCTAGTAGTGTGTGTTTATAACGATTGCTGATCTAGCAACATTTTTACCCTGTTAATAATGTTCTTTTGTTTCATTTGAATCATTGCAGTTTCCTGTCAGATGCCAAAGAAATAAGACGCGGGACATTTAATTCAGCCTATATTCTGTAATCTTACAACTTTACCCAAATAATGTATTCGAAGCCAACCAAAAGCAAACATTTGAAAACGAATGTGAAGTGTTTAACAAAGAGTGGTCTGAAAGATATTTCTTTACTGACGTTGGCGTGAAAGCTGTATGTTTGGTTTGACATTAAACAGTTGCTGTGTTCAATGAATACAATTTGAAACGGCACTTTTCCACCAAGCACTTCTAAACTTTGGACACAATTTATCAAACGGCAACTGATGATCTGGTAACAGGTTTAAAACAACAGCAAAGTTCATCTTTACAAAAGAAACGCGACAAATGCAAATAAAATTGTAATGCAAAACAAGTGATTTGCAGACGCAGAATTGATTAAAGAATTTGCTTGGTTGATGCTGTCAATGTTGTGTGTCTTGAAGTTAGATCAAAGGTAGAAAACATACCTCTGTCATGAAGAACTAGTGTTTGTCGCATAGATGCAATTGCAATGAATATTCAAGAACAGCTGTTAACAGTTTTCAGTGGTTTTCTATTGATTTATATGTTAGTACTGACATTCAGAATATTTGACTGAGTACTTATTTAAATAAGAGGAATTGATGAAAACTTTGAACTTACAGAAGAATTTTTATCTATGGAGTCTCTCAAAGGCACTGTATCTGGAATGGATTTGTACAACAGTGTTATTTATATGTAATCAGGTCTGGATTAAGCCTGGATAAACTAGTCAGTATTACAATACCACATTATACTCATAGGCAAACATTTTAAACTTGTAACTTTGATAAAAGATAAACTAAGACAAGATTTTCAATCGTACAGTTCATTGTCTTTTTACTGTATCATACAAATTAACTGCAGTTTATGTAACTTCACTTCATGTACCTTCACTTTATTTGTCTTAACTTTATGTACCTTCACTTTATGTACCTTCACTTTCAGTACATTCAATGTATGTACCTCTGCTTTATTTAATTTCACTTTATTTATCTTCACTTTACCGTACCTTCACTTCATGTTACTTTCAATTTAAGTACATTGAGTTTATGTACGTCTACTTTATTTACTTTCACATTTTTTATATTCACTTTATTTATCTTCACTTTATGTACCTTTACTTTATGTACCTTAACTTTAAGTACATTCAGTTTATGTACATTCAGTTAATATACCTCTACTTTATTTACCTTCACTTTATGTACCTTCACTTTATGTACCTTAACTTTATGTATATTCAATTTATGTACCTCTATTTACCTTCACTTTATGTACCTTCGCTTAAAGTACCTTCACTTTAAATACATTCAGTTTATGTACCTCTACTTTATTTAACTTCACTTTATGTACCTTCACTTTATGTACCTTCACTTTATGTACATTCAGTTTATGTATATTCAGTTTATGTACCTCTACTTTATTTACCTTCACTTTATGTACCTTCACTTTAAGTACATTCAGTTTATGTACCTCTACTTTGTTTACCTTCACTTTATGTACCTTTACTTTATGTACATTCCGTTTATGTACATTCAGTTTATGTACGTCTACTTTATTTACTTTTACTTTATGTACCTTCACTTTATGTACATTCACTTCATGTACATTCAGTTTATGTACCGCTTCTTTATTTACCTTCATTTTATGTACCTTCACTTTATGTGCCTTCACTTTATTTACCTTCACTTTAAGTACATTCAGTTTATGTACCTCTACTTTATTTTCCTTCACTTTATGTACCTTCACTTTAAGTACATTCAGTTTATGTACCTCTACTTTATTTTCCTTCACTTTATGTACCTTCACTTTAAGTACATTCAGTTTATGTACCTTTACTTTATTTACCTTAACTTTATGTACCTTTACTTTATGTACATTAAGTTTATGTACCTCTACTTTATTTACCTTCACTTTATGTACCTTCACTTTATGTACATTCAGTTTATGTACCTCTACTTTATTTACCTTCACTTTATGTACCTTCACTTTAAGTACATTCAGTTTATGTACCTCTACTTTATTTACCTTCACTTTATGTACCTTTACTTTATGTACATTAAGTTTATGTACCTCTACTTTATTTACCTTCACTTACGTACCTTTACTTTATGTACATTCAGTTTATGTACCTCTACTTTATTTACCTTCACTTTATGTACCTTCACTTTATGTACATTCAGTTTATGTACCTCTACTTTATTTACCTTCACTTTATGTACCTTCACTTTAAGTACATTCAGTTTATGTACCTCTACTTTATTTACCTTCACTTTATGTACCTTCACTTTATGTACATTAAGTTTATGTACCTCTACTTTATTTACCTTCACTTTATGTACCTTCACTTTATGTACATTCAGTTTATGTACCTCTACTTTATTTACCTTCACTTTATGTACCTTCACTTTAAGTACATTCAGTTTATGTACCTCTACTTTATTTACCTTCACTTTATGTACCTTCACTTTATGTACATTCAGTTTATGTACCTCTACTTTATTTACCTTCACTTTATGTACCTTCACTTTATGTACATTCAGTTTATGTACCTCTACTTTATTTACCTTCACTTTATGTACCTTCACTTTAAGTACATTCAGTTTATGTACCTCTACTTTATTTACCTTCACTTTATGTACCTTCACTTCATGTACATTCAGTTTATGTACCTCTACTTCATGTACCTTTACTTTAGGTACATTCAGTTTATGTACCTCTAATTTATTTACCTTCACTTTATGTACCTTTAGTTTATGTACATTCAGTTAATGTACCTCTACTTTATTTACCTTCACTTCATGTACATTAAGTTTATGTACCTCTACTTTATCTACCTTCATTTTATTTACCTTCTCTTTATTTACTTTCACTTTATGTACCTTCACTTTATGTACCTTCACTTTATTTACCTTCACTTTATGTACCTTTACTTTATGTACATTCAAATTATGTACCTCTACTTTATTTACCTTCACTTTATGTACCTTCACTTCATGTACATTCAGTGTATGTACCTCTACTTTATTTACCTTCACTTTATTTACCTTCTCTTTATTTACTTTCACTTTATGTACCTTCACTTTATGTACCTTCACTTTATTTACCTTCACTTTATGTACCTTTACTTTATGTACATTCAAATTATGTACCTCTACTTTATTTACCTTCACTTTATGTACTTTCTCTTTATTTACTTTCACTTTATGTACCTTCACTTTATGTACCTTCACTTTATGTACCTTCACTTTATTTACTTTCACTGTACGTACATTCACATTATGTACATCTACTTTATTTACTTTCACATTATTTACCTTTAATTTATTTACCTTCTTTTTACGTACCTTCACTTTATGTACCTTCACTTTGTATACTTTACTTTTAAGTGTATTCAGTTTATGTACCTCTACTTTTTTTACCTTAACATTATTTTCCTTCACTTTATGTACCTTCACTTTATGTGCCTTCACTTTATTTACCTTCACTTTAAGTACATTCAGTTTATGTACGTCTTCTTTATTTAACTTCACCTTATTTATCTTCACTTTATGTAACTTCACATTATTTTCCTTAGTGTATGTACCTTTTTTTTAATTATCTTCACACACCCTTAAAATACTCAGATGCTCTTAATATTTAAGGCACGTTGCGTAAGTCGTTTCTAAAATCCCTGGTTCAAAGTTTATGCAAATCGGAGATATTTAAATTTTAATTTTTATTATTATGACTCCCAAAATATCAATATATATGAAAAGTACGACTAAAACATCTCAGATAACTTGTTGACTACAAATATGTTATTGGTTCTGCTAGTAGATTAACGGTTCAAATATAATGCATTTATATATAAAAAGATTAATACATATATATATATATATATATATATACTAAAGCTCAATGATTAAGGCATTAAGTCTAACAGTGCTCATATATTTTAACTCAGTATATAACATAATGAATAAAACAAAATAATAACGTACTTTTCTTTCATTACTTATTTCGTTCTTGATCTTCAGATGCTCATTTCTTTAAACTTTTTGATGAGAGTTCACTGAATGGGACTTGGCGGAGGTATGCGCTCTACTTTTCATGTTTTTATTCTCGTAGATTCTACGCGTTATACACTTTTAAGCTGAAATGCTCTGAATATGACGATAGTAATACACAATGCGATTTCTTAATGTAATCTCTGTACGTAAAAATATGAAAGATAAATTCAGATTCAATGATTTCAAGAGAAACGTTGGATTTATTAATTTTTAGTTTTCATTATTTTCTATAATGTTTATAATACTAACTAGTTGTTACCCGTTCAATCAGCGGTGTTGGTACACTACCAGTGTATGTTAATTTCCAGCTGATACAGCTTCATAGCTACTTAGTATTTGCATGGAGAGTAAGTAACTGCGATGAATGTATTCACGTATTGTTTTATTGGCAAACACATAAGAAATTATGCTTTTAAGCTGAAATAATTCGCTTTGAATTCTTGCCGAATACGCTTTATGTCTATTTTTATATACACTATCAAAAAGGTCACATAGTTTTTAAAAATATAAAATTCGAAATTATATATAAAAAAAAATGATTAAATAAATTTTCATTTATTGATATGAATTCACGCGACTGTTAACTGGTTTCTCAAAGAAATTTTCAAATATATCTCCTAACGACGCTTTTAAAACTGTAGTAACACTTATATTATTCATCTCAGGCCAACAGGGCATTCACTACAATCACCGGACATATATAAAAAAAAACTCTCCAATAACATCGGAGGAGATCGTAAATCTTCGGCCACGCCGTCAGATTTTCACCATGAAAAGGAAAAAAAAAGAAAAAATACAATGTCTGTTTACCATGATTATGGTTTGTTAAAACCGAAAATTCGGAATTATAAAAATTAATAAAAAAAAATGATTAAATAAATTTTCATTTATTGATATGAATTCACGCGTCTGTTAACTGGTTTCCCAAAGAAATTTTCAAATATATCTCCTAACGACGCTTTAAAAACTGTAGTAACACTTATATTATTTATGTTATGTTTTTTTAATGTTATTACGATATGCTAATTTCTTACAATTGATAAAACACGTATCAAGTTAAAAAAAAAAAAGACTCCTTTAGACTTACGTGAGATTCGAACTCAGGTATTGACATTGTGGGCTTTTGTAAACCAATCACGTGTTTCTATTTGCGTATGGACAGACAAACTCCGAAAACACCATAACTTTTCAATAATAGATAGATGTTCTCTGAAACTTATTTTCTATTCATATTTTTCCACCGCTTAAAAAAAAATTTCCTTTATTCGAAAGTAAAAAAGAAAGGGTCTATTTTTTAAGATGCGTCCATTCAGTCTGCGCGTTTAGGGATTAACGTGACAGTATTTCTTACGTAAGCGTGACTTATGGACGGACAGAGTGTCTCATAAAAATGCGTGGACGTATCTAAATAACGAAACAAATGGTAGTTTTTTTTTCACATAGAAATACAACAATGAACAGGTTGTCGAGAGCGAACTCTTCAAATCCACGAAACAGTGATTTCGCGAACAAATTGATCGACGAGGCATTTTCACTTTTCACTTCGGGCAGACATCTTTATTATTAACAAAAACAGCGTCTCCATAACAATCCAACACAGTTCAAAAAATAAGTAAACAATGCTTGTATTTTTCTCTCTTTCTTTCTGCTGAACCTTTTGATGGGTTCTTTTTTACTCGAGGCTTCAGTTTATTAATTCATGAAATGTTATCGATTTAATATTTCTGAATATATTCCATGAAAATGCCAGTATACTGAAATCATATGCCCTTAATAGGGTTAAGATGAAAATCCATATACACTAAATGTACAAAAACAAGGAAATTCCCAAATTTTTACACTTTTATTGTCATTAAGGGTATGACTACATATCAACCAAACCATTTCATTATCACATCACTACAGTATAAATCTCTATGCATGCGTGGATGAAGTGTGTGAGGTGCGCTGAAGAAAAATTCTTACCAGTAAAATACATAGCCCTGTTGTGCTCGCATACTCTTAATGACAATAAAAGTGTAAAAATTTGGGAATTTCCTTGCTTTTGTACATTTAGTGTACATGAATTTTCATCTTAACCCTATTAAGGGCATATGATTTCAGTATACTGGCATTTATCATGGAATGGCACTACTTTTGTAAAGGCTATGACTCAATACTATGGTCATTTTAAAGGTTTTTTGGAATTTTCTGGAAAACTAAGGTATATGGTAAACTGAAATTAAAATGCCATCAACTAGACCCTAGAACCTCTATCTCTGCCAAAAAAATCAGCTGAATCCATCAAATAGTTGATGAGATACAGGGTGGCACATACGTACGTACGTACGTACATACGTACGTACACACGGATAACAGGATTTCATGATTGAACTTTCTGGATCTCTGAGTTGCCTTGACTAATGATGCTGAAATTCTACACACTTATAGAACATATCAAATAAAAATTTTGTGCAAAGTTTTAACTAATTTGGTTTATTGGTTTTTGAGTTATGATTGATCAAAGAAATGAGATTTCCAGTATAGGCCATTCTTAAAGTCTATTAAGGGATAGAGTGCTCTCGCGCCTCCCTTGATTAAATGTTCTGTTAATATATATGAAAGTGGTTCATCTAAAGAATTTCAAAGACTAACTTATTTTAAAATTTAGTAAAACAAACATAGCTTAGAGAAGACCATGATGAAAGCATTGGAATTATAGCAGATTTCCACTCTACTTAAACCTCGTTTTAATGGCCGTGTGCCAGGCGAAGCTTCTCTGAATATATCAAACGTTTGAAAAGTAGTTGAGTGAGTTCAGGAACAAACAGTCGATTCTAAGGATGAGTAATACGTCCAAAGACATATCTTAACGAATTAGGATACACGCTAGGCTTGCTTGCGCGAGCCTTGTTCATAAAATGCCAAACAACACCACGATGCGAAAAACGACAGGACGAATCCAATCTGTCCAGCCTCTGTAACTAAGTTCTTCTTCAGCCTGTTTAACTGGGCGTTAACTTTAGCCGTACGAATACGAAATTGTAAGAAATATGGCACAACTTCGTAAGCGTACAGAAGCAGCTAATAATCAAAGACATTTCTACAGATTATTTTGTTTTCCATTATAATCAACATAATACTGAACAGCATAATAAATAAATCGCCTTATTTAAACCTGTTTTCCATTATAATCAACATAATACTGAACAGCATAATAAATAAATCGCCTTATTTAAACCTGATTAATGGTGGCAAATAGTTCGTGTAATGATGTTTCCGCTTCATTAATTGTACTTTAAGAAAAAAAAACGGGATTGGAAACACGTATTAATTAAATCATTGCTAAATTTTTAGACTTAATAACTGTGTAAGAAATGAAGTAACGTCTATAATACAGCGTTGAAGAAATAGTGAGGTTGTTAACATTGAAATAAAATATAAAAATAAGATACCAAAAATTAAAAAAATACAAGGAATATGAATATTATTTGGTTCACCGCGCTGAAAGCTCAACTAGAGTAGAAATTTCCTACTCTTATTAAATTATTTTCCCGCTACTAGATCTTTGCATAAAATCACATATATAAAGAAAAGCTGGTCTAATTCTCGGAGTGTGTCGTTCTTCTACAATATCCATATTTTATTCTGACGAGCCAATTTCTCGTTCTTTTCTCTTTGCAATAAGAAAATGTATTCCATTTCAGTTTCTTTCGAAAAATATTTATTTCGGCTTGAAACATTTTTCGCTAGTCACCTTTACAGCATGGCTGCTTTCGTTTTCAGAAATAAAGAAATGTAAAATTATGAATAACTGAAAAAAAACTGAATGAAAAATGAATCAAAAATAAATTAAAAAATGAATTAAAAAATGAATGAAAAAAATTTGAATAAAAAAAAACTCCTTCCAAAAACTCCGGCTCAGACTCCTTCCCACAATTTCTTCCTGAACCTCCGACTCTGACTAATTCACTCATGTTCAGAAAAGATGCCCGTGGGAATTGAGCAAGCCTTGCTCT
>OY744521.1:179627848-179647848 GCA_963556195.1 Sepiola atlantica | reverse complement strand
ACGCTGTTTTACTACAGTTTTTTTAAGTGTCTGCACAAACACACAAATACTTTAAAAATGGTTCATGCCAAGTAAATAGAACATATTTTTTAACTAAATTTTAAAAACTAACTTTGACATATTTTGTAAGAAACATAGATGTATGTAAATCTCCTGTAATAAGGTCTCAATGACGGTCCAAACTTCAGAGGGAACTCCTGTTCATACAACACCATAATAACACTAAAAAATGTCCACCACCCACAACGCTTTCTCTGAGCTGTCCAAACTTCGACTTTTAATCAATAGTTCTCAAGTCAGTCGGTCTCTATACACGAAAATTAGTTGTTCACGCATGCTAATCACTTCCAAATATAAAAATCTGCAATTGTTACCACAAGTTATTTTCTCACCGAAAAAAAGTTGCTCGACGCGCGAAAAATCTCATGCGCTTTGGAAGCTGGTAAATTTTCGTTTTAGTCTTCATTGTCACATATTTGTTTGTCAATAACAAGTAGGCCGCTTCAAATATGCTGTGCGTATGTGTGTTTCTGCTTGAATCCTTAAATTCGGCGAAGATGGAAAACTCATCTCGTATTTAATTTTCTGTTTACTTTTAATTGTTATTCTTCTTGTTTGCTGTTAAACGTATACATTCAATTATTTCCCCCAAAATATAATTTCTACATTAGTGAGAAACGCATTTTACACTAAAAAAAATAACAGATACGAAATAATTTATACGATTTCCTTTTCAGCATTCTCTAAGATGCGTCCACACCTCTTGAAAGCAAAGTTTGCAATGTTTCCACTGTCATAATTAATGACAGTCATATACTTCATCGATTTAAATATACCTATTCGCTATACATTTATGTGTACTGGTGGATTTTCCAAATATAACTTTTCTATTCCGCAAAATACTTTATCATAGATTTACTTTAAAGAGACTGATCACCTGACAGCAACAAAAGGCAAACAACACCAGTATACAATAATAATAGAAAGGTTTTATTTTATAGAAATTAATACATATGTAGTAAAGATGCTGTTGCCATGACCAAGATCTGGAACCGGATGTTGTGGGCAGGATCGCTGCTGCTGGTTGTAGATAAGAACCCTGCTACTGTTGATACTGCAATGATGTTAACAGGATCAGTAACTGCTGCTAGTCGTAGAGGGCAGGATCACTGCTACTAGTTGTAGATACGAGGTTCTATTGCAGTAGATGATGATGATTATGATTATGATGATGATGATGATAGCAGGATCGGTAATTGCTGCTAGTCGTAGAGGGCAGGATCACTGCTACTAGTTGTAGATACGAGGTTCTATTGCAGTAGATGATGATGATGATGATGATGATGTTAGCAGGGTCGGTAACTGCTGCTAGTCGTAGAGGGCAGGATCACTGCTACTAGTTGTAGATAGGAAGTTCTATTGCAGTAGATGATGATGATGATGATGATGATGATGATGATGATGATGATGATGTTAGCAGGATCGGTAACTGCTGCTAGTCGTAGACGGCAGGATCACTGCTACTAGTTGTAGATACGAGGTTCTATTGCAGTAGATGATGATGATGATGATGATGATGATGATGATGATGATGATGATGATGATGATGATGATGATGATAGCAGGATCGGTAATTGCTGCTAGTCGTAGAGGGCAGGATCACTGCTACTAGTTGTAGATACGAGGTTCTATTGCAGTAGATGATGATGATGATGATGATGATGATGATGTTAGCAGGGTCGGTAACTGCTGCTAGTTGTAGAGGGCAGGATCACTGCTACTAGTTGTAGATACGAGGTTCTATTGCAGTAGATGATGATGATGATGATGATGATGATGATGATGATGATGATGATGATGATGATAGCAGGATCGGTAATTGCTGCTAGTCGTAGAGGGCAGGATCACTGCTACTAGTTGTAGATACGAGGTTCTATTGCAGTAGATGATGATGATGATGATGATGATGTTAGCAGGGTCGGTAACTGCTGCTAGTCGTAGAGGGCAGGATCACTGCTACTAGTTGTAGATAGGAGGTTCTATTGCAGTAGATGATGATGATGATGATGTTAGCAGGATCGGTAACTGCTGCTAGTCGTAGAGGGCAGGATCACTGCTACTAGTTGTAAATAGGAGGTTCTATTTCAGTAGATGATGATGATGATGATGATGATGATGATGATGATGATGATGATGATGATGATGATGATGATGATGATGATGATAGCAGGATCGGTAATTGCTGCTAGTCGTAGAGGGCAGGATCACTGCTACTAGTTGTAGATACGAGGTTCTATTGCAGTAGATGATTATGATGATGATGATGATGATGATGATGATGATGATGATGATGATGATGATGATGATGATGATGATGATGATGATGATGATGATGATAGCAGGATCGGTAATTGCTGCTAGTCGTAGAGGGCAGGATCACTGCTACTAGTTGTAGATAGGAGGTTCTATTGCAGTAGATGATGATGATGATGATGATGATGATGATGATAGCAGGATCGGTAATTGCTGCTAGTCGTAGAGAGCAGGATCACTGCTACTAGTTGTAGATACGAGGTTCTATTGCAGTTGATGATGATGATGATGATGATGATGATGATGATGATGATGATGATGATGATGATGATGATGATGATGTTAGCAGGATCGGTAACTGCTGCTAGTCGTAGAGGGCAGGATCACTGCTACTAGTTGTAGATACGAGGTTCTATTGCAGTAGATGATGATGATGATGATGATGATGATGATGATGATGATGATGATGATGATGATGATAGCAGGATCGGTAACTGCTGCTAGTCGTAGAGGGCAGGATCACTGCTACTAGTTGTAGATAGGAGGTTCTATTGCAGTAGGTGATGATGATAGCAGTAACGGTAATTGCTATTAGACATAGAGGGCGGTATCGATGCTGCTGATTGTTAATAGGAGCATAGCTACTGTAGTTACATGGTGATGATAATGATAATGACAGTATTGGAAGGTCGCAGGCCACCCTGACGTGGATGAAAAACGGACTCGTCGCAGTGTATGCTGATGATGATTCGTGCAGCTATGCTTGATATGTAGGAAAGGTGCTAGGAACAGAGCTGCTGTCAGTCATGTGATGATGATGATAGCAGACATGAGAGAGATGCTGCTATTTCGAGAAAGAACAGAGCCGCCGTAGATGTTGTGATGATTATCAGAGTGGGAGGGGAGAGCTTCTAATCGTAGAGGGTAGAATCTCTGCTGCTAGTTGTATATAAGAACAGAGAGATGATGATTATGATGATGCGGGTAGGATTGGGAATTGCGGCTAGTCGAAAGGGGCAGGATCACTGTTTTTAGTCGTATATAAAAACAAGGGTGATGATACTGATGATGTTACTCTGGGCAAAGTGGGGAACTACTGCTAGTCATAGAAGGCAATATCGATGATGATGATGATGATCATCATCATCATCATCATCATGATCGGTTGATAGATGATGTTGGTGTAGTCATCGTAGATCGCCAGAGGACAAGAACTACTGCTGCTACAACTTTAGTTGTCGACGTCTGACAGCGAGTCTGTGGGGAAAGGTTATTGCTCGCACTGCCATATAAGGGCTGTGGAAAACACCCGTATTTTGTACTGAGTGATCAGCTTCTGCTGATACTGACACCTCGAAGGTACTTGGTTGGTCGGCAAACCAGATGTGCGTAGAAAGACGAAATTGTGTCTATATGTCTGCCAAACGCGTCGAAGCTATCCAAATATTAACATCCGGTTTTGTTCTAAGGGGTGCTGAACTGTAAATGGGGGGAAGGCAAAATAAGCTACCTTATAGATACTGCTTCTCTCGTTATTATATGTGTAAATATTTTCAAGCTATTTCGACGATCGTTGGTATATCCAAGCAATTTTATTGCCGCTTAGATATGCTATGGTTATTGTTTGATGTTGCAGCGCCCTTTAAAACCATAATAACGCAAATAGTAAACATAAACAAATCTCTGAAGAAGTTTTATTACTTTTAATGAAATTAGTGTCTTCCAATTGATGGTTGTAGTCTATAGAACAAAAATATTGGAATACAATGGGCAACTTATCAATGGCCACGTGTGTAAGAGACTGTGTCCATTAAATGTTTAATAGAAGAATGACACTGAAATAGGCGCGGTATGATGGCCGTTGATATATCGCCGTTGATATATCGCCGTTAAATATGTCCCATCCTGTTCGAACAGATGTGAAGAGAAAAGAGTCTCTTGTTAGAGGCGATTGCTACGAAATATCTAGTTATCAAATAATCTTTTTATGAAGCCATGTTTAAAAACTATTCAGAAGAAATTCAAACTGGAAATAACATTGGTAACCATGAACGTTGACAAGAAGTTCAACATACATTATAGGCATTTAAAATATTTAAAACGGATCTTTTCTTTTTGTAATCTATGTAGAATCGATTATATTTCACTGAAAAACAACAAATCCGTGTCGTGAAAAAATGATATTAATATGTAAGTAGTAATCGTTGTCCAGCTGTTTCTTGTCAATTAATAAAACGTGAATAAATAACCAGTGACAAATATTATATCGGCGAACTGGATGGAATAAATGGTGCCAATTACGTACAACCGATGAACCTTATATGCAATCACACAGATGTCACCTCCACGTATTGTTTGGCATGATTGCATTTCTGAAAATCCTTGTGAATCCGAATGTTGTTCTGCGTGCTTACAAAACAGGCATACTAACGCACACACATCTTCTCACCTATCTCATTTACACACACGTAAACGCACGTGGCGCCAGCCGAAACAAACATGTGTTCTCAATTGCTTTTTACGGACAAAATAACTCTTCTTTCATCAGAACGTTCTTGAGATTCTCTGAACTTTCGTATTCTATGAAAAAATACTATTAGGCAATACCATAATAATTAAATTTAACTTTCAGAATCCTATTAAACAATATCATAATAATTCAATGTTACTATTAAAATTCTATTAAACAATACCATGACAATTCAATTTAACTTTTAAAATATTATTGAACAATACAATAATAATTCAATTAAACTATCTAAATTCTATTGAACAATACCATAATAATTCAATTCAACTATCAAAATGCTATTGAACCATACCATAATAATTCAATTTTACTATTAAAATTATATTGAACAATACCATAATAATTCAATTTTATTATCAAAATATTATTGAACAATACCATAATAATTTAAATTATACTTTCACAATATTATTGAACAATACCATGAGAATGAAATTTCTCTTTCAAAATATTATTGAATCATTACCATTATAAGTAAATTTAACTTTCTAAATATCATTGAACAATACCATAATAATTTAATTTAACTATCAAAATCTTATCAAACAATACCATAATTATTAAATTTACCGTTCAAATTCCTATTAAACAATACCATAATAATTAAATTGAACTTTCTAAATCGTATTAAAAAGTATCATAATAATTAAATTTAACTTTGAAAATATTATTGAACAATACCATAATAATTAAATTTTACTTTCAACATCCTATTAAACAATATCATGATAATTATATTTAACTTTCAAAATTCTATTGAACAATAGCATAATAATTCAATCTAACTTTCAAAATACTATTAGACAATACCATAATAATTAAATATAACGATCAAAATCCTATTAAACAATACCATAATAATAAAATTCAACTATCAAAATGCTATTGAACAATACCATAATAATTCAATTTTACTATTAAAATTATATTGAACAATATCATAATAATTCAATTTTATTATCAAAATATTATTGAACAATACCATAATAATTAAATTTTACTTTCAACATCCTATTAAACAATATCATGATAATTCTATTAAACTTTCAAAATTCTATTGAACAATTCCATAATAATTAAATTTTACTTTCAACATCCTATTAAACAATATCATGATAATTCTATTAAACTTTCAAAATTCTATTGAACAATTCCATAATAATTAAATTTTACTTTCAACATCCTATTAAACAATATCATGATAATTCTATTAAACTTTCAAAATTCTATTGAACAATTCCATAATAATTAAATTTTACTTTCAACATCCTATTAAACAATATCATGATAATTCTATTAAACTTTCAAAATTCTATTGAACAATTCCATAATAATTAAATTTTACTTTCAACATCCTATTAAACAATATCATGATAATTCTATTAAACTTTCAAAATTCTATTGAACAATTCCATAATAATTAAATTTTACTTTCAACATCCTATTAAACAATATCATAATAATTCTATTAAACTTTCAAAATACTATTAGACAATACCATAATAATTAAATATAACTATAAAAATCCTATTAAACAATACCATAATAATTAAATTTAACTTTCAAAATGCTATTGAACAATATCATAATAATTCAATTAAACTTTCAAAATACTATTAGACAATACCATAATAATTCAATTTAACTTTCAGAATCCTATTAAACAATACCATAATAATTAAATTTAACTTTCAAAATCCTATCAAACAATACCATAATAATTAAATATAACTATCAAAATCCTATTAAACAATACCATCATAATTCAATTTAACTTTCAGAATCCTATCAAACAATACCATAATAATTCAATTTTACTATTAAAATTCTATCAAACAATACCATAATAATTCAATTAAACTTTCAAAATAGTATTGAACAATACCATAATAATTAAATTTGACTTTAAAAATATTATAAGACAATACAATAATAATTAAATTTAGCTATCAAAATATTATTGAACAATACCATAATAATTAAATTTAACTATCAAAATATTATTGAACAATACCATAATAATTAAATTTAACTATCAAAATATTATTGAACAATACCATAATAATTAAATTTAACTATCAAAATATTATTGAACAATACCCTAATAATTAAATTTAACTATCAAAATATTATTGAACAATACCATAATAATTAAATTTAACTATCAAAATTCTATTGAACAATACCATAACAATTCAATTTAACTATTGAAATTCTATTGAACAATATCATAATAGTTAAATTTAACTTTCAAAATCCTATTAAACAATAACATAATAATTAAATTGAACTTTCAAAATCCTATTGAACAATATCATAATAGTTAAATTTAACGTTCAAAATCCTATTGAACAATATCATAATAGTTAAATTTAACTTTCAAAATCCTATTAAACAATAACATAATAATTAAATTGAACTTTCAAAATCCTATTGAACAATATCATAATAGTTAAATTTAACGTTCAAAAGTTTATTAAAAATAAGCAATAAGTAATTTTATTTAAAAAAAAAAACAGCACAGTGAAGGTAACGCCAGATGTGATCAACTAGATATTAGATATATCGAGTTGAACAGATATCTGTCCTCAGTCAGGGAAAACCACAATTCCTTCTCGACTGAGACATTTTTCTTTTTGTTAATGTTTCCAATTCCAAAGTTTCCTCTTTTTTAGGGAGTCGGATTATCTCCCACGTCAAAAACCATTCTTTCGTCTAAAATTGCCGCCGTGGGGAGGCAAGTAAAACAGTGACTCGGGTAGATAGATTAAAAGAGGGGGAGAGAGAGAGAGAAAGAAAGAGAGAGAAAGAAAGAGAGAGAGAAAGAGAGAGATATTGTGTGTGTGTGTGTGTGTGTGTGTGTGTGTGTGTGTGTGTGTGTGTGTGTGTGTGTGTGTGTGTGTGTGTGTGTGTGTGAGGAAGCGGAGGGGGACAGTGAGAGGCAGAAAGATAAATACAAGCAGAAAGAAAGAGAAAGAAATATAATGAACAAAAGATTGAGCAAACTCGAGAAGATGAGAGAAGTTGTTTTGGGAAGGGAAGACTGTAGAAGAAGAGGGAGAAGGCACAGAAAGAAAAGTAGTAAAATATCCGACACATAAAGAGAGGGGGCGGGGGCGAGGATAGGTAACCTGTGCCGCTTTTGTCGTGGAGATGATGTCTCTACAAGAGAGGCTGACTTGCTAGGGGGGGGGGGGACGCGATTTCGGAAGGCGGAGGAGAGAAAGAGGAGGAGGCTATCGACGCGGCTGATGAAGCCGACCCAAACCCCCGCTCTCTCTCTCTCTCTCCTCTCTCTCTCTCTCTCTCTCTCTCTCTCTCCCTCTCTATTTTCCGCTTGCCCTTTGCGCTCAACCCCGTTTTTACCCAAGCAAACTGGACTGGTAAACGGGGAGAGAGGCCCTTACTAAAGACATTCATACACACGCGTGTATGTGTGCATTGCAATTTGACGGTAGGATGGGGAAAAAACATCCCTAACAACACATAACTAAAACTATTGCTCGTACATTGTTTTTTTTTTTATGCATTTTTACTTACTATATATTGTAACAGCTGCCGAAAAAAAAAGTTAGATTATTTTTTAAAAAATTTTAATTTATTTTCGGTTGTGGGAAATGAGAAGATACACAAGGCAACAGAAAACAACCCGTACCCCCGCACCCGCCTTCAACTTGAATTGCAACTGAAAGCAGAAATCAGTTACATTGATAATTAAAAAAACAAAACAACGCAGCACTCTCTCTACGCGAGACAGCATTTCAACGTCGTCTCTATTGCAGACACATTCAGAGAATGATTAATCTGTTTGTTTGATACATTAAAAAAAAAGAAGGGAATTTCAGTGTAAAAATACGCGTACTTACGCGATTATCTGACACTGGATAAAACTTTTTATTATTTATTAATAGTTTCTACAATTCCCCATGTTGTTCTGAGATCGGATTTGGTTACTATTTTATTCTTTTGTTTCCTTATTTATTTATTTATTTGTATGTTTGTATTATTTACCTAAAACACCAGCCAGGACTGGTGACAGTTTCCTCTGGAGATTACGAAAAAAGTATCCTTAAGACTTCCCCAATTGTTCTTGCTATATTGGAAAAAGGGGGAACAAAACTGAACATTAATTTTTACAAATAAAACTTTTGATGGACGAATTAAAAAAACAATTATCAATGAAAAATTCATCCTAATCGTGTTTTCGTCCTTTCGGTTTAATCTAACCAAGAAAAGTGTTGTTTTAACAAGTCGTTGCTTCTTCTTCTTCTTCTTCGTCTTTTTCTTTTCTTCTTCTTCTTCTTCTTCTTCTTCTTCTTCTTCTTCTTCTTCTTCTTCTTTTCTTCTTCTTCTTCTTCTGAAACCAATGAATGGAAACGAAGATTTTTGGATATTATTTACCCAGGATTTGATGCCAGAGAATTATTATTTTGTCTGGGACGACGCGCACGGCTTTGTTTTCCTGAAACTGAAAAAGGTAAGTGTAAATGATATATAAGTCTTTATTTCTGTTCATTTAAGTTCACCAACATATAAAGTGGAGTTTATTTTAAAATGAATCATTTTAAATTAGCAAAAAAAACAACAAAAAAAACGGCCCGGGAACGCGTTTAAGTACCCAACGTATATTTCATGTCAAGTTATATTTCTCTACTCTTGTTTTAGCATGAGTTAAAGGGTCACTTTTACATGTGTACAAAGAGAACTGGAGTAATAATACTAGTACTAGTGGTACTACTACTACTACTAGTAGTAGTAGTAGTTCTTACAGACCCTTTACTCCGCAAAACATACGTATGTGACTGTCTAAATGTTTGACACCCACTTTTATGATATCGCATGTGTGTGTTTGTGTGTGTGTGTGTGTGTGTGTGTGTGTTCACTTCTTGAGTGCATAATCACGTAAACATTGAGGAAAAACATAAAGAACAGAATTAAAGGCTTTTTAGTGCGTGTGTGTGTGTGTGTGTGTGTGTGTGTGTGTGTGTTGAAAAGAAAATTAATACAACATAAAAATGGAACCCCGTTTATTTAAAATGGTTAACGGAACACCGTCTCTAACGGGGAATCTCTTTAAAGATCTCTTCTTTCCTCTAGTAGTAGTAGTATTCATAATAATAATAATAATAATAATAATAATAATAATAATAATAATAATAATAATAATAATAATAATAATAACAACAACAACAACACACTTTTCGTCTCACTATATTGGTCATTCATTTTTCTTTTTATTGTAAATTTGCCAGGGTCAAACAACCCATTTGAAAACATGTCAATATAGTAATAATAATAATTATAATAATAATAATAATAATAATAATAATAATAATAATAATAATAATAATAATAATAATAATAATAATAATAATAATAACAACAACAATAATAAATGTCTCCTTTTATCGATTATAAAACGTTCCATTTCAACATCGACTTTTTCAAAAGAAGGCAAACACTCAAAAAGAAAACAAACAAGCAGTCAAACACCCCCATGCTCAAATCAGTTGATTTTAGCTGAACAACTTTATTTCAAATTGTTGAAATATCATTTTTATCTTTCTCACTCTAAAACTTTGATAATAAGCAGTCGTGTGCATAGAGGTGACTGTGGTCCTAGGCCTCTAAATTGGAGGGGGAACCTAATCACGTTCAAACTATCCCCCTTTCTCATAATATTTCATCAGTACTAAGACTTATGCTTGAGTCCTTGGGGCATACAATCAAGGAGTTGGCCCCGGGCATCACCAGACCTCTGCATGTCACTGATAATAAACAATAAGAAAATCTTTTTTTTTAAACTTTTTACTCATTTTCAGAAATTATTAATGCTGATACAACACACTTTTCGTTTCACTATATTGGTCATTCATTTTTATTGTAAATTTGCAAGGGTCAAACAACTCATTTGAAAACATGTCAATATATTTTGACAACAACAAAACAGTTGGTGATCTGTACATAAAGCTACAAAACCGGTTTTAAGTTAAGAGAATGAATCAATTTATCGTTTATTATTGTAACCGAGATCGAAATTGTGGTCTCATCGAATTCGGTCGAATATGTGGCCGCCGACTGGCCGCTCGTCAAATTGCCGGCCACAATTCTATTCATAGCCACGAAATGCAAAGGAGGAAAATCATAGCGAAATTTGCACCGTGTGATTTCTACTAAGAAATGTATATGCATGTCAAATGATGTTTACTCGAAAAGAGGACAAAATGATTTAACTGGATTCAACAACTTCTAGGGAAAAGTTGGGTTCTTTTTCGGTAGATTTATTTCATCTAATTAGTGCCAATTCATATTAATATGCAAAATTCGTTGACGAATTACTATTTATCTACCTCCCACAAGGTAAAATGTGACACAAGGTCGGGAAAGTGGGATTAGATAAGCCAGGGCTCGAGGTGAGTATTCTGGCCATTTAAAAATTGCCTGGGCAGCCCCGTCGGCATTCCCGGTAGGGCGCCTCAGGCAGTAAGCAATAAACTTACTCCTCTCCAAAGAGGGGAGGCAAAGCCTGGGAGGGTGCACCTCCTAGAACTGCACAGGACCAGACAACCCCCAATAGACCGGCGTAAATCCAGACCCAAAGGCCAGGACAATACCAGTTTATTAGGTGGGGTAAAAATACCCCCTTGACGAATTGGGTAATACTAGATGTTGCAAATTGATTGCATAATAGTAGGTTTGTATTTAGAAGATCTATTTAAACTAAAATACCACACAACCCCAACAATAAGTGCTGAGATCAGATGTGTCCGGTAATCCGAAAACTAACCCAATATGTGTTCTATAATTAGCAATAAATACAGAGATAGTGTAGCGAAACACGTTCCTGTTGGCGGTATTTTTCTACACACAAATATAAAAAGTAATGCGGTGTGATCTTCGTGAAAAGCTGATGAGACTTTTCGTATTTCCATGGGTAGCATTTGGCTACGAGCAAAATGTAGTATCTGTTCCGATAACATAAATAGCATAAAATAAAACCGAATTTTAAAATATCCTATTCAAAAATAATCATTTTAATCGATCACAATTTTGTTGATAGTTTTTTTTACAAAAAGAATGAATCTTTCGAAATTTGAAAGAAATTTGGAAGCATTTAAATTATCGAATAGAAAGTCATTTCTGCTTTTTACATTGTCAGCAAATCCTTATGTATAAACAGATTGAAAGTTTTGGAAATTGTTTACATCCAATAATTTTATAAATAGAGATTAAAACATTACCGTAACAGGATTAGTCATAGTTTTATAACAATTTGGTTCAATTAATAATTTAATGACCAAACAATACCGTAATAATTAAATTGAACTTTCAGAATCCTAATTTAAATAATAATAATAATAATAATAATAATAATAATAATAATAATAATAATAATAATAATAATAATAATAATAATAATAATAGTAGTAGTAATAATAATAATAATAATAATAATAATAATAATAATAATAATAATAATAATAATAATAATTTGATTAAAAAAACAGCATATAAAAACAAAAAACAAAAGTGAAACAAAAATAGAAATAAATTTTTAATGGCCAGAGTGCTCACTTTCTCGGGCGCTGGCTTTTCAAACTCCACTTTCTCGACCCGACCTTGGGTCACATCTTACTTGTGGGAGTAAGATAAAACTGGCCTTGTGCCTAACCTCCTGGAGAGGAGGTAAATAAATACCCACTAGCCGTTTTCACACAAATCATTATCAGTGAGTTCTCACCGACAAAAACCATTATTGTTTTCTGGAGTTTGAGTGACAAAAAGTTTCCCTAGATTCCCATTACTGTCCGCTTCTTTCGATAAGCGTTGTAAATCATTTAGTGTCATCTCGCAACAGCCGTTTACCATTGATTTCTCGCTGGTATCGCAACAGCCGTTTACCATTGATTTCTCGCTGGTAATGACCGTTGGTCTTCTCTGGAATTTGAGTGCCAATAAGCATCCCCAGGGTCCCAGTACTCTTTGAACCCTTCCAGTGGAGATCTAGTTAGTGTTCTCTCTCCTCAGTATTCCCATTCTCCTTGAACCTTCACGGCCGTGTTGTATCATGCCAGCCGAGGTTCGTGTCACCACGTTTTGAGTGTGTTTTAAGAGGAGCAGGTGTCAGTTTATGAAGGTGTCTATTAGTTTCAGTTCCTCCAGGTTTGTGTGATTTTATTTCTTTCTTTTTTTTGTTCTATTTTTATTTCAAGTTACCTGTGGATTGTTAACGGTTTTCGGATTCAAGAATTTTCCTTAATATTTCGGTTGTTTTCATCATTGCCCTGCGTTTTGATGGTCTCAATCTTCCCCTTGATTCCAATTTCTCCTAGTCATAATCATTATTAAATTTGTGTATTTATTTCAAAGAATATGATAAAACTTTATGTTTAATTCTTCCTAAAATTAATACAAACTTGTAATGTTCATTCTTCGTTAACATTAAGTGTTTATATCACATTTACAAATAATCGGTATGTGTGTATGTAATACCATAATGTTTTTGCCTTATATATATATATATATATATATATATATATATATATATATATATATATATATATATAATTAGAAAATATTTGTTTTATCTATATAGTATACGCTTCATCCTTACGGGAATCGTCAGTGTAGAGATGATTATTCAAACCCGTCGCACGACTCAAAACCCCGGAAAACAAGTCATGTTTTTAACTCAAATTCCAACGCTTTAGCCCACACGACCGCCATGAGCAAATCAGCAATAGATTAAACAACCTATTACAGGCAGCCGCCGTAAAGAGCGTTCGACTGCTGAATATATATATATATATATATATATATATATATATATATATAATCTTTCTTGGTGGGGAGTATTCGCAGGTTTGATACGTATCTGGTTTCGTTACTACTCTCCATGATGATGATGATGATGATGAATAGCACTGTACTGATATGAAGCAAACAAGAACAACTGTTGCAAAAAAGTCGTATCATCTTCAAATCATTTTTATTTAGCTTTTGTTATTTTAACAAAAAAACAGAACACTTTAAGATCACTTACACTTACACTCGAAGTTATAAGATTCCAGAAAGTAGTTTTCTATAAGTTAGTCAGTGGTGTGCTTTTAATTCTAAGTGGCTAAGTAACACTAAAAAATCGTGAGTTCAATTCCTAGTTACAGCGTTCATTTGGGTTTTAACTTTTGTGATTACTTATGGATTAACACTAGTAATCTTCAGATTATCAAAAGGAAATGTTGAAAAATTATTTAATTTTTATGAATTGGAAACATTTTCCTATGATAAATTTATCATAAATTATTGTTACTCTGAAGTTAAGTTTGTGTTTTTTGTTAATCAACGTTCTCTGACTTTCCAACCCATCATGTTTAGCCGATCTCATTTTTGTACACGTTTATACTAAGGCTCAGCTCTACTGATGACATTTGTCAGAATTGGAAAATATTCTTTTTGTCATGATTTTAGACTGGGGATTCTCTTCCAGATGCACAGCTATGCCAACGCGAGTCCGCTCCCGACAAAGGTCGGTTTTTAATTAGGGGGTAAAAACCATCTCTCTAAAAAGGGTCACTTTGGATTAGTCCTAAACTTTTCAAAAAATGCCTCAGTCTAAAAGAATTCCTCCTTCATCGACTCAGGACGTAACAGATACTACACTTTGAATGATTTATTTGCACACAATATAAAAATTTACATTCAATACAAATTAGGCACAAGGCCGTAAAAAGTGTGAAAAAATGGGTGTCGTTGGCCATCTTTGGTCTATAGTGATAAAAGTGTCTATCCTACTTTAAACTAGAATCATCTTAGTCGCCACAATAGCACATTCACACTAGGGGTCGTCCTACTTAAGCTATCCCCAATTGGTATGAAATTTTTATTTTTCATAAATATGATTCAGATACTACACTTTGATCCTAGCCCCCAAAAAACAATCGACAAAAACTAAAAACAAACAAAACACACAAATAAATTTCTAGCGACTTCTTCATTCTGTTCAGGCAAAAGATTAATAAATGTAAACTCAGCTGGGGACAAAGTGATGGGTTAATGTTGTCGCGGCGGTAGTATACCGTGTTCATTGTTTACAAAATTCAAACACGCATTCTTCAAAAACGTAGGCTTCTAAAAACTAAGAACAACTTTGCCCTTGTACTTTTCCGTTAAGAGCACCAGCCGTGGTAAATATCCACTCCTCCTGCTACTTTACGGAAAGATACAAATTGGTCAGGTTTTTCCCATGATTATCGATCGCACACACATTTCAGCTTCCTACATCGCTTTCTCACCCTAATCTGAAATACCAGCATCTAAGAATTGGCCGTGATTGTGTAAATACGGTCATCCAGCATCACAGCTATTTTTTACCGTAATAATTTCGGCCAGGAATTAATTTCAGTCGTTTCTTTATTTCATAGGATCGCCGGCTGTAATGCCCTTTCTCATAAATATATTCTGTGGATTTTGGCACGAAATTTTGACTTAGCCAATGATGTCAAGAGACTCTAAGAATCCGACTAAGACTCGCTCTTGTCTAGTCGTCGAGCTAGAAGCAGAAGAAGAACTCAGCAGCAGTCAGGTCTAACTCAAACTACTATATACAATAAACTTTTACACTTTGCTACTGCCTGATCCATCCACCTGACTCCAATCTGTCTCTCCAGTTTATGCTCCTGCCCCTGCTCCGACTCCAGCAGCTCCAGCTCTTTCCACCAGCCCCGGTTCCTGCAGCTCCGGATCCCTGTTCCAGGACCCTGTTGACATCCGGCTCCCTTTTTCAGTGCCTGTCGTTGTCCATCTTCAATTCCAGTACCCTGTTGACGTCCGGCTCCCTGTTCCAGTGCCCGTCGACATCCAGCTCCTGTCCCCAGGACACGTCTTTACAGACCGGACCGACCTGGGGCACTTCACTATACCTTAGGGACGTCCAGATTAAACCCCGCGAGACGTCCTCTTTTTAGTTCCCGTGAAGTCACTCCAGCCTTGCCAGTTTTCCAGCGACGTCATCCAATCAATTTTACTCCAGTGCTTCGTTTTGTACCTATGGTGCAATAAACACAACCTTTATTTTTAAAACAGTTCATCTGTGTTCGTCCTATCCTCTTTGTCATTTTTCGTTGTAAGGCCGATCCCACATCAATGATCGGTCCTGCAACACTGCCAACGTGCCTCTTCCGCTTGGAATCCGACACCGAGTCAGTGTTAACGAACGCTCACCAATACTTAACGACACTGAATTTTTAAAACTGAACACATTTTTTTCTATAACTTCTTACTTTTATGTTCCATTAAGATAAGTGGGCATTTTATCAACGACTAGCTCAAGCGCATTTCATGGAGATATTCAACAAACAAATGAAATAACTGAAGGAGATTGTCATAGCAATAAAAAAGCGCCCTCTCTTCTGTGTTGATATTTCATAGAGTTTTATCTTTATTGGATAATTTCATATTTAAAAATGTTATGTTCTTGTGCAAATAAAAAAAAAGTCTCATTCTAAATAATGCATTCTCTTAAAAGTCTTTCTGGCTAATAGACACTTGCTCAACTTCTAATAAATAATACACGTCTTCATCTTTTTAATTAAAAAATATACCGAACACAGGTTTTTATATATTTTTTCTAAACATCTAATTTTTCTTACTTACTTGACATAGACAATGAACGTTTGTTCTCAGTTTCACATATTAGGGCGCGCTCCCCGTTTTTTTTTTCAAGCATATAATCTAAATGTACCAGACTTTTATACTAGTTATATATAGAAAGGCTGTTTCGGAATAGCGTGTCAAAGGTCTTTTTATGTTTGGAATTTCTAAAAATAAAAGGATTAAACTACTAAGACTACGGAAATTCCAAACGAAACGGTGCATAGACTCTATTGAAATAATGCCAAATATTCCAGAACTAATGACACTGAAATATTTAGGGTTAAATATATTCGAAAATATTAAAATCAAAAAGTTAAAAAAATATAAGTGAAAATAAAAGAAAAATGATTACTCACTGTACAAACTTCTTACAATTACTTATATTGTATAAATTAATTACTTATATTGTATAAATTAATTACTTATATTGTATGAATTAATTACTTATATTGTAATAAACTAATTACTTATATTGTATAAATTAATTACTTATAGTGTATAAATTAATTACTCATATTGTATAAATTAATTACTTATATTGTATAAATTCAAATACTTATTTTGTATGAATTAATTACTTATATTGATATATTAATTACTTATATTGTATAAATTAATTACTTATATTGTATAAATTAATTACTTATATTGTATGACCTAATTACTTATATTGTATAAATTAATTACTTATATTGTATAAATTAATAACTTATATTGTATAAATTAATTACTTATAGTGTATAAATTAATTACTTATAGTGTATAAATTAATTACTTATAGTGTAGTCGATATCAGTTTTTTTCATTTTGCAGCAATTAAAAAGCTTTAGGATTTTTCTTTATCTTTTGCATTGTATAATGTCACTCCTCTTCTTGACTCCAATTTCTTCTACACTGTTTCCAGTTTTGTTGGATAATTATTCCGAGTTCTGCTACACTTATTGGTTAGTTTTCATGTTCCATATTTACTTAAACTCTCTGGCAAGATTAATTACTTAGCTTTCTTTTCTCTTTCAGTATAATTCCGCAATCTGCTGGTGCAGCAAAATCATCTGTTTGTCTTTTTTTCTCTCGTTGATTATTCTCGTTACTTTGATGGGTGTCTGTTAGTATTTCCATTTCACAAAGAATGTTTTAGTTTCTGTTTTAATACATTGGTCCCGGCTCGTGTGTCTACCTTTTGTCTGCATGTACAAAGTATTGTCTATTTTTATGTACCTTTTGGATTAGCTTTTTTTAAATTTTTATTTATATTTACCCCAAACTAGACACATTGGCACTAAGACGTAAGTGGTTAGTAGGGAGTTGTGCAACGAGATGTTTGTTCACATTACATTTAAATTTTTGCATGTTGGTACAATCGGGGAAACAGGGGGCAGGGGGGATTTCCAAAGGCAAGCAGTTCGAGGAAAGAACCTAATAGAGTAGAAAGCTTTCCGGCATATGGGGATGTATACAGTCAAGGAGTGGGATTTTTCTGATCGTCGGTTTGGTTGGGGGTCTTTGCGTTAAGGAGGCACAAGTGCATCAAGTTGGTCAGAGTACATTCCATTGAAGTACTTGTAAAACAAGCACAGGGATGCAACATTGTGGCGATGCAACAGTTGCTGGAGCTTAGCAGACAATGTGGAACTTAGAGGCTCTTTTTTAACCTGTCTAAGAGGGAGAGAATTGTGTGGTTGGTACACCAACCCAGATGTGACAACAATACTCCATACATGGGTGAATGATGGCTTTGTAAAGATATAGGATACTGGCAGATGAGAGAAATTCTCTGACCCGGTATAGGGCGCACACAATCTTTGCAACAGACTTGACAGTATCTTCTATGTATTTTTCCAGTTCATGTTACATGTGAATGGTAGGCCGAGGAGTTTAAATGTTAGACTCTCAGGTAGGATGCTATTAGCCATGGCGATCGGTGGCTGGAAAGGTTTCTTGTAATTGGTAAAGGAAAAGAGTTTTGTCATGGTAGCATTAAATGTGACCATCCATTTTTGACCTCATTTCACTACAGACTGGAGGTTATTCTCTAAGGATTCAGCAATTGCCTTGGATATGTGCGCGTTCATTTTGCCTAAATGTCGAGAATAGAGCGTGGTGTCATCAGCAAATATGCCCATCTCGGATGCAATTGCATCAGAGAGGTTGTTTAGTCGTTTATGAAAATCAGGTATAATAAGAGTCCAAGGATCGATCCCTGGGGCACACCTGCATTAATGCTATGTTGTTTAGATGTACAGGCATTAAGGACAACCTGGATCCTTGTTTTGGGTTAGAAGGATCTGATTATATCAAATATTCGTCCAGTAATACTGTACGAATTAATTTTCATGAGAAGGCCTTCATGCCAGACCTTGTCAAAGGCTTACGATATACCAATTGCTACCTCCTTAGCTTCACCTGCCTTATCCAGTGTATGCTATATGTGTTCAGATATGACCGTTAGGATATACGCAGTAGAACGGCCTTGTCTAAATCCATACTGTTGGTCAGAAAGAAGTTTAGCATTTACTAGGTGGTGAACTATCGCTAGATGATTAATTATTCAAGGATTTTAGCGAACAGCGGAACTTGCTACATTTACTTATGATGTGGTTTACTGTTTCGTTACTTTGTCTACAGAGTCTGCATTTGCTGTTTTATCGTGTTTATCTTTCATATAGTATTCTCTGATCGCATTGTTTTGTGTGGCTACCATTTTTCTTTTCAAGTGTTCTTTTCAATGTGTTTTACTCATGTGTAATTTATTTGGTCAGTCTTATGAACAGTCTTTGCTTTTCATTGTTTCTCACCTTTTTTACTCTCATTTCACTCTTCTTCATATTA
The DNA here is from genome assembly GCA_963556195.1 of Sepiola atlantica. Taxonomy (NCBI): domain Eukaryota; kingdom Metazoa; phylum Mollusca; class Cephalopoda; order Sepiida; family Sepiolidae; genus Sepiola; species Sepiola atlantica. The sequence goes on along the minus strand of OY744521.1, from coordinate 179,628,524 downwards.
TTCATCCCTGTGCTGTTTTAGTACTGGTAATTAGACACTGTATTTTGTGTTATGCGCCTCTTTAATTGCATCATCTACGTAGTCTTCAATATTTACGAGCCCTCCTTCACACTCTTTCCTTTTTACATAGAATCAGTCAACACCAACTTCAAGTATTTTATGACTAGACATTTTCAAATGAATGAAAAAAAAATGATTTAATCAGAAAACTATTATTCCATTATCTTTGAATAGGAATGGATAGTGTAGTATCGGTTTTGTTGTCATGGGAACGTTATCCCAGAAATTACCTCCTCATTTTAAGGGGAAAAGGGAATCCTCCCAGGTATTACTAAATACTTTGGGGAGGGGTTAGTGTAGTATCTGTTCTGTTTCCGTGATACTATACACGCAGTCATTACGTTCTCTTTTTATGGGGGATCCTCTCAGATATTACCTTCCATTTGAGAAAGGGTGGTGTAGTATCTGTTCTGTTGTCATGATACCATCGTACCAGGCATTACCTCCTTCTTTGGAGGGGTAGTGTAGTATATGTTTGTTCATTTAATGATGATACTATTCTGTCAAGCATTACCACCTCCTGTTGTTGTTTCTTTGTGTGTGGGTGGAGGTGAGGGTAGATCCTCCCATGTTTTACCTCCTCCTTTGAGGGGGTAATGTAGTATATTTTCATTCG
>OY744521.1:179370348-179622848 GCA_963556195.1 Sepiola atlantica | reverse complement strand
ATATATATATATATATATATATATATATATATATATATATATATATATATATATATATATATAACAGTTCTTTTTTAATAATCAATTTCCCTGCTTTAGCCATTCGATTGAGTCTTGTTTTCCCGCTTACGTCACTTTAACAATAATTATATTTCAAGACGATAAATATAATTTAAACTGATTTAAATAGACAATGAAATAACTTTGTTTATATATTAATTTTCAAATTGTTTTGCATTTTTGTAACACTTACAAAATTAATTATTAAATCAGTTTTTAATTATTCATCGTTTTGTTTTTAGTTTGTTGATTTAATTGCTATTTGTTTGTTTCCTTAATTCATAATTACAGTTCCCTGGCTTTTTGAATTTCAATGGTATTTTTTTTTTCAAATAAATAATTCAAAGTGTAGTATCAGTTCAGATACTACACTTCATCTTTTCTGTTCTCTAGACTGAGTCAATTGTTATTTTGTCTCAATCCGTAGTGCTCCTTTTTGGAGGCTGAATTTACTTGTGTGTCTAACTGTACCCTCGTGGAGAAGCAAGTAAATAGGAACACATGTAATTACATACATCGTAACAAACAATATTTTCTACATAACAGACGGGTTGATATTGTAAATTTAAAAAATATATAATTGGCATTGCTTGACTTTGCATGTTTTTATTTTAATAACGTTACTAAAGAAAAGTGTTTTTTTAGATTGTTCACAATTAAAATAATAAACGAATTTTAGTCTTTTAAATCAATAAAACAATTCACTTTAACGCAGAAACAACGAAGAACATAACTATTCATTTAAAATTTATTTTTGTTTTTATTTTTTAAAATTAATTAAATAAAAAAAATGATATTGAATAAAGTTTAGTTTCAGTCTAAATCGAATTATGTTCCTTTCTTTGTTTTAATGCAATGTTTAAAGTTTTTTACAAAAGCTACTATTCAGAATCTACAATCTGTCGTTTCGGCGTTTCGCTTGCCTCAAAGTGTATGACGTCATTTCCGATCAAACAGGCTTATTAACGAAGGTCACGGTTCTGCTCTCAGTATTGACAGTGTCACTGTGACCTTGATCTTAGCGGATCAAATACAAATTAAGATATACAAAAAGTATTTATAAATACTGAATAATTAATTCATGAATGATAATTATCATGTTAACGCCCTTCTCGCAATAAACCAGTAATTTACATCATGAAATACTTGCTAGTATCTAGAGAAACGTACATGAATTTTTCATTTCTATAATGAAAGGGAACAAATTAAGAGCTGTGATACATCGAACCAGTTTGTTTGTGGATGATTACACATATGCCACCATCCCTTCGTGAGCTGAGCACTGTTGTAAGTGAAATCACCAGCTGCCATTAGCGATAATTCAAAGCTCTTCGATAGCTAATAAACGATAACATTTCCATCGTGGCTTCTTTTTAAATTCCTCTTAATGAATTGCATACATCATCATCATCATCATCATCATCATCATCATCATCATCATCATCATCATCATCATCATCATCATCATCATCATTTCTTTTTGTCCAGATTAACTTTTGTTTTTCTAACTCGCAAATACAATCAAACTTTAACAGATAAAAAGAAACTTAGTTTTTGTAAATGCTTGATTTTACGTAATGACGTAGTTTTCGATATTAGAAAAATCGGTTAAATTTTAGTATTCCGTATAATAAAATTCACAAACTCTATTTTTAATTACCATTTTAATCATCAAAATAGAAAATTTCATGTATCTAATTAAAAGAAGAAAATTCTCTTCTCACATAAGAATACACTCTAGAATGTAAAAAATTTACTAATTACAAAAAATTAAGAAATTTTAAAGCAGATATTTTTCAAATAATATATACAATCACTTTTTAAAAATGAACAGAAATATAATAATATGGTATTTATTTCACATTTTCTTTTCATAGATATAACATGGATACATTGGGATTTCACTTCTTTTGTACGAAAATAAAAATTTCTTTTTCAAATAGATTACCTTTGAGTAAATTGAAAAAAATAAGTCTTCCGCTCTTTTTATTATTAATGTTTAGGTAAATATAAAATGGTGGTGAAAAATGAGAAACTTTTTAAAAGATATTTTTCATATTTTCGATATACAGTTCAATTTGTTTGTTTTTTTCAAATATATTTGTAAAAATTAATGAAATTGACTAAGTATTTGATTTTTGGTATAATTTTTTAAATTTCGCTTTATTTCGCTTTATTTCGCTTTATTTCGCTTTTTACGTAACAATAGCATTGTAGCTCGTTTTTATTTTTATTTAACAAAAAAAAATGTATTTACAAAATTCATCAGATTAAAATAAATAATTTTTATATTAGATATTTTTTAGCCATTCTTGAAAATACAGACAGATGTACGTTAAATTATTTTTTTTTATTTTAAGACGTTTTTACTTTTAGTTATTGTTAAGGGCTTTAAACAGCGGAAAATGTTTGTCATGTCCAGTAAAACATAATATTTGACATTAAAAGATGCAGCTAAATCCATTTTCGGATGTGTTTTTAACACATCCGAAAATGGATTTAGCTGCATCAACTAAAATCTTTCACATCATGTTTTGGCAGATTTATGAAAACAGATTATATTTCAAATGTATATAATCATATTCCATTCGTTGTGCTGTGCATAAGAATATATATATATATATATATATATATATATATATATATATATATATATATATATATATATATATATATATATATATATATATACTAAAGAAATATTTTAATTTGGCTGTTAATTTTCTCTTTGCAATTCCAGTTATCCCTGCTTGTATATTCCCGCCTCTTTCTCTATTTCTATCTCATATATATATATATATATATATATATATATATATATATATATATATATATATATATATATATATATATATAAAGAGGTCTATGTAGTTTGCTTGAAGCATTGTTTATTAGTATATAGAAATGTGATACTTAGAAGGCAATACAATGCAGAGGTGTGACGGATAGACACAAGTTGGAGCAAATAAGACATATAATGGTGGAACAAATTAAATAATTTCACCCTTAATACAATGTATGCATACACATATATATATATTTATTTATTTTTTCACAAACACATATATATATCTGTTTATCTACACAATGTTACAATGTTATGTAATACCTGTATAAAGATGGTCTGGTGGAAATTCCGTATTATATAATATTTCGGGAACTCTTCACTTCTTCAGAACCGTGCTCAACTCAAGTTCAAGCGTGCATATGAAGGTAGACGTAGGCTGCAATCTCGCAGAAAATACCGGTTAAATTTAAATTTCAAACCAGATTAAAAAAATAAAATAAACTTTCTTTTTTTCTTCTTTTTTTGTTAATATTTTAGTTATCTAGTTTTACCTTTATTAAACTTTTTATAATTTTTTTTTGTTTTTACTTTTTAGAATCTTTTCTTTTTTTTCGTTAAATTTTAAATTCTAATCTAAATTTAAACCAATATATATATATATATATATATATATATATATATATATATATATATATATATATATATATGTGTGTGTGTGTGTGTGTGTGTGTGTGTGTATTTCTATTTCTATTTAAACATTTTATATTCAAATATAAATTTTATAACATGAAGCAATTGTAATATCTCAATAGTGTAAGGCTAGAGCTATGTTGTATACAATATTTTTTATTTGATTTTATACCATATACAATGTTATGAAAGACAGATTCAAATCGTTTCACAAAATGTGTTTTTATTCAGCATACAATTGTTTCGGCTTACACCAAGATATTTGTAAAATGCTCCTGTCCATTTATTTCTTGGTGTGGATATTCTCAGTGCTAATTATATAAAACAAAGCAAAAACAATGAAAAAACAAGGCAAGCAAAGCCTAAATTATAATCAGTATTTATTATCAGCATCGTATCTTTTTTTTCAAAAGGAATTATCTCAATGTGTCTTAGTCGCAGCATGCTTTTCGCTGTTTGTATTTTCATCATCCATCATCAGCTTAAATATTGACTTAATTACTCCTAAATAAAGATATATATTTTCACTAACCGTCTTTTGTTGTTTCGCCCAACTATTTCCTTTTTCTTCAGGTTTTAGCCATCGATTTTTCCTTATTTTATATTCCCTTTCTCACATTATACTTTTTATATCCTTAAATTAGGTGATTTCCGTTTTACCAAGTCACCAGAAGTACACAGACTTATTTATTTCTATCCTTTCAATAATTAACTATAATAACAATATTTAGAAGATTATCGGTATTATTTAAAATATAAAAAAAAATGTTTTTATATTTAATCGTAAATATTTTTCACATGATTAATAAAATTAGCTATTTTATTTAACACTAACAACTTTCTTAATATTTTTTTTTCGCAGTCAGTAACTGAAATATCTCTCACGTGTGTATCCCTAGATGATTTTTTTAAACTGTATTAAAGTATAATATTTATGCAATTTTTTATTTAATTCTAATTTTATTTTATATATACTAATTCGCGATCTTTTATCTAATAAGGAAATAGAAATTTTACGTATCTGGTTTTATGTTTACCACGATTGCTTATTTATTTTAATAGGCACGGGTTTTACAACCCTCTTCTGTCAGGGTTCTAATACTATACATTCCTAATTTAAAATAATGTGATATGCAGATTTTTTTTTCTATATCTTCTATCATATTTTAAATTATATTACAATATCAAAATATATTTTTATCAATTCAATATACTATTACCTCATTCATGGTACCGATCAACCGAATTGCATTTCCCCTAAAGTGATATAACTCTTATTCTAATTTTATATATATATATATATATATATATATATATATATATATATATATATATATATATATATATATATATATATATATATATATATATATATATCAAATTCTTCATACGTACTTTCATGTAGCGGTTACAATGATTTATTTTATTATTATATATGGATCATAATCGCTATTCTAATTTTCGTATTTTTATCTGTAATCAGTAAATAAACATTCTAGCCAATTGTAGCACGTTATTTTGGCATAGTGAGATATTATTTTCTAACATTATACTTTTCATATCCATAAGGTAGGTGACTTCCGTTTTACCGAGCCACCGGAAGTACGCAGACTTATCTTTTTCTTGTCCTTTGGATAACTAAGTACAACAATGATATTTAGAATATTATCGGTAGTATTTGAATATATCTTTAAAATATTTTTTTAAATTATCTTTTTATATTTAATCATCAATATTTTTCATATAATTAATAAAATCAGCTATTTTATTTAACACTAAGAACTTTCTTACATATTCTTGTTTTCACAATCAGTAATTGAAATATCTCCCTTTTTGCTTTTTTAACTGAATTAAAATATAATATTTATGCATTTTTAAAAATTTAATTCTAATTTTATTTCATATATACTCATTCACAATCTTTTATCCTATAAAGAAGTAGAAATTTTATGTATCTTATTTTCCATTTACCACGATTGCTTATTTATGTTAATAGTCACGGCTTTTACTACCTATGTAAACAAATCTTTCTGTCGGGGTCATAATACTATGCAGTCCTAATTTAAAATAATGTATATAATAATGTGATATGCAGAATTTTGTTCTATATGCCTTATTTTATTTTGAATTATACTAAAAGATTTAAATATTTTTGTTTTTATCAATTCAATATACTACTAGTTATTATTCCGTTAGATATCGGACAATAACCTTGACAATGGTACCGATCAACCCAATTACATTGTTCCTCTTAAAATGATATAGAACTTATTCTAATTTTTATTTATTTAATCTATTAAATTTTTTATAGTACTTTTAATCGAGTGGTTACAATAACTTATTTTTATTATTATATATGGATCATAATCGCTGTTCTTATTTTCGTATCTTTTTATCTGTGATAAATAAACTAACACATCATATATACATATAAATATATATAAAAATATATATATTAATATATATATATATATATATATATATATATATATATATATATATATATATATATATATATATATATATAAATATATAAAATATATATATATAAATATATATATACAAATCGAACAGATTTTTTGTGGTACAATATTTTATCAAGCTTTTAAATAGGATGAAGGGAGTCATAGCGAGTCGAGGACAATATCACATGAAGAAGAACATAGAAAGGAAAATTATGGTAATATATTTAATCGTATGAAGACATTAGATTAAAAACTTTTAAAAAGGATAAGAAATTTCGACTAAACTTAGCAAACTAAATCCTAAGGTACCTTTTAACCGACACATTTTCAAGGAAAACATCGGCGAATATCGCTAAAAAACGGGGAAAAGAGTAACGTGGAGAGAAAAAAGAAAAAGGGAGCTAGTATATCGCCATTATAAATAGAAAAAGAAATATATAGACGTGATAGACGAAACGTATTTTTTAGAGGTCTCTAAATAAGTCAAATTTGTGAGACAACACTTTTTGCCTACAGATCTATGGCTTTCGCAAAAATAAAAATAAATATATTACTATAATTTTCCTCTCTTTTTTTCTTCATGTGATATTGCCCTCGACTCGCTATGACTCCGTTTATCCTATTTAAAAGTTTGATATATACATATATATATATATATATATATATATATATATATATATATATATATATATATATATATATATATATAAATAAATATATATGTATATATATAAATATATATATATATATATAAATAAATATATATAAATATATATATATAAATATATAAATAAATATATATGTATATATATAAATATATATATATATATAAATAAATATATATAAATATATATATATAAATATATAAATATATATATATAAATATATATATATATAAATATATATATATAAATATATAGAAATATATATATATTAATATATATGTATAAATATATATATATATATTTAAATATATATATAAATATATATATATAAATATATATGTATAAATATATATATATAAATATATATATATATAAATATATATATAAATATATATATATAAATATATATATATAAATATATATATATAAATATATATATATAAATATATATATATAATATATATATATAAATATATATATATAATATATATATATATATATATAAATATATATATATAATATATATATATATATATAAATATATATATTAATATATAAATATATATATAAATATATAAATATATATATGTATAAATATATATATAAATATATATATATATTAATATATATATATATAAATATATATATATAAATATATAAATATATATATAAATATATAAATATAAATATATATATATAAATATAAATATATATATATATATATAAATATATATATATATATATATAAATATACATATATATATATAAATATATATATATATAAACATATATATAAATATATATATATAAACATATATATAAATATAAATATATATATATATATATATAAATATATATATATGTATATATGTGTATAAATATATATATATATATATAAATATATATATATGTATATATGTGTATAAATATATATATATATATATAAATGTATATATATGTATGTATATATATATATATATATATATATATATATATATATATATATATATGGTCATTGTGTCACACAAGCGTCGATTACTATAACCATGTTGTTATGTTGATACTTCTGCGTATGTTATCCATATGTAGTCTATGTGTCTAGCTTAGCAGGATGAGTTTTCATTTGAAAATAACTTGTTTGAACGTCAGAACCGTTATCGTTATGGTTGGAGTATGGTAGTCGTGTAAAGGAGGGTTCTGAATATATCTTTTACTGGATCAGGAAACTAAAAAGAGAACGACACGACCATGGCGTAGTATTCTTACTTAAGAAACGGCTGGTTTCTAAACTCGGGAATCATCTTTGTGGAGTTTGCCTCTGGGTGATCAGCGTTATGCAACTGTAATTTTTGTTTATGCTCCTACCTCAACTAGTAGGTTCTTTTCATGAAAATCTTAAACGAGATATCCTGACAGCTCTACGAGATGATAAAATTGTTTTGCTAGTTGATTTCAATGCAGCGGTGGGTAGGAAATATCAAACATTGCATCTACTCGGACGTTATGGAGTTGTAAGTATGAATAAGAATGGGTTGCATTTACTGCAAATGTGTTCGGAGCTGGATTTAGTGATAACTAACACGTGTTTTCACCTAAAATATAAGAACACATGGATGAATCTACAATCTCAGCAATGGCATTTGATCGATTACGTCATCACCCGTAGATGCAACTTACAGGACGTCTGCAACTGTGAGTCAAAGGGAATGCCGAGTGGTGAACACATCATCCTCTGGTGTGCTGATATAAGGTTCGTAATTAGGCCGAAGAGGCGATTCGTTAACGTCAAGTGTCTTTGTAGAATAAATATTGTAAAGCCGAAGGACGAGAAACTAATCTAGATCTACAGAATAAGTTTGAGCAGATATCGTTTAATGGTACGTTGGAGTGTTTTAAGTGTGTTTATGAAACGGCAATAGATTGTATTAGGCTAACAAAAAGAAAGCATCAAGACTGGTTTGATGGCAATAATGTTCACATCGCACAATTGATAGAAAAAAAGCATGAACTTAACCAAAGGCGGATTAATAGCAGCTTGTCACCCCACGATCTGAAGTGAGAACTTAGACGGATGAAGGATAAATCGTGACGACGGAAGGCTCGTGATATTCGGTATGCTGCTGATGTTAAGGACATTAAAACAATGTATGACCCGATGAAAACAGTGTATGGGCTTAGCCATTCTAGCGTAACTCCATTAAAATCAAAGGATGACACAGAGTCGATTAGGAATCAAAGCAAGCTAATTGATAGATGGACAGAGCATTATACTAATCTGTTCACGAATCCGCCAATCATCAGCACTGATGTGATAGATAGCTTGCTTCAGAGGAAAGTGTTATTGCCGAAAAGGATTTTATTCCTGCCCCTAAAAAAGTGAAGGAGGCTATATAGTAGTTGAGATGCAGAGCACCTGGTGGAGATGGTATACATATGTTAGTCCTTCGCTGTGGTGGAAGATCATTGGAAGTTCAAGTTAAAAGGTTTATTGACAACATCTGGTTTGACGGGCACGTTTACCAAGATTGGTGTGACTCTATTATGGTCTCTTTGTACAAGGGTAAAGGGTGAAAAGATGAGTATGACAACTATCGATGCATCTCTCTTTTGAATGGGACAGGAAAGGTATTTACCAGAATAATATTGAATAGCCTGCATGCCTACATCTGTCCTTTTGTGCTTCCTGAGAGCGAGTGTGGCTTTAGAAGTACGGGTACCACTGATATGATCTTTACGGCGCGTCAAATGCACGAAAAAGTGTATTGAAACTCGTCTAGAACTATATAAGGTATTTATTTATTGATTTAACAAAAGTGTTCGATACAGTTAATCGAGATGCACTGTAGAATTTATTGGGTAAGTTTGGATGTCCCCCTAACTTTGTCAGTTTCCTTCGTGAGCTGCACGACAATATGAAAGCACGTATTAACTGCAATGGTTGCCTCTTTGAACCCGTCGCAGTTGACAATGATTTAAACAGGGTGATATATCTGCACCTACTTTGTTTTCCATCTATTTTGCTGTAACTCTGTTATTGGCTTTCACTAATTTTTACGAAGGTGTGTATATTTGATTTCGCACATCGAGTCGGCTGTATTATTTACAGCCTTCGTCAAGGGCATTCTCCACTGTTCTCCAAGACTTGCTCTGTGCAGACGACGTCGATCTCGTAGCTCACTCGCAGAACGATATGCAGGATATTAATGGATCGTTTTGCATAGGCGTGTAGAATAATGGGTCTTAAATAAGCCTGGGCAAGACAAATGCTATGTTTGTCCCGGCCCCTGGAAACCCGTATTAGGAACCAGATATATTGTCTGTATTGGATTTGTTTATGTATCTGGGTAGTGTAATTTCGAGGAATGGGTCATTGGATGCTGAGATAAGTAGACGTATTGAACAGGCTGGTGTGTCTTTTGGTAATTTGGAAAAGTTGGTGTGGGCACCACGTGATATCAGGCTGGAAACAAAGATCTCTGTGTATGAGGTCTGTATGGTATCAACTTGTTATATGCTTTTGATACATGGACCACTAGCAAAGCTCATATTCTCCTGATAGAGCGTTGCCATCAGAATTGCCTTAGGCACTTACTTAACACGAAAGTGTTGGAGCAAGCTGCTGTTCCAAGCATTGAGTCTCGTATAAGTAAACACATACTTCGTTGGGCTGGTCATCTTGTTCATCTTACTGATGACAGACTGCCAAAGTAGGTGAGTTATGGGGAACTAACTGTGAATACTCGCCCACAGCACAAACCGCGTAAGCGATTTAAAAATTGTCGTAAAGACGATTTGAAGTGCTTTGGAATTGATGTTGGAAGATAGGAGCGGGTGGTTGTAAATAGGTCAAAGGTTGAGGAAAGTAATTTTTGAACAGAGCAAGCTTTTTGAAAAGAATAAGATGAACCACCACCAGATGAAGAGAGCAGCGAGAAAGAGACGGGACGTGACACTTCCAGCACATGAGGGAATTTGGAACAGCTAAGATGTTAAGCTTGCAATTTGATAACTATGTCACGTGCCGGTATGTTGAATAACCAACGAGTGCATGTGCTGAAGAATCATGCACGGACAAAAGGTGGCTTGAATTATGGCATTCCTTCATATCATCACAACACCTGTCACTTCTGTGATATGGTCTGTAAAAGTCTAGCGTGCCCAAACAGCCATATCCATGCCTCTCACTGGAAGGTTTTACACTCATATTACATTGATACGCAACAAGTGATCATATTCGAAATCAAATAGACAGCGCCGCGATATATATATATATATATATATATATATATATATATATATATATATATATATATATATATACTGTGTATATTTCGGCAGCATATTTTCATTTAGGCAAATATTATTAAGTAACACGGAGTGTTTTTGCTTGATAAGATTTTTTTGATTTTTTCAATTTTCCGAATAGTCCATTTAGTATTTCGGTCGAATAGGTGCATGTAAGTTCCGTTAGTTTATTATTTATTTTTATTTTCTTTTTCGCGAGTACTTTCGATTTGACTCGTTAAATCATCTTCGGGTTATGTTGGTGTTAATGTCTTTACAACTATGTCTTTACTCTTGAGTTTTTTTTATCATAACGGTTAGTAAATTACAATTTGAAAAGAACGTCTATAATATTGAGATATTACATGCGAGCGTGATTACGTTCTAAGGGTGTGCAATATTCAAAAGTGTGATTGCTTAACGGCTAAGAATTTGATTACGTTCTAAGCACGTTCAAGATTCAAACGTATAATTGCTAAACAGCTAAGAATTTGGTACCGTTAATTACTACGCTAGACACTTTAAAATGTTGTGACTAGTTTCGTAATTCACCTTATTGATTGTGGGATGTTTATTTTTTAACGTAGAGGGGTTTCAAGAATGTTTAATCTTTTGATGTCGGTATCGTGATGTATTATTTTAGTATTGTTAACTAAGATGTGTCTATATTGAGAAGAGGGCAGTCATGTTTTTTTTTAGATGTTGGCAAATGGAACTAGTGTCGGAGACATGTAAGGTGAGTCTTTGAGAAATTGTTGTGATAGTGAAATCGATGTAACAATTAGTTTTATTATTGACGGAGATACATTCTCCCATGGCGTATTGAAACTGATATATTACATTGGTTCTTCCTAATGTATTTTGGGTCTGAGAAGTGTTATTTTTAACTACATGGTTTGATGTTTTCATTTTTAAAAATAAATGATGAATCTTATGTTATTATTAGAGTTAATGGTGGATATCTAGCTATGTATTATAATTTTAAGAGCTTTTCTGTCCAATTTAAAGTTCGGATGCATTTGGTTACAGCAGAATAGATTTATGTAGTGGGAATTATTGATCTGATTATTATTAGTAATGTCTGAGTTTCTAATCCTTAATTTCATTTGTTTGTCTGCAATATAATTGGGAAATTGATTATTAATTAGGACTTTCTTAATGTTTTTTTTAATTCGTTAAAGAATATTTTTGGTTGAAGAGATTAACTTTTTAATCATTGCAATTTTATATCGATATGGGCATTCGATTCTATAACTTAAAATGCATGTATTAATAGAGGTAGTTTTTTTATATGGAGATGTGATGAATGCGTTATTGTTAGAGTCAATGAGAACATCTAAAAACGGAATTTTGTATGAACGTTAAGCTCATGAGTGAATGTAAGTACGGAGTTATTTTAAAAAATGTATTGTAGTTTTTTTTCTCATCATTTTTGTCTGCTAAAATAATGATATCATCAACGTAGCAGGGATAAATGGATGATTTAGTAATTATATTAAATATTTTATTTTCGAGGTCAGCCATGTACAAATGACTGAAGGTCGGTTCCCATAGAAACACCGTCAATTTGGGTATAGATGTTTCCCTTATGGTCGTAGAAAGGGACTTCAGTTATGCAAATTAATAGTATATTTTTAAGTATTTAAGGATTAAAATCAAGATATAATAATACTAATACTTACGTCTTAAATCCTTATTCCAATTTTGATCAAAATCCATTACATGTATTTTATTCTAGCAAGTATTTACAATTTAAGACTTAAGCTTAAGGAGTCTAAAGAAGACATTACAATTCATGGAATATTGCTTAATTGGTGTCTAATCGTCAGACACTAATTAAGCAAGATTCCCTGAATTTCAATTTCTTCCTAAGACCCAATCAAATTCAATGCAAATCTGAAATATTTGAATTTCCAAATGGAAAATTGTTTCCATATTATGCCCCCTAAAACGCCTTTTAAATAATTCAAAGAAACTGAAATTTGTGGAATATTTATCAATTGATTTCTAATAACTATTCTTAACATTTCTCAAAAATCGCAGGTATCTGAATTTTCATGAAGGTTTCCACCCTCTTTGTATCTCCTTTGCATAAAACTAAATTAAACTAAATATAGCCCACATTACGACCCCTTATACATCGCAGCTGTGTTCCAAATATCATAATTATAGGTGAATTAGTTTAGGAGTGAATTATGTACATACATGATGTATATGAACATACATACATACGTAACTTTATATAAATAGAGATATATATTCCTCAAAATGTAAAACTTGCGTAGTTAAATTATATTATTTACATAGATTTCAGATTTAAATGATTAGGTCTAATGAAAAGGTGAATCTCATAATATAATGGCATTGATCAGATTTCATCGTGAGTCGTAATGACATCAGAAGCAAATATTAAAACCTACAGCTGTTACAATGGGAGTGTCCAAAACGTTATTTCGCTGGCGATTACATCCGTTTATGAAAAGGCGGTAATATTTAATGATGGTGTCATCGTTAATGTTGATGCAAACAAGTTCTTTTGGCCTTGTAGCATTACCTCCCTTTCTTGGCACAATTACACAGACTCACAACCAGAGGGCGTTTTGCAGACCAGAGTTATCTCTCCTTTGGAAACGCCAAGCGGTGTTACGATCAGGGGATGTAAAAACCGCTGACTGACGACACAATCCACCGACCTCCTCGGTCTGTTGGCTGCTATAAAGATTATACGCGTGCGCTCACACACAAGCACACTATTCTGGTACGTAATACTTTTCTCTATTCACACACACACATTTTTCTATTCATACTTTGTTAAACATATTCACGTCAACTCAATTTTATAGCAAATACCATGTGTGTGCTTAGACACACAATTCGGTACATAAACTTTTCGCCTCTACATAAACGCACACATCAATCTACTCACACTCTCTTTGTACACGTTAAAATTAACACAACTTCATAGCAAACCCATCCGCGTTCGCAAACAATAAATGTTTTGCTATATACTTCTTTGTTTTTGAGTTGTTACTTTGTTTTCATCGGCATGCTTGTATATTGAACACATAACAAATATATGGGAGTAGTGGCCCAAACACTCTTTAAGTGGTTACCTCTGACTGTATAAGTTATGACTATGTGTTGTGACCCTGTAAAGGGTCTGGAAGGAAAACACGAACTCGGAGTTTAGAGAAAAACAAGTATATTGAAAAAGTATAATACAACAAAGAACAAGGGTGGTTGTACGTCAGTCTTGACTATCAGTATAGACTATGTGTGGTTCCAACACTGAGAAGCGTGCGTTCCCAGTATTTATTGTGAGTTGAAGAGTTTAAGTAGTTCGTATAAGTAAGGTACCATAACACTATGCGACAAAGTTAAAATGTTGTACTCATGAAAAAACAAAACAAATAAAACAACGAATTAATTTTTTAAATGATAGAAAGAAGAACGGCAAACAAAAAAAAAACTTCATTCACACATTCTACTTCTCAACAGTGTAAGTCCATTTCACCCTCGTGCGAATTCGATAATTTCCATTTCACTCCCAACAAACGTCCTCAACGTAGATGGAATATGAAAAAAAAAAACATTACCCGTTTTCAACAATTCAAATTCGGAGACCGTTTCAAAAGTAAAAAAAAAGAAAGCGTTCAACAACTTGTCGATCCTATTTCCTTTTGCTGATTGCACGTGTGTAAAAATAAGAAAAAAAACTTATATGACGTCATTTCTTTTTTTTGCGTGAACACGTGCGCGCAACAAAAAACAAACCCACGGCGCCATATTTTTTTTCTGACCGCGTGGACTAAAATAATTATTAAAAAAATAACGAAGCAAATCAAACTCACGTCGCCATTCTTTTCATGTGACCACGTGATTCAGAATAATTAAACAAAATAAAAAAACTCTGAAACGCCGACCCCCCCCCCCAACGACAACAACAACAAAATGAGACAACATTTTTCTTCAACGAACACACATCGAATCTTTTCTCAACCAGCTACATAAAAGGCTATTTGTTTCGCGGAGCTACAAGAATCTTAACTCTGATATCTTTCGTCTGTTAAAAAAAAAAATTCACAGCTACACGGAAGAACGGCCACCTCTGGAAACAACAGCAAACAAGTATAAAAATACATGTCATAGCTTCACACTTGAGTACAAATTAAGTATCCAGTGGATAAGTAGTTCAATTAAAATTATCTATTGTCCCGTCTTCTTCTCGTCACGATTGATTATGATAATGGAAGATATTTTGTTAACGACTTTAAATGTTGCATTTTTATTTATTTAAGGTAACTAACCGTGGGGCGGGGCGGATCGATGTTCTTTTCGCATATCTTTAAAAAAAAATTTTTTTTTATTATCATCATCATCATCATCATCATCATCATCATCATCATCATCATCATCCTCCTCCTTCTCCTCCCTCTTCTCATCCAAAATTAATTTTGATACAGTTGTCTGTCTGGATGTTTTACGAACAATGATTAAAGTTATGCTTAAGTTAATCTGTTTACATATTTCTAAAAGTTATTCATAGTCATACAAAATATCAGTTAATACAAAATCAATGCTTCAAGCGGTTCCGAAATTCCTCAAACGTTACCGCGACTGTAATGGACGCATAGAAGGAACGACAAGATGTAATTGCTGGGTGAATGTCTTTAATAAAAACGTATGATACAACAGCCGATACTTCTGTACGCAATATTAGAAACACATGACCGACTGAACTAGCAGATTATAGTAATAATATTTCATCTCAGAATTTAAACAAATGAATACAATGAAAAACGGATTTTAAATCAGGAAACTTAAATGAGGAAATTTAAATCTTATTAGTGATTAACTTTATAGTTGTAAAATTGATGCGTGCGTCAACTTTACAGGGGAATCCAACAGTAAAGCAGAGTTTAGTTTAGAACTATGAACAAAAATTGTTATAGAAAAAATAAATTAGTTAAACTATAAAATAGAATCGGATTCACATTAGATTGATTGAATTGATCGCCGATTGCAAGGTCGATAAGTTTGAAAGTTCTATCAATCATTTTTTGCTTGATCAACCAACGGTGTCCCGGTTAATAAGCTCTTATAAAATGGGGTTCAACGTTGGGTTATTTGTTATTCCGATACGGACAAAAAAAAACGGGCAAACAAACAAATATGATGCCTCAATTATCTACATTTGCAATGGGCCTTTGACACGCACACGAATAATTAAAAGAAAAAATATGTATGCATATATTTTCTTTTAATAATACACATGGCATTAGTCACATACACATATATATGTGTGTGTGGGTGAGTGTGTTTACTCACATATGCATAAACATACGCATATATATATAATATATAAAATTAAGTCAGTCGGTTTCTCGAGTCTTGTCATCGATACATTCTCTCCCACAAAATCAATATTTCATTCTGAATAGCCAGTCGTTCATCTAAATATTCAGTCTGTTTTTAACATGAAAAAGAATTCCAATCGAGTTCATCGGTTACACACCCGGCCAATAATTTCCGTTGGTAAGAGAATCTTTTCGATATACACCGTAATTTTCATTGGCTAGTCGTTAATGTTCCTTAACCAATGAAATTGCTGCATTTGTTACAAATACGAACATTTTAAATGGCGTCCAAAATCTGTTCAGTGCGTTCACGAGTACACCCAAACTATTTCACTTGAACTATTAAGAGAGTTAACATTAAGCAATTAACCTCTTTTCTTATTCCGTGCTTATTTACTTCGTATTTTTAGTGAATACTTTAATTTTCTTCTCCGGCTCAAGGATGTCCTATTATTATCAACTCACTAGGAGTTCCCACACAGATCATGAATAACAACAAGTCTCCCAAGATTTGGGTAACTATTGGAAATGAGATTGCGTTATCGCAACGGTTGCTTACCATCAATTTCTCGCTGACAACAGCAATTGATATTCTCTAGGATTTGTGTAGCAATAAGCCTCCCTAAGATCCCAGTATTCTTCGCACTCTTTCAGTAGGGATCTGGTTACTGCGCCCCCCCCCCTCGGTCTTTCCATCCTCCTTGACCCTTCACGGGTATTGTCTGTGGTATCAACCGAGGCTGGTGCTATCACTTTTGGGGGCGGGTACAGTTTATGAAATGTCTTGTATATTCTATTCCTTTTGGGTTCATGTGGTGGTGTTTTTTCCATGTTTTTGTTTTATTTCTATTGCAACTTTTGTTTAGAATCATTAGAATGTCCAACATCATTTTCGCTTGTTTTTTTCCCACATTTTTTATCCTGATGTAAAATTAAATTTTACCTTTTAAATTCTTGCAAATGTAACTTTAATTCTGTGCTTCAATCGCTGGCGGCTTTTGCTTACTTTTAGAATTACATTAAGATTGCATGTAAGACGGTCGGTGAGAGATGGTGTGCTAGTCATGCCAATGTATGCATTATTCTCAAGAACCCATTGGATTAATTTCTATTAATAGATTAGCCTTTTTTGATGTTTTATAATAAAACAAGTTGGGGTTATTGTCAGTAGAATATATATATATGTGTGTGTGTGTGATGTTTTATATAATTTTTCCATCTTCTCTATAATTGTGGTGTATTTAATTGCAAAAAAGTAAATTGATATTATTAATATTATTGCAGTTACTATTGTGATTTTCACCTACCTCCCCACAAAGCTCCATCCACAAAATAGCTCAAACAATCTTCAACAATTCACTAACTGAAACCATTCTATCTTAGCCATTTCTAACTGGAGTCTTCGCCTCCTCATCCCCGAAGCATCATTCATCCGGGTACATGAACATACCATCAACCATGCCTGGTACGTCATAATAATTTTAATTCATCGTGGCACCATTGTACTACGTGCCGGAAATCGGCTCATGTGAGTAGACAGTACTAGCAAATACATGCATACACTAGAATAGTAATGCGCTGGTTCGCGTTGGAAAATATATAAAGAGTATATATATATATATATAAAACAGAAAAATATATTATTCAAGACTGAACATATCAATTGTTTATTTTCTCTGATATATTACACTGAAAGAGTTATAATCCCTTACATCCGGACATTTCAAAAACAATATTTTTTCTCGACAAAGAGATAGACCATCTTATAAAATATTAAATGTTATATAGTAATAATATGTTTACAAACATTATTTGAAATAATGATTGAAAGATTCTTTTCATATATATCATATAATTTAAAAGTATCTCTATAGAATTCCCGTGAGTATTGACTCACGGGAATTGTACAGAGATATTTTTTTTTAATTTTATATTTTTTAATTTGTTCCAATTTTTAATTTCAACTGTTACATTTTACCCCCCCCCTTTTTTCAAACGTTATAAAACCTCCCTAACACTAATTAAAAAAATATATATACATAATACTCTAAAGGAAACAACGTATCCAAACGAGAGTGACACGTGAATTCACATTTTAGAAACAGGTAACAACATAAGCTGAAGAGACCCAGATGGTTAAGTCCTTCTGAGCTTGAAATCGACGGTACTAATGTTGTATTAATATTTCTGTACCAATATATATATATATATATATATATATATATATATATATATATATATATATATATATATATATATATATATATATGTGTGTGTGTGTGTGTGTGTGTGTGTGCATATATATGTGTGTGTGTGTGCATATATATATGTATGTATATATATATATGTATGTATATGTGTGCATATATATATGTATATATATATGTATGTATATATATATATGTATATATATGTGTATGTATATATATATATGTATATACATATGTGTATGTATATATATATGTATATATATATGTGTATGTATATATATATATGTATATATATATGTGTATGTATATATATATGTATATATATATGTGTATGTATATATATATGTATATATATATATATGTGTATGTATATATATATGTATATATATATATATGTGTATGTATATATATATGTATATATATGTATGTATATATATATGTATATATATGTATGTATATATATATATGTATATATATGTATGTATATATATATATGTATATATATATGTGTATATATATGTATGTATATATATATATATGTGTGTGTGTATGTCAACCAACCACAAACAGCTTTTTCGTTGTATCATGACTTATGAGTTGGACTAGACACAGCGAACGCATCAACCGTAAGATTCGAAACTTAAACACCAGGCCACTACCAACCGTGACCAACTGGTGTTCGATGTCTTATAATTTAAGTGAACGAACCCGCTACTGAGATTGAGAAAATTATATCGATTAAATTAATTTATTCATTTGTGTACAAATCTTACTATACTGGTAATTCTTTCTACGGAGAAAAGTAGAGTGCCTCACTCATAAAGGAGTATATATATATATATATATATATATATATATATATATATATTTGTCGAGAAGATTGACGATGCATTTGCCTGATACTAGCGCCATAGCCCAACACTTAACTAACGACCACTCCTGCCCTCGATCAGAATTCAGAAACTTTTAGTAGAAAATACTAAAATCTTAGAATTTAGAACTAACAAACAAAAACTCCATATATTAGAAGCCTTATATATAAAAACAAAAAATAAAACTAATTAATAGAATTAACTTTAATATCAGTAATAATATTCTAAAATGTGTATAGCTCCAAATATAGTTTCGTACTTAGTACATAATTCCCGCCAAAAACCTTCTATAAATACTAACACATGGTCTATACCTGATTAACCTCATTCTCTCGAAGATGGACCCAGATGTGTCCGAAAGTACTTGGGAGACAAATCCAATCCATGGCAAATTCATACCCCAATTCCCCTCTGAAACTAAGATCCTGATTCGGACTATTGAAAGGATCTACCAAAGGATATCTAGACATGAGTTGTCTTTTATATTCAACAACACTTGCCAACAAGAGAAGATGCTGCCTATATATATATATATATATATATATATATATATATATATATATATATATATAGTAAAGTCAAAATATCTAACTTTAGTTGTATCCTAATGAGACAATAAAGGCCTTACCTCAATACTACAAAGATGGTTATTTGAATCAATTCAAGTCTGTCAGATACCAGTGAATACTGCAGGTGTAAAATTAATTCAATGGATATGACTTTAGGTCATCCAGAGCTCATATATTATAACTTTGAAGAATGAGACAATTATGATATAACATAATCCTTATTATATCCATATTATTATATCCATAAATTCAACATTAACAAAATATTTTGTTAACACATGTTTTTGAAACGTTTATTTAAAAAAAGTGTTTCTGTCAGCACATAGTAACAGAGGATGGATTCATCATCATTTCGTTATAAGTTTAATCGTGAAGGTGTTACATAACCACAAACACATTAAACAAGACCTTCAGACTATATTTAGAAATAGTATTATATGGCTTGATATGAAATTTGGAATTTTCCTAAAAAATACACAAAAAGGTCGTGGATTTCCACTTCAGCAACCATTCAGTTCAGTCGGTCAACAGGTCCCACCGAACATTATGTTTAAACAAATAATGTATAATTTCCTCTGAAAATACTATCAATTTGAACGGAAGGAAACTATCAGTTTTTTAAAATACAATAGCGTGCTCCGCTCACCAATGAAACATTCCCTCATCTACCAGAATAATTTCAATTCCTGTGACGATTTCCCAGAATATCCAATCCTGTCTGCAAATACTTCGAGAAAGCAAAACCTTAACGCTCTCCTGTCGCCAAGGGGGGTAATCACCCGATTGTAAGTGATAAACTGTCGTCAGGTCTCAATTTGCTGTAGAAATAATCTAGCGGTCAAGGGAAATAATCACGATTGGACACAATTTTAAATGTTAGAAAGCTAACATCAAATTTTATAGATATTTTCTTTTCAGCCTTTAAGCAATACGCTAACATTTCTACGCAAACAATTGAACAGTGTATTGTGTATTGAAAGTTCGCTTCAACGTTGTGCTACATTACATCAATCCGACTATCATTACAGTTTTTTCTTTCTTTTCTTTTTTCTCGATGAGATCTCATGTTCTGTGGTTAACCAAAAAAGGGTAAAATAATGTTATTTATTTTTCTTTTTTCTTTAAACTTTTAACAGAGTTTTTTTTCTTTTAATTTCTATGTAATATATGCTCTGTTATTTTAGGAAAGTTCCACGTACATGATCATACGATATCATAATACTTTAAAAATTCTGTTATAAACATTTAAACAAAGAAAGTAATACTATCTTTAAAAGCTATTGTATTTATTTACCCGTTCACCATCTCTCGTCGGCGAAACCAGAGTAGCTGTTCTAGTTTAGAAGAATGGTTTGAATTTAAATTTAGCCAGAACTGAAAAGTAGAATACTGAATAACGAATTTACCGTTACTTACCCGGCGATGAGATGTTGGTGGACATTTTAATTTTTCTTATTTGTAGCAAACACAGCTATGCGATTGGCTAATTGCCATAGATGATTAACCATTGAAATTTAGCAGTATATATTGTGAATTGTGTAGTACTAAAGTAAATATCGGGCCGGATATAGTATGTAATTGATGAAATCGGTTTGAATTTCAAGTTTTATATTTAAAGAACAGAGACCGATAACTGTCATAACTTACTGGCTAGTCAGAATAAAATATTGATTTTGTAGGGCAAAAACTATCGATGACAAACTTGGAGAATACAGTATATATTATATATTATATATTATGAAGCCAGCCTCCCGACATGGGTGCGCGATAGCTTCGGTACCAAAAGACACACGCATAAATGTGTTCAGTTAATGATTTCGTTCGCATATTTGTCTATGTTAGAAAATATTTTTACAATCATGCAAAAATGTTAATATGTTCTGTTAACGTACACGACTAAGAAAACAATATGTTTACAGTCATGCAAAAATGTTAATTCCTTGACTTGTTAAAGTTCTGTTGTGGCTGTGACAGGGAAGATTTCTTGGGGAATAATATCTCCTTTGGCCAGATGTCACTAGTCTGATGTTGTCGCTAACAAAAGCTGGAAGTTAAAGAATAATGTCTCCTTTTAACAAATGCAGTTGGAATCTATAATGTTGCGAACGTAGATGAAAGAAAGGATGTTTTTCTCCCAGTCGGAATTTCGACTTAGTTTAGATATGTAATGAAATTACATATAACGCAATTATTTTAAACAGTCTTGAATTTCCATTTGAAGCGTAAGTTGAGCGCGACTTGAAAGTGACTTCAACATTAGATAGGGATGTGCTTAGAAAATAATCCGTTATCCTTGCAGCGAAGGATAACATAGCAGACGGTTCTTCGAGGCAACATCAGAACTGGCGAATTCGTCTCCCACCCGAAATGACGTGGTTTTTGTGCAGACTCAGAAAAACGGTTTTCGATCTGTAGACGCGTGTATCTAGATGCGTCGTGGGCTGACCCATTCGATTCAAGTGAAAATTGAGATAGGCTAAGCGATGACTGTTCTTTCATGTTTCCAAACATTATGGTGTCCAGGGTTATAAAATCCCTTCGCCTACCAACGAGAGATGTTATTTCATGCAAGCTTCTCTTATTAATTTCGTATTCCGGTGAGAAAAAGAGGTTTTAGGTTTCAATAAAAATGAAAAGAGATATGCCAGGGGTTTGTTAAAATTAAAAGAACAATCTCTCTCTCTCTCTCTCTCTCTCTTTCTTTCTCTCTCTCTCTCTCTCTCTCTCTCTCTCTCTCTCTCTCTATATATATATATATATATATATATATATATATATATATATATATATATATATATATATATATATAACTTCCAACGAATGCCACAATATATAAAGTGCTAGAGGGTCGATACTAAAATCCTTAGAGCACTTGGGTCAGTTGAAATCTTTTTTTAAAGAATTAATTACTTAACTAAAATATGAACTCTTACGGATTCATATATATATATATATATATATACATATATTTGTGGCATTCGTTGGAAGTTATATATATATATATATATATATATATATATATATATATATATATATATATATATATATGTATATATATATATATATGTATAATTGGGCAGCATTCCTTCTTTTGTGCATGTTTGATTAAACAGGAGTGTCAACTTCTGCTTATTCAGCTTTTGATCCGTTTTTTCTGTCTTCGTACGACGGATTTGATGTTATAATCCAAGGAGTGTAAAAAATTTCCGTATTTTGTGCGATAGTTTTCGACCGACATCGGTCGTCGTCAGGCGGTTGCAAAATGAAATAAATTTATACGCATTAATAAACCAAGTATCAACCATTCCCGTTATGAGGGGGTGAAGGTGTATTGAAGTGCTGCTGAAATAATTTTAAAGAGCGCCCTCTTGACAGATTCACCAATTAATTTAATTTTGCAACCGCCTGACGACGACTGATGTCGGTCGAAAACGTTCGCACAAAATACGGAGATTTTTTACACCCCTTGGATTATAACATCAAATCGGTCGTACAAAGACTAGAAAAAACGGATCAAAAGCTGAATAAGCAGAAGTTGACACTCCTATTTAATCAAACATGTATATATATATATATATATATATATATATATATATATATATATATATATATATATATACATATATATATATATATATATATATATATATATATATATACATATATATATATATATATATATATATATATATATATATATATATATATATATATATATATATAATTATTTCCACAATCAGACAACGCCGCAGCCCACAACCTATGAAAGAAACAAACCGGAAGTCCTAGGACTTTCATAGGTTGTGGGCTGCGGCGTTGTCTGATTGTGGAAATAATTATATATATATATCATCTCACACTCAAAAAAAAATATATATGTATATATATATGTATATATATATGTATATATATATATATATATGTATATATATATTTATATATATGTATATGTGTATATATATGTATATATGTATATATATATGTATATGTGTATATATGTATATGTGTATATATATGTATATATATATATGTATATATATATATGTATATATATATATGTATATATATATATATATGTATATATATATATGTATATATATGTATATATATGTATATATATATATGTATATATATATATATATATAAATGTTTTTAGGTACAAAACTTATAAATACATTTAAAAATGATACGCGAAAATCTCTCTAAGGCCTTTTCGACTATCATCTGGTCACGAGAAAATCGATAGTTTTAATTAATAATATTGTCGAAGGAAAGAGCAAATGGGGATTTTAAAGTGCCTAAATTTACGATAGAGCGATTAAAAGTCAATTTAATGATTTACTTAAAAAACGATTGACCACGGTGACTTTATTTGGAATAAAACGCAATTTCAAACCATAAAAGCGTTAAAATCTAATGAAGACATTTACATTTGCAAACCAGATAAAGGTGCGGTAGTTGTGGTATTGGATCGTAGTGACTGCGTTAACAAAATGTTATCTATTCTTAACGACACTTCTAAATTCTGTAGACTTGGCCCTGTCGAGTTTGCAGATAATACTTGTAAGAACGAGATCAAGATGCAGAAGTCTCTTCTTTTTATATTTAAAAAAGAAGGTTTTTTCGAAGGAGGTCTATGATAGGATCAGACTCTCTGGGTCATTGCGACCTAGATTATATGGTCTTCCTAAAATACACAAGGAGCGGGTGCCACTGAGACCTATATTATCTATGATAAGGTCCGCCCAACATTCTTTGGCTCAGTGGCTCCTAGGAATCTTGCCACTTGTGCGTGATCTATACACGACGCACTGCATCCCTGATTCCTATCGGTTTACTGAAGTTCTACGTGGGTTAGATCCGGATTCTGAGGCATCATTTATGTGCTCGTTTGATGTCTCTAGTCTCTTTACTAATGTACCTTTAGATGAGACTATAACTATTTGTGCCGACGCTCTCTATGAAGTTTGCCTTACTGCCCCTTGTTTCCCTAGGGAGATCTTCATAGAATTGATACTTTTATGTACTAAATCAGTCGAGTTCAGCTTCGAGAATATAATGTATAGTCAGGTTGATGGGGTCTCAATGGGTAGTCCATTGGCACCCACTTTAGCTGATATCTTCGTCGGATATTACGAATCCGTTTTATTTAGTCTGTAAAGATGCCCACTACTTATGTTAGATATGTGGATGACACTTTTGCGATGTTTTCTACGCAGAGTGAAGCACTGTCATTCTTACATAAGTTAAATTCTATTCGTGAGGCTCTTAAGTTTACGATGGAAAGTGAGAAGGATAATTGTCTTCCCTTCTTGGATGTTCTTGTTGAACGTTCAAGGGGTGGCTTTCTCACTTCCATCTACAGGAAGCCTACTTTTACTGGCCTGTACGTAAACTGGTCTTCTTTTGTGCCTAAGTCTAGAAAGGTAGGCTTAATTTACACTTTGGTGCATAGAGCGCTCGTGATTTGTTCTCCAAGTAGATGAGAGTGTGAACTTAATAGGATCAGGGATATATTCATTGATAATGGTTATCCTGACGACCTTATCAATGATTGCATTAATAAAAAAGTTGCTGACTTTAAATCCCCCAAAATATTTGGGCCTGTAAAATGTCCATTTATTTGAAATTACCTTGGATAGGGGGAAATAGTATTAAAATAGGCAAACAGATTGTTGATCGCATTAATAATTGTTTCTACTCTGTTGCCTTACGATCAGTTTATGCTACTAAACCTGCTTTTCCTTCCTTTCGCAAGGATAGTGTGCCCTATACAAATTATAGTAACATTGTATACCAATTTAAATGCCAATGTGATGCTGGCTATATAGGGCGCACTTCCTTGCATTTGCAGACCCGCATAAACCAGCACGTTCCATCAAAAATACGTCAGGGAATGGTAGGATCCTTGTGTTACCCCTCCTCTAATACTTTGGACTCTGCTATTGGCCAGCATTTGGTTGAAAACCCTAGCTGATCCAGTAGCTATAAAGTAGACCGTTTTGAGGTCTTGCATAGAGCAGATTCCAAGAACCATTTGAAAATATTGGAATCTGTCTCTATGCGAAAACCTTCCTTGTGTCGGCAGAAGGAATTTGTTAGATCACTAAATCTCTTTGAGGAACTTTGAACTCCCTCCTCCCCCCCCCCTAACGCAGTGCCTTTTAATCGTTTTTTAAGTAAATCATTAAATTGACTTTTAATCGCTCTATCGTAAATTTATGCACTTTAAAATCCTCATTTGCTCTTTCTTTCGACAATATTATTAATTAAAACTATCGATTTTCTCCTGACGAGATGATAGTCGAAAGGGCCTTAGAGAGATTTCCGCGTATCATTTTTAAATGTATATATATATATGTATATATATATATGTATATATATATATATATGTATATATATGCATATATATATATATATATATATATATATATTTATATATATATATGTATATATACATATGTATATATATATATCTATATGTATATATATGTATATATACATATGTATATATATATATATATATCTATATACATATATATATATATATATATATAGTCTCGGAAGTTTCTCAACCATTAAAACTATATTAAAAAAACAAAAAAAACAAAAAAACTTATAGTCCCAAGTCTTCCAGTGGAAAATCACTCATGTAAGTCAATTTATTTTTTACAGTTATTATATTAGTTTATTTCTAACACTATTTTAAGGGATCATCAGTTGTTTACCATGAAAAACTGTTTCGGGAATTTAATATATATATATATATATATATATATATATATATATATATATATATATATATATATATATATATATATATATACTTCCAACGAATGCACAATATATAAAGTGTCAGAGGGTCGATGCTAAAATCCTTAGAGCACTTGGGTCAGTTTAAATTTTTTTTTTAAGAATTAATTACTTAAATGAAATATGAACCATTACGGATTCATTTTGTCTCATTATTTTTTATTATTTACTATTAAAAATAACATTGTTTTCTATCATGTCAAATTGGCAATTTATTTTGTAATTGTATTATTAATTTTAAAATGCTTTCAAATCAACACGTCTTTTTACCACTAAAATGATGATACTATAATATGTAATCGTCATGAGAAAAAATTGAAGTTTCATAATATCCCTATGTTTTGTGGTGAAAGGGCGCATGGATTTAAAAGTAATTCTAGTCATGACTTGGGAAAGAGATTGACTGGCTCCATCCAGTAACTATATACATTCAAGAATATGTTATTCTATATGTTATATATTCAATTAGAAATAGAAATTATTTATAAATGTGAATAGTAATGCTAACTATAAATGACGCAGATGTATCTCAATCGGTAATGTGTTTCCGTGTAGCTTTTCCTTGTATATTTGATATGTACATATATCTCCACTTAATTATTTTCTCGCTCATGAATGAATATATGCAAGTCTGCACAAAAGTGTGTGCATTTTAATAGACTTATGTATCTGGTAATATCAATGTATGGATCTTTGTGTATACATGTGTGTATGTGTGTGTGAATCCTTTTAATCATGAATGCATTTGTAAATAAAATGATTATTTTAGTCCGATTGTCATTTTGCTCTTGTGTTTTCTGCTCGTTAGTAGTTTTATAATGTATACGAATAACTGAACACAAGTTGTTTTTTTATACATAACTTGTGGGAATAGCGGGTTCATACCTTTGGCAACAGTATTAGTGCATAAATAGATTCGATTGGATTTGAACCCGGCATAGCTAATTCCATAGTGTGCAGCGGTATCATTCGCAAACTTCTATAGTATCTTCTAATCTAAAGGATTTTCAAAGTCAACCCCAAATAGCATTTAAGATGACGAATCAAATTGCTTCTGACTAGCTAATTACTATTAGTTATTGTTGTACCATGTTATTGGAAATATAATAACGTACTTTGCTACAATTTATTTTAAAAATTTCTTAGTCTCCCCAGACGACTGATAATATGAATGTCTTTTTAATAATGACCGAAAAGTAAAACACACAAGAAGAAGAATTCATGTTTTTAATTCAAGAATATATAATAATAATTGTCTACTTTATAATTAACATTTTTTTTTACTGTATAAGTAAAAAAAAATGCGCAAACAAACAAAAATTAAAATGACTTCACAACATCCCGGGAACCGCCGAGTAAGTATGTATGGCTATAAAAAGTGGCATAAGTATGTAGCCTAAATTTGGATCTAAAGGTTTCACTGCATAACATTTCCATCTTTGTCATTAATATTTACATTAATATTAATATTCACATTACTATTAATTCACATCAATGTGTAGGATATACGTTGGCAAGAAAAGGGAAAATAAATGTATGTGCGTAATAATAGGATTTTCTGAATACGATGCTACAGAAGTATTGGTGCAACCACGTAAATGTGATATGTCTGTCTTTGTGGGGCTCAGGATTGTGCATATGTGTACGTCCCCACGAATGGACACATCTATATTTATACTTATATGCATCGTTTATACGAGAGAAGTGAAAACGAAGTTGAAGGCAAAGTATTCCTATAGGATTCCTCTTGTCTTTTTACAAATTGTTATCGCAGAATTTTCAGATTTATACTTGGGCGATTTTTCTACAAATTTCTCGTTAAAAAAAATACACATACACCAAAGTCGCATGAAAGTTCAATTCAAGCGGCTTTTCTCATCTTTCTTGTTGTGTCTACGGAAAACCCTTTACTTTGGATTAATGAAATGATCTACATAAAACTTGCGGATATATGTCCATTTTTATCAGCGATTCCACTGTCTTCAAGAATGAGCTTTATTTCTCCTGATGTTGCCATGTATTTCGTAAAATCCTATCGCAGTGTCGATACATTATTTTCTTTTGACAGATGTGTGTGCTAGTGAATGTTGATACCTTCCTCATGTGATAGCAACGATCGATATATTAATGCTCACATACCTTCGTTATTAGTCAACCTATCAGTAATACATAGTTATTATTATTAGTATTATTATTTCATAGTAGTCTCAACTTTTGGATGTTTTTAGCTGGATTTTTTTTTTTTGAACATCAAGTCGAGTAAAGTTGAGTTGGGGCATTCAAGCTATACCTTAACTCTTTCGCCGTTCCTAACAAGCAAGCCTTTTGCAGAACTGAAAAAAATTGTCTCCTCAATCTGTTTAAGCCATTTATGGTGGCTTTTCGTTATGGTTCCAAGCATTCCAATTACAACGAGAATCACATTGACAACTAATTCCCATTTTAGATCTTGATATTTATTTATTTTTCGTGTTCTTTCTCCTGCACTCTGGTAGTTTGGTAGTTTTGTTTTACGGCATATCAACCCTTTTTAGGTTATTTAATGCCGAATCTGGTCATTATAGTAAAAGTTTTTATGCTTCAAGTTCTTTATATCTTCAAATGTTTAATCATCGTTTTTGGTTTGGTAGTTTTGTTTTACGGCATATCAACCCTTTTTGGGTTATTTAATGCCGAATCTGGTCATTATAGTAAAAGTTTTTATGCTTCAAGTTCTTTATATCTTCAAATGTTTAATCATCGTTTTTGGTTTGGTAGTTTTGTTTTACGGCATATCAACCCTTTCCGGGCCATCCAATGCCGAATCCGGTAATTATAGTAAAAGATTTATGCTTCAAGTTCTAAAAATAAAATAAAAAAGGGGAGGGAGAAAGGGAGAGGGGCTGTTGTTTTTGTTTTTGGTTTTGTAGAACATAATTAAGTTTTACAAAAAAAAAAAAAAAAAAAACGTCAATGTAGGTGAATTTCGTCTCAGGGAGCCACAGGGCAGCCTGATCTGGTATCACCAGCCTGCACTCTGGTATCGAAGGGGAAGGCTATATTAGTGAATAAGCAAGTTCTATTTTTTTTTGTTTTGAAAGATTAAGTCGGGTTTTAAATGTTAAAGAACCTTATAACTTTGTATGAGCGTGTCCCAAAGAAGTTTGACATTGTCGTTTTCCTATACCACGTTTTGTTTATGTTCATACCACTTCTCAGTGTGGTCCAATTCATAAAGTTTGCATATATTCCAGTGTAGTACCTGAGCGACTTTGTTGTGTCTCCATTTTTTATACTGATGTTGTGCTAGCATAGGGCATTCAGATAGAATATGCGTTAAGGTTTCTTCCCTTTCCTTACACAATTTGCATATCGGTGATTCTACAGTATTTTCAATGCAATGTTTGATGGCCCTAGGCTTATTTCTGGGCTACCATTAAAGTGCTCTCGGTAGATCTTTTGAGATCACCCCTGACCAACCAATTCAAACTGTCATTATCTCTAAATGCAGTATTCTTAAAGAATACACTATGTAGTTTCTTTCCAAATAATTTTAACCTGCTCTCTTGCAACCTTTGATTCTTTTTCAACCCAGTTCTTAATATTATCTCTCTTTTTACTTCACGGACTAGAATCTCATTACTTTCAGAAATGTATTTATATAGACAACCTTCTTCTATATTCGTGACATCTTACACACTAAATAAACCTCGACAACCTTCCTTTCTAGGTAGATATAATCGATCTTCATCTCTTTTCTTTGATAAAGCTCCATAAATTGTAAGCATTTTCCGTGTTTTAATGTCCAAACATTTTAATTCATCTACATTCCGGTAAAGTATATCAGCAGTATATTGAATGATAGCTACTGCTCTAGCATTCGTAGCATAGATTGTATTACGACTGTGGAGGTGCGATTTAAGAATAACCCTTAATATTCTGTTGTACTCAGCTGTGACCTGGTTTTTCATTTCCTTGTTTTTAATCTTATCTGCCTCTAATATTCCCACGAATTTGTAGCACCTCTCACTGGCAACATTCTTAAACAGATCTTTTGTTGGGAGTTCAAGGCGATCTGAGTGGACAAGTTTACCTCTTTTTATAACAAGAATGGCACATTTGGTGATTTGAACTTCTTTTCGTATACGGTCATTAAATAATTTAACCGTATTCATTAGAGTATTAAGTTGATTTTCATTCTTTCCAAATATGTTAAGGTCATCCATGAATAGTAAGTGGTTGACTGTAGGAATCCATACTGGCGGTTGAACACATCAATGGGATTAGCACAAACTACATTAAAGCTAATATAGGTAGAACCCAGGAAAACAGTAAATGAAAACTGTTTGGACAAAGAGACGAAACAGTAAATCACATAATAAGTGAATGTAGCAAACTAGCCTAAAAAGAATACAGGAACAGACATGACTGCGTGGGAGAGCAGTATACTGAGAACTATGCAAACGACTGCATTTCGAATATTTGGATAAATGGTACGAAAACGAAAGCTAATAAAGGACCCCACCACAGAGAACCAAAGAAACAGGAAATGCAAGAAATTTCATAAACTACCCCTCACCATTCCGCCCCCTAAAAAAATTGATGGAAACACCCTCAGCTGATACCACACAAAATAGGCGTGAAGGGTCAATGAGGATGGAAAGAACGAGGAGGGAAAACACTAATCTGATTTTCACTGGAAGAGTGTGGAGAGTGCTGGGACCTTGGGGAGACTTATTGCCACCCAAATACGGGAGGAGACCAATGGTCGTTGCTAGCGAGAACTCAATGGTAGACGGCTGTTGCGATACCGCAAGATCATTTGCGGTGGTGATCGAAAAAACGTGAAGAGTACTGGAAATCTGGGGAGGCTCGTTGTCACTTAGACCCCAGGGAACACCACCAGTTATTATCAGTGAGCAATCACTGACGATGAGTTGTGTGAGAACGCCTAATGAGAGAGTCAAAGTATATAAAAACAAAATAATTAAACATGTGATAATGAAAATAAAATAAAAATATAAATGAAGACAAATAATAAATAAAGAAAAAATAATATTAAAAAATAAAAATAAGATGTACAGATAGGAAAATTGGATAAAATATATAAATTAATTATTTTAATGAATAGGCAACATTATCTCGGTAATATTAATTAAATATAATGTTAACAAACTAGAGGTGGTAGTATAATATTCAAGTTATATATACCTACATACAAACACACACACACACACACACACATATATATATATATATATATATATATATGAGTTGTAAAATACTTGCAGCCGGGGGTTTCGAATCGCGCGACCAGTAGTGAATAGTCATATCTCTATGCTGATGAGTCCCGATTATAAAAAGGACGAAACGTATACATACATAGATAATAAACAAAATATATACTAGCAGGACTAGTTGCCGACGCTGTCCGGAGGTAATATAAAATAATGAATCAAACAGCCGACAGAACGCAAATAGGTCACATCTGAAACCGAAGCAGAAATTGTCCCAGTTTCATAAAGACGTCTACTATATTTGCGTGTTCGAGTTTTAATTGCGGCGTTTTGCATTACCCTAACCATAACCTATGGTTTAGTTCGGCCAATGTCGGTTATCTCACGGTGCTTGTTCAAATTGTGTAGAAGTACTGTTTGTTTTGTTTTGAGCTGTTTTGGGGTTTTTTTTTTAAGATTCCATAAATGTAGAAACCCTTTTTTGTTTGGAATTTTGTTCGATAAGTACACATTTTGACCGAGAGTAATATAAAAGAATAAATTAAACAGCAAACAGAACGTAAATAAGTCACATCTGGAACCAGAATAGAATTTGCCACGGTTTCCTAAAGATGTCTACTACATTTGTGTGTTCGAGTTTTAATTATGAATATATAATGATAATAAACCTTATGTCTAGAATCATTCTTCCAATTTCGAACGAAATCCGTTACATGATTTTCATTCTAGAAAATGTCTAAAATTTAAGGCTTAAGCTTAGGGGCCTTCAGGAAAAATTCAAATTCAGGGAATCTTTCTTAATTGGTGTCTAATGACTATGGCTAAAATTTAATGCAAATCTGAAATATTTGAACTTTTGAATGAAAAGATGCTCTCATATTATACCCCTTCAAAACTTTTTAAATACCCCAAAGAAATTGAAACGGGTTTATCTGAATTTCCAAGAATGGATTCCGTCGCCTATTCCCCATTTTTGTATATAACTAAATAAATCTAAATTTTGTCCACATTACACACCCTT
Source organism: Sepiola atlantica (assembly GCA_963556195.1). Lineage (NCBI taxonomy): Eukaryota > Metazoa > Mollusca > Cephalopoda > Sepiida > Sepiolidae > Sepiola > Sepiola atlantica. Next base: position 179,589,838 of record OY744521.1, on the reverse strand, counting down.
ACGTCTATCAGTTGTGTTCCAAAATTCATAATAACCGGTTAATTAGTTTAGGAGTGAATCCTATACGTAGGAATACATAAACAAATACCCATACCTAACTTTATATAGTGGTACAATAATATCGTGAGATCCGCGTTCACGCCGGACGTCCACAGAATAGAAATATGTCACACACTCTTACAAGGGATTTTCAGATAGGGATAGTTGTTTACAAATTCAAAGATCGATCAAATCAAAAACATACCTTTGTTTTATGCTGCCTTAATATTCCAGAATAGAAGAATAAACTTAATAAAAGGGCATACACATGTTTTACCGTAATACACGCACGAGACGATCAGTTTATTTACGTTGGGGAGGCTAGAAAAGCCTAGACCACTACAGAAATTAACAACAGGAAAAGGGGCATATAACTCTAATTTCTAATCAATGGAGAACAAGAGATCATCCTATCCTTATACAATCATAAAACAAGAGAGACAACCTATAAAAAGGATTTTAGCAGTCTGACTAAATTGATAATTTCACCCGACTCGTAGATCCCAATAACCAGATATATTTAGAAATTACATTATCCAGAGTAGTTATATAAGTATGCTTCAGTTTGAAGAAAGGTGGTACAATAAAATCGTGGTGTTTGTGTTCGTGCCGGACGACCATATCGCTAATTAACAAAGAACGAATAATATACTGGATGAATTAAAATTACGAATATTACATACATATGTTTAAAGATGATAACCAGAGGCTGTACATATACATCGCCGATCTCTCGCCATGTCCTCCTGCTAACGAGATGTAAATATCTTCATCTCGCTAAAACATCTGGATGAGATAAATAGTAACACCAGCCCCTATTACACGCTAGGTTAAGTCACTCTTCAGATGAAATGCTTTTATATTCTGTATCCTAAGGTTGCACGGCCGTATCAAATTGATTGAACTACTTCAAATCCTCCCAACTTACGAGCTTTGGGCTTGTTACTACATAATAAGAGAATGACAAACACAAATCCTCCATTTTCAGGATACGTCCATTCAATCTTCGCGTTTAGCGATGAAAATGCCATTTCAAATTAAAGCGGGACAGACCAACGAAAATGCTATTTTAAATTTAAGCACGACAGACCAACGAAAATTCTATTTACAACTTAAAGCGTTACAGACCAACGAATATGCTATTTACAATTTAAATGTGACAGATCAACGAGAATGCTATTTCAAATTTAAGTGTGACAGACCAACAAAAATGCTATTTCAAACGTAATTGTGACAGACCGACGAAAATTCTATTTCAAATTTAAGTGTGAAAGACCAACAGAAATTCAATTTGAAACTTAAGTGTGACAGACCGAGCCCCTCATAAAGATGCTTAGACGCATCTAAATGTGTATGAAGATTTATAAGAAGGAATAAAATGACGATCTCTTTGCCCATCGACTGGGAATAATCGATTATTCCTTTATGAGTTGGTTCACTTTTAAAAATAGTTTGAAACAAACGTAATCAAAATCGACCATCATTTAACCGAGACACTTGTGTAATTTTGTCAAATCATGAAATATAAGAATTATTAGTTTGGTCACTAAAGTACAGAAACAATTTAGGGGAAAAAAGAAACAAATACAGCACCGTTTCGCTGGTTGTTCACACCGGTAAGAACTGCGCCGTACGATTTTGAGTTGGTGCCATCGCTTTTGTTGTAACGGGGCAGCTAAACTAAACGAACAATCCCCCCCCCCTTCACCAAAATTTTTGAGAAATTGAAATATAAGTTTAATAAGCAAAATAAGAAAGGATTTATTCTGAAGATGAGTCCATTCAATCTGTACGTTACCGATACAACTTCTATTTTAAAATAAAGCATGGCGAACCTGTCCGAAATTTCAGCGGCAGTGAATGTTGTTCTTACATATCGATTGTCGACTGGACAAAAGTTCAAATCAGCAATTTTTTCAATCACTTACACTGCAAGAAATATGCACTCTCCAAATCTCACACAGCTTTCTTTCTCTTAGTTCCAGTATTTTTCTTCTATACTAACGTACTTGAGTGCGTCCTTAAAAGTTAACGAGATACTTTTACGAACTATTAAACACAGCGCCAGCATATACACACTATTAATCGAACACTCTCGCACACAAGATAGTACATACGCTTTCTCACTAATAAAACAAGCCCGCTAATACGCACACACACGCGCGTCTTAATGCCTATCTCATTTACACACACGTAAACACACACGGCGTCTGCTCAGTCTTTCTTTACACGTTCCTTGGGTACTTTCAATTTTCATTTTTCACGAACTCTTTATCTGTCGTTGTCTACTCACCAGTTGTTTATAATAAATCAATGTATTTTCATCCATTCCAAATCCAAAATACGACATACCGGAAGTATCATTTAAGACGTTAATACACGTCGCCAAAATAAAGCAAAAACGCTTCTAAACAAAATTTGGTGACCCCGCTGCACAACCATCCTTTTAAAAACAAAAAGTTGGGTACCTCGACGTCGGAGGAGACACAACAATGATCTCCCAACTAAAGAAACACTAAGCCTTCCTTCCTACAACTCAACTCTATGAATCGATTTGGTTCTGCTAAATACTATTGCATTTTCACCCACACCACTACAAACGGACTAAGAAGATATACTGAGGCACACCTAATTTGCATGCGTGCAACGTGACTTCGCGAGACTATGCGTGAACCGTACGTAATAAAGGTTCATGGACGCCATGTTGAATTCTTTTCTTTCATCCGCAGCGCACAGGACAGACAAACACGAGGAGGTTTCGCAGGTAAGCCCCCTTCATGTTCCCCACAGAAGAGACAAATCCTCGCATAAAGATGCGACCACGCATCTCAAAACTACTGCTAGCTGAGTCTCAAGTTGACCTCGAATTCATTTGAAACCAATTCTAAATAGGCAAAGATAAAGAAATACGAAGACTCGGTGTATTCACATTTGTCATAAAATAATTAAAACAAAAAAATGTTAAGCTATTTTAATATAGCGAATCTCAAATGTTCTATTTTTAAGGCGTTGCCAATTTCCTATCTGGTATTATCTGTTAAACTCAACTAGATAAGTTTGCCCCAAACTAGCATTGTCTGTGTGAACACTAATCTTTTATTCAAAATATTAGATTACATTACTCATCTATTGAGAACGAAGCAAGACAACACGATCCTCCACTTCATAATACAAACCAATGTGTATTTAGTTGTATCTATATAGATATCCATGCCGTCACGCAAAAGTTAGCGAGTAAAAAACTGCCGGGCGAAACCATTTTAAGCGTTATGGGGAATTGAGAAAGCAAATAGCAAATCAGACACCCCCGCCGTCTGAAATGAATTCGAAAATAAATCCTTCACTCTATTTTCTTTCTATTATTTCTATATCTTCTTTCTATACCTATTTATACGTTGTTTTTTTTTACTTTTCAGTTTGAGACGTTTTCTTTCTTATTTCTTCTTTTTAACTTCACCGATGGAGACGTTATTTTATATGAATATAAATATCAGCGCGAACACTAGCGAAACATATTTTTCCCGTTATCTTTTGACGGAGTGTGTACACTCTTAGTCTACAATGAACATTAAACAACTTGTCAAATCGTTATATATTTAGAAATGCGAACACTAACATAATTACATCACATCATTGTCTAAGATTTCTCTGTGTGCTCAATATCGTCACATTTCCTTTCTGATATTACTTTTGTTTCTTTCGATAAACACGGGGAGTTTCTAGGTTTCAAATGCATGCTTCACCTTGAAGTTGTTGAGAATATATCCATGGTGTTTATAGCAATCACGCTAATACATTAACGATTTTTATTCCACGGCAGACGGATGTGGCGTTATATCACTAGGAAGTTCAAAAGGAAAATAAGATACAATAAAACAATCAAGAATAATATCAATTTCAGATTTTCATATTTCAATTTTCTTAGTAAAAAAAGATTTAATTTAAAAATATTCATTGACAGTTCACGGAGTAAATAAAGTACTTTTTACTCAACGTAATATTCTTTAACAAATAAAACATTTCTGGACACAAAATAACAATCGAGTTCATTCATCATAGACTGGAAGTGGAGAAAGAAATCGAGACGGATAGACGTTGTTTCTTCTCGTGTATAGTGATCTAGAGTGAGAGAGCAAAGTGTGAAAGAGGGGTTAATTAATGACTCTTTCTCTTTCTTTGTTATTAAGTAGAAAGTCGGATTTTTAGCGAGCTGCCAAAATTTACAAAATAATATTCTATAACTACATACGCTTGTACGTAATAAAAAATATTAAAATGAATAAAGAATAAGAACAAATATAATAGAGACTTTGTGTCTGCATATCTGTAACAAAAACTATGTAACAGTTCTCAAAGATATTACTTTATATTCTCGCATTTTTATTTTTTTAATATTGAGAAGACTATACTACTTTGCTAACACTCTGTCCGCATATTTTGCTAGTTTATACAGGGTGGGCAAAAATAAGGGTTCTATTTTTAAAAATTCATAACTTTTTTATTTATTGATTTTTTAAATTTTTTTTTTTATAATAAGTAAAGGACCCCTTCCGAAGCAAGCATGAGCCGTATTAGCCCTAGGGAACGTACCCTCATTTAGAAAACATTATTTTTGCTTAAAAAACTCAAAACAGTGTAAAAAACAATACTTTAGTTTTTGTAAGTTTTAAGAAGTGTTTTTCGGCTAAAATTTGTTTTGTTTATTTCAAAAAATCTCGGAAGGGTCAGTCTACACACACATAAAGTTTGGTGAGTTTAACTTTTATTTTGTGGAAGTTATTCAAATTCAAGTTATTCAAATTTAAAGATAGGACCCTTATTTTGGCCCACTCTGTATTATAATTATGCTTTCTTTATTTTCTTCTCTCTCACACACGCACACACGCACACAGAGACACACTGTCTCTCTCACACACACACTCTCTTTATCCTCTCTCTCTCTCTCTCTCTCTCTCTCTCTCTCTCTCTCTCTCCAGGGACGCAATTGAAAGCAAAGACCTATACCAAGATAAAATACAATCTTTTATAATTAAATTTTACAGAGAATCAAATGATAGTATTAATTTTGTATTGGGGATGCACAATAATATCGTGAGGTCATCGATAAACTGCAAAAACAACTTTTTAACTTATTTTATGTATAACTTTAAAATTGAATATTATAGAAATTAGAAAATTGATAATAAAAATGTTAATATGTGGTTTATATGTGTTTATACCCGGACAACACCGTGAGTCCTGCTAAAAATCAATCTTTTTCGCTTAATCATTTGTCCTGGTGTTTTCATAATGTTTCTCCTCTCGGAAATCAGCTTTTTTCATTGATTAGTAAATATTAACATTCAAGGATATTCACTAAATTGTGAAAAACGTTTTGTTTTAACTGCCAATTGTCTTGAATATTTCATTGGTAGAGCTGCGAACGAATCAGCGGAGGGCAGATCAATAGAAAGAAAAACACATTTCATATGAGCTACACTTATTAATCAAAGTTTAAATTGGGACTTTATATCAATGTTTTTTCAATCTATTTATCTTAAATCTATAATCAAATTTCTGCGACACTTTTTAATTATAAGGATTAAAAAAGGTAAAACAAAGACTTTAATTTTCATATATTTTTTAGCATAATTCATATAATCAGTTTAAATAAGTTCTGTTTTTGTCATGCACATTTATTGCGTCGCGTTATGCCTCGTTCATTTACTCATCCCAACATAAGAACGCCACTGAGAGAAACATTCCCCTTCAGCCAAAATTAAGAGTCGAAGCAAGGAAACGGTTTTTCATAGCATACACTTTATTGCGGTAGAATGCCGACATTCTCTTGGCATACTCAGTTTTACATATACAGTCAACTTCCCATCCCCTGCCGTAGATACTTTGCTACACAAATCCCCGCTTAGGATGCACTCCTATAAATCTGGCCCCGAATCACGGTAGCCCCTTATGTTTCAGTGGCGACATGCTTTGTTTGGGGGGTGAACACAGATAAAAGAATTAAAAATAAACTAATAAAGATATTTTTATATCTATCTATGATATCTAGATATTTTTTTAGTTTTTGTTTTTGTGGCATTATGCAAACACATTCTCCTTCAGCGAAAATGAAGAGTCGAAACAATAAAACGACTTTTAATAGGTTACACTTTATTGTGGTAAAATACCGACATTTTATTTACCTCCCCAGGAGGTTAGGCACAAGGCCAGGTTTATCTTACTCCCACAGGTAAGATGTGACCCAAGCTCGGGTTTGAAAAGCCAGCGCCCGAGAAGGTGAGCACTCTGGCCATTAAAAATTGCCTGGGCAGCCCCGTCGGCATTCCCCGGTAGGGGCGCCTCAGGCAGTAAGCAATAAACTTACTCCTCCCCAAAGAGGGGAGGCGAAGCCTGAGAGGGTGGACCTCCTAGAACTGCACAGGACAAACCCATAGACCGGCGTAAATCAAGCCCCGAAGGCCAAGACGATACCAGTTTATGGTAAAATACCGACATTTCTTTGCCACACTCAGTTTTACATTTATAGTCAGCTACCCGGCCCTCACTTGCCTGGTTCTGTTTTGTTCACGGACTCTCTCTCTCTCAATCGATGACTGCAATCCTGAAATGTGTTTTATTCACAAATTTCTCAATCTATATGCTTCAAATCACAAACAATAAACTGTTTATGTTTCCAATTTCGTCCCAAGCATAAAATTATCGAAACAATCACAGTCGCATTCCAAAGCAACGTCTACCCACACCCCTGATTTTCCGATTATCCTAGAGTTATTTCGTTACAATCATTCCTTGGCTTCTTTGTAAAATAATTTATTTAGTAACCTTCAAAAACGTTCGCGACACACTTCCGATCTTCTCTACGAACCGGATGTAAACAATTGCGATGGAGGCGATCTGTTAATGAATATCAGCGTATGAGTTATAGTCATGACGTGTCTATTCTTTATCAATTTAGAAAACTTTGTTTTCATGATTAGTATCAATTTTCGAAGATTACTAAACAATGATACTGTTCATATTGCCGTTTCATACGGTGAAAGCAATTTTAAACATGCGTTTAGTGTAAATTGTGTTATAATAATAATAAAAAATTGTGTCGTGTCTTTTTATTTATTATTTATTTTTAGGCATCTTATTATAATAATCCTATTTCAAATTCAAAAATATCACATGAATATACAGATACATTCTCTTAAATATTTCATCTGATAGACCCAAAAAAACAAATTTGTTTTTATTTTTTATGATTATTTTTGAATTCATTCTTTTTATTCTTAAAATGATTTACATTAATGCTCTTAAAGGATTATTATGAATTTTTTTCCAAATATATATTTTTATCAGAAAATGAATTTAATTGTCTGGTAAGTTCAGGTTTTTTAATCTTTTTTGCCAATAAATTTCCAGTGTGAAGAGAAATATGAAATAAGTATTTTCCATATTTAGAAATGGCATTCATTATTTTTGAATGTCTTAATTAGGTCACTCCCTCATTCTTCTTTTTAGTAAAGTAGGTAAACGTAAAGACTCCAACCTATTTTTAGAATTGGGAGATTTTCTATTTTTATAAGATAGGTCATTTTCTTTGTGTATCTTTTAATTTTAATATCGTATCCCAATTCCCGATGTTTAGCTTTTGTGTATTCAGAATTCAACGCTTAAAAACAAGGAAAGAACTATGCCGATTTGATGAAGAATTTGATCGTTGCAAGTTCCTCGACACTTGTTCGTCGCCTATGCTTCGAATTTGGTTTTAAATCATGTACGACTCTAACTCAGGCGCGCTAACTTCTTGTCTTTAAAAATCTAAATCTCGTTTCAAATTCACAATGGCAGTGTGCACAGCTGTTTCGCTATAACATATATCTATGCTAATCGAATGCTTTTAATAGCCTCCGTCGTATAGTGCCACTTTGAGTCTTACAGATCACTGATGGAAGGGAGGATTATTTTAGCAATTTACGAACCGTAATCAGCTATTAAATGTCAATTAAATGGCACCAAAACTGACAACGACAAAAACATTGACTTTACATAATGTGTTGTAATTGGTGAATGTGATAGTAACGAGTTATTTGCACCATGAAATAGTAGAGTATGAAATCACTTCAACCTTTGGTAATGACTGTGTATTTGACGATAAATTTATAAATATTATAAGGCTTACTATATGTAAATGTTTGATATCCTATCAAACCGGTTTCATCTTTTATGTTGCTGATACATAACCTCTCATATTGTTGCTGATATATAACCTCTCATATTGTTGCTGATACATAACCTCTCATATTGTTGCTGATATATAACCTCTCATATTGTTGCTGATATATAACCTCTCATATTGTTACTGATATATAACCTCTCATATTGTTGCTGATATATAACCTCTCATATTGTTGCTGATATATAACCTCTCATATTGTTGCTGATATATAACCTCTCATATTGTTGCTGATATATAACCTCTCATATTGTTGCTGATATATAACCTCTCATATTGTTGCTGATATATAACCTCTCATATTGTTACTGATATATAACCTCTCATATTGTTGCTGATATATAACCTCTCATATTGTTGCTGATATATAACCTCTCATATTGTTACTGATATATAACCTCTCATATTGTTGCTGATATATAACCTCTCATATTGTTGCTGATATATAACCGCTCATATTGTCGCTGATATATATATATATATATATAATATATATATATATATATATATATATATATATATATATATATATATATATATATATATATATATATATATATATGGAAAAGACAGGCATGACACAACCCCACCAAAGAAACGTTTCTGTGATGGTGTTGTGTTATGCCTGCCTTTTCCTAACAATGTTTTTAAATAGAATAGAATTGCATTGTCCGTGCTCTGTCCCTGGCGCGGGAAGTGCCACGGCGTAATTTACCATCGCCTTGGCATCCTTACCTTTTTCTGATGACCTACTTACGTGACCTACTTTTGATATTAGTGTTATCATCCCAGGACTGATTGTGTGTCCTTCTCTGTGAAATCTTTCTATTTGTCGCATGTCTGACGGTCTCTGTATGAAAAGAAAAGTACAGTACCATGCTAATAATATCAAACCATGCACATGTAGTATAATAATAATAGTAATAGTTTGTTGTTGTTTGTGTATGTTTATTTACAGTAGATTACATTGTTCAGTGTCAGTGGTGTTAAAGAAATTTGTTCACTCAGAGTCAGGCATTTGTTCGTCACATTCTAGGAAGATGCCGTAAGGTGGCAGTTGACCGTGCACTTCTCTGTGACGTATTATATAAAAAGTATTCTCTAGGTTTTTTTTTTTTAGGTGTGACGAAGTCGTCGTCCTCCGAGTCTGATGAAACCCCCGAGTCCACGTCTCTTTCCTCCCCGCTCCTATACCTACCGCCGCAGTGAATCATTTTGCAGTGGTGGGTTACACAGTACTGAGTTGCGGAGTCTGGGTGTAGCACACATTTTTTCTGTAGCATAGTATCCATCCATTCGTTCTCGTCTGGCGGTGTGTCCGCTGGTAGTGTCTGGCCGGGGTATTCTTTACTGGTAGACGCCTCTCGAACAGCCGTTTGCGTGTCGCATTGTACGTGATCTGTTTGTGCGGCGACAGGCTTTCGATCGTGCGCACCTGGAATGTGCTGCTCTTTGTAGGTTCCTCCACCTCCCCCTCTTCCTCACATTGATAATTTTGCTCGATTAGTCTGAGCACATGATCTCTCCATTTGGTCAACCACATTGTTGGGTTCAGTTCTTTTACGCCCCAACCTTTCAGCTGGGGCATGGATCTTCTTGTTATGTACACGAACATACGGTTCTCCATGGCCGCTCGCTCGTTAGGTACGTGCCTCCATGGGTCGTCGTTGGACGTCGAGAGGCTCGGAGTTCGCTCTAGCACTTGTTCGGCCTGGTGCTTTACGTTGACGTTTGTGTCCGTACCCTCTAATATACATTTACCCTTCTCGACGTTCTGTGGCGTGAACCACATCTCGTCCGTGTATATTAAGGTCTTGTCCACGCATGATCCGAAAGTAAAATTGTCTGATGCTTGGCAGCGCATGCAGCCGCAGTTCATTAGGCCGTTCCCGATGCTTCGTAAGACGTATGATTTTCCGGAGTTGCTCGGCCCGGTGATGTGCATTGCGTTTTTTTTTTGCGCGTATTTTATGGCAAACCTCGAATACGCGTCTTCCGAATTCTTTCGCATCGAACCCGTGGTACGTAGCCCACGCGTCGTATATATCCAAAGACCTCTGCACGGACCAGTATCGAACCGAGTCCTTGGTGAACAGATCCTTTTTTTGCCGAATCTGTTCGTATATCGGCGTTACTTTAGTCTGTATCTGTAAGTCCGACGCCGCAGCCTGAATTATGGGATTTATGTTCTGGGTGTTCGTGAATATGTGTTCCCACGTTTCACGGGTCGTTCGGTTGGACGATTGCTTACAATAGAGCATGACTCTGGCCAGGTCGGTGCTATTGCATAGTTGCATTATCTCCAAAATGAACTTGTATTTCTGTCCGCGGATGGTTGCTTTACCAGTTAGCTCAGTTTGTGATGGTTCCGGGTCCGGTTCTGATAATGCTTTCGTCGTAAGTCATCGGTACATGGCCATTTGACCGCTTGTTGTTAAGTTACCCGCTGATACAACCTGTCTGGCCATCGGCTCGCTGCAGAGGTATGATGCCAATCCGTATGGATTATAAATCTTTTGACAGGAGATGGTGTACGGATTTCGTTCCCTGTCAGCTTGTAGTTTCTTAAGCTGCACGTAACTGTGCTCGCACGTTGGGTGGTTCGGGTGCCACGTAATCACGTGGAAGTGATCCACGTCCGAACAGTGTTTTAAACTGCTGGGCCCTGCCACGTGGTGCACTATTATGTACGGTCTGGCGTCGAGGATGTTTCTTAGGTATCTGTGCTGAGTCCGGCTGTCGTCCCCGCTGATGGCCAGTCTGTGGCCGGTCACCGCATTTTCCTCTGTCACTAGGCGGAACTCAGTCGGGCTGTCCCATCGGTATATCCCTGTGTATGGTCTTATTGCTCTACCGTCCGTTGTTTCGGAATTGACGAGTTAGTTAAAGTTTGCCTGTTCTTCCATCTGGGTTTCCGCTGTCGGAGTGCTCTGTTCCTTGTTCGCTGCTGATGTGTCGTGTAAATGCTGTTATGTCTCGTATTTATGTGCTGTTTTTGCGTCGTATTTTCTAATCACGTTGCCCTGCACGTGTTTTGTTTTATCATTTTGTTGACTTAATCGCGTTTTCGCAAATAGTTTTTTGCTTATTCCGCAACATTTAAAGAAGTATATAAATTGTGCACGCCTCTTATTTGTTCACGAACCGCCCATAGTTCATACCGAATATCTTTCCGTTGTGGTCCCATATGTGTGTACCATGATTGTGCAGCATGCCCTACGCAGGTTGGCCATGCAGATGTCTGTTGGGCGGTACCACTGTTGAGAACTCGTAACTGTAGTCCGACGAGGTTGCTGACAGTGCCTGTTTGTGATTGGTTATTGGTACTTTCTGTGGATGGATAAGTGCGTCACATACTATCTCCAGTTCCAGCATGTAAGTTATTTCGAAGTTGAAGTATAGTATTCCGGCGGTGCTGTTCGGGCGCAGTATCGGTGGTACGTGTATTAGCACCATTTCTGGACTGTCCTCGTTTGTGTATAGCACTTTGTTTATCACTGTTCTGTCGGACATTGTCAAGCATCCGAACGTTTGGACGTAGGTAGTTGCTCCGACCTTCAGCGCATCGCTGGCGTTGCTTTTACGTCCCCGTTGGTGATCGAAGTTCAGGTCTGCCACCTCAGTTTGTACCAGGTCCTCTTGTACCTCGTTTTGTTGCCGCTTCCGTGCCCCTTGTCGGACGTTGTCCTCAGCCTTCCGGAGGATTGTACCGTAGCTTGGTGCTGTTGCGACCGCTAATCCGCAGTCCCAGGCAGTGTGTTGGCCGGAGTTGATTGTGTTTGACATTAACACCGGGGTAGATATCATACCTGCTTGGATTGTGTAATTACCTTGGGTGGTCATGTTTGTCAGCGGTCGTCTCAGTAGGCTGTGGTTCCTCCATATGTGTGTGAAGCTGTCTCCCTGTCTCAAGTTTTTCACCGACGCCATTTCGCGCCAGTCGTGTAGTAGCATCATTTTCACAGTTGTTTTCGTGTTACTGTCCGTTATGTTACCTGTGTTGGGCACTGCGTTTAGCAATTCTATGGGCGCCATGTAGTTGTATGTGTAGTGTGGTAGTTCTGCGTCTGCGCCTACCATGGGTTGTATTTCTGTGAAGCTCTTGTTTGGCACCTTGCTTATGCCTTCCAGGTTACCGTATCCTAAGTATGATCCGGTGTCCACGTATATGTCGAAGTAAGGTTCCGGGTTCGGGACGAAAACCTCTTCGTTGTTCTTGGTTAGCCATTCTCCGCATGTGATTTTCGATATTTGGAATCCCTGACTGACCACTCTGTACACTGTTGCTCATTATCGATTCCCATCGTGGCGGGGTGACCCATGTTGTAAGGAAGTACGGCACTATGTAATCGTCCGCCAGAGGTTGGGACCATGCGAACCTTGCTGCTCCGTGAACCCCTGCGTTTGGATCTGTATCGTAAACCTTGAATAGGCCTGACGTGTTGTTCATGTCTGTCGTCTTTACCTGATTTTTGAAGCTTCGTTTCAGTACCACTTGTCTTACGTTGTTACCGGTACTTTGGGGCAGATCTCCTCCGTGGAGCGATCCCCCCAAGCCCCGCTCCCGTTTGCCGTCTCCGTGCTTGCGTCCTGATTCACTTCCATACCTGTTTGCTGGCTAAAAGTGCAAGTAGGATCAAGCTTAATTCGTTTTGGAGGGGGATCGAAGTAGTCGTCGAGTCCAAGGTAATGCTTCGCCCTGATTGCAGTTCTAGAAATAGCTCCGAGCACACCTGTTCCAGCAGTATCCTTGTAGAATTGTTCATCCGCTTCTCTAGTTTTACCTTTTCCGTAGTTGAAGTCGTGTCTCTTCGCCGCCCAGTCTAGTCTGTTTAGTGGTGGTAGTATATTTTCCGCGCTAGGTCTGTACCTGGTCCAAGGAACCTATGGTAAGGTACTGTCCACTCGCTGCTCCGGTATGATTTGCGTCTACGTGTCGGTGGCATCCTTTATATACTGTTCTCTCGTTATTGCGTCATCTATATTTATGGATATTGTATTGCGTCATCCGAAAATTTTATATATGCATCAAAGCTATGACGCGTTGGCACTACCCAACTTTTTCCTCAGTCGCAGGCATGATGTGCGACGCTTTGGTGGATTCGCCAGTCACTGGTGAATACGATACAATAGCCATAGCGATATAACCTCTCATATTGTTGCTGATGTATAACCTCTCATATTGTTGCTGATATATAACCTCTCATATTGTTGCTGATATATAACCTCTCATATTGTTGCTGATATATAACCTCTCATATTGTTGCTGATATATAACCTCTCATATTGTTGCTGATATATAACCTCTCATATTGTTGCTGATATATAACCTCTCATATTGTTGCTGATATATAACCCCTCATATTATTGCTGATATATAACCTCTCATATTGTTGCTGGTATATAACCCCTCATATTATTGCTGATATTGTCGGATTTTTCGTGGGTGTTAACGAAAACCGCTCTAAACAAAGGTCATGTTATCTAGGACAATTATCACAAAAAAATTATAACAAGAGAGAAGGAATGGAAGAATACAAGATATTCATAAAAGTTAAAACAAAGTTTTATTTACAAAAAAAGGTAGCTTGGACTGCTTTTTTTCCAAAGCTGGAATAAATAAATTATTCCTAGATAACGTACAAAAAAAATAAAACTCAAAAAAATACAACATCAGGATTTCTGAACATTAAAGTTAGATACAACAAAAATTGACACAATCTAAGAAAAGGAATAAATCCTTTTAAAACATGAACTTACTATAAAGTCAGTATTCTTACAAATCAATCAAATAGTCTCTTTTTTTTCTTTACACCAAAGTTACAATCAAAAGTAATAAAATAGACAAACCGTGCTTAATTCCGACACAATTTTCATGGTAAAAATAACCTTTTTTTATTTTATCAAACGTCTGTCACAAAGTTCTTTTTTTCTCTCTTTTTCTTCAATAATTTTCTTATAGCAAATCCAACGTAAGAAATACGTCACAAGAACAGCCCAAATTTCAAATAAATATAATACTTGCTTTTTTCACCGTTTGTCCCGAACAGCATCACGCGCGATTATGAGGATCCTTTTTTCGAAGTCATCTCTTTAAAATCGATCTGTGTTGCAAGGAAGATCACTTTACGATTCTTAATCTCTGATTCAGAATCTTCTTAACAGCAAAGTATTTCAGTTCACGGGAGCTAAGCCCTTCAACAAAGGCAATTTCGTTCTCGGAGTTATTTTTATCTCGTTCAAATTCTCCATAATTCTTCATTTCAAGTCTCTGACTTGAAACTTCTTCCCAAGGATAATATTCTTGACGGAAGGAAAAATATTTCATACATAAAAGGCAATTCTAGCCACGAGATACTCTATCTCTTAATTTTCTTCAAGTAGAAATTCTTCACAAAATTTAACGTCCACATGTGGACGGAGAAACAGTTTTTACAGGTGTTGTCTGTCTGGCGTCCAGCTCTGTTCTGATTAAATTTTGCGCCGATATCAAATCCAGACAGAACTAATGCATCATTGCTAAAAATAGAAACCACGTGACACAAAATGGCTTCCCTAGCATAACTCCCACGCAACTAATCCATATGACCTTCAACCTGCACGTAGGCAAAAACTGACAGCCTTCAAACAAAGGGAAGTAACCGATGACTTACTAAAAAATATCTCGAAATTTCCACAATATATAGCCCCTCATATTGTTGCTGATATATAACCTCTCATATTGTTGCTGATATATAACCTCTCATATTGTTGCTGATATATAACCTCTCATATTGTTGCTGATATATAACCTCTCATATTGTTGCTGATATATAACCTCTCATATTGTTGCTGATATATAACCTCTCATATTGTTGCTGATATATAACCTCTCATATTGTTGCTGATATATAACCTCTCATATTGTTGCTGATATATAACCTCTCATATTGTTGCTGATATATAACCTCTCATATTGGGTTAAGAAAGCTGATAGCAAATCGGACTGAACAAAAAAACAATTAAAGACAAATAGCGACAGTGAAATCCTATGACTTTGCGCGGAGATTGGAAGTTCAATCTGCAGTGTAATTAAAAATAAATTACAAATTAATTTTTTTTTGTTTTTTTGTTGTGTTTTTTAATTTTGTTTTTACTTTTTCTGATATTGACAACTTTCATGTTAATAACTTTGTTAATAAGAAGTCTTTGTCTATTTTTGTTGTTGTTTAAATGTTTTCTTTTTCTAAATCCTAATATCGTTCGTTCGTTTTTATGTCAGTCTCCACATAGGAGAACTGCCCGACTTCTTACAACCATTGGACAACGCGCTCGCTTAATTACGAAGCTTTTCTTTCGCAGTTCAAAGAAAAGTCACAATTTGCCGCTACATATTTCGGGACGAGCTATCGTAAAAAACTGTGATAGTTTCGATTACTAAAACGGAGACAGCGTAAAAAGTTACATGACGCCCACGCGTATCAGGTCTGAACCTAGACGTGGCTGGTTTAATGAACATCAGTTTTTTTTTTAAAGACTGAGAAAGGTCCGGTTTTTACAAGAATATTTATTAAGTGAAAAATTATTCATGCGTACTTAACGGTAATAAAAACCAAGATAGACGCGTGTACGTTGCTATAAACAACAAAACAGATAAATTCTCTTTGTCGTTAAAACGTACAATTTCACGCAGAGCTGATATATGCATCAAGACAAAGAAACGTGTATAAGAGCATTTGAAATGGTCGCTGCACAAAGTTGAAAATGTTTAGTGTTTCATAGAAGTTGCATAGTGAATCAATGTTTATCAATTTTTATTAAAATTAAAAATTATAGCATATTATAATTTTATGTTTTCCATAGAACTGTGTTTTTTTTTATTTGTCAAAGATGAAGAAATCTTCATTTCAGCCGAGAAACACAAGAAATAATTAAAACTGGGCTAATTTAAATAACCTTTAATACTTTACTACACTTTCACGATAGGTCCGATCGTCAGAAATTTATCGAAAACGCGTTTACACATTTAAATAAAGATTCAAACTCAAACATTTCAAATGTTTAAAAACTTTATTGATATTTTTATGGGAGTCGCTCTAGACAAGACATGAAGCCGCTTTATGTAAGGGGATAAATAGAACAAAAGATTATTAACGCAAGGAAAGTGCATGCCTATTGACCTTAATCTTGAAAAGACCAAAAAGGGAAAGAGTCAGCAGCAAAAGACCGCCACAAGCCTGCGGTTTTTGGAAAGAAGCTACTGGAATAGGAAAATGTATTATAACGAGGTATATGAACAGCAAATTGATAAAGAAAACTAGACCAACAATTAAAACGAGCTAGAAAAAAAGGAAGCAAGGAATAAATCACACAATTCTGAAGAACACATGCTATAATACTACTTAAAGAAGAGACTGAGACTAGCAACATCACACTTACCTACCGTAAAACTGCAGTTAGGATAAGCTTATTTAAATTATTTAATATTGATATAAAGCTCTATCTGAAAGTATATCGAGCATTTTCTGTTTGCAACATTTGTTGATTCTTGATTCAGCTTTTTCCTATTTAAATATGTTAGTTTTCATGGTATATATATATATATATATATATATATATATATATATATATATATATATGAGGATAAATACACGATATATCATAAAATGAAATGCCGTGGAGACAGGTTGTGTGAAAAAGACAAAAGGAAAAAAAACAAATTAAACACAGGAAGAAATCATCAAAAACGAGAAATTTGCCGGTTTCGTTCGGATCGACAAACGTCTTCAGAAAAAGTTAGTTTTTCTAAAGACGTTCCTTGATCCAACACACACACACACACACACAAACAAACACACACACACACACATATATATATATATATATGTTATGATACTTTCCCTATACCTGAACTCTTCCACTCACCATAAATACTGGGAGCACGTGCTACTCAGTGTTGAATCCACCCCAGTCTGACAAGAACTGGACTATTTCGGTGGCATTTTATCCGTCAGGTTGAGGTATTGGTCCTGAGTAGTCCGATGAGTCCACTCTTCCAGACTATGCCTCTCTTCTTTTGGGTGGAGTAAGTTTATTGCTTATTGCCTGAGGCTCTTCGATCGAGGAATGCCGACGGGGCTGCCCAGGCAATTTTAAAATGCCAAAGACGGTGGAAAAACGAATAACTTAATAAATTATATATAAATGAAAATAAAACAATACCTGCATCGCTTTTAGAATAAATATGAAGTATAACAAAATATAAGTGAACTGAATATCTATAAATAAACAATAAAACACCAATAGCCGAATAATAAATACATGTATATAGGACAATATAACATAAAATATTAAAAAATAAAAAAGTAAATAAATAATAAACAAATGAATATAGAAAGCAGAAACAAACTCTTGAAGTACATATAATACTAAGAATAAATTAGAATGAAAGTAAATTAAAAATAAGTATAAGCCCATATTTAAAAAAGGAGTATTGTTCGGTATCCCGATAAAAACGGAAGTCACCTACCTTATGGAAAAAAAACTATAGTGTAAGAGAATAAAAAAATCAGAAGAAAATAGCAACCAAAATCTATAAAACTGTATATCTCACTACCATGGGATGAGTTGTCATTATGATAGCATCGGCGGAGATGTTCAGTTACTGATTACAGATAAAAAAAATACGAAAATTAGAATAGCGATTATGAACCATATAATAATAATAATAATATAAATAAGTTATTGTAACCACTACATTAAAAGTACGCATGAAGAATTTTGATAGATAGATTAAATAAATAAAAATAATGATAAATGTTATATCATTTTAGGGGAGTAATGTAATTAGATAGATCGGCACCAATGTCAAGGTTATAATATAATATCTAACGGAATAATAACTAGCAGTATATTGAATTAATAAAAACATATACATTATAATATTGTAATATAATTTAAAATTAGATAAGGGATATTGAACAAAAATCTGCATAACACATTATCTTAAATTAGAATTGAATACTATCACGACCTTGACAGAGATGTTTATTTACATAAGAAGTTAAACCAGAAACTTTTAAAATAAATAAACAATCGCAATAAATGAAAAATGATACGCAAACGTTTCTATTTTGTTATAGGATAAAAATATTGTGAATTTAATGTATATAAAATAAAATTAGTATTAATTTTTTTTTAAATGCGTAAATACTTTAATACAATTAAAAACCTATCGAGGAATATCCACGTGACAGACATTTCAATTACTTGCGGCGAAAATAAAAATATGTAATGAAAAGAGTCAGTGCTAAATATCATAACTAATTTTATTAATTTTAAAAAAAATGTTTATAATAAAATATGGAAATATTTTCTAAAAATATTTTAAATGCTACCGATAATCTTCAAAATATTGTTATTGTACTTAGTTATTGATGGGCTAGAAATAGATAAGCACTTCCGGAGATTCGGGGAAAATGTAGGTCACCTAAATTTTATGGACATAAAAAAGTATAATGGAAAAAATGAAATATAAAATAAAGAAAGATTGATACTAAAACATATAAATTATAACATTGTAATATGATTTAAAATTAGAAAAGGGGATATAGAACAAAAATCTGCATATCACATTATCTTAAATTAGAATTAAATACGATTACGTCCTTGACAAAGACGTTTGTTTACATAGGAAGTAAAAACCGAGACTATTAGAATAAGTAAATAATCGCAGTAAATGGAAAAGGGATAAATAAAAGTTTATATTTCCTTATAAGGAAAAAGATTGTGAATTAGTATATATAAAATAAACAATTTGAATTAAATAAAAAAAACGTAAATATTATACGCTAATACAATTAAAAATGCATCCATGATATCTGCGTGACAGATATTTCAATTACCGACAGCGACAATTTTAAAAAATGTAATGAAAGGAGTCAGTGCTTAATATGATAGTTAAGTTTATTAATTATATGAAAAGTGTTTATAACTAAATATAAAAATATTTTCTAAAAATATTTTTAATACTACCGATAATCTTGTTTATACAAGTTAGATATGTATGGACTAGAAATAGATAAGTCTGCGTACTTCCGGTGACTCGAGCAAAACGGAAGTCATCTAAATTTACGGATATAAAAAAGTATAATGTAAGAAAAGAAATATAAAATAAAGAAAATAGATGGCTAAAACCCCGAAAAAAGGATATAATTGAGCGAAACAATAAAGGACGGTCAGTGAAAATATGCTTTGATACAGGAATATTTAGGTCAATACTGAAGATAACACTGAAGATAACACTGAAGATACCCACACCAAGAAAGGAGCATTTTACAAATATCTTGGTGCAAGTCGAAACAATTGTATGCTTAATAAAAACAAGTTTTATGAAATGACGTGACTTTGTCATTTATAACATTGATATGGTATAAAATAAAATAAAATATATTGAATATAACATAGCTCTGGCCTTACACTGTTGAGCTGTTATAATTACGTAATGTTATAAAATTTATATTTCAATATATATATAAATACTAAATATAAATAAAACACACACACATATATATATATATATATATATATATATATATATATATATATATATATATATATATATATATATATGGGAAGAGAAAGGATGAAGGTAATCCGACGTGATGGGAAAATGAAAAAGGAAAACCAAAAAATGGATGTTTTTTATGTGTACATCAACGTTTCGTCTTTATTTATAAGACTTCATCAGGATGATAATATAGAGAAAAATGTCATGCAAGTGCAAACACATGTAGGGTTGACATATTGGGGAAAAAGAAGAAAATAATGGCCACTACTATATATATATATATATATTAGTATTTTGTGTATTCACATACAATTTTATAAGGAGATACATTTTTTTATGTATCAATTTTCAGTATTTACTTCAACAGTGCTCAATACGTAATTAGAGCTAGGTAGTAAGCTATGAAAATATATTTATGGCAGTTAA
Source organism: Sepiola atlantica (assembly GCA_963556195.1). Classification (NCBI taxonomy): domain Eukaryota; kingdom Metazoa; phylum Mollusca; class Cephalopoda; order Sepiida; family Sepiolidae; genus Sepiola; species Sepiola atlantica. The sequence goes on along the minus strand of OY744521.1, from coordinate 179,569,604 downwards.
GCTACACAGGTGGGAATCTTCAGACTTAAAATGCATGGAGGTATTATTGCCGAGTGTTTTTATATACATGGCTAGCTAGTTAATCAATCAGATTCTTTATTGTTCTCTCAGCCAATTGTTGGACTTCCCGTGAACAAAGGTCTTGTTGGTGTTACTTCCTATATCCTGTTCTATTGTTCTGTTTTCTATAAATTGGCCTATATCCTGTTTCCTTTGTTGTGTCAATATAATTAGTGAATTTATTTTAACAGTTAAAAAGGATAGGATACATATATGTTACCACAGAGACGCCCCCATATATATATATATATATATATATATATATATATATATATATATATATATATATATATATATATATGGGGGCGTCTCTGTGAGAAAAGAAGGCATGCGTTGATGCTTGCAAAATGTTTATTTAATTTAGCTCAGATGTTTATATTCAGCTAAACACGGATAGTATATTTTCTAATATATATTTCCAAGCATAACGTACAGAATATAATCAAAACAAAATTAAGGATGAATAAAACATTCACTTTTACTTATAACATATATAAAAGAATGACCCCGCCCCCCTAAAAAGTGCTGCTTTTGCATTCTCACACAAATGTTTTGAAGATTATTTCAAAGAAGCATTTATAGGGTTTCTTCTGTTCCTCGTGCTATTTGGTTGGCTGACTGACAAAGGGTCGAAACTGTCCCTATTTACTTGCCTCCCCACGAGAGAAGAGTTAGGCACAGGCACGGCCTCACTCGCTTCACTAGTTTGGGACTGGCTCCCGCTCCTAAAAAAAAAGATGCCGCTCCACCTGCCTCTTAAAATAACCTGTTGAAAAATTCAACACATTTCCAACATTATTTTCACATTAGTCTCTATTTACTTGCTTTTCTAAAAGCATGGATGAAAAAAAATTAGATCTTCGCTTCTTTCTGTAAAGCCCTGGACATGAGATCGATTCTTGATGTAGGAAAATCCAGCTCTCCAAAAAGTGGCATTCTGGAATAGGATTTTTTATAAATTTCCTCAGTCTAGAGGGATTTCTTCTTCACTGACCAAGGATAGAAAACATACTACACTTTGATCCCAGTCAAAAAGCCGACACTGTCGTTTGGCCACGATGGCCGCAAATTATAATTAAAATGATATAACGAGGGTGGAAACGCACCATTTTTTAACCGGATACAGAAAACAAAAATATTATTTAAATTTGTTAGACTGTTATCTACACTGTGCTTGTTAGATTTAAAACATTTTGGCTGATGAATTCTCCGGCCTTATTTATGTGTTTTCGTCATAGTTGGTAACCTCCCATAAATGTTAAACTGATTTCTTTATTCAGTCAACAAAAATACACTTTTCTCGTTTCGCGTTCCATTCCTCAAGATACGTTATATCAGTGAATTCGTTTTTGTTGTTGTTTTTTGTTTTTCTTTTTCTTCATCCGTGAAACTGGGTATCGGATTTGAACTCATGACCTCCAGATATAATTCACTTAGATAACTAATACATACTCTAAACATAGAATTCGGAATACGAACAGTTTTTTTGTTAAGTTTGAAATTAAGACAGCTCAAGAAGACCGGGGCGAAAACCTTACTGAATATGACAACAAAAGAGATTAAGATAACAGTTTGAAACAATAAATAACAGCAAGGCAACAAAAAACAATCGTTTTATTATTATCCTTTTTTTTTTTACTTTATCTCTTATATAAGAAATTGCTAAACATTTTTTGTTTTGAATTTGCTGGGGGGGAGAGGGCGTTACTTTAATTAAACCGGTGTTGAGAAAATTATGTCTCAGCATTTTTATTTTTGTTTCTTTTTTCTTCATATTATTATTTAGCAAGTAAGCATTTAAACGAATCCCTCTCAACGATTTTAAATAGCAGTTTTCGTTTTTCATTAAGAACGTAATCATATTAAGCTGTGAAGGTGAATAGTAGAAAAATGGATCCATGTTATCAAATTTCCGAACCGGAACAACTATTATTCGGAAGAAAACGAAGCGAAATACATGTTTTAAAAAAAAATGAAATATTGATAATATAATTAAAATAACTTAATTAGTGGTGCATTTTTTATTTGTTAATTTTATATTCCAAAATCATATTAAAGTGTTTAGTTTCCTTTTTTTTTAAATTAAATTAATAAAAAAAAAGATACGGCATCATTGAAAGAAATAACTGATTTTGTTTTAATTCGTGTGCATGCGTAGCGCGTCAAATGAAAACATGACTTTTTAAAAGATGAAAAGTTTATAGATGGAATTCTCAAGACCTCACTCTTGTTTTAGCCTATGTAAACGCTATTGCATACACATGTTCGTTATTTATATTTTTTAGTATTTTCAACCCCACCACACCCCTAAGAAAATAATTGAAGACTTTTCAAATTTTAATTTAAAAAAATGTTTTAAAATTTTGATTTTTACAGTACGAAGGGTTTTTTTATGAATTTAAATGTTTTAAATGAATACAAATTTGATTCGAGATGTAATATTTGTGTTTGTTTTTTTACCGACGAAACTAACGCTGATATCTTTCGAATGAAACTCAAATTGAAATTTAAACAATTGATTTTAACTGTTTTATATGTCGTTTAACGGTTTTTGTAAAAAAAAAAAACGAAAGAAAACTTCAGTGGCGATTTTATGTACTCCAAATGTCTAATGAATTCGTCTTGCAAATTTGTAGCCGCCCCCCCCCCCCCCCCCCGTCCCAATGATGATGCACACTCATCGAACTGGGTCAACCATCTATTATTTAATCCTTGCAATGCTGGGTTACTAGAGACGAAAACAAACGAGACGGGCGGGAGCGGGGGGGGGGGGGCTGCTGGAATAAAACGAAGTTTCGCCTTATCATTTATTTATTTTTCCCTTTGCTAGCCCTTCGCTCCACACCCCTGCGACGCGGCTTCTTTTTGTGTGTTTCTCGGAAGAAGTGATAAACGAAAAGAAAATAGTGTGTGTGGGGGGGGGGTAAAAATGGAACCCTTACTCCACCCCGTTCCGTGATTCCTCTGGTGTAATGCGCTCTTCTTTATTTCTGCGGGGATTTATCTTTCATTCCCATCCCTTTTTTTATTTTATTATTTAGCTGTTCTCTCGCACCCCCACGAGAGGCTTTGTTGTTCGGTTGGTCGGCAGGTCACGCTTCGCGATGAAATATCATTGAAATATCCTTGACAGCGTTAAACGCGCAGATTGGATAGCCACATTATATTTTAGTATGGTCGAAGCATCTCTGTCCGCCCGCTGGATGCTTTAGTTTAAAATAGCTTTTTGGTTTGTTCATCACGCTTGAGTTTGAAATAGTATTTTAATTGATAAACGCGCTGATCGAATGGATGCATCTTAAGAACGGACCGGTTCTCGTTTCCTTTGTTGTGACTGACGATTAAAACCGGGCTGCTCCTTTCGGCTGTCATCCTTTCATTCTTGTATCCGCGTTAATTTTGTTTCTCCATTGGCCGCTTCTTCTTCTTCTTCTTCTTCTTCTTCTTCTTCTTCTTCTTCTTCTTCTTTGGTGGTTTGCTTTATCTTGTTTACGTACCCCCCTTCCTTTTTCACCTCAGCCGACTGAATTGAATCTGACAAGGGTTCGACCGAAGCGGAGTAGGCACGAGATTCTGTTGGTAAGTAGTTGACTCAACAGGTCACGTGTGGCTTGATGTTGTTTTCGCGCGCGCCGACGCATTCGAAAGAACTCCGAACATTAGTCGGAAGCAATGTTGTCTGTTTTTATTGCGCCTAATTGCCTGCGACAACGTCCTGATTATTGAATTCTTTTTTTTTTTTTGTACTCTTGTAAATATTGCTGAAGAAGAAAATAAGGAATATATAAACAAATGAAATGAAATAAAAGTTATTTAAATATATATATTTATAATAAGGAGATGTTTGTTTGAAGCACTGCCTGTAATATGTATTTTAAAGCTACCATAATGCAAGAAATGAAAATATGTCGGTGTTGAGAAGGAAGACAAACACTAGTGTTTTTTAATACTAAATCTTACTTGATTAATCAAGACTTCTACACAGTGATTTAATGTGTGTGACCGTGTCCCATGATATATTTCGAGGAAATATCCCTTTATAAAGTGGTAGGTTTCTCAAATCTCTTGAAATCTGTGTGAATCGGTAATGTTGTTTCTTTTAATTATTATACAGCAGTAAATATCAATAAAGCCCGCATCAAATGGAATAAAATTATTTCTTAAAATTATTCTTTAAAATTTAAGTAATGAAATTGTTCTTGCTACATTTATTTAAATTGAATTATTTATTTATATATGTGTGTGTATGTATGTGGGTGGGGTAACTGCGAGTCTATATACTTAGTATGTTATTCAATTATTTTTTTATATTATCTATTTAATATTTATTTTTTATATAAGGGCTATAATCGAAAATTATATATTAAGGCAAGAGTCTACGTTACTCGCAGCAAATGAAGCAAAACAAAATTAAATTATTTTAAATGGTAAAATAGTTCTTGTTGCACTTATTTGTAACTGTTATCTTTATCTACTTAATTTAAATTATTTAATGTGTTAATTGTTATTATTAAAATTCAAAATTTTATTTCTATAAGAAAAGGGATAAATGTATTAATAAAACACATACATACATATACATTTATATACACACACATACACACACACATATTCATACATATACATACTTACACATATATCTAATTATGTGTGAAGGTAAATATTATTCTATTATTATTATTATTATTATTATTATTAATATTATCATTATTATTTTAATCTATTTCTAGGATAAATGAGACGGTTTAATTAAACATTATCTCATTTGGTGTGGGCGAGTTTTTTGTAATTTATTTTTGTTTTATATAACGAAGAGGGGTGTTTTCGTAAATCATAACTAAGTCTGTTATTATTATTATTATTATTATTATTATTATTATTATTATTATTATTATCATCATTATCATTATTTAAATTTAATTTATTTATACTGACTATTATTAAAAAATATATATTTGAAGGAGAAAAAATTTATAAATTCATTAATTGAACTTTTGTATTATTTGACTGGCAATGCCGTTCAATTTCCTACTGCATACTGCCGCAGCAAATTTCGACGTGTCCCGCAGTAAATGAAATAAAATTCTTTTATATGATGAAACTCTTAAATTTATTTACTTACTTTTAAATTATTTAGTGTATTAATTTGATTTTAATAAATTGTTATTATCAAAATCCAACATCTAACTGGTTAGCGATGTTTTTTCCAATCAACTATTTAATTTTAACAATGGGTTTAATTAATTGAAACTTTTTATTAAAAAAATAATAACTGTGTAGTAGTCTTGACTAATCAAGTAAGATTTACTATTAAAGCAAAAAAAAAATAATAAATCACTTTTTTTTGTCTTACTTCACACCGACATATTTCCATTTCTTGCATTGTGATAGCCTTCGAATACTTATCTCTCTTTATCTCTCTTTTTTTCTCTCTCTCTTCTCTCTCTCTCTCTCTCTCTCTCTCTCTCTCTCTCTCTCTCTCTCTCTATCTATCTATCTATCTATATATATATATATATATATATATATATATATATATATATATATATATATATACATGATGAAAAAAGTCCATGCGTTTTTTTTTGTGCTCTAAGGGTAGCTAAATTTTGTTGTTTATTTTAAAATGAAAAATGTGTAGTTGAATAATATTTAGTCATAAGTAAATTGATTACAAATTCAAAATCAATACTTTATTGATCATCTTCGTTCAACAAATAAAAGACGTTAAATTTTCACATGTCTTGACGGGGAAAGTTGATATTGAAAGTTCGTGATTCAAGACAAAGAAAATGTTATATTGAGGCGATAAGTCTGGATGAGACAAAGGTTATTGTAAGCCCATGAGTCTGGATGAGGAAAATGGTATCAAGAGTTCATAAGCGGATAATGTTATTCAAAAGTCCGTACGTACATAGATAGGAATAAGAGTTAGTTCGTAAGGCTGGCAGAGTTCATATTATTATTACTTGGAAGTAGGTCTGTCCCCAAATCTTAGGAAAGAATGTCCACGTGCCGACGCCAATAGCCAGAGACCAAAACAGGTTTCGTTTGCGCGCCAAGAAAGACGTTTGGTCGTTGTTCTGAATGACGTGGGTTCGTTGGGTAGCTTGGCCTTTTCGCCAGCAAACTGATTGAAAAGAGCGAACGTAAGTCTTTGTATAACAACCGAGAACAGATTGTTTCTGATAGAAGAAAATAACCGAAATTGAGTATTAGCTCCAATCAGTATCAAGCCAGCAAACATCGAATGATTTTAGGCATCGTTATTCTACGGTTGTTGTTATTGTAGGTACTACTACTGGTTTCGAAACCGCTTCTCTGCGTTGTTGCTGCTTCTGCTGCTGCTCCTGCTACAAATGCATTTCATTTCGCTTTCTTTATAAAATAAAAAGAAATAAAATCTCATTCGACAATTCTCTTATTATCATTTCTAAATTTTTCTTGCTTTTCTTTTTCATCTATAAATATAACAGTAAAACGAAAATTGTCCCTATTTAGTTGCCTCGACACGTGGGCAAAGTTAGACACAAGGTCGGTTTTAACATAGGCATGATACACCCCCCCCCCCCCCGCTCCAAGAAAGGTCACTCTGGATTGGGAAAACAAAAATAAAAATTAACTTCGTCTTGAAATATTTTTCCTTCTCTAAGGACAGAACAGATATTATGCTTTAGTCTGAAAAACGAATATTCTTGTGTAGTTGTTAACCACGTTTAGGTTCCACTACCAGGGCTAATTGTCCTCAGACGGTTATATCTATCCATTTTCTTTCCAGATCGTGGAGGTAAAAGTAAAAATGTAATAAACATGTAATCATTATTATATTACATAAAATTAACAGATCACTCAATAAGTCCCGGGCCTAACTAATAAAACAACAACTTTTAGGCAAAATTCAACTTTATTCATCAGCATATTCTTTTTTTAGATTCATTCACTGATTTCAACGCTTCTCTAACAATTCGATACGTTTCTTGTAGAACAATTTGTATTGGGCCTCAAAATATGCCCCAGTTTCCGATATCATTTCTTTATTAGAACCAAAGAACATTCCCTAAGGCATTTTTTAGGTTTTAGTAGTATCGTCAGATCTGAAGAGTAGGATAGATTCAGAAGCAATTCGAAGTGTAATTCATGTAGTTTTTCCATTGTTGTGCTAGACTTATGGCACGGTGCATTGTCTTGGTGAAAGAACTTTTTTCCTCTTCATTTGTAGTCGTTGTTTGCGATTTCTTCTTTCAAGCGCACCTATAATGCTGAATAATATTCGCTATTAATGGTTCTTTCTTTTCTAAATGTAATCGATGAACACAATACCTTGCACATCCCAAAATAGGAAGCCAAACCTTTCCTGTTGATGTTTGCGTCTTTGGTAGCTTTGACGACTTTTACCTGCTGCTGTCCACTCAGCGGACTGCTGATTTGACTCCGAAGTGAAGTGGTGGGTCAATGTATTATCCATTATAAGATATTGACGCAAAAACACCTTGTTGTTGCATTAAAACAACGCTCTGAATCGTCGACGCGTTGTTGTTTTTGCTCAACTGTGAGCAAACGAGGCACTAACTTTGAACACAGCTTCTCATTGACAAATGTTGATGCAAAATGGTGAATACACAACTTTCTGATCTTAAACTTCTCTTTATCTCACGCAACTTCAATTTACGATCGGCCAAAACGAGATTGTGGAGTTTTTTTCTGTGACAACTGCCGAATATGTCCGACTTAAGTGTTCAGCATTATTTGTGTTTGTACAACCATGTCTAAAGTCAGTATACCACCTCTCAAGACATTGCTTTATTTGAGCAGCCTAATAACACTTATCAAGCCATTGCTTTGCTTGAACCGTATTTTTCCCCATCGGAAAGTAATACTTTATCAACACACGAAATTTATATTTTGAAATTTTGCAGCAGTAGCTTCACTTAAATAACTAATTGCGATTGGGCTCAAATTTTGACACGTGTCATTTAAAGGATATATAGAAGACCTCCGTTGGTCATTGTCGATCATGAGTGATGCATCCTTATGCTAGTTGTCCTGTCTGTGTGCGGGAGTGGTAGTCTCTGTCGTCTTCATATTGCGCCTCACAACATCCTTGTATCGGAGTTAGGGGCGGCCGGTGTCTCCTTTCCAGATGTCAGCTCTTCATACAGGATGTCCTCTGGAATGTGGCCATCCTCCGTGCGGTGGCCATGGTCAACCAGAGCCGTTTGCATTTCCCGATGAGAGTGTACATGCTGGGAAGACTCGTGCGGAACAGGACCTCTTTGTTGGGCATCCTATCCTGTCAAGATATGCCAAGGATCCGACAGAGGCTTCGCAGGTAGATGGTGTTTAGTCGCCACTTTTGTCTGACATAGGTGGTCCATGTATCGCTGCCGTACAGCAGTATGCTGATGACACTGCCATTTTAGTCTTCGCCATCAGCTTGGGGTTTCTCCACACTCTCGATGTGATGCGAAAAAGCGTCGTAGCTGCTCTTCCGATTCTCTTGTCGATTTTAATGTCGTTGTCGGTTATGGTGGAGCCAAGGAAGGTTAACTGGTGAACGACATCGTATCCATAGTCATCGATAGTGACCGCAGATGATACTTCAGTGTCTTGTCCCAAGACGTTTGTCTTATTCAGGCTAATGGTAAGCACAAAATGTTTGCAGGCCTGTGAGACGCGGTTCATCAATGCCTGCAATTACTGCTGGGTGGGCATCACAACTGCTGTGTCGTTAGCAAACAGCATGTCTCTGATGAGAACTTCATGCACCTTTGTCCTGCTTCTGAGACAGGCAAGGTTGAACAGCCCGCCGACTGATTTTGCACGCATATTCACTTAAGAAACAGGTCAGCCAGGATTTTACCTAAGCCACATCAGCAGGTCATGAGCTGGACTTAGTTGTCATAGGCTATTTGATACACACGCCATATAGGAGCATTTTATAGACAGTAGTAGCTGTGACAACTTTGGACCCTGAAGATTAGTACTTTATAAAAATCATATGGATTTTTTTAATTAGTGATGCCATCTATATTGAGGAATTATTGAGCGATGTGATATGTAAATTGTTATAATTTGGGTAACTTTTGATCATTTTAAAATCTTTTCAGCCATAAAATTAAAACTTTTTAAGGCTCAATTAAAACCCAGTTTCTGCTGTGCTCGTATATTTTGATTGCACTGAAATAGATGGGACTTACTGTAAAAATATTTTATTAACTACTTCCATTTTATGAACTACTTCCTTACGCACACTCAATGTAACCCCTTAGCGTAGGAATACAAGAGAACACTGCTGATCACTTTTTATCTACACGCACCCTTAACACACACACACACACGCGCGAAATTTCAGTAACTAACTTATTAATATAACAACGCTTTCTTCATAATTAACTTACAGCAACACAACTCTACATGGTGGCAGCGGAAAACACGTTTAACTGAGAGTAAAACAACAACAGTTAAAAACAAAACAACGTCTACTTAAAAAAAGTTCGGTGAAAAAACAACAACCGCCAACTGGTTCTTCTAAATGGATAAATGCGGAAGTTTTTTTCGTTTATCCGAACTATATTAATATTAAAACAGCTTACCTCTTCCGAATACAATTATACACTAAAATATTTTCACATACCGTATATATAGTCGCAGAAAACATGACTAAACACTCTCAAGGCTACATATTATTTGCATATTTATTTTTTAAAATATTGTCTAATAAATTCATATTCAGTACGATACACTTAAAATTCGATTCTGCTATTTTATTATATATACCGAAAACTTTCCTTGATATTAATTTCTTAATTATTATCAGTAGTAATATTATTTGAAACGATTTAATGAATTAAGTTTAAAATTTAAAGTCATAACTTACGTTCCATTATTGTTGTTTGTTTTTTTGGTTACGCTTTCGCACGCATATACTTACACATAGCAACAACCTCAATAACTTTGGAATAACTACTTTTGCATTAAACGCAATAATTACCAAAGGTTTTCTGTTAATAATTAAATACATGCGTTTATTTTTTTTAAACTAAATTTGTTGTTGTTGTTGTTGCTGCTGTTCTTATTTACTTCCTCCCACGAGAGCAGAGTTAGGCACTGTGTCAATATTTAACGTGGGGAGAATGCAGCTCTCCTAAAATGGGCACTCTGAATTGGAACAAAAATGTCAATTGCCTCAGTCTAGAGGGATTTCTCCTTCACTGACAGAGAACATAAAAACTAAGTGCAGATTCAGTACAGATACTACATTTTGCTCTCTAGCCAAAAGGACAAGGAGTTGACATGTTGGTAGTGATGATGATGATGATGATGATGATGATGATGATGATGATGAATTAAAATTTGTCACAGAAAAGAAATAAACCTCCTCTAATCTTTCTAAATTACAAAAAAATATTTTTCTTTAATATTCATTAAGTATTTCTTCTGTCTTTTATAGTAAAGGCGAAAAGTAAAAAGTACCCATTTCGAATTACTCAGTAATATAAAAGTGGAGTATTTGACCAATCAACATTTCACCTTTATGTTTATTCATTTCATTATATAACCAGGTTTAATGGGGAATTCATTTTCATTTTTACGCTGAAAAAAATAAAATTCATCGACGTTGAATATCTTAAAGACCATATCAATTAACCTTTCGGGGTTTTTTTACCTAAAAAACAAACTTTGACGATGTCCATTCACAGTATATTTCACCCACATTGGAATATATCAAATAACACTACGACAACTATCATTTTTAGTGTTTTTCTCTAAATTAACAAAATGTCAAATGAAAATTATTTCTTTCGTTTCTGTAAAGAAGACTACAGCTTCAGTAATTGCTGCCGGGTGGCGGGTAGTTTTTTTCTAGTACATTATAAAGCCACGTCAGTTCACTTTCCTTCGTTTTTTTTAATTCTTTCTCTTGTTTTAGTGTTATCATACACTTCCATTCTATTACCTCACACACACCGAACAGTAACAAACAAACACACAGCGTACTTTCCGTTTTATTCATACATACGCGTAACAGAAAAAAACATATATAAGTAGTGTCACATATGTCGGTCTTTATGTATTAGATGGTTTCTGTGTTTTAATCCACCCTTCGGGCATCATCTAATATCATTTACTTCATTCGGGAGGTGACGATGGTTAAGTGGATATCGACACGGACTGAAGACCTGAGTGTTCCAAGGTCGAATCCAGTCGGTTCCACAGTACCACTTTAATTTAGGGATGTAGGCAACCTTCCCGTAAGTACTCGATGTCTTTCCAGAAAGATTTCTCACTGATTCACACGAAGGAAGAAGAAGATTTACTTAATTTTCATTAAAACTTGAACCTTCTTTCAGTTCTTTTGAAATATTAAATCCCCTTCATCCCGAATATTACATTAAATCTTTATGAATAATTTGCAATTTAATTTTACAATTGTCGATTTTGTTTTCGATCCACAAATAATTGCGTATATTTTATTTTGATCGTGGGGCTTGAACGTCCATAAAAAAGACGGCGTGTAACTTTGTTTGATTTATAACTTTAAAATTATAAACAGTAAAAGATAACATAACAGTACATATGTTAATACGAGTGCTATTGCACAAAAAAAACAATCTTTAAAAACCAGTACGTTATAGCAAGTCCATACTAGCAACAGAAACAAATATGGCCGCTTGATGACAAAGACAGTAAGGGAGGTAACTAATATTTCAAAATTATTGATAGAACAAGCAGTAATAAACGAATAGAACAAACTAATAATAATTATTTGTGTGAGTGTTAAAATTATTTAGAAATTTTAGAAGAACAGTGTTAAATACACTCTTCTAATGTTGTTATCCGTGGCCCCAGGAAACATCTGGTAGGCCTGCTAGTCTGATATATAAAGTAAAGTGAGAGTTTCCGCTATTTCTATGACATGAATAGCTTCATAGATAAAAACTACATGTTTAGTCATTCATTTTCGAAAAAGTTTGGTCCTTGTTCTGTATTGCCAGTTTAATTTTTTATATTTAATTCCGTCCGATATTTTGTTTCTCATTGCTCATTACGGTATTTTACAGCCACTTGCAACATTGCTTGAAGACAACATTATAATTAGGTATTATGTCAAAGTAGTTTACCTACGTTTATGATATTCAAATAACTTTTTAAAATAGATAGACTAATATATAGTGTTTTTAATATGATTGTTTATCTTAAATAAGACACGTAGAAATGTCTGTTAATTAGGTTCGTAAGCAGCTGACGCTGTTTAGGTCATAGACGTTGTTTATCTTTCAATCTAAAAATCTTTCTAGCCAGAATAAGTCTTTCGTGTACGAAACTTAAGCGAAATACATTATTTTCTGGCAAATAACATGGTAGAAAGAAGAAGATAAATTGGCTAGTCAGAATCAAATATCGATTTATCAGTGCAATGCTGTTTAGGTCTAAAATGGTGAATCAGACTGTCAAGTAATACTTACTATTATCTGCGAATTCTACCAAACACTTTGAAGCGAGCTAAAATACGGCACAGTAACGAGCCCGAGTTGAGAAAGAGCGGTATGCGATGTGTTAAATTAAAACAGCGATATTCGTGTTCATACGTGACCATCATATAACGATACAGTTTAAGGAGATCAGTCTGTGCCAGGACAACATATCTGGAATATCGTTCATTACAGATTTTGTTTCTATTGATTTTGCAAGCAATAATCAAGGATCTTCTTGCTGTCCTTGCGGTGAGTGTCACTCTCTGAGCAGGTGATACTTTTAACGGTATTAAAGCAATAGGAAGTCTACGTAAATGTCTACATAGGACCTAACATAGATTTGATACTGTGCATACAATATAAAAGTGTCGTTCATTAAATTACTTTAAAAGTTTCTGCGTGTGTGCAAGTGTGTGATTTATGAAATTAAAAGAAATAAAATGATTGCCGGTTTCTTGACTTAAGAATAAATAAATTAAATCGGAATTTTTAAAAAAAGAGAAAAAGGGGGAAATCTTTGCGTGTCAGCATACTTATACACACTCTCATCGATACACCTACACACATACACACTCATGAATGTATACTAGCTCAGTATCAGAACTACGGACTCGTAATCTATACACATTTATAATACGGGACCCCCACTAGGAAACGACTCGTTATAAACTAAATAATGTGTTATATCTGTGGTTGCCAAAAATTCAAAGAATTCCAATTCTAATAGAATATTTTGCATTCATTCAATAAATAAAAATAAAATTATCGAAGAAATTTCAGCATATTTATTTACATAGATAAAAATAGATTTTTTTTTAAACAAAATAAGAAACAAATAGATTACACTGATCCATTCGGTGAAAAATTAAACTATAAGATTAATAATTCAATAAATAATTAATAAATCGTCACTTTGACATTGTTTAGTTCAATATCAAGAAATCCTGATTCCTTATATATAATTGTATCACAGTCCATGGTTTTCTTCGAATGTCCGGCTGGCTTGGCAGGCCGAGAGCAAACTCAAGGCGTTTCCACGAATAATGGCGATAAATGGCCATCTTCAATAAATTATCGATTCTATAAGGAATACACGTTTTCAAACTGAATGCTTATGCGACGACGTTGCAATCAACTATTTTCCCCTCGCAACTGACCGTTCATCCCCCAACTTTGTCACGACGTTATGATAACGTAGTGTGGTGCTGGAGATGAAATATTCCATACAGGAACACATTTTCTTCACTAATTTAGAGGATAAAAATAAAAATACACATTCTTCCTGAAATGTGTTATCCATTTTCTGCGGAATACATAGGTTCCATTGTAACATCCTGTCTCGACACAGTCATAGAATTCCACTGATAACGAATATGTTTATCTTATTTTAATTCATTTTTCTATAATCCCTCCCAGTTTCCTTTAGTTTTGTTTCAAATTTTGTTCTATTTTTATGTTATGCAGAGTATAAAGAAACGCATTACAAGGCAACGTCACGGGCACGTTTGGGGGAGTCTACAAATAAACGTTTAGGCAATATTTTGACAACGTCATTTTGTGTGCGGAACGGTTGACAGTAATGAGACACACTTGAAACCTTTAATAAAGACAAGGGGAAAAACCCTCAAATATTCAAAAGAAAACCAAAAGATCGACTTCTATGGTAAAAACTAAGTGAGAATAGAGCTTATACAAGGAAAATTAATGACATTTTAAGTTGGAACTCCTTTATGAAAAATGGATAAATATGAGCCCCTTGGGACCGTCTGCATAGGTAGGGGAGAATACCTCCCAAATATGACCCCCTTGTGACAATCGGCATAGATAGGGGAGTATCATTCCCAAATGTGACCTTCTTGAGATAATCTACATAGGCAGGGGAGCATCCTTCCAAAATATGACCCCCTGGGGTCAATCTGCATAGACAGGGGGCATCCCTCTAAAATTTAACCTCTTTGGGATAATCTGCATAGGCAGAGAAGTATCCCTCGCAAATATGACCCCCTTGGGACAATCTGCATATGTAAAGGAAGCATTTTTTGTAAAATATTACCCCCTTGTGACAATCTGCATAGGCAAAGGAGCTTCCCTCTCAAATGTGACCCTCTTTGGACCATCTGCATAGGTAGGGGAGCATCTCTCCCAATTATTATCTTCTTGGGACAATCTGCATAGGCAAAGAAGCTTTCCTCTAAAATATGACCTCCTTGAGACAATTAGCATAGGCATATGAGCATCTCTCCCAAATATTACCCTCTTAGGACAATCTGCATAGGCAGGAGGCATCCCTCTCAAATATGACCACTTTGGGACAATCTGCATAGGTAGGGGAGCATCCCTACAAAATATAACATCCTTGAGAAAATCTGCATAGGAAGGGGAGCATCCCTCCTTAATATGACCCTCTTGGGACAATCTGCATAGGCAAGGAAGCTTCTATCCCAAATATGAAGGGCTCATAACTAGTAAGTGGTTAGCACACAGGCAATTGTTGTCTTTTTATATCGTCAATGATCTTATGTACACAGACATGAAAGAAGTAAATAGACACCCACAAAAATAATCCATACATGTTTAAAGTTGCTGCCTGCTTTCTGCGACCAAAGCAAAAGTTTGAAACATCGATATTTTGCACTAACATTTAAGCATGACACAGAGCAGAGAAGCTAAAAAAATTCCAAAGTTTTAGGGAGCCATATTATAGTTTAATCTGAAAGTGGACTTAATGCAGCGTCAAATTGCCACGGTTAACCGAATGACTGTCCAATTCACCAAAAAGGGAAAATAATCAATATTTTCTTGCTTAGGTCGATCAGGACCCATATGACAGTAGTCTTTATTATTAATGATAATAAGGGCGTCTATTTACTTTTTTCATGTCTATGGATATTTGATTTCTTTATGAGATTTTACGAATTTCTTATATCATCTTTCACTTCGGATGGAAAAGATTAAAACGGTTCACTTCAACAGTTGGAAAATATCGATTGTTGTGTCCTCTCGAATATCGGTCACTTTTTTTTTGTTCATTTGAAGTCATTCATATGAACATACGAAATCAATGTGCAATATGATCGAATACTTTTATCCATTCTGATTTCTTTTGTATTTTTTTGAAATTTGAAAATCTGTATTCTTTTTCTTATTGGTTAATAACCGGCATAAATCTGGAGTAAATGTAAAAGCATCAGAACCTTTTGAACATGTGTGTGGGGGGGGGGGGTGCCTACAAGGGTCGATTTGTATTGCTTTACGTTTGAATACGATAGTGAAAAGTTTAGCTAATACCCCGTTTCAGAAAATATGACCCTTAAAATGCTGAGCTGCCCTTAGCTGGTAACTTAGATGCTGGCATTTCAAGTGGAATCATTTAAACTGTCGAAGAGAAAGTCATTTAAACTGGCTTGAAAATTCTTAGCAAATCCTCATTTAATTAAAAAAAATAATTGAAAGTTTTGGAAGCTTTTTACATCCAATAACTTTATAAATAGATATTAAAACAGCATTACCCTAACAGGATTAGTTATAGCTTAATAACAATTTGGCTCGATTAATGCCGTAATAATTACATTTAACTTTCAAAATCATATTTAAAAAATCGACATAGTTAAAAAAAAAAGAACAATAAAAGTAAAAAAGAATACAACTCTTGTATATAAGACAGGCCGAAAGAAGTGAGAACAAAATGTTTTAAATTAAATTTGTTAATATCGGTCAAAATAAATATATTAAACCTGCTAGAATTTGTTTTTGAAAATCAAACTTTTGTGATACAAATAACATTATTTTTCTCTACCAATCTTAAAAACTAATCAAGTATAATGATATGATAATGTGTCAACGGGGTTGGAGGCGAACAATACGAAATATAGATTTGAATAAAAGATGCTAAGACAGTCGTCCGTAGATGTTTTGTATTGGAGGAAAAAACAGAAGAAAAAGTAAAGACACAGCAGAAAAGTAATTAAACTATGGCAGGCCATTGGGAGTATACTTATTTGCAATTTTCATTGCTGATTTAGTGTTGTTAGACTGGGTTAGTGTTCAGAAGAAGTGGAGAAACGTATAAGATTATAGATAGTTAGAACCTTCAGTAGCTAAAAAAAAAATGATTTTCATGAATAAATGCTTGTATGAAAGAAAGAACTAAGTTCAATTATTTGAAATAATTACAAAATAAATGTATTTTCAAACCTATATGCTAAGAGTAATCAATAGCAATTTATGATAGAGAAGTGTGATTAGATAAAAGTATTTGACGACGAGATGCCGTCATCGTCTTCATAATAGTAGTAGTAGTAGTAGTGGAGGGAGTAGTAGTAGTAGTAGTAGTGGAGGGAGTAGTAGTAGTAGTAGTAGTAGTAGTAGTAGTAGTAGTGGAGGGAGTAGTAGTAGTAGTAGTAGTGGAGGGAGTAGTAGTAGTAGTAGTAGTAGTGGAGGGAGGAGTAGTAGTAGTAGTAGTAGTAGTAGTAGTAGTAGTAAAAGACATCAAATTGTCGTTCAACGAAACTGTCTCACAAATGAAGACGCTCACTTACTTCACTCTTATAAACTGAGGAAAATGTAGTTCTAAAACGTTGCAAAACTCACTCCAATCGTCTACATCCTGATTAATCAACGCTTATCTGAGTTTTGCTGATGTTTACAAAGATAGAAAATGAATTAGAGACTTTATTTTCAGTTGACCAACCAGTAAATACCTTCGGAATTATTTTACTTTTCTCATTAACTTCAAAAGAACTTCTTTCACTTGTTGTCATTACTTTACTAAGAGTTTTGAAGATGCCAAAGATAATTAAAACCTGTACCCACCTCCGTTCATCCACACAACCATTTCACATGTTTCCACCCTCTTCCACCCGCATATTGCCTATGTATCTGTTGCTACGTTTCAACCAAATTCTCTTGAACACAGGATCTCAACTTATTTGTTGCAAACATTATATTTAAAAAATGTAAAAGGATTGTCTACAAAAGATCAGAAACAAACGAATCTTCAAGAGTTTGCAATCGACTGTTTGAGGAGAGAAGCAATCTTTCGATTGTCTCAGGCACACCAACAGCTGGCATGGTTGTCTGTAGTCTATTTGCTTACATAGAGCACGGCATTTTATTTAGCAATCCAAGCAATGAGAAGAATCATTATTTGTTTAAAACAAATTAATTAAATCATTTCTTAGGATTCAACTTCTTTCTTTTTTTTGTTCAAAACGAGCAGCAAATATGGCGATCGCGTTTCCCCCGGACAACGTCGCCACAGAGACATTCTCTGCATACGCCATTCACACTCTCTATATCCGCTCGTCAAAATGGTAGCATACCCTCCCTTCGACCGGGAATTATTTCGCGTTTAAATTATAATTAATGTTTTATTGTAAAACAAATAGACTTCACATTATTTAATTTAGATTTAATTCAAAAACTAACATGCTGAGCTGGATAGAAAAATGTCTGTGTAGATGAACCACTAGGGCAGATATTGAATTGAATATTCATTAGTTTTAGAAGAATGGGGGAAACTTTACCTATTAAAATATAGTCATAATTATTGTCACATCATATTCGAGCCTAATATTTGACAACCATATTTAGCAAAAAGTACATTTTTATATTTTCATTTCCTCATTTCAGTTTGTAAGCAGAAAGCAGATAAATAATTTTAAGCGAGCAAAAATACATATCACTTCATGTAAACCGCCAAGCATACATTGTCACCGATCTTGATTGTAGATTTCTTCATCCCCAGTGAGTAAGCTCAACGCACCCAACGACCTTGGCTCTAAGTACACCCGACCTTATTGTCCATACCGACTGTCAAATCTTACATCTACGCAAAAGAACACCTACGCATCTAGTCACGTGACCGACATCTATATAGTCTCCTAATTCGGAAAGATTGGCACAGTTTCACAGTTTCTCGCCAGCCATAGATCGGACGACATCAATGAAGAAGAAAAAAAGGAAAAGAAGACGTAGACAAAGAAAAAAGAGGGAAGAACCATTATGATCGTATATTGAAAATTGGGCAAAAGAAAACACATTTTCAAGTTGACTAAAAGCTTATACGTATCACTTTAATATTCTGACCCTTTTCCACTGTGAATGTAAAACCGAATTTAACATACCGAAATGATTTAGGAGATCGTCAACTCGTCCCAACTGATCCCATTGACATTTTCACCCAAAATATTGGAGTGAATATATAATACTCCAACTCGTCTCCTGTTGTCTGCTGTTATCAACCCGATATCCTGATTTATGATCCCGGGGGAAGATTGTGTAGCGACTACCCTTTTATCAAGAACTCAACCCAGTGCTCAGTATTCATTTTGCCATCTTTCTCCTACGGAGAGAAATTTCGTACATTTTGAACTCTTTATCTCTATTGTGGATTACCGCTTGAATTTCACACCGGTGTACTGTAAGTTGAACCCCATCTTTCTCTCATAAATTGATATTATTTATATGAATGTATTCTTTGCTTGTCGGTTATATATATTTCTTTTAACTCCCTTTTCTCTTATTAGATTTTAATCTTTTGTTTTCTATTTCGTTACTGTGTTTATGTAAATAAATATTTGTATTTGAATTACCAACTTGGTTGTCTTATGTGATTTCACACTTATGTGTTGATTGTCTTTCCTATACTTTCACCGGTGTCTTGAATTGGAGTACCTTTCCCATATGTTCTTCTTTTACTATTTAAATCAGAACCCTATGACCTCGACTTAGATCTTTTTTATTATTATAGTTTCGCAAACCAACGCTCTAGCGTAGCATAAAAAATGGATTTCTACCTTTCCATTTTTATTTTAGGTTTAATATTTTTGTCAAAACTATATAGAATTTATAAAAACGTATATTTTCACGTATAATTTATTTACAACGTCATTTGCTGATGAAAGTTAAAATGTATTTGGAATATACTGTAACCAGGAGTAAGCACACAAAAATATCTTATTTGAAAATGTCTTATTTGAGAATTTTATTAAGAGAAAAATTAATAAATTTATCAATATTTTACATTTTTCATTTATTTTGCTCTTTGATATTCAGTTATTAAAAAATGTAATCTGATTCTAAATCCAATACCACAACGAATATTTAAGAATCAATGTTTATATACCTTATTGTATAAGATCATTTAACGTTATCAACACATTACCATAAAAAATCCTGAATATCTCTTTCTGCAAATGTCGCGTTGCTTCAAGCGGTGTTAGCATTAGAAAATCAGATCCCCCACCCACCAACCCACACACACATGAGACTGCACATCGTAAACAAACTAACGTGTTTATTTTTGTCACAAAATAATCAGAGAATTATCAAAGTCGAATACAATTGTTTGGTAGTTTGGTAGTTTTGTTTTACGGCATATCAACCCTTTTGGGGTTATTTAATGCCGAATCTGGTCATTATAGTAAAAGTTTTTATGCTTCAAGTTCTTTATATCTTCAAATGTTTAATCATCGTTTTTGGTTTGGTAGTTTTGTTTTACGGCATATCAACCCTTTTTGGGTTATTTAATGCCGAATCTGGTCATTATAGTAAAAGATTTATGCTTCAAGTTCTAAAAATAAAATAAAAAAGGGGAGGGAGAAAGGGAGAGGGGCTGTTGTTTTTGTTTTTGTTTTTGTAGAACATAATTAAGTTTTACAAAAAAAAAAAAAAAAAAAAAAAAACGTCAATGTAGGTGAATTTCGTCTCAGGGAGCCACAGGGCAGCCTGATCTGGTATCACCAGGAATACAATTGTTAGCATTTAGTAAATAAAATATCATAATGGAATACAAGTTGACAAATTTAATATCATAGCGATTTGAAAAAGCGCGGTAGTTTGACAGAATTTAAATTTGGGTCTAATTATCACACATGCGCATTAAAGTTATTTCATTTTAAATATGGTGTCACTGATAAAAACGACTCAGTATCATTTGTGTGACAACATGTTAACGAAAGGGGCGAATAATAAAACTTCTAACGACGGATTTCTCCTACAGCCGAGGGTTTTGCAGGTAGGTAGATTTGATAAATAGCAAAATGTTTCAGGATCATATATAATATTCCGAAGCATTATTCCATTTATAATCATTCCAAAAGTCAGCTGGAATTTCTACATATTCTGATTCACATGGAAATTATTCTGCAGCCATTTTACCTCTTTTTCTCAGTTAAGCGAGCAATTTCTTTTCTGTACACCACTTCTTATGGACTAGAATAGTTGATATAACAAGTGAAATAGAAATCATGTACACAATTCTCAAATAAGACATTTTAAAATAGGATTTTTTTTTTTTGAATGTTTTAAAAATGTACGCTAAAAGATGTACAATTTAAAGAACAAAATAAAAAAGGGTCAACTTAAAGTTTAACGAAAAAAGGAGGCAATTTTTTATCACTGTGTTTCATTCTCTTTCGGATCTGTTTCATTTTTTCAACTTTTTTCACTTCCGTTTGTCTTTTTCTTTTCATTTCTCTATTTTGTTTTTGTTAAAGTATTTTTTTAACAAAATTCTTCATTTTATCTTTTTTCATTTCTCAATTTGTTTACACTACTTTTTTATTTATTTTTCTTTGCCGTTTTACATGTTCTTTTTATTTCTCTCTTTTTCTCATTTCTAATTATTTCCTTCGTATTTTTCTAAGTTTTCCATTTGTCTACCTTTTCCCCTCCCGTTATGTTCAACTTTCTTTTACTAATCATTTTTCATATTTCTCTTTATCGTCTTTATACGTTTTACTTATTCGATACTTACAAGAGAGATATTTCTTTTTTGAACATGATGACTAAGATGAAGCATTTTGGTGTGCGGGGAGAGGATTCACCCTTTCCTTTATATTTCTTCATTATTTTATTCTCATAAGATTAAGTCAATCACTTTGTTTTAACCTCACTTTCTACCAGGGTGTCCTACTCCAGCCCTACATTTGCCCTGAATCATGAATCAGACTACACTATAAGCTAATAGAAGAGGCAGAAGCTTGCACCAGCATCTTTGTTGTACACTTGTACCCACAACCGACCCAGATCATTCGTCCAATCAAATCTACAGCTATTGGCCTTTAGAATAGTACAGATAAATCAATTTCCACTACAACTTACACAATCCTCCAACGCTGCCAACGTGTCAGAATTCTTTGTTTGATTCCAAGCCATTCAGTTCAGTGTCAGAAAAATAGCCTTCAGCAATTCATAAATGGATAAGAGAGGATTGCCACCTTGTGTTGAAATTTCTCATCATAAGGATCGCAAGCTACACACACACACACACTCATCTAACATATCAAGTAAAGTCGGTCTCTTTCTCCTTACATTAGTGTTTAAAAGCTTTAGTACCAAAGGCTAAGAATAGACATATGTTTCGTTAGTTACTTAGGGCACATATTGGTCGTGTTGTTAGAAACAAACAAAAATACTTTTGAACGATTTGTTTGACATGTATATTTAGTCCTGATCAATATTTGGATTTCTTAGGGATTTAAAGAAAGGATGGAAGTCACTCCCTAAATCACATGTTCAATTCCTGCAACTAAGATAACTATGTTCTAATATTTAGTAAGAGACATATTTCTTATATTTCTGATTTTTTAGATGAGGATTGATAATTTGTATAATTTTGGTTATTCGGACTACATTTCTCATCTTGAATCATCACAACGTTTCGGCCGCTTTAACCTCTGGTCTTATTCAGGCGTATCATTTCAAACTCGGGAATACTTCTATCGAACTCGGGAATCTGAACGGAATTTCGAACGAAACCCCTTTATTTAATCCACGCGGTAGCATGCTCTTGTTCCGTCAGCCCTCGGTGCGGGCGATACAAAGAATTGCGAATTACTGAAGACTTCTTCCAGTCATGGTTGACGGAACAAGAGCATGCTACCCCGTGGATTAAATAAAGGGCTCAGTTCGAAATTTCGTCCAGATTCCCGAATTCGACAGAAATATTCCCGAATTCGAAGAGATAAACCTGAAGAAGGCCGGAGGTTACAGCGGCCAAAACGTTGTGATGATGATAACACTCAAGATGAGAAATGTAGTCCGAATAACCAAAATTATACAGACATATTTCTTGTTGTGCCGCACAGTCCGCAGTAGCATAACCATTTTAAAATACATTTTTATTTCATCCATAACAAATAATACTATAACAAATACAATATTTTCAGCTAAATATATAGATATTTATTTCACTTGTGATTATCGAAGTGAACGCCACTTTTACGAAATCGTTGCATTCTTTTTCTTAAATTTTCAGCAAACCTGTTTTTGGTCGTCGTCGCCATCTTGAATTTGTTTTGTTCCTATTCGATTAATAGCATATCTAGCGTTCAATTTCAGAAATAACTTTGAATAAATTATTATGTTTTGCTTTGTTTGTGCGATTCTTTAAATACATTAAACGGAAACACTATGTTTTGATTAACGTGTGATGCTGATGCGACGACACTTGTTACAATAATGAACTTTAATAAATACGTCCTAATCGATTATTTAAGCTTATTTATTCTATTCTCAATATATCGGTATGCTAAAATAGTTCAAAGTTTGGTCCGCACAAAACTCGTGATTTGATCCTATTAAGAAAGAAGCACAACACGAATGCATTCATCAAAATTGAAAACAGCGTTTGGTAGTCGGCATGAAACGCTATTTAATGGAATAGAATCCATATTTTAAACAATGATAAAGAATAAACGATGGTGGAGTGTGCCGTGTTGGTTTGGTGAAATAAAAGAAGACTCCCTGTCTTTGGAATTCAAATTATTCGCTACTTCTTTCTGATATATATATATATATATATATATATATATATATATAACATTGCATGTTAAAAGAAGGTACGTCTTTAATGACAGTCCGTTTTAAAATAAAAAGATTATATGCAGTCATTAAAGTAAAGCTCATTTTCGAGCTCGGAATGAATGGCCTTAAATCATGTCCGTGACAGGACACTAGTTTGCCGAAATATTTGTCTTCAACTTAGTTATACATCTAGGTAGGGTGTTTACGTAGTTCCAAAAAGTCGCCCATGTTCATACTCATCAGACTCGACGTGGCTTTACTTCAGTGATCCGATGGGAACTGCTGTCTCAAAGTGATATTGCGGAAAGACACGTAGAGAGTAACGGCAGTATCGAACAGATTTCACAAGGTTCCAGAATTTAAAAGTTTTTTGTTTGTTTTTTACAGTATGATGTCATTATTTGAGAAATATGACATAATTTCAGTTACAGACGCCAACTTTCTTGTTTAGTTTGTGAATGCATTTTGGCACATTATTTTTATAGCACTTCATTGTTTACGTCATCAAATAAGTATCTTCAAATACTGAAATCGCGATTCGAAATTGAAATGTTTATTAGTGGGTGGATAGTCATGCCTTGATTTCGCAATTTTTTTGTCTAATTTGAAAGAAAACCTTATTTTAATCAATTTTTCAAACTCATTTGAAACATTCAAAATCTTTATTTATAAATGCATGAACATTTTTAAACAAAATTTATTTTTGCAATTTTTGAATATGTGCTGGCAAACCAGCAAGATGTGCATTTAAATATGAAACTGTGTCAAACTTAAAAGTGACTGACCAACAGACGACAGAACTTCTTGGACGCATCTAAAAAAATAACTTCTTTTTTTTTTGTTGTCAGCCGAGTTTCAAAACTGTAATTGAACCGATGTATGAATAAACCATAGAGAAGATAATTGGGTGGTCGAGTGTTCAATAGTGAAAGAGGGAGTAGTTTCAAAAAACCTCAGAAAGGTATGTGGAGAGAGAGAGAGAGAGAGAGAGAGAGACGGAGGAGATAAGGGGGAGAAGTCATTAAGGATGCCAGGCGAAGGCAGCTGAAAGTGTGATATCTGCCGTGGTGGTGGGGAAAGCCTCCCTAGGGCTATTGAGACTCTAATCTAATTTCTAACTGATCGCAAACTCTCAGTCGTTAAGTAAATTCACATTTTCTCTCTCCCTCATTCTATTCCTTCTCTCTCTCTCTCTCTCTCTCTCTCTCTCTCTCTCTCTCTCTCTCTTCTCTCTCTCCGTCTGCGTGCATGCGCATGAGCGTGTATGGATGATGCGAGTGTGTTCGGACACATCTTTCTGTTTCTACTATTTGAGATGTAATTATGCGTGTTTGCAAATGTATGAAATACTTATTCCCATTTTGATCAAAATAAATTACATATTTATTCTAGAAAATTTCTAAAATTTAAGCATTAGCTTAAGGGGTCTGAAGAAGAAATTTAAATTCAGAAAATGTTTTTTTAATTGATGTCCAATGGGTATGGATCAAATTTAATGCTAATCTGAAATATTTGAATTTTCAAATGGAAGGTTGTGCCCATGTTATTTTCCCTAAAACCCTTTAAAATACCCCAAGGGAACTAAAATTTGGAGAATATATCCTTATTGATGTCTAATACCTATAGTTAAAAAAAAATTTAATCGGAAGTATCTAAATTTTCACGAAGGGCTTCCCCACGCTCTTTTCTCCCTTTGCATAAAACTAAATTAAACTAAACATAGACGACATAACTCACTCTTACATCTAACAGCTGTGTTCCAAAATTAATAATGATCGGTTAATTAGTTTAGAAGTGAATTCTGTATATACAAATATATGAACTCACATAAATATTATAAATATATTTGTTTAAATAGGTACAGACAAAGTGTTAGAAACAAACCTGACGTTCATAGTTATTCCGTTTCTATATTCAAAGGAATTGGAGCAGATATTCCCTGCCTACAACGCTGATATTCAGTTCTCTGTATATCCTCTGATGTGATCATATCCGGAAACGGAATAGTTATGAAACCTCGGGTTCGTTTCTAACGCTTTGACTATGCCTATTTAAACACACACACACACACACACACACACACACACACACATATATATATATATATATATATATATATATATATATATATATATATATATATATATATATATAGTGAGAGAGAGAGAGAGAGAGAGAGAGAAAATGAAAAAAAAAGAAGCAACAAACTATATTATTTATTTATTTATCAACGTTTCGTCTTTATTGTAGACTTCTTCAGGATGAAGTTGATGAATACATAAATAATATAGATGTTGACTTTCATTTTTCATTTTCCATTACGTCAGATCATTTTATCCCCGTTTTTATTCATTAATATGACGTCGCTAGCTATATGTGCATCGTTCTTTTCATTAAGTAGAACGCTCTTATGACGTCAAGCCGCCAGATAAAGTGTTAAAATTATCACTGTTTATTCGCTATTGGCCGAGTGGTTCTGGGCGTCGGGATTTGAGTTGCAAAATACTCGGAATCCGGTGTTTCGAATCGCATGACCGGTAGTGGATAGTCATATTTCTATGCTGATGAGTCCCGATATACGTACATAGATAATAAACAAAACAAATATTTATTCTACACATATACACACACACACACACACATATATATATATATATATATATATATATATATATATAGGATCAAATATAAACCAAAAGTAAAACTTTTAGTAGATGGAACCTATTGTGAGCAATTGTAGAGATAGAAGAAAAAAGAGTGATAAATATGCGACGATTGTCCAAATTTATTTCAAATTTCAATTGTTCAATGCAAGGTGTATTCAGTAATAAACTTTATACTTTCGTGTTTACCCTGCCACTCCCTAAATTCATTTTTATACGACTTCTCTATCCCACTCATTCCCGCTTCAGATTAATCCTACTCTCAATAACATATCTCTTAACCTTGACTATATCGCCCGCCCATACCCTCAATCCCTCTTTCACTTTAACTTCCTCCCCCTATCCAACCCTTTTTCTTATTTCTTTCTTTTTTCTTTCTTCCCAGCTCCTACAGCGGCTATTTAAACCAATCCGAACATTACCACCCCCTCGCTCTTTAACTTCCCCTTCCCCTAACCCCAAATTTAGCTTTTTTGTTTCATTTGGATTTGGATTCTCTTTGGACTAGATGTCTTTTTTGCCTTTTTTTATGGCCCAGAAAGTTCTCAAGAATGGCCAACTTTTCTCTTTTCAATTTCTTTTAAGTGCGTTTGGATTTACTTATATTTGAACATTTTCTCCACACTGCTCCTACACAAAGGTTTTTTTTCGCTTTCTACAATTCATCGGACATCTATTCAACGGAAATTTACCACCCGGACAAACCACATATCTTTTTTACGGAACTTTTCTTTCACTGCGTTTTTTAAATAATATTTTTCATATATTTTTTAAATATTTGAACTTTGGTTTTTTCGAAAGCCAACTTATCTATCTGTATTTCTCCTCTGATGATAAGATCTCGATCTTTGAAAAGCCTTGGCTTAAGGAAAGAATAATAAACACTAGTTTATTACTGAATACACCTTGCATTGAACAATTGAAATTTTAAATAAATTAGGACAATCGTCGCATATTTATCACTCTTTTTTCTTCTATCTCTCTCTCTCTCTCTCTCTCTATATATATATATATATATATATATATATATATATATATATATATATATATATATATATATATATATATATATATATATATATATATATATATTAGTAAACACGTTAGGGCTACTTTAAAAGCATCGGCAAGTGAGAATTATGTAATCAGATTTAAAAACAGACAAGCGATGCGAGATTTTTTTCAATAAATGAAACATTTATTATTTTTTTTATTTAAATCAAATATTTCGACACAACTATGTCTTCTTCAGTGTACAGACATTATTTTCTTTCTTTTTTTTTTATTTTTCATTGTCAAGATCTACCAATCAGCCAGGCCGATCAGATATCACGAAATCTACCGATGGTAATGGAATGTTTTTTTGTTTTTTTTGTAAGTTCCGGTTTTAAATCTGATTACATAATTCTCAGATGTCGATGCTTTTCAAGTAGCCCTAACGGATGTACTAAACTGTCACGTACCAGCATGTATGCTACTGTCGAACTTAAAAAAACAAAACAAAAACACTTCATACTTTTCTTCTGTTCTTTCAATCTCTTTACTTTCATATATCAGCGAATACCTGTAATTCTTCTTTGTCTCACAGACAAACTTTTTTTTTAATATGTCTATATTACATTTTTAAAATTTATTTATGTTTATTTTTTTTCAAATTCAATGCCTTTTCTACATTTTACGCGTGTTTCGCAGCAGAATCAAGAGAAGCACAGTCTTCATTTTAACTTAATGGTTGTGGTCGGTCAATGATTTATGAAAATTAAGAAATTGAGAGGGCATATGGGGGTATGGTTATGGAATGATTGTTCTTTTGGTCATTGAAATGCACATATAATATATATATATAATTTTCGGATATTATAAAGAATATATACTTAAATATATACTTTCTGTAAGAACTCATCATTGAGCTGATATTAATATCTACAGTATTTGTTTTATTTTAAATGCCTATATTTTAAATATACTTATATTTATAGAGCTATGTTATTCTATCGTGAATTATAACTCCACTATAGTCAACAAAAATTTCTGACTCTGAATTTATATATATGCTTTGTGTGTGTGTGTGTGTGTGTGTGTGTGTACAGGCTTAATTGAATATTTCTGGTCCAGGAGATGAATAGATTGGCCAGACGAAAATCATACGCTGGCTTGATGTGGCGAGTAGGCCAGGTGTTGCCGACCCCTGCATTATGTCCTCATCAAGTTCAAGTTTAAATCCCCCAGTGAATGGTTGAGAATTTCATTCCACTCCTCTTAAAATATCTACAAATCTTCATAAGTTTATTTGAAGATTTACAGTTGGCGTTATGAGATATTAAGAATTAATAGTTTGGTTTGCCACAGGTATGGTGGATCATTATCTATATACAAGTGATAAATATGTCTATTAAGATGTACATATATAAACATGTATTGTTTAAAACATGTGCAATCTATCGATGAAAGATAACTTATCCTAAGATATTTCTTTTCTGCTAAATCAATGTCAATCAGAAGAACCTTAACAAAAAAAGTCAAATATTGTCGTCGAGTGAATATTTTATTTTAGTTTATGATGAAGAATTTTCATTATTATTTACAAGTTTCCTCATCTTGGTTGTTGTTATCACAATTTTCAGCTTTTTTGCCCTCCGGCCCACTTCAGGATCTTTAAACTTCGAAACCATCATAGGATTTTTAAGCAAAACCTTTTTGGCCTTTTGGCTAAGATCAAAGTGTAGTATCTGTTCCGATAGATGCTGCACGCCTGTCCTGTGCAGTTCTAGGAGGTCCACCCTCCCAGGCTTTGCCTCCCCTCTTTGGGGAGGAGTAAGTTTATTGCTTGCTGTCTGAGGCGTCCCTACCGGGGAATGCCGACGGGGCTGCCCAGGCAATTTTTAAATGGCCAGAGTGCTCACCTCTCGAGCGCTGGCTTTTCAAACCCCACTTTCTCGACCCGATCTTGGGTCACATCTTACTTGTGGGAGTAAGATAAAACTGGCCTTGTACCTAACTCCTGGGGAGGAGTAAATAAAACCTATATTGGAGCCCTGGGATATGCTGTTCACATTCCGTTTTCCAGGCCTTGAGAGAAAAATGGTCGAAATAATGTGATAGCACCAACCAAGAAAACCAGTCAGAAATTTGTAAATAATGAATAATGAACATCTCGGATGAAAATGTTCACCAAAAACAGATGCACTTATTAATCCACCATTGCATATCTGGTTTTGAGAAATCATATTTCAATAAGTAAGTGTTAATGTATATTTCTAGATGGAAGAGATTTTCAATACGTTACATGTTATTATTAATAATAATAATGCTAATATGAAAATTATTGTATGCTAACATGATCTGTTGGAAAGTTAATGTTAGAGATGTAGCTTTATATAAATTGATATTGTAAAATGGCCTTGTATCAGACTAGGTTGGTCTCAATGTTGAATGTTTCAGAGGAAATCAAGATTTTCCTTCAGTGAGTTGAGGGGTGAACAGCTGATTTTAGAATGAGTAACACACCAGGAGACAACGTGAAAAGACATAGCCAGATTAATACTTTAGTGTGATTCAAAGACCATCCTACCTCGCTTGTGATGTTAGCTTCCTCATCGCAGTCTTTCCTCAGCCTTAACTTGAAGAAGTCTGATACACAACTTTATTCACAACTATTATTTACATTTTGCTATTGTGATAGACTTATCTTTGTGCCTTTTTTCACATAACTTAAAGATTTACATCGACAATTTTTCATCAATTTTTTTATATTTTTCTTTTTTCTTATTTTAATTCAACCAGCTCATTTTTATTTTTAGCTTTATTTTTTCATTCTCTCTTTTCTCACTTTTTTCCAAATTTTCTTTGTTTGTCGTTTATTTTTCTCGTCTTACTTGTGTTTCTTATTTTCCTTCCATTATATTTTCTTTTTACCGTTTTTTTCACCTTTCATCTATATTTTTTCAGCTATATTTATCAATTATTATGAGTTTGATCTCTTTAGGATTTATTCTTATTTTCAGGTTTATGTTAATTTCTCTATTTTTAATATGAAAAAAAATTCTACTTCAAACTTTTCCTTCATTAAAATAAATGAAAGAAAATTTTAAATAAGACAAAAAAAAAACTAAAATCTTTTATTCATTTCCCCCTTGATCTTTTTTTCAAAATAACTTTCTTATGCTTTTTTAATTTCTTTTATTTTTTACTGTTTTTCTGTTATTTTCCTCAATTATTCTTTTTCTTCATTGTTCATCTTACTCAACTTCATCATGTTATTCCTTCATTCACGATTTGTTGTTTTCCTCTTTTTTTCCTTAAAACAAATTCAATAGTTTGCGATAATTTAATTTTGATTTGAGCAAATTCAAATATAAAAGACAACAAAAATAAAAAAATATATCAATCATTTTTTACAATAAGAATAGAATAACAAAAACAAAAAGTAGAATAAATAATATCTGCAGACGATAAAAAATGAAGAAAAAATAGTATTAATGTCTACTTGAAATAATCAAAAGGTAAATATAAAATATAAAATAATGTTAATTGTAATAAAAATATATTTGTTGTAACATAAAACTAATCTTTTAATGTATGCAAAATACAAAATAAAGATAATGAAATCATCGTTAAAGATAAATGTAATGCATTTTCTAATAAATAAATACATAATTTGTGGCAAAGAAAAATTAATAGTAACAAATTTAATTATTTTGTATTATAAAACTATAAATAAATGATAATAAATGATGAAAATAAAAAAATCTCAAATCTCAAATAATCTAAAAGACTATAATTAAAATAAGAGATGCTGATAATAACGTAACCCATATTAAAGTATTTGTGCCTGAGGCTCATAAAAACAGTCCCAACATGAACATAATTCGTTTATACTACAAATATTTGTGAGGGGAATTTATTTTAGGAAAAAAACGAATTATATTTGTGTAAATTTATTCATTTACTTTTATCCTTTATTCATTTATTTTGGATAATTTTTCTCGTTGCAAAAGGAGTCAGGCTTCTTCTGCAGTCGTATTTGAAATGAAGAGACAATGACAGCAAATTTATTTAGCCTTCAGTGGCCACCTCACCGCCCTTGTCTGTAGAGAAAAAAAAAACATTACAAAAACAAAATTTTATACAATTTGAATGATGTTTTCTTGTTTAGGAGTTGCTATCAGGTTTATTCAATTTATTCATTCTACAGGTTTCAGTCGGCAATATTCATAGTTTTTACATTTTCCGGCCTTCAGCTCTTTTCTTTATTAAATATTTTTCAGCATAAAATGGTCTTTTTTTTCTTTAATAAATGTTTCCACTTCTTTTCCATCCAATTTTTCCAATTCCGAATTCTTTCTTCCTTTTCCTCATTTATTTTGTTTTTCATTTTTCACTGAATTCATTTATTCTACTTCGTAATCTCTTCGTTTATTATTTCTCTCGTTTAATTTTTTTTATTCGACTTCTTTTCTTTTTTATTTATCCTTCATTTATTTTTTCTTTATTTTTAATTCCGTTTTATATTTTTTAATTATACGATAATTGTTAATATTTTCCTTCATTTTGTTTTTTATTGCCATTTTATATTCTCTCAATTTGACGAAAAGTAGGGCTGGATTATTTGTTTCATTACTCAAATACTGAAAATAAATTTCCAATATATCCAAATATTCTGTTTTATTTATAACAAAACTAATTAGAGTTCAGCTTCTATTAGTTTATTATTTCTTTTTTTATATATACTAATACTATTTGTTTAAGCTTTTATGAATTAATTTAAAAAAATAAACTCTTTAAAATTTTAGGGCAATTAAATATTGGAAATTTTAGCACCATATTTAAATATTAGAAAAATACTGAATTTCCTTTAATTAAGTGAAGTATATATACAAAATACTCAAACACACCACACACACACACACCACACACACACACACACACACACATAATGAACACAAACCAATATTTTTTTCAAAAGTGATCAATGCAAAGAGGAGTATTTATGAAATTAAATAAACAGTGGTGGGACAGTCGACTATCCCACTGATGTTTATATATATATATATATATATATATATATATATATATATATATATAGAGAGAGAGAGAGAGAGAGAGAGAGAGAGAGAGAGAGAGAGAGAGAGAAGAAAAAAGAGTGATAAATATGAGACGATTGTCCAGATTTATTTCAAATTTCAATTGTTCAATGCAAGGTGTATTCAGTAATAAACTAGTGTTTATTATTCTTTCCTTAAGCCAAGGCTTTTCAAAGATCGAAATCTTATCATCAGAGGAGAAATACAGATGGATAAGTTGGCTTTAGAAAAAACCAAAGTTCAAATATTTGAAAAATATGAAAATTATTATTAAAAATTATTAAAATAATTTTTGTTAAAATATATATATATATATATATATATATATATATATATATATATATATATATATATATATATATATATATATATATATATATATACGTATACGTATAGGTGTAGCAGTTTGCTACGGATCGACACACTGCCGCCATATTGTTTAAATATCGATTATTTCTTAGCTGCTCGCTAATTGGTTACATTAAATCTACTTCCTCCTTCGCTTGACCAATCTGTGATCTTCTCTTAGGCGAATTTCGGATGTCTAGCATAACTATATGAACACTTGAGCGCCATCCGCTCTTCCACTTTTTCTTCTTCGACACGAGACGCATCTTCTCTCTCTTTTTCCTTCTTTGGCACTGCCAAACACACGCTCCCCCTATCTGGTGATGCAACATACATTTTCTCGGGGCTTTCGCCCTGGGTTCGACTTCGACAAGAAGACAAGAAGACAAAATGGCTACTGCCTCATACACATGGACGTAATATAACACACAAACACATAACTGCTTGCATGTGAACTGACTTTCACACCGGTGTACAGACACACATACTTACATACACACATGGACGAGTCCTGACACTGTAGTCGGTGTACAAACATTCTATGTGATGAACTATTCTCACTTCCCTACTCATGGGGAATTAAAGTAATGGACTTCCTTTACTTTTGTCTTCGTCTATACTTATGGACATACGAACCTCTTTCCTTTATGTTCACTTACTAACGAAGACGACTCAATAAAGTTGTTATTAAATGTTAGAATGAGAATTTGTCACATCTATCCTACATATGCGCGTGTGTTTGTAATGACTTATTTTGCAGAAATTACCTTTATCATATGTCAGCATCAACCAGTGCAAAGCAAACACTATACGCATGAATTGATAAAATAGGTAGGCAAACAGAAAGATAAGTTTCTTAACATATTTTGAATGGCTCAGCAGTTTTGTGTGCTAGAAGATTGTTTTATAGAATTCTTGCCATTGGACGGAGAGTTCTGTCGCCTTTGAGAATATTCCATATACTGGTCTTTATGTGTGAACCCATTAGAATCATTAAGAGAAAATGCACAACGATCATTGTGTCAAATAAAATGAAATGAAGTGGGGATCAAACACAAGGCCGACACTGTCACAGCTTGCAGAAGATATTGCCGATGAATACAGCCATTAATGTAAAAGAAAAAGAAAGAAGGAAGAAAAATGTTTACTTTCAATTTCATTTTAATATCATCAAGTTGACAGTTGTAACCAGATCAGAGGAATATATATATATATATATATATATATATATATATATATATATATATATATATATATATATAATCACTGTTTATCTAGCTATTCAGCGGTGGCCATGTGGATCTAGATGTCAGAATTTGAGTTGTGACATACTCGGAGCCTGGGATTTCGAATCGCGCGAGTAGTGAATAGTTATATCTCTATGCTGACGAGTCCCGATTAAAGGACGAAACGTATACGTACATAGATAGTAAACAAAACAAATATTTATTATTTTATATATATATATATATATATATATATATATTATGTAATTGTTTTTATTGGTGATTGTAGCATTCTTACAATTTTTTATATTTGTACACTTCCTAAGTGATACATATTAATGCAGAAGATTGCATTATTAGTCGCCCTTAACTTTATAGGACGTATTTTTCGTTAATATATATTTTTTTATTAATTTCATACGTACATAAAAGTAATCCATGGACACGTGTTCTGGCTCATAGAAACATAAATATTTAGGTGATAAAAATCGTATATATTTCTTGGCAAACGTCTTAGCCTGGGGATCAAACGCCGACTATTTCATCAACATCGAAGGTTCGATCCCTGTCTAAGTTAGCTATGTTGATGACGGCTGTGAGCCTGAAACAAGTGTCCATGGATTACTTTTATGTACGTATGAAATTAATATATATATATATATATATATATGTATGGATAATAAAGTGATGAAGTATATGACATTTGTATAGTTTACAAGTTTATTCACTCATCAAGTGTTCAAATAACACTTGATGAGTATATAAACTTGTAAACTATACAAATGTTATACACTTCATCACTTTATTGTCTATATATAAATGCTCTATCCGTATCTCGATAGGATCTAATATAATTCTTGATCTTTGTAATATATATATATATATATATATATATATATGAGAGAGAGAGAGAGAGAGAGAAAGGGAGCGAGAGAATCGTATATAAAAATAAAGGACACCGTAACAATGAAGTGATATTAGAAGCAGAAATAAAAATTCATGAACCAACACAGGTTGCTACATCACCCACAACGGGCACAAATTGTAGGTTTATACCTTTACCAGAAGTATTTATGCACAATAGAACCAATGTGATTGAGCTCTGCATAGCCGATTCCATATATATAGGCTCATCACCCTCACCCTCCTCCTACAATTATAGATGTGGAAAGGGAGTCGGGT
The DNA here is from genome assembly GCA_963556195.1 of Sepiola atlantica. Taxonomy (NCBI): domain Eukaryota; kingdom Metazoa; phylum Mollusca; class Cephalopoda; order Sepiida; family Sepiolidae; genus Sepiola; species Sepiola atlantica. The sequence continues at coordinate 179,534,757 of OY744521.1, read as the reverse complement.
GCAACTCAATTTTTCGTGGTACTTGCAAGCATTGGGTACACACGAAGTGCAGTGGAATTACTGATAGGTTGAGAGATGATAACCAGTTTCTGTGCAAGAAGTGTAAGACAATTGAAAACGGACGAGAACTCAGATGTGAAGAAAGTATATTTGAATGGCGAAGATATTGATGTTGTTCAGAGGTTTTGTTAACTTGGTAATATCATTAGAGCTCAAGGTGGAGTAGGTGCTAGTGTGCTTGCAAGAGTGAGGAGTAGATGGAGTAAGTTCAGGGAAGTTCTGTCATTACTAAGCAGAAGAGCGACCCGGGTAAGAGTCTAGCAAGCATGTGCACGCAGTGTGATAACGTATCGAAGTGAAAGCGGGCTAGTGAGGGTTGAAGACATGCAAGAGAAATAATATGAGAATGATACGATTGACGTATAATGTGGATCTTAAAGACAGGCTTAGATCTGATAATCTCAGAGGAAGATTAAATCTGGACAGTATAGAGAGATGTGTGCAGAACTTTAATGGTATGACCACATTGAAAGAATGGATGGGAGTACTTGGTATTATGTTTCCATATTTTTTAGATGAGGATTGATATTTTTGGATTATTCGAACGACTGTTTATTGGGAGTTCTTGGGATAGTAGATGTAGAACAGTTGAGGTAGTAAGTTCGGTGCATAGGGGAAGGCCAAGGAAAACATTGAAGGGAGTGACAAGGATGGACTTGAGAGAAAGAGGGATAAATAAAGTCCTGGTCAGAGATAGGTTAGTTTGGAAGTCAATTTTTGAAAGCAGTCCAACGCATACCAGCATGTAAAATAGACGTTAAACCGATGATGATGATGATGATGATGATGATGATGGTGGTGGTGGTGGTGGTGGTGGTGTGTCAGTTTAATGGAATTAAGCATATAAACCTGTGGAGAATGGGAGGGACAATGAGATGAGAACAAAGATTGTATAGAGTCAATCTTGCAAATGATAAGAGTGAGCATATTTAAATACAATTGTCACTACCTTCATATCTACCCATGGTACCAATTAACCAAACTGCTTTACTAATAATTGCTGTTCACTTGTTTTTGAGGTTCGTACTGGTGACTTAAACAATAAAAATGGAAGCTAAACACATCAAGACTTAACCAAATTTCGAAAAGTGAAAAAATATGTAATTGTTATTGTGGCAACAATTTGCAGTCTATTTGAGCTCATAATCTTGTTCGATGATCTATTTGTAGTTGAACATTTTACAGATTGAAACATTTTTCTAGAGCATTTTGTGATACATGTCGATTATTATTTTGTCCAATAATTTTAGTGCATCGGTAGCCATAGAAACAAAAAATGAACTCAAATTATTATGCTCACACCATCAGGTTTGGTATTTTGAAGGGTTATATGGAAGACACTCTTTTCTCAAGACATCTCAAACAGTTTCCACAAACCGTTACATTTGTTACCATAATATTTTATCCCAGGATGGAACAGATTCCTTGAGGTGAGGATGAATAAAAAAAAAAAACTAGAAAAGAAATTAAAACAATTGGTCTTCAGGAAAGTGATTTTCCGAGGAGTCAAAGAATACAATCCAAGAATTGTGGAGTTATTTTATTAATTGTATCGTTGTTTACTTCTGTCTAATTTTTTTAAAATATGTACAGAAACTTTACTAAATTCAAATGGTCTAAATTTTTAAAACGAATTCTTAGTACATGTAATTAAATGGCATTTAGGGACAGCATAAATTAGATATTTTTAAGCAAATGTGTAGAAAAATCACACAATCATAATATTAAAAGATTTTCACACAATCTTAAAGTTAAAACAATTTCCCTCATTCATACGCTTCCTTTATTTGGAAGTGTATGAATGAGGGAGAAAATTCTAGAAAAGATTTTAAAACTTAAAAATGGTTGTAAAAATACCAGACCTTAAAAAAAACTTCCATTTATAATCGTTAATGGAAGCGGTGTATATATGCTATTTGTTTTCTTCTTTTCAAATCTTGATAATATGATTTTTTTGTGTTGCTTATCTTCTCTAAATACATTGTATCCTACAAATCCTGATTTATTTCCCGTTGCTGATTTTTCCTTTAAAATATCAATGACCCTTTCCCTTCCCCCCATCGGCATCATTGAAAACCATTTTCAATATTGAACTGAGCAGCATGTTTTGGAAATGGCTTATTTTCTGATGCTTGAAAAAAATATTGATTTCTATTTTAAAACCTATTGCAACTTTTACAAGTACACAAATGAAATGTGACTATTATATATATATATATATATATATATATATATATATATATATATATATATATATATATATATACATAAAAAAAAATTTAGTAACACGAAATTACATAATCATCGATGTAATAATTTATTTCAACCTTGTGGTATTGTCAAGCATCCAATTTAGATGATTACATTTTTTAAACTGAAAAAAGGGGAAATTCACACTCAACAATTCAAATATAATTAGAGAGAGAGGGAGTGACAACCTATTTAATACATATTTAGAGAGAAGAGGGAAATTTGAAACATATTTAATCTATAATTATATATATATATATATATATATATATATATATATATATATATATATAGTGTGTGTAGATTTCAATATTGCGTTGAGAATCCAAATAAAAGACCTCAATGTACCTTTAAACAAAGCAAAACAGAATTATTAAGGTTGTATATATTATAAATTATTTCGACCCTTTAATTAGGTCTCCTCAGACGTATAAACAACCACGTAAAAAAAAAATATGTATACAACCTTAATGTGTGTATAGTTTTTTCCTTTTAATAATTCTCTCTCTCTCTCTATATATATATATATATATATATATATATATATATATATATATGAGAGAGAGAGATGCCGAGAGAGAGAGAGAGAGAGAGAAAGAGAGAGAGAGAGAGACATGAAAAGGCTTATCAAATAAATGAATCCTTTAACTAAATAAGTTTTCTTGTTGTAAAACCTATCTTTCTCAGTCCGTGGATGTAATAGAAAAAAACCCATAAATCATGATCAAATACAACTTTTCTCAAGTAAAATGGTTGTATTCAGTTCATATCAGGCTAAAGTAATATTTCCTAAATAAAAAGATCTAAATGGTTTCTTATAAAAAAATTCTATGCGAGTGGAATACCATTTCTTTTGATCTTTTTTTTTTCTTATTTCCTTTTTCCCTTTTTTTCACATTCTTCATCATCGCTTTCTTATTTTAATTCTTTTATACATTTTCTAATAGTTTACTTCTCAAATCTTACTTTTTATCTACCAATTGTATTCATTTACTTTTAATAATAATTCATGTGTTTGTTCTTGTTTATACTTTTTATATTCCTATTACGCATCACAATTCAAGGCATAGGGGTTTTTTTTTTGATAAAAATGATATCTAAAAAATATGCAACACAACAATGAAAAAAATAATGAAAATAAAGGGAAAATATTTGTTCAGCTTTTATAATTTATAAGCTTTCCAATTCGAATTAACAAGCTTTAAGTAAAGACGACCGAGGTGTGGAGGAAGGGCATGGAAAAGGGGGTAAACCACTGAGAAGATTGCATGATAACGTATGTTCCTGGACTTCCAGAACAATAAGTCAGCAACACAAAGAAAGAAAGTCTTGAAGACAGTTAAGACATGATAGATCATATTCTGCAGGATGCAGAACCAAATATTCTTTCAAATTTTATAGCATTTTTATAGACATCAACCCATGTTTTCGACCATGTAAAGTTGGGTTACTGGTAGAATTAGTATGATGATTAAAATATCGAAAACAAAAAAACGATGAAGCCACAACAGCAATAATAACGCAGCTCAAAACATCTTCAAGGTGTATTTTTCATAGACATTAAATGATCGTACAATTTTGATATAATCTCTCTCTCTATGACAAATATAAAGTACTAAAAGAAAAACCTGGTGTTGTCCAGAATAGAATTAAAAACCCAGTGTTTTTTTTGTGGCCAGATTACAGCACCACATTACCTTTTTATTCTTATTTTTTACATTTCATAATATTCAATTTTAGGGTGGGGGACCAATGATGTACTCCGCATTGATTGGGTAGAAAAGGATGTAACTAAAGTAACATTAATTTGAATAAATTTCGATAAATTTATAATCTTTGACCCCCTGAGCCACACCTGACATTTTCTAGGAATCAATGAGAACCCCTGTGCATTCCTGTTCCAATCCCTTATATATTTTATATTTTATACATTTTTATGATTTTCAAGTTATAAATAAAATATATAAACCTGCTATGTCCTTTTTATGAATGTCAAGTGTAAATGCAAACTCCATGATAACGTTGTATTCACGTTTTTCAGAATGAAATATACTTATCCAAGTACACTAGGTAATGTACTTCCAGATATATATATATATATATATATATATATATATATATATATATATATATATATATATATATATAGTAAGCAATGAAAATATATATGGCAATCAAGCTACACAGAGGCTCCCGTGTTTCATCCCCGGGGGGAAATCGTCAGGCTAAATGCATGGAGTTATTTTTGTCAGGTGTTTTTATATACATGGCTTGCTAGTTAACCAATCAGATTCTTTGTTGTTCACTCAGCCAATCGTTGGGCTTCCCTCGAACAAAGGCATTGTTGGTGACGATTCCACCCGGGGATGAAACACGGGAGCTCTGTGTAGCTTGAATGCCATATATATTTTCATTGCTTACTACCTAGCTCTACTTGCGTATTGAGCACTGTTGAAGTAAATACTGAAAACTGACACATAAAAAAGTATATCTCCTTATAATATTTTATGTGGATACATGAAGTACTAATATATATATATATATATATATATATATATATATATTAATAATAATGGCGAGGGAGTCATAATTACCTAGGACGGAGAGGGCTATACTACTAAAGCGAGAAATAGAAAATAAATTATTCCTTCCTTACTTTAGTAAAGCGGTTAAAATATAAAAAAATTTGAATGGATGAAAAAAAAAAAAAAAAATGGTGGTGAAATCGAGACGTCTTTCGAGTCGACATATTTTCAAGATCTCACGTCGACTAAAATAGAATGTTTGAAAAGCGAATTAAAACCATGGATTATCGAATGAGTGAAAGAAAAAAAAAATTATGTACCCATCAGTTCCAAACTGTGGGTATACTCCTTCTGTTTGCACAGAGACGGTTTATGTAGGTTGATGGTAACCGCTTCGAGAATCTTCAGGTGATTCTTCGAGTGAGCCCTGTGCAAGACAGTAAATGCCTCATCTGAATATCCCTCAGTGCATAAATGGCACTCCAATAAATAGTCGCCGATGGCCGACTCATGAGCTTGTAAACGCCCGGATGTCAGCCACTGTATATATATATATATATATATATATATATATATATATATATATATATATATATATATATATATATATTAAGGAAAGAATAATTAACATATTTGTACCGAGTACACCTTGCATTGAACAATTGAAGTTGAAATAAATTTGTCATTCGTACATGTTTATGCCCCTTCTTTCATCTATCTTTATATATATATATATATATATATATATATATATATATATATATATATATATATATATATATATATGTGTGTGTGTGTGTGTGTGTGTGTGTGTGTGTGTGTGTGTGTCATGGGGGTCTATCTAAAAGATCCTAGAAGAAGTTTGTGAACAAACATATACATGGGAACTACAATGTTATTTATTTAGAATTAAAATGGAAGAGAAAAATCAACAGCTAAATACATATACTGTTTTTTTTTTGCTTATGTTAATATATATCGGTGAATTACCTATGTACAAATATCATAATTTAAGTTGATTGTATAAACATTCTCAACATATGAGGCTGAAAATTTAGTCAGGATCACAATTTTTTAAGTTACATATAAAAAAAATAATTTCACTTTCTTTATTTGATTTTATGTTTGTTTTTTTTTCTGGCTGTAAAGGAGTTTTGTAGTTGTGCTGTTATGAATCTGCTTGATGTAACTGTTATTGAAGATGAACGTTATTCATGCTGGATCACTGTTTCTCAAGCAATACTCAAATTCACATCAAGATTATGTTAGATTGTAAAGGTGGAATGGTTGTGGGGTAGCTAAGGCTCTGATTGGTGGAGAAAGATCACAGGGGAGCGAGATAGAAGAATTTTTAAATCGTAAACACTTACGCATAGAAGTTGGTGAAAGGCAGGATTCACCTGGAAAAGGAAAAGAACAATGTCAAATTTTCTGAAATTGTGACGCAATCCACAACCTGGCCGGAGATTTTTGTTTTCTCTTTAATAAGTTAATGTATCGAAAAAAAAAAGTTTTAGGTATTAATTCATCAATGTGAGCCAATGAAGAAGAAAAAATCCAAAATGGCCGCTCAGACATGGAATCTAGAATTGAACCACTAACACGATCACACCCACACACTCACACACACACACACACACACACACACATATATATATATATATATATATATATATATATATATATATATATATATATATATATATATATATATTATATATATGAGGATAAAATACACGATATATCATAAAATGAAATACCGTGGAAACAGGATGCATGAAAAAGGCAAAAGGGAAAAACAATTAAACACAGGAAGAAATCATTAAACGAGGGATTTACCGGTTTCGTTCGGATCCCTGAACGTCTTCATAAACGAGTGATATATATATATATATACTTGTTACTCTAACCTGATAAAAATTATGCAACATCAAAGCAAGTTGTGTGTGGTATGTTCAGCTTAATTGAAATCAATAAATCTCAAGGGTAAGTCGAAATGACAGCTTTTTAATAATAAATGTGAAAGTTGTCTAAAAGTACAATCATAAAAAATCTGGATTTAAAGAATAGAATGACTAAATGTTAATAGCAGAGTTAATTTCATCCATTTATAAGTACATTTATCCAACCAAATGCTCTGATTTTCTTGGTTGTTTGTATGCATGCATATTACAAAAATATACTTATACTCGCCTTTGTCTGCAAGTATTCTGGTTTTGTTTAAAATAGTCGGCAGATTTTAGGAATATCATTTTCTAGAATTCTCTGTAAAGTGAATGCTATTCTTTTATTTATATTTATAAATGTGGAATAGTCTATGCTGAGTTCAACATCTGGCAGATCTATTGTGGTCATTTACTCACTAATACTGTTGACAAAGGCATGAACAAGCAATTACCTTGAAGCCATGGGTAAAATAGCAACATGTGTTCACTTAATCGTTTTTTATAGATATTGTGTTTTAGCTTTAAATAACATAAAACACCCTGGATATTCTGTAAAACAGATAGCTCAAACCAAATAACCATCAAAATAGTTGTTCTGCCAATAAAGATGTTGGTTTTGAAAGGGATCAACTCTAGTGATTGCTAACAATTGTTTCTTATGTTCTGTTTTTTGTTTTAAATTATATTCCTCTGCTTTGCTTTCTTCCATCCAACCACAGTTCAGCAGATTCTTTCCCCTTGACAATTTTGTTCATTTTTCTCCAGCAGATATCCAATTTATTTTCCTGATATGACCACATATAAAAAATGGATGAGAGTTCTAGGGTTAGAAGATGTAGAATATTTAAAGTAACAGGTTCAGTTCACTGGGCAGGAAAAACATGGGATAAAGTGATAAGAATGGACTTGAGAGAAAGAAGAAGAAATAAAGACCTGGGCAAAGATAGGTTACTTTGGAAGTCAATTTCTAAAAGCTGGTCAACATATGGCAGCATGTAAAATGGAGGTTAAAATGATGATGATGATCATCATCATTCCCCTTTTTTCTCCTTCAATTTTATTTCCATTCTTGCTCATTTTCTTGATTCCCCTTCATCGATTTTCCTTTTTCTCCCAATCTTTTCATTTCTTTCTTATCTATTATGAACATTTACTAAATCCAAATGTTTTCCTTTCCCCGGTTTTTAGTCCGTCTTCTGTTTGCCCCTCGTGAGTCATTCCCAACCTCCTCCAACGAAACACTTCATTCTAAAAGTGTGGGCAGAGGGAACGACTGCAATGCATTCTGGTCATTGTGATGACAATAAGTCCAATGAAACTTGCCCTGCTTCCTGGATGATTGAGTCCGACATTCAAATGCACATTTGTCAATATTTCTAAACTCAATCACCGTCCCTTGTTGGTGAGTGTGCTGGGGAAGCCTCAGTTGATTTGGCCAGTTGAGTAATCTCATTCTTTTATCATTGCGGATGCGACTGTCAGTCGGGCATTTCACATTTATAGGGGATAAAGCCAAGAAAGGGCAGTAACAATTTGATTGCCATCCATTCAATATTTGTCACAATTGAAAGATAGCTTTACTGGTCAAAGTTCGGACACATTGTTCCATCCTTTCTTTCCAGAACTTAGTTTGCCATCTTTTTTTTCTTTGGTGTCTGATTAGACAATGACTAATTTGAAGCAATATTTCTTTATAAAAAGTGAACTCAGTGTTTTATTCGCGAACTAGTTAGAGCTTGAAATGCAGGATTCTAAAAGAATATTCTCTGAAAAATTGGATAATACATGATTTTATTTTACATTTTCAACGCATCAAAATAGCATTTTAATGAATTGTTCGCAATAAATCGTTTATAATGTGCTCTGACATTAAACACTTCTTCATAGGAATAACTACTTTTTATTACTGTATTAAACTCCATTTATCATAAACGTGATTTTCATTTTAATGTTCGCAAGTCTTTCACTAAAGAAATAGATCTTTCTCTTCTTGTAGAAAAAGCAACACACCATTTGATTTGAACAATCAAAACAAAGTTAATGCAGCACATTTTTTTCCATTATGAATCTTGTATCCTTACCTGTGTTGTACATATGAAAGATTTCTTTCAGTCCCACTCAGTTCATGTCTGATATTAGTTTTAAAAATAAACAGTTAAAATCACAATTGATACAGAATTCCATTTCTATTGTCGAGTCTATAATAAAATAAATCATATCTAAATTGAATTCTGCATTGTCTACAGATCCCTTAAAATTCTTATTCACTGTCCCTTTCTAATATTGTTTTTCCTATGTTCAGCTGAATTAAAACGTTTGGCTAATGTAGAAATTATAGAAAAAAGAAACGCAGTAAATCAAAGCAACAAATTGTCATTGAAACATCACTAAAATAAATCGTCTTCTTGACATTGTTTTAAGTCAATGTTCATATATTTTTACAAAAATTTTTTAATTACAAATAATGTAAGAAGTCTACAAGGTTGAAATAATTATTTCACATAGAGTTTTTTTTTACATTTGTAATCTTTAGTATGCAAATGATGAGTTGACACACATGCAAACAAAAAGTCATTTCAGTACAGAATTCTGCCGAGTGTCTTGTTTTGTACGTTGGATTCATTGACATCCAACTCAGCCAATCTTTCTTTCTTCTTTTTTTGACTCTGAATTTGTTTTACTTTAAAAAAAAATCAAACACACATTTTATATATAAAATAGAACGCTTCTTTGTTTGTTTAGCAATCGATATGTTATTAGTTAGAAAATTCCAATTAGTTTCAATAAGGCTGACATTTTTTAAAGGATTTCATGACATCGATCACATTTTTTCTCTGATTCCATCTGGGATCACTAAGGTTCAATTATCAATTTCAATTATCACTTCTTTGAGACGCAATTGGAAGCAAAGACATATAGCAGAGTCAAACATAACTTTTTGGTACTTATATCGATTTTGACCCAGTTTTCGCGAGTTTCTTGTCGGAAGCGTTCGGCTATCCTACGCAAACGCCCGAGAGATGACGAGCCGATTTGTACCAGACAATAATTGTGATACGGCGCTGCGTCCTATGATTTTAAGTTATATTTTCAAGAAATTTTCTAAAAGAAACAACAACAAAAAAAAACAAGCAAAACATAGCGAAGTTACTGTTATCAAATAAATATTTTCTGTTATTTTGATACGTTGCTGCGTCCTATAATTTTTAGTTATATTTGCAAGAAATTTTTTAAACAACAAAACAAATAAAACAAGCAAAACCGAGCGAAATTACTGTTATCAAATAAATATTTTTAATCATAACCCTAACCCTAAACCCTAAACCCAAACCCTGACCCTAACCCTAAACCCTAATCCTAACAACAACAAAAAAACAAAACAAGCAAAACATTAAAATCATAGAACGCAGCACCGTATCAAAATTGTCGTCTGGTACAAATCGGCTCGTCATCTCTCGGGCGTTTGTGTAGAATAGCCGAACACTTCCGACAAGAAACTCACGGAAACTGGGTCAAGATCGATATAAGTACCCTTTTTTTAGCCAAATTTCGAGGAATTCAATGTTGGTGTTTATTTTGTATTAGGTTTTTTTTTACAATAATATTGTGGAATTTTGCATCAGACATCCATAAGCCGCAAAGACGGCATCAATTTTTATTAGAAATTAAAACAAAATAAGATAAAAATGGCAATATGGGTTTCAGGGCTGAGAGCATGATCACGCAGGATCACCATTTTTCCATTGTAGACACCAAATTCCCAGCCAAATATGCACACATACAAAAAGAAACAAAATGAATTGTAAAACTAAACACACACAAATCAGGTCGAAACTCCAATGTCAGTGTTTTTAATATGTATAACTATTCTTACAGACTGAGTTTTGGCATAAATATTTGTTAATTAAAAAAATCATTTCTACTTAACAGGAATAATAAAAAGATAGACTCACGTATGTTGATATAAGAAAAATGAGAAATTATTTTTGCTGTTCAAAAGAACAATTTTACACATAGACGCCTTATCTAAGAACATTTAAAATGAATGGTGAACAAAGCTGAGAACGTCCAATTTTTCATAAAAGTTTCATGTTCAAGCAATTTTTATCGGAAATTACACTTTTTGCTAAAGAAGTCACATATTCATAGATTTGGTTCCAACAAGACGGTGCATCTCCCCATTATAGCACTGTTGTACGCGATTGACTTCACAGAAGATGCATTGCGTTTCATAGTCATATAGAGTATCCTACTCACTCATCTGATCTAACACAGCTGGACTTTTTTCTTTGAGAGTGTGCTGAAAAGCCCAGTCTATGCTGAAAAGCTGAGGAATATTCAACAATTCACTGCAAAGATTATTAATACTTGCACAGAAATCAATGCAGATTTTTGCCGACTTTGTTGTAACTCTGTCTTTCATAGAACTTGTAAATGCATCAAAGAATTGGCCAGCATTTCAGTCACTTACTCTTATTGTGTTTTACAAAGTTTTTGTGTCATGCATATTTAATGTTTCATCAAGTATATTTAATCTGTTTAATTTATGTGTACGTTTAATAATCTATTACCTAAATATCAATAAATGTTATTATTTGAACTAAAAACATTCTGACTTCTAGCTCACCAGTATATATATATATATATATATATATATATATATATATATATATATATATATATTTGGTATTTAGATCTGTATGGCTAGGTTTCCTTCCACTTATCTACTTGCCTATCTGGTACCAAAGGTACTAAAGCTTTTTTTTATTTTAATGAAACTTTTATTTCTATATAATTTTATTGCTAGCTACCATATCGCAGAATGGTTCTTGGGTGTAGTGTTTGGATAGTATTATTATTATTATTGTTATAATTTATTTGATATGTAAATTACCATATAACACTGTAGTCGTAAGGTAATGTATTATTATTTTTTTTATATCATATTATTATTATTATTATTTATTTATGTATATATTAGTGAAATTAAAGCTGAATTATTTCTACATTTAATTATTGGAGAAGTGGTCGTTTGATCAGTACCATTGGAGAGCCATGGATTTTATAACTGTCCTGTTTTTAAATCTCCGAAACAGTTACATGGTAAACAGCTGATGATCCCTGTTTTAATATTTCACAATTCAAGTTAAGGTCCCCTGTTTTTGTTTCACTGTTAGATACTTGAATCCTCTTTTTTATTTATGAATTTTCCAACGGTGTTAGGGTTAGGGTTAGGGTTATGCAAGTGGTAAGTCTGCGATATATTGGATTTAGTTAGTTTCTCTGGGAATTTAAACTGCATTTTCTTTCTTTGTTTAAAATGACTCAAAGCTTCTTTAAACTATATATATATATATATATATATATATATATGTGTGTGTGTGTGTGTGTGTGTGTGTGTGTGTGTGTGTGTGTGTGTGTGTGTGTGTGCGTGTGTGTGTGCGTGTGTGTTGGCACATCGGTACGTGCTACAACTACTGAGTCAAATATGACTTTCATAATGGGGTTCGAACCGTGTGACCGGCAGGGATTGTCTCCTCCAATACTGATGATTGCAGGTTTGCCATGAAACACATGTGTATATAGGGTTAATTTGAAAATATTATTTATAAATAATTATTCAAAGTTCTTGCTAGATTGAGCACTTTAAGAAAGCTAACAACAATCCGTGATTTAGAGCTCAATGCGATACTCTAGGCCCCGCCTATTGAGTTCTATTGACGGCTTGCTGATATGGCCGCTGAATTTGCCATTTAAACGTTAAGTTACTCCACCATTTCTATAGCAATGTATGATGGACGCATCGGTACGCACTCCGACTACTGAGTAAAATACGACTTTCCTATTGAGGTTCGAACTGTATGACCGGCAAGGATTGTCTCCTCACATACTGATGATTGCAGGTTTGGCATTAAACACATGTGTATATGGGTTAATTTGAAAATATTATTTGCAATTATATATATATATATATATATATATATATATATATATATATATATATATATATATATATATAAACATTAGAAAGAGTCTACACAGTTCAATTAGTATTTCGACGTTAACACGTCCAGACTGGGCTGTAAATTGAGCTAAGAAATCAAAATTGTTCAAAAGAGACTATACAGAACAAAATCGGCCACCTGAAAAATACATCATTAAATGTGGCATTTAGTTTCCCTACGAGTAGACACCTCCTCCCACCTACCCGCACACATTTGAAAGACGCATGTACACTTAAGCCACGTGAAATCTGCTACTATTTTTTTTAACTGGGTTGTAAAAGGCAAATTTATACTTAGACCTAATAATTAGAAGATTTAATGAAATGTATCAGTTTTATATTAAGAAGATAGAAAATTAACTATTTTGTAATATTCCTATTCCAAAATTTATAAAGTTATCATAATTTTTATCAAATAACACTTAGTAAAACCAATACATAGTACTTACATCCATCGAATAGTATCTCTACAGAGTGATAACATAATGATGCAAATTAGTAAGAATAGGGCTAATAAAAAATGATACAATAATAAGATTATAATCAGGTTCAAGGAAAAATCTACCTCAAATCAAATTTTCTACAATATTTGACTGGTGTTTAATAGATAACTTCATACTTAAACCTGCCAATTAGAAGATGTAGTCGGTATTTAGAGCAGTTAGAACATTCAAATACGTACCAATAAGAGTTAAATATTTCAAGGAATCTAAATTCATTTTTTTTAAATAAGATTTTTTCGTTTCATAAAACAAAAGTAGAATTAAACAAAGAATATCTCACTGAAGAATGTAAAACATTTAAATAATTATTTTTATTGGTATTTTTAAGATTTCAAATAAACAAATTCGTTTCGTTTTGTGAAGCCAATTAGTATTTTTAGTAACACCACTGCACTGACGGTTTTCTATTACTTAACCTTTTATTACAAATGTTATTTTTAAGTAGTAGTTTTTAAGAACACCGCTGCGCTAACAGTTTATTTATTACTTGATTAAACCTTGTTTTCAAAAATTGTAAATATGATTATATTTGAAATTAGTTTTTTTCCTAAAAAACTTTCCGAGCAGCAATATATCTTGAAACAGGCAACACATAGTGAATATCGCTAGTATATATATTTTTTTATGTAAGAATATGGCCGATTATAAAAAAGATAGAAAATTACTCACATATCTTTGTGTATATAAATGAGCCCACGTGACGTAAAAGTATGAACATCTTTGTTATTATCTCTGTTGACTTTATTAAAAAAAAGAAAAAGAAAAGAAAAATTTTTGAATTTTGAAAATAATACTGTTGCCATGTAAGATATGTCATCTAGTTCATGTCCGATGTTAATGTGAAAAAAGAGTTGAAATTGATACAGCGTGTTGCTGTCAGTCTGAGCTTCTATTTTTATTATGGTACCTACCTTATGGACTACATGAACTCTTCCGCTTCACTGTAAATACAGGGAGCACATGCCTCTCGGTGTTGGAACTACCCCAGCCCGATCAGTCTCTCATTAACTTCGGTTGATTGAGGACGTCGGGATGGGGTAATACCAGTCGAGGATTCGTTCTCGACAATCAGTCCGGCAGGAACTGGGCCATTTAGTTGGCCTTTTATCTGCCGGGCTGAGGTATATTGTCCTGGGTTTTCCTAGGAGGTGCACCCTCCCAGGCCTTGCCTTCCCTCTTTGAGGAGGGGTAAGTTTATTGCTTGCTGCCTGAGGCGCCCTTACCGGGGAATGCCGACGGGGTTGCCCAGGCTATTTTTGATAGGCCAGAGTGCTCCTTCTTTAGGGGCGCTGGCTGGCTTGATCTCCCCACTTTCCGACCTTGTGTCACATATTGCTTTGTGGGAAGCGATTAAATACCTGGAACTACCCCAGTTTAATACTGGCAGTTAGACAGACGTTCAACCACTCCGTTTATATGCTGTATTTATACTTTCTTCAATATACTTTGTTTCACTTAATCCAGAGTTCGTATCTTCTTTCCAGACCCCTTACAGGCCCACAACAATTTTATAGTCAACTAGCTGTCCCTACCGGAGTTGCCCGATAGTGTATTTATTTGCAATTTGTTTCGCTTTGCTCTTTTTAAACTATGCCGGGTTTTTGCCAAAATATTTTTTTTGTTCCAATCAAAAGGAAGTACCCACGTAAGGATGAATAGAGTTACGTCCCTTTTTTAATGGTTGCCATTTGAAAATAATTCCGATCCGGAGAATAGAAATTAAATTGAATTACATTTTATTCTTCTTAGCAACATGTGGCAACGATCCACACGAAAAACTGACAAACCAAAATCAAATATTGATTTTGTAGGAAGAAAACTATCGATGATAAAGAAACGATAAGGAGGATGACTTTACTTTATATATTAGATGATACGTGTAATAAAAAAACTGATGTCTAAATTTAATTCTGCAGATCCATTACATTTCTTGTTTTTATTTATATTTGAAGCCACTTTTTGATAGGATAAACGATATTAGATACATCTTATCTTCAAACAGATTTAAATGTTTCGTTAATCTCTGCATTAATACAACTATCATATAAGATATTGTGTTTCTGTGTGTTTCTTGCTTATACGTAACTTTGATGATTACATATTTAATGATTTTTCTAATTTACTATTAATCGAAAATATTTATTGAAATCAAAAATAAAATAGGGGAAAACTAAAATGTTTTGTTAATCATATTTTAAAAAAAAAATTGTGTTAAACATGACAGCATTTTGAATTATTTTTCTCTAAGCCTTCCACCTGGAAATATATCTTCACTAGAGCAACGGGGTATAAAGAATTGTCTTGGATTTCTTTTTATGGTTGTTAAACTGCAGGTGGACGAAAACCTTGCTGCATTATTACTGCATTTAGAGCATAAAATGTAGCAGGAGCACTAGTAAGATTTGTGGTAGGATTTTGAAATTGGTAATTGGTGGGAAAATGTGTAATCTGTGATAATACTGCCATACTTGACATCATGGTTTATTGCATGAATAGTTGCATCTGTTTGTTGTTGTTTAGTGGCTTTGGTAAATGTAAAAACGAGCATAATTTTATTTGCTTCGAGGTTATTGCACTTTTTCTCCTCTGTTATTTTGCTGTTCTCCATAATTATATCACAGAGTTTATGCCTAGGTGTTGCGCTATGCTAAAGTTGAAAATCCTATCAGACATATTATGTTGGATTACACACGAATACCTTTGGGAAAAGGGATGAACTCATAATTCCCCCTTGGTAAAATAGTGACTTGTATTAAACTAATTGTATACAATAGGTGAATTGTGTTTCAGAATGAAAAGGAGTTGATATGCCGTAAAACAGAGAAACCAAACCATTTTTATTTATTTTTGTTTTCTCTTCCAAACTTTCTTACTCTCATGTTTGTTTCCTTTCTTTCTTTTTTCCGCTCTTTTTAAAAGTCTTTCGTCCTGTCTGTCTGTCTGTCTGTCTGTCTCTCTCTCTCTCTCTCTGTCTGTCTCTCTCTCTCTCTCTCTCTCTCCACTTACCTCCCTATTTCCTTTTATTCCTCTTCTTTAACCAAAACGACATTCTTGTCGGCATACAATTCAGGTAATGATTCAAACAAATACAATAATAGAAAGAGACAATATCTCCTGTGAAAAAAGAGTCCAAGAATGCCTCGAATCAGTAATGATTGACACAAGGCCAGTGTAGAAGGGGGTTACAATATGGTTTTAAAAGATTCGCCATTCGGGTTAAAGAGTATAGAAGATTTGTACATTTTATCCTTTTTCCCTGAAACTCTTTGCTTGCTCCCCCCCTCTTTCTCTCTCTTTTTCTCTTGTGCAAAAATTATTTTCTCTATTACTTTTGCATATACCTATCCGCACCTATTTGCACTCACCAGCACTCCAACCTTCTCTTTATTGGACCCTTTTCCTTGCACTGCAGTTATGCACTTGCTGAAAACATTGGAGAACAGAGGTCAGCACTGCACACCTACCGATCAAGCTGTGCTCCCATCCCACCTCATCCCTCCCATCAACTTACATCAATAGCTTTCAAATGTCAAACATAATCAAGGCCCCATTCAGATTTAGCCTTACTCTCAAGGGACAACTTGAGAAAAGGAGGAGGAGGAGGAGGAAAAAGAGGAGGAGGATGGTTTTAAAAAAATAACATGAAAAATTTAGATGAATAAAAAAGATGGCCACCATCCTATTTGGCTTTTATGGTATGTACTGTTTTGAAAGATGGACAAGGTTATAAGGAAGGGGAGTAGGAATACACTTGCAGACTTGCACTGATTTCACCTTTAGGTACATGAGTTGACCTGAGTTTTTTTTTTTTTGTGAGGGTGCTTAAGTTGATATAAATGGAAAGGTAGGCATTATAAATGTATGTGGGAAAGCATGCCTATGCATTTCCATCCTCTATTATCTGCACATCCACATGTGCATTTAAATACATACATACACAAACACACACACACACACACACACACATATATATATATATATATATATATATATATATATATATATAACACGTCTTCATTTGTGCATGAATTTACATTCACAGAGACCTAAAACATGTATGCTGTATATTGTTATGCTGTAGACGTACACAAACACACACACAAATATCTGAATGAATAAATGCGAACGTTGGCATCATTTCTCGCCCTAACAGTGAGGTCAAAACACCTTATTTCAAGTTAATTCAAGTTTACACAATAGCAGCAACCTATCTGTCTTATATACTGTTATGTATATGTGATATCAGTAGTAAAGTTAACTAATTTGCATAATGCTGTGCAAAAAGACATTTTATTAATTAACTATTCTTTGGTCTTGTTGTTTTAATTCAACGATTATTTTGATTTTAATATATCAAATAGTTCTTTTTCTTTTTCATTTTCATTATCTTTTCTCTTCCCGATATTTAGAAGAGCCTTAACCTTTACTACAGTGGAAATATTCACATAACATAAATATGTATCGCTTTATATCTCTATATCTGACCCCCACCCCGTCCTCCTCTCACTCTTGATTGAACTTGAATTTAATTTTAAATATTAATTCGCTCACAGTTACTTTCATTTCCCTATATCTTTTCTTTCTTCCTCCCCCCTGCATCCCACACCATTTCTTTATGCGACCTTCATATTGAACCCCTCTCTCCTGCTTGGATAACCGCCTGTCTGACCTCGATGAACATAACACACTATCCCTCCTCCTCCATAACTGTTTTAATAACTACGACCGTTACCATACCCACCCATATACATACCTTACACAGTTAACTTAATTTCTTCTACTGCTACTATCTATTTGAGCTCATAATTTATCTTTTAATAAGCGGCCTTTTGGGCTTAATTCCTCCTACTGCTACTAACAATCTGAATTCGAAATCTAGCATTCAGTATGTGGCCTTATTGATATATCCATTAATAGGTTAATTTCTAACGTTTATCTCCTTTGAACCATTTAAAGGCAGATGCAGGAAGTTAAGTACGTTTTAAGGCATGGATTTATACATAATTTTATTGATCTCTGAATAAATTTCAAGCATCATTCAGGCCTAAATTGCTGAAATTATCTGTGATCATCAAATTCTACTCAACAATCAATAACTTTCAAAATACACCCTGAATTAACATAAAATACCATTTTTGGAGCACTCAAGGTTCGGAAAAAAACATAGAACATTGTTCGAATTTGTAGCAGTTACATCAGTAAACTATTTTCTATCGGTCTATGTGACCGGCGATATATCTGCTAAAACCGTAGTGCGTGCCCTTATTGTGGGCTGGATTTTGTGTTATGGTGTCTCAGCAACAATTACCACTGATCGTGGCAGACAGTTTGAATCTTTCTTATTTCAAGAGCTATCAAAGATACTTGGTGTTAAATGTACAAGGACTATTAGCTATCACCCAGCTTGCAACGGTATGATTGAGCGCTTTCATCAACAATTAAAAGCTTCATTACATTCACCCCCTGATCCACAGCGTTGCATGGAGTACATTCCCATCGTTCGCATTGGCTGCCGCTTTGATATAAAAAAAGACTTGGGATATTCCCTAGCCAAACTGCTTTACAGTATATCATTGGCATTACCTGGTCATATGTTCGCTCGTCCAGGGTGAACAGTAATGGATTTGGAACTCTATGTGAACAGAGTTAGATTCAATTTCGGCAGTTTACCACCCATGAACACTCGTCATCAGAGCATCAAGTCAGCTTTACCTAAGGACATTTCATCATGGACACAACCTTATTCCGGTCCATACGATGTGCTCGATCGTAACAAAACATATTTTACTTTGGATATTAGAGGAACAAAAGAGACTGTGTCGGTCGAGAAATTTAAGTGAGCATTTTCAGACAACGACACCTTGGAACCCCATGTTCCACCCACCATAACATTGCCCGAATTAACTGATATAGTATCTTCAGATATATCCCAATCATGCCTACCCACTCACGTTACAACTACACGTACTGGTAGACATGTCCATTGGCCAAAAAAGCTTTGTAAAACCTTATATAGTTGAACATTTCCATTTCCTAAAGTAATTAACTGCCACTTCTACAATTTTGCACCTGCATGTGTAAAATTTTCTTTTTGAATGAACCCTGTTCTATTTTGAAAACATTAGCAATTATTCCACTTTTCAGCATATGAACATTTGCATTTTGCAATAACAGAACATTTTTCACCTTTGAACAAATAAACATTTTCCTCTTTTAACTTCAGATTATTACATTTTTGCTTCTTTTTCAGCAAAAGAAACATTTTGCCTTTGGCAGCATAATAAAGACATTCTTGTTCAAATTTATCATTATTGAGGGATTATGTAACCATCGCTTCTTCACTGCACGAGATGTATATGCAATTAATCGACAAGACTTTTATTCTGCACTCTCTACATGGGCCGACGGTAGACGAATCAAAGGGCTCCAGGATAACGTTATTTCATCTTTTCTACCTTAACCAACCCATTGTACAACATTCATTCTTGTTATGGTACCTTACCTATAACGGACTACTTGGACTCTTCCACTGATCATAAGTATTGGGAGCACCTGCTTCTCAGTGTTGGAAGCACACCAGTCTCTACTGGCAGTCAAGACGTAAAATATCTCTTATTCTCTGTTGTATTAAATTTGTCAATATCCTTGTTTTCTCTACACTCTGAATTCGTGTCATCCTTCCGGTCCCTTTACAGGATCACAACAACTGGCAACAAGATACAGTAAGGGATTCTTCAGAACCATAAAATGGACGCCATAACTGGCAAAGTATATTAAGTTTTTTTAGGACCGTAAAAAAGGACAAACATTGAGAAATCAACGGCAAATTCACCCGACAACGTCCTAGTTCTAAAAACTAGCTTTACCGGTGGACCACAAAAAAATAAAACACGTAAAAGACTAACTTATTTTCTCTCAAAGGAGAAAGGTCAGTGAATTTTATTGCCAGTCCAGCACTGTGTTAATTTTTAACAATAAGGGAATTCATGATATTTTTTCTCTCCAAAAGTCAAAAGTCCTGCCGCCGAAAGAAAAAAAAAATTAAAACAGTATTTTTTATTTTTTCCTCTTCACTAAAATGTTGGCCGTAAATGCGAAAAGTGTACTAAAAACTGATTTTATACTCTCTTTCTCTTTTTTACAACTGAGATTATGCGAGAAGCGTTATATAAAAGAAAGAATTTCTAAAACCCGTACTCTATAAAGACACATTTTAAACATGGAAGATGTTAAAGCAACATAACAGAACTCGTCAAATTTCAAATGTAACAGCAACAAAAAACTGAAGAAAGATGCCAAAAGCTTCTACTGGAACAAAAACAAAAATCCAACAAAAAACTACTAGAACAAAATCAAGAACTACTTGAACAAAAACAGAAATTGAAGAAAGAATTCTGGAACAAAATTTTTTAATTTAAGGATTACTACAAGCAATGTCGAACAGGGTTCAAAGTAACGAAAATGATAATGATTTTTCGCAAAATGCCGTTTCGAGTGCAATTGACAATTTCACTGAGGAAAGGCGAGGATAAACCCTTCGCTTCATATTTCAGAATGTATGAAGATCTATACAAAATAGATTGTAAAAATTGGGCAGACTCTAAAAAAGTTCTCCTACTGCTCCGAAAATTATGCACCACTGAGCATACCAAATTTGCGAACTTTATTTTAACCCGAAAAACGAGCGACTTGATTTTTTCTGAAGCGGTTAAGCTTTTAAAATAATTATTCAGCCCTAAGACTTCTCTGTTCCACAAACGGTGGAAGTGTTTGAATTTAGTCAAAAATGATGGCGAAGACTACGCAACTTTCGTGTCAATCGTTAATAAACACTGTGACGATTTCAACCTAGCGTGGATAACTTTAAATGTTTAATTTTCGTGCAAGGACTTGTATCAAGAAAAGACGCGGAAATCAGATGCAGGGATCTAATTTTAAACAAGTTAGAAAGTGAACCAAATTTAACATTACAGAAATTAGCCGAAGACTGCCACAGATGTATAAGTGTTAAACAATATTCGAAAGACATTTAAGAGTCGGGCATTGCGCACATAAGAAAGGTACGTCAGAAATCACAATTCAACTCTCTTTCAAAAACAACTTAAAACAAAGAGGGATTATTTTCCGGCTCCTACAAAAAAACAGAATAACTTACCGCCGAGTCCCTATTTCCGTTTTCTTATACCGTTTTAAAACCTAACTTGTAATCAAGTCGGATACAAGAGTTCACAATGCAGAGCGAATAGACGAAATAAAACTTAAAAATATAAAAGGCAAACACGGAATTTGATTGAAGTTTTTTTGTGAATTCAGTTGGTCTTTACAAGTGTGCAAGTCATTAATGACGATTCACGCTCTCAAATGTGTGTTCATATCAAAAACCAGTTTGGATTCCTATGGACAGTCAGTGGTTTGTGACAACAGGAAGATACAAGTGAACACGATGCTCGTCACTTGTGTAATGATAGCGGAGACGGCGGACTGTGAAATTTGTTGCAGGGCTTGGAAGAGACAGAACATTCAGAATTTGTAACATGATAATAGAACTGTGTCCAAATGGCAAAAGAAACATGATACAAGTCCTAATCTGTTAAGATAATTGACAGAATGAAAAGTAACCAATGGGATCTTGGGTGATAGTAAATTTTGTTCAAACTGGCAAACATGACAAAAGAAGGTTAATTGAAGGAGAATGGCAATGAATAAATAAAGCTACAAATCAATGTAGGCAAATGTTTGCAGAGTATAGAAGAATACTAAAGATTTAGAAAGTAAGAAATTTTCAATTATTTTTAGTTAAATATGTTATTTCAAACTTAAGTGTGACAGGCCAACAAAATACAGAGCTGCCCATAATCTCACCAAACATAATTACTCAAGTATATATGAAAAAAAAATAACTAAGCAAACGTTATAATAAAATTGATTTGGTTTGGTTTGGTTTAGCATGTCTGTTTCACGGTATATCAACCCTTTAGGGTTTATTTATTGCTGAAACAATACTTATTACAAACAATTTATTCTATACAATTAGATGAACACAAATTGCTATTATACCCATAATTGAGGGGAAATTATTCGTTCATAACTTTCTTAAGGCTATTATTGCATGTAGCACTACAAATCCGATCAGATTTGAACTCGACATAGAATGCCATTACAACTTATGAATTAACGGAGGCTGTTTGGAATCTAACTAAACTTGCTGAATTGGTTTTATAGGAAAATGGGGGAACTTTTCATCATTCATTATGACTATTACATACATTTCCATATTTTGTTACTAATAATCAATAAACGTTAACTTAGATATTTTTTTTAATATGTAATTACGTAATTATTTTCAGTGAGATTTATGGCCAACCACATATAAAATAGGTAGAAAACAATTTTGGTGAGAATGATTGTTTGTTAAGCAACAATTGCTTTTGCCAAAGTAAATGAGTTTCACCCATGTTCTATTAAGCCTTGAATTTGAATTCTAAGCTGAGAAGATGTTACATAACCTCGAGTCATCAATCTAGTGTGACTAGTTGATTTGGTTGATAAGAGATTATGTGGCGATTTTGTGATTGTATTTTACCATTTCTTCTTTTCTCCAGATTAACATCGTGTGATAATCTGAGGAGATGAAGTGAGCAAATGCATTTGACAGATCCTTCATAAATCTCGTTGTTTTTTTTTCTTCTGCCAACTTGTATGAGCGTGCATGTTTATAGCAATGCTTGTTGCTTAACATTTTCCATCTGTTCGTCTTAGATAAATGGGTTACAAGAAAACTGTGCTAGAATGGTAGTCTCATCTTCTTTATTCTTTCTTTTTTTGTATCAAGGGATCTTTGTTGTAGTGGAAACCTCAAAGAGTAGAAATATTCCTCTCATCTCAGTTTCTTTCTCCCAGATGCCCTTATTCTCAAATGTGCCTCTAGATCTTCAGATGCCGATTTATCACTCATTTACTTTTGCTTTCTAAAAATATTCCTATTTATTTGTGGCTAATGCTAAATATGAAGTAATGAAAAACTTAAGAGACTACTTAGTCAATTCTGTCATTAAAAAAAAGAAATAAAAATCTGAATTGTAATATAATGCGAAAAACAAAGAAAATGTTTTGGGATCATTTATGGCACTAAATGGAAGCATTCTTAAATGCTAAGTATACTTATATGCTAAATATACTTATTTAATCAAAACTATTTTTTTTAAGTAAATGTTATGAAACAAAGTCATTAAGTTCTTGCAAAAGATAAAAACTCAGGTTTTAACCAAAACTTAAATCTTTCAACTTGAAAAAATAAAATGTGGAAAAGAAAATATCCAGAATGAATATGCATATTAAAAAGAAAAGAACCCCAGGAAAAGGGTTTTGAGATTTTTTAACGATGAATATTTAATTTCTTGTCAACAAGATTTAGTTATCTACTCTCCTATCCAGGGGATCTTGTAAAGCCTTTTGGTAATCATCTATTATTTGAATGAGTGTTTCACACAAACATGAACCGAATTCCAATTGAAAAGGGTCACAGATGAATTACCCAGTTCGGTAAAGTGATGACGTATTCAATAAGTTCATAGTTTTTGTATCCATTACATTCAGTGGTGAATCCCCAATTTGGGAGCTTTGGGAGAAGTGTGAAGTCACCCCTCAGTCACCATTACTCCCAGATCCACTCTGGCCCACAGTGGTGGTACCTGACAGGTGCCGCCACTGCGGGCCAGAGTGGATCAAATAGAAATTGTCAAGGGCACGACATTAAACTGCCTGGGACATACTTGGGTAAGGTGTTCGCTTCTACCCCTACCCACTACCCCAAAATCCATTTACTCGGTCCTTTCTACCTTTTTTTTTAATTTTTACCTACCCTATTTCCTAACCCTATCAACTACTCACCCCTTCCCTCAATCGTTATGAGTATAACAAAACTGCATGGTGAGTCCACAATTTGGGAGCTTTGGAAGTCATTTCCACAGTTCTCAGTGGACTGCCTTCCTAACCAAGTCATGTCTGCTTTTATATTCCTTTTATGCTAGCTTGCTGCATTCATTTATGATGTGGTTTACTGCTTTGTCTACACAAACGCAGATTGGTGGCAACGCATCATGAGTAACCGAGGTTTCTGACTAGAGTCGTGTTGTAGGCATATTGCATTAAGAAGATTTCTTATACTTCTTTGTTTTTCAGATGAGCATAAACAAAAGTAAGTCTTCTCCGCTGTTTTTTATTTATTTATTGTAAGCGAAATTTGAATGAAAATTCCACGTCCTCGCTGTTGTTGTTGTTGTTGTTGTTGTTGTTGTTTTTTTCAAAAAACAGCATCGCTACAATAACGTGTTACGACTGCTAAGGAAAGAAAATATTTTCCTACTATATATATATATATATATATATATATATATATATATATATATATATATATATATATATGAACATATAGGGATTAGCTGTCTGGTTTGTGGATGATTTGAGACTATGATACTTGACTGTTTACGTGTCTGACTTTAATTTTGATCTTCCTCTTTGCAACATAACTATTGTCCAACAAAGTTTTTATATCTGAAACTGGCACTGACATGTTAAACAAGCGGTGTTTAAAACCGCAGATGTCACTGGCAGAAATGCCTGATATTGATAGGAAGTCTGAACGATTTAATGACATCATTTGAACACATTGGCAAAGTAAAACCGGGTGAGAGATTTACCAATGCGGTAAAAGACAGAGTGAAAGGATAAATAAATCAAATGTTTCTTAACCCAGTCTTTTAGTTTGATTACTTGAGGCTATTGAGTAAAAGTAAAACATTTTAAAAGGATTCTTTCTTTTTTTTTCAATATCACATTTTCTTTGAAATCGGCAAAAATCTTATATGGAAATACTAAGTAACTAATTAATTTCCCAAAATGTAATTCCCAAATTCTAGTCATAGTAGTTTGAATGTAATTGGCAAAACTTTATGTTGGTAAGAAATCAATTAATGTTAAAATCTGATCTTGATGAGACTTATAAAGTCACATATTAAATGTTGCCTCACAGAGTATTATAACATCCCTTTAGTTTTACCATTTGAACACCTTACCTAAGTATGTCCCAGGCAGTTTAATGTCGTGCCCTTGACAATTTCTATTTGATCCACTCTGGCCCGCAGTGGCGGTACCTGTCAGGTACCACCACTGCGGGCCAGAGTGGATCTGGGAGTAATGGTGACTGAAGGGTGACTCCACACTTCCCCCAAAGCTCCCAAATTGGGGATTCACCACTGAATGTAATGGATACAAAAACTATGAACTTATTGAATACGTCATCACTTTACCGAACTGGGTAATTCATCTGTGACCCTTTTCAATGGTATCCGGTTCATGTTTGTGTGAAACACTCATTCAAATAATAGATGATTACCAAAAGGCTTTACAAGGTCCCCTGGATAGGGGAGTAGATCACTAAATCTTGTTGAGAAGAAATTAAATATTCATCGTTAAAAAATCTCAAAACCCTTTTCCTGGGGTTCTTTTCTTTTTAATATGCATATTCATTCTGGATATTTTCTTTTCCACATTTTATTTTTTCAAGTTTAAAGATTTAAGTTTTGGTTAAAACCTTAAGATTACTTAAAAAATCTACATTATAAGCATTCAGTTATTGGTTTATTAATGCCAGAATGGAATAGAATAAAATGCCATCTTTATGAATTGTCAAATCTGTTCACAGGTTATTATGTATATTCCAATGATTTTAATGATCAAGTGTTCGCTTATAAGTGAACTTCTCTATATGTTCTCTTTATTAGGCTTATCAGTTAAGATTAACTATTTCAAAACAACTATTAAAATATATATATATATTAATCTTTTAGGGGGAAAACAACGAATTATAGCAATTTGAATCAGACACACGCAATAATGAAAATCATCTCACGTTGCATTTTTTATATGTCTGATTTAAATAAATGGTATAAGATGTATCATGCCACAAGGGAAATAACCCCCGCTCCATGACTTTTTTTTGACAAAATGGAAAAAAAATAAAAACATGTTTTCTATCAGCATAACGGTTATTTCCCTTGTGGCATTATGTGAACAGACTTATTTCCTTTCCGTCTTGCATCATTTATTTACATCCGCCATATTTTAAAAGATCCGAAGTAACGAGATGTTTTTCACGATTTTCCATGTCCGATTCAAATTGCTATAATTTACTTTTTTTTTTCAACAAAGTTTTAAGTATAATGGTTTTATGCAATATTAGATTGTTGTAAAATAGTATTGAGTGACATTTTTTAGCATTTCCCCAAAGTTAGAAGTGTATGTTATTGTTACATAACAACAGCAAAAGGGGCGCGGCACAAAAAGGGGATTTGTTACATAACGCTTGTGAATTAAATCTTCTCGGAATCGAAAACAATACGAAAAGTCTATGAAAAGATTATGAAAGCGTTTTAAACCTTTTTTTAACTCATTTCCGTAAGGCACTTCTATAGGCATTTTCAACAGGCACTTTTATACACATTTCAAATTAAGTTCTTTTCTCATTAAACACAGTTCATTAAACATTGTATCTCATTTAAACACTTTAAACATTTTAAACATTATTCGTTAAGCATATCAAATAAAGCATGGTGCACTTTTCCTTCCTGCTTTTTAGTTCTTTCAGTTTTACAGATTAGGACAAAATAAAATGTTATGCCCCAAAAAAGTTACCATACATTTTCTTTCTCGCCTGGTCGTGGGTTTGCTCGCACACTCATCTCTGTTGCTGGCTCGTGATCGTAGTGGTGTACCTGTCTTGTGGTTAAACTCTGTTTTCATGCACGGAGACAAAACCGTTCTAAGACAAGACTTTTTGAGAGAGATTCCATTCTATTTCACACTTCAATTGGAGAGATTCCCATCCGTCGGTTCGTTCACTCAAACTCTGTCTTTCTTTCATACTGCTTTGTGAAATGTGACTGATGCAATCGGCTATTTTCTTGTCCCGCCGTTGGGATCTTACTCTACGTCTTAGCCCATATCTGGCGATGTCATTGCAGAGCTCAGTTTTTGGACGTCTGTCCTCTTCGCGCCTCCATGGTGAACTGTCTAGAAAGCTAATTTCTCACCATGAATCTGTGACGTCAGAGTCCTTTGACCCTTCAACGAATGTCATAACAGAACTCAATATCGCTTTTTGTCTAACCTTTCTGATCCGAGCGTTTCATCTCAGCCAGGATACATCCAGTATGTTATGATTCCCAGAATGAATCATTTTGTTTGTCCCAAATTATCAATGCACCTAAATTGCACTTCATCATATTTCTTTCACCTTGTTCATAATTCATGCTAGCTACTTTACCCATTTTAAAAATACAGGACCCGCCATAATGTAACATTATCTTTAAGGTGAATAATGGTAAATAAACAACATGAAAAAAAGCTGAATCTCTACTTTGATTCTTACTTATGTTTGTAAGAAAAGCCATGTTTGTAATCCAAGAATGTCTTCTCTCCATTCCCATTACAACTGTGTGATTGGATCGGTGTGAACAATTGATAGTGATGTGTTAATATCATTATTTTATCTTGTAAATTCAAAGCTAATCTGACAGATTGCTTCTCTCTTGACTTTATCACATCCATGAAAGGTGGCCTGCTTCTCTCACCACCATTGCCGCCGCCGGTAGGAACTGGTCATGAATGAAGAGTAAAAACAAGAAAAGTCTTGTTAAGACTTTTATCTACTATTTTTTTTTTTTTTGCATTGACTGTTTCTCTGTCGTTTTTCACTTTCTCATAGCAGAGTTTCAGGATGAACGTTTGACAAAGAAAAAGTGGATTTTCTTTTTGTCTCAGGTTTTCTTTTTCTTTTTTTTTCTTTCCTCTAATTCTTTTTTTTTATTCATTATTTTATTCCTTTTCTAATATCATTTGTTTTTTGTTTTTTTTGGGGTTTTTTTTTGGGGGGGGAGGGTTGAGAAAACAAATAAAATACACAGATATCCCAATTTACACATCACGTGATAAATCCATTCAACTGAGTATGTAGAAAACAAAATAGAAAACCTCAATTTGGTGTGGAAAAGCTGTTTTATTAAAAGTCGATTATAAGATGGTAGCATAATCTCTCTCTCTCTCTCTCTCTCTCTCTCTCTCTCTCTCTCTCTCTCTCTCTCTCTCTCTCTCTCTCTAATTATTTTGTTTTTCAAGTATTTGTCAAGATTTCAGTTAACAAGTTTGATGTTATATTGCTGTAGTATATATATATATATATATATATATATATATATATATATATAAATGTGTAAATATACACTCTCTTAGTCGATCTGTTTAATATCTATCTTAATATAAGTTAGTCCAGTTATCTATAGAAATATTTTGCCATCATTTTTACGACAAGGGTACACTAGTATATTTACAATACAGTTATGTCTGAGTTCATTACCATTGATTTAAAAAACGAGAAAAAATGTCAGTCTCTAATATAGAATACAAATACCAAAAAAGCTTGTAAGAGATGAATCACCGTCATACATATATATATATATATATATATATATATATATATATATATATATATGTGTGTGTGTGTGTGTGTGTGTGTGTGTGTGTGTCACAGCTCTTCAGTGCGGCTAGACCAGTTAGTGCCTTAAGCCGGGATTGAAACTAAACGGTCGAGCTGACATTCGGCCCTCTACCCCTGCGCTATCATACGACACTGACTGAATGTAAGTGATATCTCAATGTAAACATTGTAATGTGCCGGGAGCTTGAATTAGTTTTACCCAATGAGATATGCCTTAAAGCTAATGGCAGTTGGTGATATCCTTACAAATAAGCTCTACCCAAGAAAGGGAGCTTTATATAATCATCCACATAAGACTTTTTCGCCGTATCATAGTTCTTCAGTGCGGCTAGACCAGTTAGTGCTTCAAGCCGGGATTGAAACTCAACCGTAACTATATTTACATATATATATATATCTATATATATATATATAGATATATATATATATATATATATACATATATTTACATATATATTTACATATATATATTTACATATGTATATATTTACATATATATATACATATATATATATATTTACATGTATATTTACATATATGTATATATATATATATTATATATATATATATAGAGAGAGAGAGAGAGAAAGAGAGAGAGATTGATATATATAAAGTTAAAATATAGTTACATATATATATATATATATATATATATATATATATATATATATATATATATATATATGTACATATACATATATATAAGGAAAAGTTTAAGTTATAAAACCTAAACAGTTCAAGATCAATTAATACAAAATGTATTTCATAACAAATCTCCCAAGATATATTTAAACACTGCAGATAACAATAAGCTCAATGATTTAAAGGTTTTATTATCTACCGAATTATTATATATATATTTGTGTGTATGTGTTAACAGGACGACTATATGAAAATACATATGGTTACGACCAATAAGCCAAAGGATCAATTTCACGTTGCCTACATATTGTTTATTATTTATGTGTCCCTATTTATTTACTCTTACTCGAGGGAAGAGTAAGACACAAAGTCAGTTTTCAATGTAGGGAAAATTCAACTTCTCAAAAAACGGAACCTTGAATTGGGACAGCAACTACTTTCTGCTTTCTTTGCAAGACTTTTCATAGTGCTTCTACAGTGATTGTGACTAATCGATGTTATCCATGTACGTTCTGCTCCATGATGTTAGCAAATATATTTTATATGCAAACAAGATTAGAAGATTTCAGATTTTATGTTCAAATATTTGCTTGAAACTAACAAAGTATTTTTAATTTAATACTTTGGGGTATATTTTTGCATATATTTTAAAACTTCAGTATTGTTTAAGCTGACTTTTGTTACTATTCCGACATTTCTAGCTAGTTCTGGTGAGGTCGGTATTCTGATGAAGTCGGCAGTCATTTTTAATGAACATGTCGGTTTCTTTGTGGGACTATTGGTGATTTTATATCTAATCTAGGGGTCACAAAATAGCTGGTTTTGACAGAGTTTCTGTTTAAGATATTATTGCATTTATGTTGGAATGGGAAATGTCTATCAACTAATTCTAAGAATGATTTTCTTACGTTGATCTTAACCTTCTATTAACGGTCTATTAGTTAGCATAATGAAATACATGACCGATGTGCATTGAGTACAGAAGTATTTGGGACAAGCAATTCATTGTTACAAAATATTGTCATTTTATTAAATACTAGCCAGACCTGTGAGATAGTTCTTTTATATTTTTGTACTTTTTACATTTGATTTGATGGAAATAAATTAATTATTGTAAGCTGCTTCCTAATAATATGTATAGTTACTAATTACTGGACATTACTAAGAAATTTCTTGCTAAAGCTTTTCTCAGTAATTATTATTTAGTAGTAATTTTGATCTTCACATGTCCGCCGCTAGTTGTGGACCCAAGTCGCATGTTTGTCAAGCCTGTATTATGGATCGTCTTGTCGTGAACCCATTCATAAGTCATATCTGTTAATGTTAGAAAATTTGAAAGATTATTACTGAAATGCACCTCTGTAGTGTTTACAAGCAGTGTGATTAAAATTATGTATTTTAGTCAATAATTTATACCGGTGTAATCGATGACAGTGGTAGGACATGTTAATGAGAGAGTAAAAAATCTACCGCTTTCTCTTAATATGACACATAATCTAAATATGATTGAAAATGAAATTATTGTTTTTCATAAGACCGACCAATGTATGGAGAAAATGAATGAAGAAACAGATTTTCGTTTAAAACCTATTCTGGTCTATGAAATAGGGAAAATCTCACTTTCCTTTAAGTATAGGATTAATAGCTTTCAAATTAAATAATCTTTCACCAAAGTTTTACTAAAATTTGTTGGATTTATAAAAGCAAACTACTGCAGTATAGTTATTTTTGTTTAATGATTGCGGAGAAACCATTTTTGAAATAATTAGGTTTTAACTCTGAAAAATGAATTCAACACAATGATATCAACAAAAACGATTAGATCCTGTAACATTTGCGCAACAAAAGTATCATCTGCAATTCAAATACATACCACTCACTGAGATATCTCCGATATTTTGTTTTGAAAGTGAGTCATGTTGAATACCTTGTTGTGAAACTGCGTGATATCTATAATTAAAATGTATAACATGAACACTTGATAAATAAATCGAAAAAATGGAGAAAAAAATCACACCGATTATCCGTACCGAAAAAAATGTCTTAAATAGAAAATGAAGGTATTATGAGTGTGTGTTATTATCCATATTTACATTAAAAATCGGTACTAAGAAAGTTGTAATAAAAAGTAAACGAGCGGAAATTAAAAGTCGTTTACATCCGTAATGTAAAAATTCATAATAAGAAAATTAACATAGTAATCAGTGCGCATGCTCCACCACTCCCTTACTCTCTCTCTCTCTCTCTCTCTCTCTCTCTCTCTATATATATATATATATATATATATATATATATATATATATATATTATATATATATATATATATATATATGGTTTTTTCGAAAGCCAACTTATCCATCTGTATTTCTCCTCTGATGATAAGATTTCGATCTTTGAAAAGCCTTGGCTTAAGGAAAGAATAATAAACACTAGTTTATTACTGAATGCACCTTGCATTGAACAATTGAAATTTGAAATAAATTTGGACAATCGTCGCATATTTATCACTCTTTTTTCTTCTCTCTCTCTCTCTCTCTCTCTCTCTCTCTATATATATATATATATATATATATATGTGTGTGTGTTTGTATGTGTGTGTGTGCGTGTGTTTCATTGATTTTTGTAGGTAAATACGATGTATATAGATAGGATTTTTTACCTAATGCGTCTGCTCTTGTGACAAGAATGATAAACCAAAGAAGATTTTTAGACAAATAATATTTTCGACAAATAAATAAGTCTATAACTAGAGACCATGATGTTTTTACACATTATAATTTGAATCCAAAGAAAATAATATTTAAGAGGAAGATTAAATCTAGACAGTATATGTGGATGTGTTCACAGCAAGAGACTTTGATGGTATGGCTACATTGAAAGGGTGGATGAGAGTTCTTGGGTTAATAGATGTAGAACAGTTACGGTAGCAGGTTCAGTTATAAATATTATATATATATATATATATATATATATATATATATATATATATATATATGTGTGTGTGTGTGTGTGTGTGTGTAAAATTACATAAACAATATTATAGCCTTACGTCAATCAACCAACGTTTCAATGCGTGCTACCGCATCTTTTCAAAGGCAGAACGAAAATGCTGTACTTGGTATTGAGCACTCTTGAAAAAATGGTTTTATGTTCACTTTATTAACATATTTGAACTTGATCAATTTATATATATATATATGTGTGTGTGTGTCTTCGAGCCCATGCGACCGCCTGCAACTGCCAATCCTGCACTGATAGATATAAAACACATTAATATTTTAAAATATTTATAATTATGTGTATATATATATATATATATATATATATATATAATATTAATATTTACTATCACATGTCTATAATTCCTGGCTGATAAACTAACCTTTTATTAGATTGGATCCATTTTATTAGTTTTTCAAGGACTTAATGGATTAAAATAGCAGTATTCAATGTTAAGTGCCGCCATTTCTTCTTTTAGTGGTATGTTATAAAAGTCAAGTAATACTGAACCCCAGAAAGAAGGAACATGAACTCCCCTACCAATGCTATATTTTTTTTTATTATTTACTGCCAACCTTCATAGTTTCTGAATTACTGGATATATTGGCTCCTGCTGTTGCTGGCATTCTTTGCTTGTACAAGGATCCATTTTTTTATGACTTTCATACCTCACCGTTTTGTCTAGAAATGTTATTTTTCATGACTACAAATAACTTGTGGTGCCATGTATCACAAGAGTTCTCAACCTAAGGTTATGACTTATTGGGTGTTTGTATCCCTAAAACCAAAGAGCAAAACGATAAATAGCAAAGAGTTTTGCTGTGAGGATTCTATTATAAGATATATTGCATGATCTGAGAAGCCAGACTTTCCAAAATCTGTTTTATTTAGAGTCCAGAAGTTAGAAGGAGGTCAGGGTTTGGATTCTCACAAAAGCTATAAAATATTCACCTACATCTAAAATCACACACTGTCATGTAGATACGTTTCATGGGAGAATGGGCTATAATGACGCAACTTGTGTGTCAGTACAGCTTAATTTTTCATTGCTGATAATAATAGCTACTATAGATAATAATAACGAATTTATGTAAAAATGGTACGAGAAAAAAATGGCACGGTAAAAATAGCAGTGGTAAAAATGGCACAAATATGAAAAAATCGCATGAGTGAAAAATATAGATGAAAATCTCACAATGAGTTTATCATAATCTTGGAAGGGAAAACATGAAGAAGTTTGTCAAATTAAAAAGAAAATTATATTTACATTTAAAAATAGATGAGAACCTTCAGCTAAATCCCACCCCCACTCCCCCAAAAAATGAGATTCTATTTTTTTAGGCGAT
Source organism: Sepiola atlantica (assembly GCA_963556195.1). Taxonomy (NCBI): domain Eukaryota; kingdom Metazoa; phylum Mollusca; class Cephalopoda; order Sepiida; family Sepiolidae; genus Sepiola; species Sepiola atlantica. The sequence goes on along the minus strand of OY744521.1, from coordinate 179,500,928 downwards.
TATGTGTGAACACCCTAAAATCTTGGGAAAAGAAAATTCAGTTATTTTAGAATTTAGAGTTTCGCATATTATGAACATGTATGAGCGCATTGACTGCACTGGCCGTGGTCTTCCCACCCCACTTATTATGCTGGTCTAAAGTTGCTGTTCAACACATTCAAAGCTGCAACAAAGAATTCCTATTCCAATCAAACCCACAGGTTCAGTTTATAAATAATTAACAAATGTTTATTATTTCAGATATTACAAATGATACTTGTTTTCTTAGGTTGAATAGCAGACTTGCAAAATGAGATCTTTTATCCCGGCCAAATAAAAAAAAACATAAGTCCAATCAACACAATCCTTTAGCTAAGAACCTCACGGGCCCTCCTTGCCCGGAGAGGCACATCGACCAAACTGAACTGACCGCCAGCTCTCAGAAAAACAAACCGCCTGTCTCATGCCCAGAGGGCCGTCTCCAACCACTCCTCTTCCCCTCTCCTGGAATATTTTCACTTCTAACCGGAAATCTTAGATTCTGGTCTTTCTCAGTGGTCACTATTCGACCACCCAAGGACTGGCTACTTGAAATATCAACTAGAGATAATATCCAGCCAGTGTCCACTCAAAGGGGTTTATCTGGAGCCCATCTAAGAACATTCCTTTCTCAAGTAGGCCGGTCTCAGCATGATTCCCTGTTTAATGATGCACTTATTTTATTTCAAACAAAAGACAATTTCTGTATGGTCTAACTCACCTTCAGATATATTTAAAATTTTTTCTGCGCCCCCCTCCTTTTCCTTGGCCAAACATCTATCGCTGGCAACGTCTGCCATTTGCATGCAGCACTAAAACATGCAGCCTAGTAAAACGATCATCAATTTTCAGGCCAGTGTCTAACCTAATAACATTTTAAGGGCACATAATTAAAAGAAATTTGCTAAGGGAGATAAATGCTGTGTGTTTGAGGTGAGACTGTGAGCATAAACAAGACAACCCTCCCGTAACCCTACCAGTAACCATAAATCCGGGTAGGAACATCTCCCTGCAAATAACAACCCTCCCACTAACCTAAGTCCGGGTGTCCCCCCCCCCAAAACGTCCCTTAACCCTATGACTAACACTGTCCGTTTAGCAACAAAACCCTCCCCCAGAAAAACTCTTTTAACCCTACCACTAAACTTAAGAAAGAACAAAAACATGATTACATCGAAGATTCAACACAACAAAAATAAACTTTAATGTCTTGAGTTCAACATTCGGTGTGAGAATTGGGGCTTATCCGCTATTTAAAACCATGGGGGGGGACCTATCCCCCACACATATAACTTAGACAAATCGATGTTATTTGTTTGAAGACAACAGAGTAAATACTTATTCCAAAATCTTCGTTTTCAAATATAGGAAGATCAGTCCCTATTTATAACTATAGGTGAGGGAAACTACCATCTCCCCACCCATCCCAAAAAACTTATAAAAATCGATTTTATTTGCTTAAAAAAACAACAGAATAAATTAATAAATATGTATTCTAATGTATTGGAGGGGGGGAGGGGGCTAATTCTTATTTAAAACTACAGGGGGGGGGGGGGCTAGACTCACCACAATTGATTTCATTTGCTTGAAAACAACAGGCTAAATACTTGTATTATTTGGATTATTTTGACGACTGTTTTCTCTTGGATGTTATTCTTACAACGTTTCGGTCGATGTACCCTCCGACCGTCTTGTCGAATTCAGGAATCTTTATGTCATACTTTTTTCCTGTTTATTCACGTGCCTGTTTTGATGCTACATTTCATCTTTTCTGTCCTCTGTCAGTTAAGTATAAATCATTCTAGACTGAGGCAATTTTAATTTGGGCTCTAATACATAGTGCCCATTTGTGAGAATTTGGTTCATTTTTATATAGGTTCAAAAATGAATCAAAATGTTGTATTAGGACAAACAACACATTTATGTTATGCAGACTTGTTATTGTGTTTTAAGCAAGTATTTTTTATTTAAGATTTCCCGAGACAGATTTGGGCAGCCATCTTGAATTTTATTCTAAATGAGTTTTATATAGTTTTACCTTCAACTTACACCTTGAAAACGACATGATCAAAAACAAGACTCAATAGAATGGCCTTCTTTTTACAAATCTCATGGTTCGAGCATCTATGGTGTATTTTATGCAGACAAAAAAAAGCATATTTCTAGATAGAATGATGCTCCAACACCTTTCTGTCGTGGACACTTTAATCACTTCACCCAGAATTTCAAAAGAAAATATTAGTAGATTCCCAACAATTGATTTTATGTATTTTTAGTATTTTTACATGCAATAAAATTATAATTGTATTCAGTTTCTATGTTCAATTGTTTATGAAAAAATCAACCAACACTTTGTCAACTTATTACGAACTGCTGCAAATCGATTTTGTTTTTACAGAGAAATACACCTTTAGTTGCCTTGCTATTTCCAATCAATTACGAGGAAAACATTTGCGAAAAAAAAAATAGAAAGACCTACTCATGTAATGTACGTACCCCCCCCCCTACCACACACACACAAGTGAAAATATATGCACATATTACATGGGTTATTACGGTAATCCGTAAATTTAAAAATCAACAACTCTATAACTAAATAGTTAGAAATTTAAAAAGAATCGGAATCGGCAATTGTATCAGAATCGGTAATTTAGAACAGTGTCGGTAATTGTATCGAAATCGGAAAAATATTGGATTCGTCCCATCACTAACAGCACCTTTCAGTAGGCAAAGATTCAGAGAAATCAAGCACAAATCACCAGCTTAAGTCAGGCGGTGCTTATTTGTTGCATTCCCCCGTAGCAGATATTCAGTATTCGTAAAAAGAAAGCTGTCTTGTTATTGTATAAGAGATGATTTGTCTTAATGTGTTTTTTAAGGCGTCTTTATTAGTGTTTAGGCGTGTTTGCTTAGGAAAGAGTTTTATACGTGTTGCCTTTCAGATGGTTTAGCTTAAAGAAGATATTTTTATTCTGCGGTATGAGTGGAGATATATCCACGTCTGCGAGTGGGTACTTCACATATTTGATTGTGTGGATATCTTTGAAGTTCAGCGTCGCTCAGTATATATAATGTATGATCTTACGGGGGATTTTTTAAACTTGCGTATAAAAATAATAAAAATAATTTGTTAAAAAAATACGTATCAAAAACAATAAAAGATATTTTTAAAAATAAAAATGATTGTCGAATAAAAACAAATCGAAAGTATTTATGGAATTGAAAGACGTCCGATTGATTTTATTGTAAAACCGATTTTTCTCTTAAAATGACAAAAATTCCTACATTGAATTTTCCTTGTAAAACTGTAAATATTTTCTTACAAGAGAGAAGACAAAAAGCAGCGTGGACAATGAATGGGACAAAAATGAAAGTAAAAAGACTTCTGTCCGGAAAAATGCCTAGTAGGTAGAACTAGTACACTATATTTCCCGAGATCCATTTAGTATGAATAAAGTACAACAAACAACAGTCTATCATTTTCTTTTATTTTTTACTTATATTTTACCAACATGCCTGCATAAATAAATAAAAATATGTCAAAGCATAATTTCATATTAATATTTTCTGGATGAATAAATATATTCATAAATATTAATATACACATATTTGTGACTTGAATACATTACTTTTTAAAATCCTGTATATATATATATATATATATGAAACCGCGGTACATTGCTGAAATATGTAATATACAGTATCTAAATAAATTATATTAGCTCTCTTATATGATCGAGCACTTTATTTGATTTCTTTTCATGTACAACCTGACACGCTATATATATATATATATATATATATATATATATATATATATATATATATATATATATATATATATATAGGCGAACATTATTAAATGACACAGAGTGTTTTTGCTTGATTAGACTTTTATTTGTTTTTTTCAATTTTCCGAATGGTCCATTTAGTGTTTCAGTCAAATTTATGTATGTAAGTTCCATGGGTTTCTTGTTCCATTTTCTTTTCTTTTTCTGCGAGTACTTTCGATTTGATTCGTCAAATCATCTTCAGGCGGTGTTAGTTTTGGTTTCTTAAAAATATGTCTTTACTGTTGAGTGTTTTTTAAATTATTATAACGGCCAGTAATTTACACCTTAAAAGGAGCGTCTATAATATTGAGATGTTACATGAGAGCGTGATTACGTTCTAAGAGCGTGCAAGATTAAAATGTTTGATTGCTTAACCGTTAAGAATTTGATTACGTTCTGAGCGCGTTCAATATTCAAACGTATAATTGCTTAATGGCTAAGAATTTGGTAACGTTTATTATTATGCTAGACACTTTAAAATGTTGTGACTGGTTTTGTAATTCACATTATTGATTGTGGGATGTTTAGTTTTTATTACAAAAAAAATGAAAACATCGAACCATGTAGTTAAAAATAACACTTCTCAGACCCAAAATACATTAGGAAGAACCAAAGTAATATATCAGTTTCAATGCCCCATGGGAGAATGTATCTCTGACAATAATAATAAAACTAATTCTTACATCGGTTATACTACCACAACACTTTCTCCAAGACTAACCTTATATCTCTCTGACACTAGCTCCATTTGTCAATACTTTAAAAAACATCACTGCCCCATTCTCAATATAGACACATACTAGTTAACAATGCTAAAATAATATACCATGATACCAACGCCAAAAGATTTAAAATTCTTGAAGCCCTCTACATAAAAATTAATTTAATATCTAATTATTTATTTTTATTTATTTTTGTCCAATTAAATTCAAGACTTTAGACTAAAGGGCGGGTTATCTATAGGTCCACCAAATATAAATTGTCTTCTGAAAATATAAAACAACTTCCAGTTAACAACTTTCTTCTATTTATCGAAGAGAATTTAAAGATTTTGTTTTCTAAACACTTTCCCTGCGGTTACCTTTTACTTAGTTTAAAATGTAATGTATGTAATATGTAACTTAAAACAGCTAGCAAAAATATGTTTGCTAGTATATATAATGTACAAAAGCAAGTCGTTTTATTAAATAAAAAAGAAAAAATGAACTTAATGGCCTTTTTAATCTTTTGGTAAATCTCTTTATTTTTTTTTTTATTGCAGGACAAAATCGAAAGCTTATTGAAGAAGTCTATCTGGCCATAATGGATTAAGTGGATTAGCAATCATCATAAATACCACTCCATCCAGATTAACAGTGTACTTGAGTACCTTTCAATCAGGATCCTTCAAGCACATTAACTCGGATGTTCACAACCGACACTGAATGGATTAAGCTCTGTAGATAATTTTGTCCAGACAGGCCATCAGGCCATTTGCAACAGGACACCTGCACATGTCGAACCACTTACATTGTTCGTTAAACTTGACTTCTGTCTAATGTAGACATGTAAGCAATAGAACCTCCAGTTGGCAAATCTTTTGTTTAACTTGTAATTCTATTTTGGGAGAAAACAAAAAAGCAGGACAAAATTTGATAATTAAAAAAAATATTCACTTCTTTACAAATGATAATAAAACATAAAAAGAAGATAAAAATAGAACAACTTAAAAAATTAAGAAAATTATTTTTTTTCTTTCTGCCGGGAAAATGAGATAAAGTTGTCTTGACCAGTTGACGAGTTACCATGGTAACTTACAAATTGCGACTCCCTCAGAGCATCTTTTTCTTTTTGGCCATCGTTTGCATCTCATTTTTCTTTGTGACAAACATTTTCATTTCCGAACCAAACATGGATGCAATTGATTACGTCACAGACAATGAGCAGCCACCAAAAAACCCGAGACATTTTGTCTTGTTGCAGGCGAAATCTCAGCGCGAGTTGAGTAGTTATGACTGGCAGGCGAAGAAAGTTGAGTGGTTGGAGAGGAAAGCGAAAGCTCACATTTTTACAGCGAAAGAGAACAGAGGGGTGAAGAGAGACAATTCGCTGAGCGGCAAAACACTTCGGTTTAAAAAACCTTTAGACGAGAACAGGAGAATTGTGAATAAAAGGGCGAGCAATGAAAGCGAGGAAGATGATGGCGATGAATACACTGTACATATTGGATCAGTCATCACAGACTTTGCAAACGGCAATCAGGAAGAAATGTACAATAACGAAGAGGATTATTATAATGGTGTTGCTCCCCTCGATATTCTTCAGGAGAGACAGATCTCAAGTAAACGCGATCAGAATACAGAGGCCAAAAAACCACTGCTAAAATTTAAATCTGCTGAAAATGTAAATACGTGGAAAAATATTATTAAATCAAAGATGGAAGAAAAACTCTTTGATGATAGTAAGGGAAATAATACCAAAAATATTGTAGACAATAAAGCTTTACCAAAAAGTATTAGCCAAAAATTGGTGCAAGATAAAATATTCTGGTCTACAGAAGTTGAAAATATTGTTCCGAAAGGTAAGTCACATTTATAGTGATATGTTTGCTTATCATTGTTGTATTTTAAAAAAAAAATGATATGATCAAATTCTTAATATATCCAATAGTCAAGTCTGTATATGCGAAATAATAATGACATGAGACAAAATAAATAATTGTAAATAAGCAAATAAATATATTTTGAAAAACAAAATTCTCTCTCTTTCTCTCTCTCTCTCTCTCTCTATATATATATATATATATATATATATATATATATATATATATATATATATATGATAGCTTTATTTATACATATATATATATATATATATATATATATATATATATATATATATATATATATAAGTATAAATTTTTATTTATACAAAAATAAAAATTTATAAAAAAAAAAAATAAAAAATTTATAAAAAAAAAATAAATAAAAAAAAAAAATAAATAAAAAATTTATACTTATAAACAGCTCTACTTGGTATTGAGCACTTTTTATAAACACTTGAGTTTCTACGGATTTACATTTACAGAAACTAATACAATACATGTACGATATATATATATATATATATATATATATATATATGGGGTAAGGTACACGATAATTCATGAAAAAGAAATGTGGTGGACAAAATTGTGTGAAAAATGACAAAAAAAAACAAGTTAAAGTTGTTTTTCTCCTGCACTTTAACTTGTTTTACCGTTTGTCATTTTTCACACACACACACACACACATATATATATATATATATATATATATATATATATATATATATATATATATTGAAAAACAAAACTGTTTCTCTCTCTATATATATATAATAGCTTTATTTATACAAATATATATATATATATATGTATTTTTATGTAATTGTTTTTATTGGTTTTATTGCTTACTACTATTTCGATTCTTTAAATTCATAAGTGATTAAGATGCAGAAAATTGCATTATTAGTTGACCTTAACTTTATCAAACGTATTTTTATTAATTTCATACGTACATAAATGTAATCCATGGACACGTGTTTCTGGCTCACACCCGTCATCAGCATAGCTAACTTAGACAAAATATTAAATAAATAAAAATGCCTATATATATATAAATTATAACATAACAAGCCAAAAATATCACGCATTTTATATATTGATTTTAAATAAAACAATTTGTCACATTGACGACATTTCAGAAATTGTAAAAATACTTTAAATAGCATGATGCTGTTGCTTGATGGATAATGTTGCTTCCATGTGGTTTTCTTTTGTTTTTCAGAAGTTATGAGCAGTTATGTATTTTAATAGTGAATTGTATTATTTTAGGGATTGAATCGGATTTGAACTTAGCATATGCGATTCCATAGCCTGCAATTGTATCCATTACGCCATTCATGCACCCTTGTAAGAGCTGATGGCATCAAATATTTGAAAAACAAAAAAGCACAGCAATACAGAGCATAGCATGCTGGGGGTCTTTTACTCTAAGTAACCATCTTACCCTAATATTTCAGAGCCAGTTGGAACTGATATGTTTATTTTGTTCGTCACCCTCAACGAGAGTCTTGGGTTTTCATAGAGTAAATTAATGTCTAAAAAAAAAAAAAAACGAGAAAAAAAAACGTTTTCTTCTGAGATTTAAAAAAAATTGCAATTTAATCTTTTTTTTCTTTAAACGTCTCCTGTAGACAGAAACTTTTGGTGGGAACTATGCCAAAATATCTAAATGTTTTCTATGACTTCTGTCATGGATGGGATTTTAGGAAACAAAATTCTTTTTCGTACATAGTTTGAATATTCAATTTGAATATTCAAACTGTGTATGAAGAATTGGCGGATAAATTAGACAATTCTTAAAGACTATCCATTCACTAAAGGGACGACATATACTTTTAATTAGATAATCTAGGAGAGTAGAAAGTGGACCTTGGGTTTACTTTCGGCAGCCTCATAACTCTCGCTTCCCTTATTTTATCCTTTAGTCCTCACATTCCATGAGTGATGTTTCTGACAAAGGGGGAAGAATTGCTGATTTCTTGGTCGGAATCTATCTATCTAACACTTATCGTTGGCTAGTTTTTTACTTTTAAGTAGTTTTTTTTTTTTTTAGCTCCTTACATCAAGTGGCTTCATGCTATGTCTGGTGCGATTACCATAAAAAATAAAATTAAAAAAATAAAATCCATTAGATTTTTTCAATAGTTTTTCAGTGTCTTATTGGGATCACTTAGTTTTTGTTATATAATTTTAGATCTTATTTTCGATTCTTTTTATTGAATCATAGATCACCATTCTATGACTGTTAGTAGCAGTATTGGTTAGGAATATGAAATAAAACTGTATTGACAATATAATTCTCTTTCGATAATAGGGAACTCCTTATCAGCATCTAACAGCTGACTTACTGATTAAGGTCACTCAAATCTTATCATTGTGACATCTATTATTTAAATGAAAGTCGTAATTCTGTCAGTGTGTGTCTGGCTAAAAGCCAGAAACGACATAAGATACACTTAGAAACCCTACATCATCAGATTCAGTGTGACTTTAACACTGTTATTGTAAAAATTACAATTGCTGTAATATTCATTCCCCTGAGGTCATCAGATACCGAATCTGTGCAGGGTCAAAAATAGTTGTTTTTTTTTTTCATTCTTTCTGTTAGTTGTTTCATAAAAAAACACTAAAATGAGATCAAACAGCGTTCAGGCAACTTTCTGGTTTTGGCTTGATTTTTTGTCTTACTTTTTTCTTTCTAATATTGAACCACTTGAGAGAGAGAGAGAGAGAGAGAGAGAGAGAGAGAGAGAGAGAGAGAGAGAGAGAGAAATGTAGAAAGAGAGAGGGGGGAAGAGAGAGGGAGAGTTAGAAAGAGAAAAGTAAAAAACTTACACATACTTTCGTAACTCTTCTATTGTGTTTTCTATTCCTCAACGCCAGGAAGCCCTGTTCCTAATATTTCCTGACTTTGCTTTTGATATATTTCCATTTTTGATGTTTTCATTTTTGTTTATATGTGGTTGCACAAATTAAATGTCTGCGTTTGACAGAAGCTAAACTATCAGTAGACCTGCCACCAACCTACCCTAATTTCATTAGCCGAAGAGGTTAGGGCTGTTGAGATGCATTCAGCAGCACTCTAAAGGTTTCCTTAGTTTTTCCCCTAATTAAAATGTGTTCAGTAAAAAAAATGTGAAATGTTGCTTTTAACAGTTACACCCATTTAGTACTGGCCAGGCTCAACGTCGCTTAACTTCGGTGACCTAACGGGAACCAGTGTGTCACCGTGATTATGCCGTATACAGTTAACATATATTCAAAAATAAGAAAACATTACCGTGCACGTGCTTAAATTTTGTCAAATTTTCACATTTATTTTTTAAATCACTATGATTTAAAACTTTTAAAAATGTATTCCTAAGAAAATCTATATAATAAATGTTGAAAATGTTATTCAAAATTGTGTAATCCTTTGATTTTGGTGATTAAAAAATTGGTGGTTAATATATATTCTGAAAATACATGACCAAGGATACTTTGATAAGTATATTTCATTTAGATCAAAAGGAGTGCAGCATTATCTAGGGATCTGTGTGCGTTTGACATCCATAAATAGGAAATGCAATGTTTTACTTTATTTATAACTTGAAAAATATGGAAATTGAAAATATAAGAATAGAAATGTTAATGAAGAGTTCAGTGCAAATGTGCGTAATGTTTCTCCTTAATTCCTGGTAAATGCCGGGTGTGCCTCAATGGGGGGGGGCGATAAATTTACCAAAACTGTTTCAATTAATGTCAATTTACTTAAATCTCTCCCAGCCAATCAATGCTGAGTAGATCGTTTGGACACACTAAAAAAGTTTAATCTTATTTCTACAAAGCCACCATCCACCCATGCATAGACTATTGTCTGGGCTGGTGCACCATCCACTAGTCTCTACCTCTTAGACAAGGTCCAAAAAAGTCTCTAATCTGATAGGTCCCTCACTATTCATCAAGCTCCAGCCTCTGTCCCATCGCCGCAAAGTTGCATCCTTGTGCTTGTTTTACAAGTACTTCAATGGAATGTGCTCCGATGAACTTGCTGCTCTAGTGCCCCCTTGACACAAATACACTCGACCAACCTGACAATCAGCTAAATCCCATCCATTCACTGTGGATGTCCTCAGATGCCAGAGAGCCTTCTACTCCAAAAGCTTCTTTACTCAAGCTGTCAGCCTTTAAAACTTTCTTCTTGTCCCTTGTTTCCCGACTGTACCGACATGCAGAAATTTAAAACTAATGCGAACAAGCATCTTGCTGCACAGCTCCCCAAATTAGGATGACCCCCTAAACTTTCACCCTAATTCTTAGTAACACCTTGCCTTGTTTGGGGTGAACTAAGTTAAAAAAAAAAAAAATTGAAAAAAACAAAAAAACAGCTAATATTGTTTTATCGACTGGATGAAATAGGTCAAAGGATTTTTCATTTTATCTCGCATATACACAAATAATATTATAAATTAATATATTACACATATATATTTTCAGTATTTACTTCAACGGTGCTCTATACATGAGTAGAGCGTAGTAGTAGTATGAAATATGTATGTGTGTGTGTGTGTGTACAGACATGAAAGTAAAAAGATTTACAAGCCAAAGAGACATAGAATTAATCATCCGTTTCTATCCTTACTTCAGCGGGAGATGAAACTATATCGCAATTTTATCTGTGATAAATTTGCTTGGATTGTCACTGGAATAAGAACTCTTCATTAGCCCACATTCACATAGGCCAATATTTTTACTGTCAAACTCAATTAGAAGATGTGAGAAAAGCTCATAGATTTATGGGAAACCAGAGTAGAAATGACAAAAACAATAAATGCTAATATTTTGTTTAATTAGATTAAGTGTAATTTATGGGTGAGGGCAAGTTTGGAAACGATTGCAATTAGCCGACAAGATTCTTCACTTGATAAATTATTTATGGGATAAACATGTAGATTTCTTACTAGCTGTCTGCAATAGGTGCAACTATATCTGTATTAATAAAACTATCAGACAAGATTTTGTGTGTGTGTCTGTGTCTTTCTCGTTTATAAGTAACTTTGATAAGTACATATTGAATCATTGTGTTTAATTTACTATTAATCAAATATTTATTGAAATAAAAAATAAGATAATTGAAAACTAAAACGAATTATTTTTTAATCCTATGAAAAAAATTGTAAACACAGCTATATTTTTAATTATTTTTCTCTCTGCCTTCCATCCAGCAATATGTTTCCACGAGGACAACACGAATTAAATACAGAGAGTTTTTAATATTCTTTTAATATCTAGAAGGAAAAATTTGAAATAACCTGACAGTCCTTTTATTGCTTATCCCATCATTGTTTTGCTTATCCCATCATTGTTTCTATTTTGGGGGGGACTTCTCCATGCCGGTAGATTTAAGCCGTGTCGGTTGATGGTAGTTTTGGTAGTTTTGTTTTACGGCATATCAACCCTTTTTGGGTTATTTAATGCCGAATCTGGTCATTATAGTAAAAGATTTATGCTTCAAGTTCTAAAAATAAAATAAAAAAGGGGAGGGAGAAAGGGAGAGGGGCTGTTGTTTTTGTTTTTTGGTTTTGTAGAACATAATTAAGTTTTACAAAAAAAAAAAAAAAAAAAAAAAAAAACGTCAATGTAGGTGAATTTCGTCTCAGGGAGCCACAGGGCAGCCTGATCTGGTATCACCAGCTTATCCCATCATTGTTTCTATTTTTGGGGGGACTTCTCCATGCCGATAGATTTAAGCCGTGTCGGTTGAGGAGAAAGTGTGGTTACTGATTACACAATCCATACATCACTATAAACTCCTCATTCTGCATGTACCCTTTCAAATGATATCCATATTTTGCAAAGCAGAAGAATTTACTGTTTTTATGATTTTTATGTCTATAGAAACAGAATACTGGTCTCAGGGTGAGTAGTCTGCTAACAGAAGAGTTTTGGACCACTTTATAATCAAAATCCATCAAATGATTTTGATTCTCAAAAAACGTCTAAACTTTGGGGTTCACACTTAAGAATAAATTGAAATTCAGGGAATCTTGCTGAATTGGTGTGTTTTTAAGTATAGATAAAATCTCATGCAAATCGGAAATATTGGAATTTTTAAATGAAGGATGTGCCCATATTCTGCCCCCCACTAACAACCTTTTAAAATACCCCAAAGAAACTGAAATGTTGAGAATATTAATAAATATTAACAAAATTTTAGTTTCTTTTTAGTATTTTAATAAATATCTATGGTAAATAATCATCAAAATCAAATATATTTAGATTTTCAAATATATTTAGATTTTCCCCTGTGTTCTATTTGCATACAACTAAATCAAACTAAATATAACCTACCCTACCCAGCCTACCATCTATGTTCAAAATTTCATAATGATCGGTTAATTAGTTTCAGAGTTTATTGCACAAAAATATAAACATATAAGCATAGCTAACTATTATATACTAGTTGTATCAACCCAGCGTTGCCCGGAATCCATTACGTTCAAATTTGTTTTCTATATATTTCTATCTTCTATAACCTGGAACGATAAATGGAAGCATATAAGAAACGCTAACTCTTACTAAAAGAATAAGAGTCATTCCTCTTAGCTGATTTTTTATGTGTTTATTTAAGGATGGCTTAAATTCTATTTAGGTCAAACTTTTAAAATTCGGCCGACATAGTCTTATATATTAAGAAGATGTATAGATTAGCTTCAATCATTGAATAAGCTTGCACAGTTGAAGAGCTTTGTTATTAAGTAAGACAGTCGAAAGTGTTGACAAAAATATATCTTATATTTTTTCTCTACATAACAACACGACTAATATGGCATTGTTGCTTACATCGGCTTCTAACCTTTGTTATGAATAAGTATTTCTCCTTACAATAAAAGACAGAAGAGATTCTTTAATTGAGTAACGCAAATACATCATGACGTCATTGTAAAACATTAATCAAAATTGTAAAAAAAAAACTATGCTTTTCACAATTACATAAAGCGAATTCTTATGATGGAAGGAAAATCAACTCAATGTAAAAGAACGTAAAACTCGATTAATAACATGAAGATTATGGTTTGGTTTGTCTGTTTTAACGATATATCAACTTTTGGGGATTATTTAATAGTAGTGACCTTGTAAGCCGTGACCAGTACCAATGTGAAAATACAACAAAAAACAGACAACGCTGGGTCGTTCGTTTTGATCTGACCGCCAGTAACAGATCGAATTTAGAATACTTCAGCATTCTATTGCGAACAATTCATTGCCTTCGTAGTTTATAATATTTTTATTTTGTTAACAAGAAGGAACACAAAAAGGAACTAATGCAAATCGGCTTTGTTTTAAAAGAGAAATAAATCTTTAGATGTCTCACAACTTTCAATCAATTACAAGGAAAACATTTGAGAAAAAATATTTAGAAATATCTACTTGTGTAATATACGCTCTTCTTCTGCCTAATGTATTATTTACGTTTGCAAAAATATATGCGGACATTGTATGGGGGTTTTGCAGTAATTTGAAAATCTAAAAAAAGCAACAAATCTCTAATTAAATATTTAAACATTTTAAACAGATCGGAATCAGTAATTGTATCGGAATCGGAATTTAGAACAGAATCAGTAATTGTAAAGGAATCGTGAATTTTGAACAGAACTGGTAATTGTATCAGAAATTAGAAGAATTTTGGAATCGTCCCATCACTAGTTGTTATACAGCATCATGATAGCTGATACTGACTCTTGCAGGATCCCATATGCCAACATCATCTCTTCGAGTTTGCCATGATGGATGGAATACAAGCATAGTTTTGAGGTTCTTGGCTTTTACACTGTCAATTATACAACAGATGGTTAGAATTTGACCAACTTTTGATCTGTTTTGCCTGAAACGGTTTTTTAAGGAAAATTTTGTCTAGCTCAAGGCGAATGCAATTTTTTTTTTTACTAAAGTTTAAACAGATTCAGCAACACTGAAAATGATGATTATGATATAAAAAATGTTACAAATCGATAGTAGGATAATGGAATGCGTTTTGCATGACTGAAGTGTCTCTTCAGTTGGTAATTTTCAGACGCCAGCATTAAACGCACATTTTCATAGTATTCTAATATTAATTCGTCTTTCAATATGCATATCTAATATATAAAATTAAGTCGGTTGGATTCTAAAAGTTAGACCCATATAGCAATTCAAATCGTTATTTGATTCTGACTAGCCAATGTGTCTTCTTTTTCTACACTGTATTAAAATAATGTATTTCTTTCAAAAATGTTTATTTCAGTTAGAAAGATTATTAGAATGGGAGCATTTTCTGTTTATGACCTAAATAACGCCAGCCGCTTGCAAAATTAATAAACAGTAATTTCTACATGGATCTCACTATGTTCGATTTCAGATAAACAATTATATTAAAAAATATTCGCCTATTTATGTTTTAAAATTACATGAATATCATAAACGTAGGTGAACTAATTTGACTTATATCACCTAAGTAAGAGTTTGTCTTCAAGCAATGGTGCAAGTGGCCTTCAGTTTCACCTGTGTACTTATTATTCACATCTTATTACAAATACAGATTAAAATTTTAACAATCTTTAATAACAAAAAACTACTTTAATGATTAATACGTTCATTTACTTATGAAAGTTTTCTTAATATTAATATATAAATGATAAAACAAACAGTTGATTTCTTTTCATTTTTTTATAACAGTTTGTATTTCTATACCGACCCAAACAAATGAAACAGAGATATAGAGAGACTATTCTACTGAATTAAAACTTTAATAATAACGGGGGTTGTTTTATTTTAGTTTTTCACATTTGCTATCAAAAATATATGAAAGCAGCAATTGCATTACCAAAAACAGATGTAGAATGTTTTGATAGAAGATAGAAGGAACTATTACATCCATCAAGCTTTTTTTTGGGGGGGGGGGAATTATTTGTAGTATCAAAATTCCTAGGTAAAAAAATTTTCTTTGGTTTATTATTTATATATTTTCTTTGTGTTTTAATTTTGTAGAAAGAAACTTCACTGAGTGAAAGAGTCCCCTTCTGTTTTACTTGCTACCCATGCATTCAAATGCAGTGATTTCATTTGTAAAAAAACATTATAAGCGCATAATTGAACCAACTTGCATCTCTTCTCCCTATCTTTCTGAGATGAGGAGTTGTTATCATTTTAATATTTACACTACTTACATGTTCTAGCCAAAAAATGGAGGCTATCAATATGACTTGGAGAAGACCAGAAAACATGTCGGTCTAAACGTATGAATATGACAACCAAGATGGCAACAATTGAAAAGATCTAAATAGTGTAAATTGCATCTCCTGATCTAAATTGTTTACTGTAATTGATTCTATAGATTGAAACCACTTTTTCACGGCTCTAATCTGTAATATTATGAGCTGTGTTTTTTAGTGTGGAGAATCACTTCTTCGTTTCAGTGTAGTTATTGCTTGTTGCTTTATTCTGCTGATTCAAACTGCTGCGTTTTTTCTATGGACAATATGACTGTCCTTAGATTCGATCATAAAAAAAAACATTAAAATGATTGCTTTGAATGAAGACTTGATAATATTTTTTTAGCTCTTAGATTCACTTGAAAGAGAATTTCCCTGGGAGGTAAAAACTAATAAGACCTCAAACAATCAATGTTCGTACAGCATTTAAACTTAATTCCACTCAATTGACAAGATCACATGAACCAATCAAATTAGAACATGTTCAGCGCACAGACATCCAGCTTTATTTATCAAGGAAGAAAGATTTTCCTTCCTTTTACAAAACATTCCATTGAATTCTTTGTCAAATTAATTGATTTCTCCTTGAATTATTCCACTTGAATTTCTTTTTGCTTTAAATCAGAGTTTGGCCTCATGAGGTTGAGAAAATCTTACTACCAAGTAAAAAGGCTTGGTTTCTAGAACCAACCAGCAGATCTATATCAGATGATCGAGATAGAGTTTGAACAGGATCCGATTAAAATCAATAATCTTATTACTAATCCGAAGATCATATATGGCTGTGGGTGTGGAATTTAAAATAGCTGTGTATTGAATTTCACTTTGAAAAATAACATGTTCATGCGTGCATAGGTATATAAAGGATGAGAATAAAAATTGTATAAAATACAATATGTATTTAGTCATCAGTTGTTCAAAACAAGGGGTTTCAAATACAAGAAATGTTATTATTCCTTCCTTAAGTCATGACATTTTAAAGAATGACATCTTATTGTTGAAGGAGTGCAACCATATAAGTTGATAAAGGGAAATTACCAAAAGTCATAATTTGAAAAGATATAAAGATAATATGAAATAAAAAATATTCAATGCACAAAGAAAAGGTTGAAAATATAGGAAAAAAATTACCGTTTAAGGCGCCATGAGGGTTTGTACCAGCAGGTTCGAAGAACGGTAAAATGCAGGATACAATTGGCATCATAAATTGTAAAATCCATTGAATTTGTGGAAAGTAAAAAACCATTAAATCGACCACATGATCCAATTGGAAAAAGTTGCAGTGTAAAAGTTTAGGAACACTTTTGATAATTTCCCTTTACGAACTTATCTGTTTGCACTCCTCTGACAATAAGATTTCATTCTTTGAAAAGCCATGTCTTAAGGAAGGAATAATAAAATTGCTTATATTTGAAACCCCTCTGTTTTGAACAACTGATGACTAAATAGATATTGTATTTTATACAATTTTAATTCTCATTATTTATTTGTTTATATATATATATATATATATATATATATATATATATATTATATATATATGGGAAATGAAAAAGGAAAAACAAAAAGATGTTTTTTTTATGTATTCATCAACGTTTCGTCTTTATTTGTAAGACTTCCTCAGGATGATAATTCTAAGAAAAATGTCATGCAAGTGCATAGAAATATTGGGTTGACATGATGGGTTAATGAGAAGAAGTAGTAGCCACTACTGGGAGCGCAGGACAAAGGTCCGGGCTGGGAGAAATCGGTGGCAGGGAGTGAAATGAATGTGGATGGCTGTGGATGGCTGTGCCCATATCGATATCCGATCAATATCGATCAGGTTACAGTAGAGAGGTGGTATGATGTTTAAACCTAACACGTGTTATACTTAATAACTAACTAGCTGTAGTTATCCGGTGTTGTCCGGTATGCAGTGAAGTTATTTTAGTTTTTGATTTTGATTTTTTGCACATTTCTAAACATATACCGAAAAAGAAATAACAGTTTAGTTGTAAGAGAGACAGCTGTTTTTATATTATTCAGTTAAAACTATCAGTTATTCCTCTTGCTGATTTTGATTTTTCTGGTCATAATTGAAAAATGTTTCCATATTACCGGTTGTCCAAACGGGACTACATTATTTTTTAAATGAACTGTAGCTAAGTACTTTATTATAATGTTAAGAACATGGTACAACAATAACAAATGAAAATTTTCTGATCAGATTCAATTTGCGATTTAGGTTCAGCTTCTAAAATCTCACAATATAACTATATATGTTAAATAATAATTGTAATGTTTGTTTAACTTAGTTCACCCCATACAAGGCAGTTGCCACTGTAGACATTAGGCTACTGAGAATTAGGGTGAAAGTTTAGGGGTCATACTAAATTAGGAGCTATGCAGTGAGAGTCTTGTTCACATTAATTTTAAATTTCTGCATGTCGATACAGTCAGGGTAACATGGAGTAGGGAGGGGGGTTCCAAAGGCCGGCAGCTCAAGGAAAGACGCTATTGGAGTAGAAGGGTCTCCGGCATCTGAGGACCTCCACAGTGAATGGATGTGATTTAGCTGATTGTCGGGTTGGTTGAGTGTATTTACGTTGAGGGGGCACCAGAGGGGCAAGTTCATCGGAGTACATTCCATTGAAGTACTTGTAAAACAAGCACAAGGATGCAACATTGTGGCGATGGGACAGGGGCTGGAGCTTGGTGGATAGTGAAGGAACTATCACATTAGAGACTTTTTTGGACCTTGTCTAAGAGGGATAGACTAGTGGATAGTGCACCAGCCCAGATATGTCAACAATTTTTTAGTGTGTCCAAACGATCTACTCAGCATTGATTGGCTGGGAGAGATTTAAGTAAATTGACATTATTAGGAGAGACTGGTAGATGCTAGGATACTGTCAGGTGTGAGAAGTTTTCTAGCACGGTAGAGGGAGTCCACCTTTTTGCAGCAGCTTTGGCAATGTCTTCTATGTATTTGTTCCAATTCATGTTACCTGTGAATGTTAGGCTGAGGAGTTTGAACGTTGGACTTTCATGTACGGTGTTATTTGCTATGGCAATCGGTGGTTGAAGAGGTTTCTTGTAGTTGTTGTCTTAGCAGCATTAAATGTTACCATCCATTTATGACCCCATTCCACTACAGACTAGAGGTCACTTACTAAGGATTCAGCCATTGACTCAGATATGTGCAGGTCAGTTTTACCCACATGACAAGAGTAG
Organism: Sepiola atlantica; assembly: GCA_963556195.1. Taxonomy (NCBI): domain Eukaryota; kingdom Metazoa; phylum Mollusca; class Cephalopoda; order Sepiida; family Sepiolidae; genus Sepiola; species Sepiola atlantica. The sequence continues at coordinate 179,482,047 of OY744521.1, read as the reverse complement.
AGTGTGGTGTCGTCAGCAAATATACCCATCTCAGACACAATGTCATCAGGGAGGTCGTTTATCACAATCAAGAACAAGAAAAGTCCAAGGATCGATCCCTGGAGTACACCTGCATTCATGTTATGTTGTTTGGATGAACGGCCACCGAGGAAAACCTGGATCTTTCTTTTAGATAGGAAAGATGTATTTATATTAAATATTTGTCCAGTAATACCATATGAATTAATTTTGATGAGAATCCATTTATGTCAGACCTTGTAAAAGGCTTTGGATATATCAAGCGCTACTACTCTAGCTTCACCTGCCTTATCCAGTGTATGATATATGCTTTCAGAGATGACCGTTAGGATATCTGTAGTAGACCATGCTTGCCTAAATCCATACTGATGGTCAGAAAGAAGTTTAGCATTAACAGGGTCCCGGACTATCGCTAATTGATTAGGGGTTCAAAGATTTTAGCAAAGAACGTGAGTAGATAAATGGGGCGATAATTCTGAGAGTCAATTCTATCTCCAGAATTCTTGAAGACTGGTACAACACAGAAGCAATTTTCCAGCTATCAGGGAAGCAAGGTTCGGCAAGGCATTTGTTGTAGAGTTTGTAGAGGACAGAGTCCAGTTCAGCAGAGTATTTCTTTATTACTATTACTGGTATAAGATCAGGCCCACATGCTTTGGAGGTGTCAAGGTTTTTTATGATGTCCCACAAACTGAATGCCGCATTAGACTGTACATCAAGGTACCATGCAGCACCAAAATAATGTAGGAAACAGGTAAAAACGCAGCACAAACAATCAACAGAGCTATAAAGGTATCGTGTAATTCCATTAACAAACAAGATTCAAAATTAAAGACAATTACGTTGAATATACACGGAAAAAGAAATATCAGTCCCTGCTAGAACACATTAAAAAAGTTATTTCCAAAGCCACCACATGAACTACTGGGATAATTTGCTAATTTGGCCTGATGAAAGAAGCATTATACTGCCTAAAAAGAGTGATAATATGGATAACAAGAGACTTATATTAAAAATAAAAACTTTTCTTAGTTATTTTTTTACTTTCATATGTAGTCAAGTACTTATCTTCGGCAAGCCTTATGATCAGTCATATATCTAGCATATAAATTTATCTTCTGTTAACCCCCCCCCCTCGCTTACGAAATATAATATAGTAATGTTAATAATGACAATTTTTTTGCTTCCGAACGACGTCGAGTTGAACAAAAGTTTTTCTACCCCCTGGCCCCCATTCACTTACCAAATATAATATTGTTAGTAAGGAGGCCTTCATAGCACTGCAAAAGGTATGGTTAAAACCAAAATATCAAGAGAAATAATGTTGATAATGACAATTTATTTGGCCCCAGACAACGTCGAGTAGAACGAAAATTTTTGTACCCCTCTCCCCATTTTATACTTACAATTTTTTTTAATCCTGAACAACGCCAAGTAGAACAACTGGTCCCAGTCAATTCCTAATTTCTCCCCACACCCCTTTATTTTAACATATTAAGAAGATATGTAATGTTCATAAAGTCAGTAGTCCGAAGAGACTTACTATATATCCCTTACCAAAAATAATACTTTAATCTTACAATTTTTGTTCCCAGACAGCACCGAGTAGAACAAATGTTTTTTTATCAATTCGTAATTTCTTGCCTCACCCATCCTCATTTCAACATATTAAGAAGATATGTAATGTTGCTGAAGTCTGAAGAGAGTTAACATATACCAGATAACAAAAGTAATGCTGAAATTTTACAATTATTGATCCGGGACAACGCTGAGTAGAACAAATGGTTAAGGTCAATCCCTAATTTCTCCCCCCCCCCCTCCATTTCAACACATTAAGAATATACATGCTGTTGATGAATTCAATAGTCCAAAGAGATTTACTATATATCCCTTACCAAAAGTAATACTGTAATCTTACAATTTTGGATCCTGGACAACAATGAGTTGAACAAATGGTCTCGGTAAATTACTAATTTCTTACGCATCCCCCCATTTCACAATAATATGAAGATAAATGATTTTAAGCACTTTGGATTATGGCTTCTGAGAATATACAACATTCTAAAAAAAGACAGAGAAGTACTTTATCCCGGGCAATACTGCGTTTAAACACACCTGCTTTATCTATGATATTAAGCACTGCTACCCAGGATATTGTGCATTCGGATTAATGCTCCCGAGGTATGCAACATTATAAAAAAAAGCCGTAGAAGTTCTTTATCCTTGGCATCATTGCATTTAGACATACCTGCTATGTCTACGATATTGAGCTCTGTTATGAGCACTTTTGTCGGACTACCTTCTTTATCAATGGTAATTCATATGAATGAACAAAATGAATGAAAAAATACAATGAGAAAAAATGAATGTAAAATGAATGAAAGAAAAAAAATGAAAATATGAATGAAAAAGTGAATAAATGAAATCGATAAAAAAATTAAAAGCAAAATGAATGAAAAAATGAATTTAAAAAAATGAATGAAAATGAATGAAAAAATATAATAAAAAAATCAATGAAAGAAAATGAATGAAAATATTAATAAAAAAACAAATGATAAGTGAACGAAAAAATGAATGAAAATAATTCATGAAAAAAAATGCCTGAAAAAAATGAATAAAAAATAATGAATGAAAAATGAATGAAAAATAATGAATGAAACAAGTAAATTTAAAAACAAATGAAAATAAGTGAATGAAAAAAGTGAATGAAAAATGAATGAAAAAAATCAATGAAAATAATTGAAGAAATGAGTTAAGGGGAAAAAATTTAAGAAAAAAGTTAAGGGGAAAAAATTTAAGAAAAAAGTTAAGGGAAAAGAAATGAATGAAAAAAAGGATTAAAAACTGAATGAAATCTGAATAAAGAAAATGAATGTAAAAAATTAATGAATACAATGAATGAAAATTGAAAAAGAATGAATGAAAAAAATGAATGAACAAAAATGAATGAATAAAAAATAATGAATGAAAAATAATGAATGAAAAATGAATGGAAAAATAAATGAAATAATGAACAAAAAAGTTAATATGAAAATGAATGAAAACAATTTATGAAAGAAAAAGAATAAAAAAATGAATGAAAAAAATAATTATAATTGAAGAAAAGATTATGAAGGAATGAAATATGAATGAAAAGTAATGCATAAAAAATAGATGAAGTTATGAATGTAAAAAGTTGAATGAAAAGAATGAATGAAGAGATGAATGAAAAAAAATCAATGAAAAAAAATGAAAAATGAATGTAAAAGAATGAATGAATTAAAAATGAATGAAAAAAAACAATCAAAAATGAATCAGAAAATGAATGAAAAAAGTAATGACAATCAGTGAATGAAAAATGAATGAAAAACGTATGAAAACTGAACAAAAAAATGAAAAAATGATTAAAAAAATAGAATGAGAAAATGTTTCCTTCCCAAATCATTGACTCTGATCACTTTCCAAACCTCCTTCCCAAACCTCCGACTAACCCGACTTCTTCACTATAGTCCCATGTGCAGAAGAGGGGCGGTTGCAGATTGAGCAACACTTGCTTCACTACAGACTCATGTTCAGAAGAGGTGCGATAGCGATTGAGCAATCTGCTTTTTCTAGAATATTGAGCATTTTTGATTGACTAACTTATATCATTTATCAGATATTGTAATGTGTTTTTACTTTTATAACTTCCGGGCAACACCGTGTACTTTATCTAGTGTACAACATAATAACAAAAGACAAAGAAGTTATTTCTCCCGGGCAATGCTGCGTATAAACACACCTGCTCTATCTAGGATGTTGAGCACTTTTTCATTACTATATACTACTTCCCATATGAACTACATTGGTGTTACTGTTATGACTTCTGAACAACACCAAATAGATTTTCTTGTATAAAATAGTATAACAAAAAACAATGATGTTATTTTTTCACCAGGCTACTCGTCTTTTATTTTTATTTTTATTTTTTATTTTTTATTTTTTTTTTTGGCTAAGATCAAAGTGTAGTATCTGTTCCGATGGATACTACACCCCATAGACTGGTATTGTCTTGGCCTTCGGGGCTTGATTTACGCCAGTCTATGGGTCTGTCCTGTGCAGTTCTAGGAGGTCCACCCTCCCAGGCTTCGCCTCCCCTCTTTGAGGAGGAGTAAGTTTATTGCTTACTGCCTGAGGCGCCCCTACCGGGGAATGCCGACTAGGGCTGCCCAGGCAATTTTTAAACCCCACTTTACCGACCCGACCTTGGGTCACATCTTACTTGTGGGAGTAAGATAAAAACTGGCCTTGTGCCTAACTCCTGGAGAGGAGTAAATCAATACTCGGCTTTTATCCAGGATATTGAATACTTTAGATTGATTAACTTATATCACTTACCAGATATTACAATGTATTATTAATATTTATGACTCCCGGGCAACACCATGTAATTTTTTAAGACAAATAAGTTCTTTCTCCCGAGAACACCGGTTTGTAATTTTCGACAATAATGAGTTTTCACCATATGTGTGATGTCACTTTAATCTTTAGTTTTACTTCAGAGTACTTACGCAGTTCACATAATAAAATGGCATTCTTTCATTTGTTTAGAAATCTTACACTTACATTTTTATCAGTAAAAATAACACATTTAGCAAATCAGTATTTAAAATACGTGTATACACACAGGCATACATACGTTGATAAATATCGAATTAACCCATTCAGTCCATACCATTTCTTTAATGTGGCTTTCATTTTAATATATACACAGAAAAGGGTCTCTTAAAAATAGCATTCCTCTTTTTATTTATTCGACAAAGCATTAGTAATTTCACCGGTGTCAAGTAAAATAAGCCAACTCTTTAAAAATGACATTATTTCAATCATTAAAAAGAATCGGTTTAATAGTGTGATATATGTTGAAATAAATCATTGTTGTTGTTGTAGTAGCAGTAGAAGAAGAAGAAGAAGAAGAAGAAGAAGAAGAAGAAGAAGAAAGAGAAGAACTGTAAAACACTTAGGATTAAAATGTGTTACATTTACAAGTTCTTAATACGTTGTGTCAGGAATCTCTTGTCGTTGTAGAACTCTTCGTCTGTTGATCCAGAACGAACGGCATCGCTACTAATGGGGACGATATGCCGTTTCTCTCTGCTTTTCCCAAATCGCATGAATACTATTCGTACTAACCTTGTCTCTCTCTTTCTCCATTGCCTCGCCGCCGTATGCAACTATTCGTACTAACCTTGTCTCGTTGTTGTCGCCCGACACAGCAGTAGACGCGATTCTCTGTTGTCTGCAACCCGACTGCCGTCGCCATAATCCTCGTTTCTTCTCACAATCCTGGCGGTTTCTTTGTGGGCTGAAATCAATCTCTCCGTACACAATAAAATATAATAAGGCTTCTTTTTCTTTTTAATTTTTCTATTTATTGGTGTTCTGCTGTCGACACTGAGAAGTCCGTTGTCGCAGAGAGAGAGGCTACGCTAGTTAATTTCCTAAGTTAATCACTTGCGAGGGAGGAAGAGGGGGGATATCGTTTGGCCCTAACTTTGGGGGATCCGAAATCCCTTAGTTTGTATCGCTACATGACTAAACGTGTTCTCTCGTCGGCTTCCAGTCGAGAACTGTCCAATCTCAATCTTGTTTTCCCATGAGGGAAAACTGACGTCACGAAATCTCGTGATCAACACCAGGTGTGACCTAAACTTTGACCCTCCAGGTCTCGTCACTGTCACCTGAACCGTGAGAAAACCGTCTCACCAAATTCGCGCAAGTCAAACTCGCCTCCAACAGATGCGTCCAATTCCATCAGGCCATTATCTAACACATGCTGTAATTTCGTAATAAGAAGATGTTTGAATCTGACTTGCCAAATGTTATTTTATTGCATTTGTTGAAATGAATGCAATATGTAACAAAACTAAATTCGGTGCTTGTATAATAAAAAGCCGAAAAAAAGTTTTTTTGTCTTTTAGTGTTGGAGAGGTAAATAAGGTGGAGGTAACTCTTACCGCGAATTTTAAGCAAGATTCTCCAGTAATCAAAACTGATGGCTTTAATTGGCGTTGCACATGTGGCTACTGTGCAAGGAGAACGTCGATTAAACATAAAAGGGTTAGGGTTAGGGTTAGGGTTTGGGTTAGGGTTAGGGTTTAGGGTTAGGGTTAGAAAAATATTGTTTGAAAGCTAGAACTGTTGCGAAGAGTTACCTGCCCCTTATTTACCTCTCCAACACTAAAAGACAAAAAAAAATTTTTTCGGCTTTTTATTATACAAGCACCCTAAATTCGAATCTGACCAAAAGAAAAAGTTCAATCATTGAAGGTGAATTACACAGTGATGTTTATGTTAAGAAAACAAAAGATAAATAAAACGGATTTGTAATGTAACTATTGTTGGAAAAGTAGAGTTAATGAAGTCGAATGGCGAAGGTGTTAGCGCTGATTACAATAGCTGAAATAGAGACGCAAAAACCGTCACAAAAGCGAGACGTTAATACGTAATTAAAAAAACTAACTGAATAATTAAACCGAAACATCATTATGTTTATATTAAGAAAATAAATGATAAAAAAGAACGACAGTGGCTTGTTTCAAAAACGGAATGCGAATGGACTTGTAACATATTTCTTGTTCGTGGCTATTATTAAATATAAGTTTTTTATTCTTATTTTGTCAAAAAAGGGAACAGACATGCACCAGCTGCGTAAGAAATGTAACGTCAGTCAATGCGATAGCGAAAATGCAAAGAATTCAGAAATTTCCTCATTATTGTCATCTTTTTTTCCAAGCAAAAAACATATATATATATAAATATATATATATATCTGTACCCAATTTTGGACGCCTTTTTGAGTATTTCGAAAAAAAAAATTGGGAAAGCATGGTTGAATTGCTATAAAAATGCAGTAATATAAAGATCTAATATTGAGCTTTGCCTCTAACTGAAAAAAGTCCATGACGATCGATTTTAGATGATGTTATTCACTTTTATATGACTATAATTGAGATATTGACTAATTGTACCCAATTTCTGACATCTGAATTTGGATACACTTGTTATATGTTAGACAAAACTCTAAAATTTCTCTATATTTCTTCAATGTTTTCATACCTATTGATCTTTTTTGACAGATTTCATATAAAAGACATATTCTAACACAATTTTTGAAGAAATCATTTTCATAATTTTTCTCTGATTTTGAAAATTTTTACTATTGACGATAGCCGCATCCTATCAACTTTTTTCAAAAAGTCCTCATTGTTCTTACTTTTTCAGTAGAAATGATCTGCAAAGTCTTCTTGTGTTAATTTCTAGTGGTACAAAGTTTCAATTACCAAGCGAATAGAAAATATTAGCGAATTGCAATGGATAACACATACTGTATCCAAATGCATGAGTTCTTTTTGTCAGGTAAAGGTGTATAAAGAAATGTCTCTGGCATCCTCTTTTGAAAGTACCCTCTGCTTAACAAGAGGGTGCAACTGGACATTCTGTGATCGGCAGGACATACCCTGCACCTCCAGCAGCGAAAGGGTAGCAGTACCAGCTGAACTGGAAGGGAATGCACTGATATTGATCTTAGCAGGGTTGCAAGGGATCCCACCTATACTGCTGAATTTTTTTTCATCATTTCTGTAGACCACACTCCCTTGCTTGCATGATGGATTATTGCCAAGAAAGCAACCCTGCTAAGGTCATTGTCTCTAGAGATAAATATGTTGCTATGAACCATTTCGTCAACCCTGGTGCTTATTGATTTGTTCAAAACCACATCTGGACCTTGAAGCACATGCATCAAATGGCCCGGATAGCAAAGGATCTCGATGTTTTTGCTTATACACAGGTCAATGGCCTCAATGCTGAACCGGGAGTCGTGGTTATCAGGGTTCACTGATTGCTAATGGGGAACAACGACTTTCCGCAGCCATTTCGCAAAGAACTCCTTCTCCATGGAGCCATTTTCGATTTTGCTGATCATGGCCTCATCAGGAAGAAGGTTTGCCTCATCTTCCCTCAGCAAAGGAAAAGACTTCTCAAGTATGACTAACGGAGTCAGCACGTCACCATTCACACATACACCCAGCATGAGAATCTTGTGGGACTCATCATTAATTTTTCCTGTAAACACATGTGTTGCACCTTTCCTTCCAATCACTTTCTTTTCCTTTGAGGACATCCTCCAACCAGTTTCATCTGCTAAATACACCCTTTCTTCTTTTATGTTGATGACACTCTCTCTGTCCTCTTCATCTATGCCACATCTGGTAAGGGACTCTTTGAGCAGGTAAAAGTAGCTCTTGATGGTGTCCTGACTGACCATGTTGATACGGCCCCTATCGACTGACTCAGCAGACCTCATGCTGAGCTTGGGATGGCGTTTGTAAAACTTATGCATGTATTTGAAGGGGCCACTGGTGAGTTCCTTTGAGTGGAGCTCCCTGAATAAAACTTTCACTTGGGACTGGATCAAAGGCATCCCATGATTTTGCTGCCACAATAAGTACCGCTCGATGGCATCTTCCTCCTCTTTCATCAATAAAATAGCATGTAAGGAACCAGGGTGGAATGTCGTCTGATCCACAGGCTTTTGCCTTTGACCTCGCATCAGCAAGGGTAGATAAAGGAATGCCACTTCTTTTTTTATGTTTCCCTTAGAGATTTTCCTTTCTCAACTATGTGAAGAGCAACTTGCAAGTCGGATTTACTATATTTCTTGTAAGACGCTTTCTCCCCTTTCTGACTTCTAGTTTTGTTTGAGGATCTCCTCCCATCTTCCTTCGATCTAGCCATGCTTGCAATAATCAAAGTATCTGTAGATAGATAAGTATTAGTGTTAACAATGAAAAATATAAACCAAACACTAATAATCCAAGTGTAAACATGTTCAAGCAAAAAGATAAAAAAAATCAGTATACTCAAATGCGGAGTCCAAATTTGTGTACACACACAACAAGTGAAGCAGAAATGCCAACATTTCCAAAATTATGAACTAAATATGTGTTTTTGAAATTGTTTTGATATACCTGACCTTCAATAAACCGTATAAAACCAATATTGTCATTCTAAATTAATTTTGGAAATTTACATTAAAATTCGAAAAAGTCCTATTTTTCCGATGACCTGAATTTATCGATTTTTAGCAAAAAATCTGTATCACTTCGAGTTTTATGGTCCTAAGTGATTGAAAAAAAGTGGTTTTCAGGGAAATAAAAATATAATGTCTGCATTATACGTTAATTTTGAAATATTTTAATTATTAAAAATTTTGTACTGTCCGAAATTGGGTACAGATACGTTAATATTATTTAACTATTATAAATGAAAGAATGCATTATAAGTAGTATTTACTATTAACAGCTACATTTGCTGTTGATTAAAATGATGGCGTCCATTACAACTGAAATTTGTTGCAGACAACAAAGATGCCTTTCACCTGAAAGATATTCATAGGTGGATAAATTATGCTCTGAAAGAAGCTAAAGAGAGGTACGTTTTTATTGCAAAGAACATAGTACAACAGAAATAAATAAAAATTGGCAAGTCAGAATCAAATAGCGATTTGTGAGATGCATCGCTATTTAGGTCAAACTTGGACTGACATAATTACATATATTAAAAGAAAGAGAGAAAGATATTTTTCTGTGGAGAGAGAGTTTACCCAGGAGGTGTGGACAATCTGTAAAGGTAGAGTATCATTCCTACCAAATTTCACATTCCTCAGTCTAATATCCTAAAAGTAGTTCACTGACAGATACACGTCTCTCATATTAGCAAAGATGAATTAGTATGTCCATGGAGTGACTTGCAAAACTGTCAAACCGACCTGGCGTTTTTCAGTTCAAGTTATACTGCAAACACTGGTCACTGACTTTTGATGCATCCTTATGCAATCAGCAATCATTTGATTAAAATACTTTTCTGACTAAAATATGTTAATTACACATAATTAATTTAACTGCCAATTAACCTTTTTCATGGGAAATATCCATACATTTTTTAATAAGAAAATGTTTTAATGAAATTATATGAAGAAATGTAAGGGATGAAATTTCCAAGATTATAATTATAATCTCGCAGCCAGTATAGAAAGGTACGTCACATTAATATGTATGTGTGTACATATGTATATGTATATGTGTGTGCATGTACCTATGTATGTGTATGTATAGATTATTACATTATATAGTTTGTAGAAAATTGAAGGTGACAATTTAAAAACTTTTTGATTATTCAAAGTGAAAGAAACCTAAAAGAATGAAAGAATAGTTGCTCTCATCTGTTACGTTTTGTAACCTGAATAAAATAAAAATGCGAATAACCGACCAATGAAAAAAATAAAATAAAATAACAGAATCTTTTGGATGTCCATTGTCTATCATTCAAACTGATTAACTTTTTGTTCTGATCGTAGACTAATCACTTGTAGTTCAACACCTCACATTTAGTTGAACGTAATCTTTAATTTTATTATGCTAAACAGGAGTTTTTAAACTTAATAAAAATATAGAAGATTGAGAATGAAAACAAATTGCACATTTTTAATTACTTTTTCAAGAAATTCCAAAATAAAATTTCATCTTTAATAAATATTATTTAAGTTAACTGTTTAGAAATGTTTTAACTAATTCTGCTGAGTTTGTTATATCCACATATTTTGCCCAATAAAGCATAAAAAGAATAATAGGGGACTTGTTGGCACATGTTCTCCTACAAAAAAAAAAGTATTGTGCAATTCACCAAAAAGGGAACACACATTAAAAATTGGGACCGGATGTAGTCTAGACAGTGAGAGGCCAAGAGCCGTAAAGTCAGCCCACACAGTTTGCAGTGGCGGATGAAGGGCAACCAATCAAATTAGAGAAAAGCGTGTTGCTAGGCAAATGGAAAGCCCTAGACAGGGAGCAGGTAGAGCCGGGCAAGAAACTGAGGGAGTTGGTTCGCAGCAGTGGTGGAGTCAAGACGTCAGGATTTGCTGCTAGTGGGGATGTCAAATCGTCGACAATATATATCCGCATAAAGGGATGGATTTCGGCAGTGATGGAGAATTGATGTGTCTAGATTTGAGGCTCAAGGAGCAGTCAATCGAAAACATATCCCCACACATGGAACGGATTACAACGGTGGAGGAAAGATGACATTTCCAAATTTGCTGCCGACCAAGCAGAAATCGAAATAATAGATCCCCACATACAAAAAACAAAAGGAGATTCACAAGGAAAAATCCAATCCGACAAAGTTGGCCATTTAGACGAAGGCAACAATTTCCTTTCTGGATACGAGATTACCTATATCTCGCCACCTAAAAACATCAGAATCTAAAATTCTGTGACAATATCTTTCATATCGCCGAAACTCCACACTAAAAGCTATCCATGAAGGACGGATTCAGAATCAAAATTCTGTAAAATATCCTTCATATAGCTGTCAACTCCACACTAAAAACCATCCGTGAAAGACGGACATCAGAATCTAAAATTTTGTGACAATATCTTTCATATAGCCGAAAATTCCACACTAAAAACTATCTGCAAAGGACGAACTCAGAATAAAAGAATTCTGTTAAAATGTCCTTCAGATAGCCGTCAACTCCACACAAAAAAAAACTGTCTGCAAAAAACGAGACAGTCAGATTTCAGGAGCAGAGGGGTGAAGTCGTGTCAAGATTTTGTGCCGACCCAGCACTTCAAATCGAAAGCTATACTTCTGTATACAAGGAAGGACAAGGTTTACGAGATAACCTAAGCTCGCCACATTAACGAAACTCTGCGAAGGAACTGACGTCAGGATCTAAAATCCTGTAAAATATCTTCCACTCAGCGTGTCAATTAATACACACAAAAAAGGCTATAAAAATGTATGTGCCCTATGAAAAAAAAAAAAAAAGGAAAACAAATTACTTTATTTTAAGTTTCATTATTTGCAAATTTTTATAACTCTGGACTGATCAAGCATTCTCGATCTTATCTAAACCAGCCCCATATCAAAGACTCCTCAGATTAAAACAGAAAGGATAGAAGACGCGTGGTGAGGGGAGCGAGGGTTTCCAACCTTGCACATAATTAATATTCGATGCTAATTTACACGTTTACAAAATTTGTGCCATTATATTACGTTTATAAAAGGTTCTTTATTTTACAAACGTTTTACTACTGCAGGTCTTAACATGTGACCTGCGGGCCCGATTAAAACATAAAACATAGGAGACGCATGGTGGGGGAGGGTCGGGGGTTTCCAACCTTGCACATAATTAACATTCGATGCTAATTTACACGTTCATAAATTTGGTGCCATAGGATCACGTTTATAAAAAGTTTATGCCTGCGAGATGTAAACATCTTAGCAGCAGATGCGTCAACAGAAAAAAAGTCATATGATATTTTGTTTCTTCCACCGCTACTAAACTCATTTTACTGCAAGGCATATTAAATAACATTGCATGAAGGTGAATACAAACGATTTTAGAATAGAAAAAGTTGTGAAATCATTTTTGTAAATATTGATGTCCATATAAATGTCCATATTCATAATATAAACAGCTGAGTTTGGGGGCATGAGTGAGTGAAAACAGGAAGAATAGTATTTTTATTGTTTTCATATGAATTTAAATTGGATGGTTGTTTCTAGAAGGAAATGGTATATACTTACAAATAAAATTAAATTACTATCTGAGGCTTTCCCAAATTAGTAAAAATTCATCATCAAACTTGATTTAATTGGCCAAACATGTAAAGAAAGGTTTTTGGTATTAAATACATTGTTACCAACATGTTGTTTTATGAGATTGGTTCTCAGCTAATAGGTGAATATAAAACATAGACTAATGTTAGCTGGTGATACCAGATCAGGCTGCCCTGTGGCTCCCTGAGACGAAATTCACCTACATTGACGTTTTTTTTTTTTTTTTTTTTTTTTTGTAAAACTTAATTATGTTCTACAAAACCAAAAACAAAAACAACAGCCCCTCTCCCTTTCTCCCTCCCCTTTTTTATTTTTATTTTTCCTACCCTACTCCCGGTCCTGGATATGACCTTAAACTACATCCGATGGTGAGATCCGGCTTACGGACTTTGGGGAATGTGGAGCCTCCTCTTAATTACCATTGCTCCCAGGTCCACCCTGACCCGGAGTGGTAGTACCTGTTAGGGTCCCAACTATGGGTTAAATAGAAACAGATATTAAAAGGGGAAAGAAACAAAAAAGAGAAGAAAACAAGACCAGATTCGGCATTAAATAACCCAAAAAGGGTTGATATGCCGTAAAACAAAACTATCAAACTAATGTTAGATATATTAATCAACAATGCTGAAAAATCCAAGTGATAATTTATCTCAAAAAAGAAATAAAGAATATTAACAATACTTGTAAATCTATCACATTAGTGATGGCAATAGTTAATCCTTAAACTATTTGATGAAGTCTGAGGAAGACCAATGTATTGGACCAAGGCATTGTACACCCCCCCCCCCCAACACTCAGCATCAGCATTTATAAGATTGTGGTAATCTAAAAAATTCATGTACCTGAGAGCAATCATCTCTACCTAGACTCCCAGATCAATACAGTGTACAGACGGCTACCCTAACATTAATCTTTTTTTTTCTGTTATTTCTCGATTTTGGGGGATCTATTCAATGATCTTCTCGTCATGTATTAATTGTGTGGAAAGAAAAATTCAATATTCTTTTTCTTTTTTTTAACATAGTTCATTGTTTAACCTTGTCTAAGAGGGAAAGACTCGTCGATGGTGCACCAGACCAGATGTGGCAACAATACTCCATGCATGGGTGGATGGTGGCTTTGTAGAGATATAGGATACTGTCAGGTGTGAGAAGTTTTCTAGCACAATAGAGGGAGTCCACTTTCTTTGCAGCAGCCTTGGCAATGTCTTCTATGTATTTGTTCCAATTCAGGCTACCTGTGAATGTTAGGCCGATGAGTTTGAATGTTGGACTCTCATGTAGGGTGTTATTTGCTATGGCAATCAGTGGTTGAAGAGGTTTCTTGTAGTTGTTGAAGGAAAGGAGCTTTGTCTTAGCAGCATTAAATGTGACCATCCATTTACGACTCCATTCCACTACAGACTGGAGGTCATTTTTAAGGATTCAGCCATTGCCTCAGATATGTGTGCATCCGTTTTGCCCACATGACGAGAGTAGAGCATGATGTCATAAGCAAATATACCCATCTCAGACACAATGTCATCAGGAAGGTAGTTTATGAAAATCAAAGAACAATAAAGGTCCAAGGATCGATCCCAGGGGTACACCTGCATTTATGTCATGTTATTTGAATGAACAGCCATCGAGGACAACCTGGATCTTTCTTTTGGTTAGGAAGGATCTAATTATATAAAATATTCGTTCAATAATACCATATGAATTAATTTTGATGAGAAGCCATTTATGCCAGGCCTTGTCAAAGGCTTTGGATATATCAAGCGTTTGGAGGAAGGATGTCTTTTGTTGATCAAAAAGGATACACTATGAAACTCTCTCTCTCTCTCTCTCTCTCTCTCATTCGCTCTCTCTCACCCTCAGTCAAAAGAATTGTGAGAAAAATTACATAACGAAATTATTCCAATTGTCCAATACGTCTTAGAATTATCATGAATTTACTTACAATTGCCTTTTTATTAAACATGTAACTTTTGTTCATATGCTTCAATCGACATCTGTTTTGATCATGTGTGTCTTGTATTTCTCTCATCTCTCTTCTGACAATCTGATTCCATATTTATTAGTATTTCTATTTATGGGTGAATCGATTATTTTGAGAAATTTTCTCATAAAAAATGACAATCTGAACACACTTAACAGGAAACGTTAAAATAATAGATATGTGTATGTATGCGTGTGTATGTGTATTTTATGCATATTTATGTGTGTGTTTTGCATGTGTTTATGTTTTGCATATATATATATATATATATATATATATATATATATATATATATATATGTGTGTATTTGTATGTGTATGTTTGTATGTGTGCATGTGTGCATGTGTTTTGGTTCATTTTACTTCAGTTGTAGTCGACGTTTTTGTATATATGTGTGCGTATATGTATGGGTTGTGTGCTTTATGTATGGGTTGTGTGCATATGTATGCATGCATATACGCGTGTAGATTTTCATGTATATATATATATATATATATATATATATATATATATATATATATATCCATTTTGGTGAATTCCACACAGTCAGACTTTTCTTTTGTGTCCATTTTTGATAAAGGGAAGATTTTCCTGAAATATCAAATGATTCTTAATAATCATCCGGACAGCACATACAGCTGGCACTACACTTGCTGTTTATGTAAGATTGTAAAGAAAAATAAATAGTAAGTTCTCCCCTTTGATTGATTATTTTTGTTCTTTCCAGCTTCTCATCAATCCGCCCCTCTGCATTGCCTCCAGCCTTCTTAATACATTTATTAAAATTCCCAGCAATGCTTCAATCAAACTACTATTCTCTATTATATATATATATATTTGTATTGATAACGACTTGTTGCAAAACTATACACACACGCACACACACACATATATATATATATATATATATATATATATATATATATATATATATATATATATATATACTGTAATTTTGTGAAAGTAATCTGTCTCATTTATCATCTCATTGAATTTCTTTGTCTATTCTATTGACAAGCCATACAGCTATCGTCCATCTTTTCTGTTGGCATAAAATCTCTACGTTTGTGCTTGGATCTAGCAATTTTGCTTGTCAACCCACTAATCACTTCTGTCGCCTAGATCTATTTATCATTTTGATTTTTGTCATCTTTGCTGTCATTAATGTCATCTTTTCCCTCCAGAAACGTTCAAATAATAGATTCTACATGAAATATTAATATTTGTATTTAGTTTTACGTTAGGCTTTGGGGTTTTTGTTGCAACTCATAAACTAATAGAGTTTTGTGAGTTTCCAAAATATATTCACACTTGGACTTACTCCTATACTTTAATACGAATAAAGATACACATGTATGAACATATATTTCTGATAAATGCTTCATGTATACAAGAAAATAGAAGTGCATAGTCATTCTCTCTCACACGCATATTATATATACAATCTGACAACAATAAAAAATAATACATACTTTTTCTCATTTTTTTAATTTTCTTTTTTTATATTAATTGAATTATATACGATAGTATACGTCAGTATCTAAAAATAAAAATAGTCCCATCTACTATTATTTTAGTTTAAAATGATGGACGAGGGATGGAATGAACAGATGTTTCTGGCTATCAAAATGGCTGGTTGATGGAACAATATCTCTGCGCCCTTTTATTTAGGGGGAGTACGGTGCCTAATACTGACTACCTGGGTGTGCCAAGTTCGAATCCAGTTCGTCCCACAGAAACACTTTCACTTAAGATGTTAGCAACCTTCACGTGGTCCCTCCCATAAGTACCCTATATTTTTCTGGAAAATAATTCTACCTAGAAAGTTATCAGGGAAACTAATGACAACAATAGAATCGCCTGATTCATAACAAATGAATGAATGAATTTTACTCATGTCGTGAAAATATATATATATATATATATAGTATATTTTTTTATTCATACAAAAATTATTGACTACATATTAACTAAACAGTTTAGTTAATATGTCCCGAAGAAGTTGGACTTTAAATAAAATCGCAGCTGAAACATGTATGCACTAATGTTTGTATGAATTAAAAATGTGTACTATAACACAGATCTACCTGTTATTGGGCACTATTTTATGAGCACTGGATTTTCATCGGATGAACATCTAGGAAACAATAACAATACAAATACTATATATATATATATATATATATATATGTGTAAATTTTAAAGGAAAACAATTAAACACACATTAGAGCTGTACGCATTATAAATTATTTTGGCCTAGATCGGTCTCGTCGGATGCGTAACCAGCTACATTTAGGAACCGAATTCAGTTTCTAATGTGTGTTTAGTTTTTTTTTCTTTAAAATTTATTCCTGCTCTGTTAAAAAGTATATTGAGCTCTTTTACTTGGATTCCCATCGAAATCATTCAACTTTGCACAATATATATATATATATATATATATATATATATATATATATATATATATATATATATATATATATATATTATTACTCTTGTATATTGAATTGAGTTCTATAATTTCTCTTATTGTGAGGGTGTAAACCTCGGGATTTCACTTTCCACTGTTAACTGAGTGACTGTCCAATTCATCAGAGATGGACAATAATCAGTATCATCTCGACTAGTTCGATTCAGAACCTTTAAGAGCACTCTTCATTATTAATGATAATAAGGGTGTCTATTTACTTCTGTGATGTCTGTATATATATATATATATATATATATATATATATATATATATATATATATATATATATATAATGATCGGTTAATTAGTTTAAGAGTGAATCCTGTACATATAAATATATAAACATTAAAATATCGCAAAAAAGGAATTTCAAGCATTTTTGTAATTATTTTAGCTTTTAGAGTGGAGGATCCATTTCCTATATAAATGAGCACCCACTTCCGGACCAGTTTGGTTTGTATTGTGTAGATTGTTCGGTGAAGTTCGTTAACGAACGTTATCGTCACTTCTACTGATCCAAACATGGGTATTTTCCATCATGGTCGATTTTTTGTGTCAAGTGGTCGCTAATTTAAGAATTTAAAATCTAAAAAATTGAAAAAAATTTTAAAGTAAAATCCTCCCCCACCCACCCCATTTATATTTAAAACAGAAAAAAATAATTTGGATGGGTAAAAAAAAAGAAAATACCCCCGCCCCAATTTTTCCGTATCAAAATTGAGAAACCATTCGGTTATACATCTCAATTTACTGCTAACTAGGCTGGAAATAGATACTCATTTTACGTTAAATTTATATAGGAAAGTGATCCCCCAACTTAAAATCTAAACTATTAAAAAAAAAAATTTTTTTACCGATTTTTTCAGACTTTTTACATATAATCGCCCAAAAAAACGTTATTGACATTGAATTCCTTTTCGGATTTTTTTTTCAGAAGTGATATGCTAATAGTTATTGTTTTAAAGTTAAATCATTTTTTTATATTCGTCCTTGGAAACGACGGGACACGGGTCTTGCTAGTAAACAAATGAACCGAAACAACTAAACTGTGATTTGTTTGTGCTCTGTTGCAATACTGAATGCCATCTGTTCTGTGTTATGTCCAGGAAGGAGAAATCCTTTTAGACTGAGGCAATTATCAAAAAGGTGGTTTTTAACAGTCAATAAATCAACAACAATAAATACCTTTTACAAATCGCGGTAAATCCATCAACATTAATTCTATTTTGAATAATAACAAACATTTGATGTATTTTCGTTAATAAGAAAATATCTAATAGTTGTATTCGAACAAAATTGTAACATAAAATGCGATATTCCTTTATTCCTCAAATACATTCATAACAATTGGAAGGAATAAAGCGAAATTGATGGAGCGTTCGTTCTGTGTATCAAGGATTGAACACGGTTTATATATGAACAAATGAAGTATTTGCCAAAAGTAATATTTTTGTAAAAAGAGAATTATTGTAGTTTAAAAAAATATTTTTGTAAATGAAGACGTTTTACTGAATGGAGGCATAGGAGACGCCATGTTTTAATTAATTTTTTTTTTTTTAGTGTTTGGCAATTATATTTGCTTATTCCAGAATAAGATCGTAGCCAGCCAATCAAAGTGCCGTAAAAGTAGGAAGAATAAGCTCAATGGAGCGATCCGTATTTAGTTAGGGAAAGTATAATGGATGAAAGACAATATCACTGTATTGAAAAATGAAACAATGACCGTCGTAGCTGGAAGATTTATCCTAGGAAGAAGTCCTGATGTTAGATGGAGATGGTGGTAAATTTTTTGCGTGTGAGTAAAAGTTACTCCGACTTCTTGTTTGAGAATTAATTTTAATCATTAAATAACTTTAATTTTATTTGTTGTTATTTTTATTCTATTTTACTTTTTATTTAAAATACTATATTATTATTATTATTATTATTATTATTATTATTATTATTATTATTATTATTATTATTATTATTATTATTATTATCATTATTATTATCATTATTATTATTATTATTATTATTATTATTATCATTATTATTATCATTATTATTATCATTATTATTATTATTATTATTATTATTATTATTATCATTATTATTATTATTATTATTATTATTATTATTATTATCATTATTATTATTATCATTATCATTATTATTATTATCATTATTATTATTATTATTATTATTATTATTATTATCATTATTATTATCATTATTATTATTATTATTATTATTATTATTATTATCATTATTATTATCATTATTATTATCATTATTATTATTATTATTATTATCATTATTATTATTATTATTATTATTATTATTATTATTATTATTATCATTATTATTATCATTATTATTATTATCATTATTATTATTATTATCATTATTATTATTATTATTATTATTATTATCATCATTATTATTATCATTATTATTATTATCATTATTATTATTATTATTATTATTATTATTATTATTATTATTATTAATGATGATATAAATAGAGTGGTGTAAAATTATATACTAAGAGATTCTGTATCCTATAATAACCGGATATAAAGTTTTTTTTAATGGTAAAATTTGATGTTTTTCTTTCTTCTTGTTTGTGATGTTATGAGGGGTGCTAAAGAAGACTTTTTGGAATCATCTAAAATATAATATAAAATATAATATTCCAAATCGTTTCAGAAACAATCGTATGCAAATATATATTGTGTTTGAGTTCTTGGAACTGATATAAATAATGTGCTAATTTTATGTATCTCAACCTGCTTTACTTTTATATATATATATATATATATATATATATATATATATATATATATATATATGTGTGTGTGTGTGTGTGTGTGTTATTATTAAACATTTCCTCCGCAAGCTGCAAAATACGCACTAAAATGGCTGAGTGTTCTCCAAGCCCTACGATCTTGCTCCAAGGTGTTCGCTTGGTATATGTTCATGTTCGTCCATTCACAAACGTTGTCTATCCATCGTTTCTTTTGTCTAACTTTTGACTGGCTTCTTTGTATGATGCTTTCAATGTATATTTTGTATAGCCCTACACTGGAACGCTTAATGTGACCAAACAATCTCAAAACTTTAAATTTGATGACAGAGAATATTAATGGGATCCCAGTGAGTTGTCGCAACTCTGTGATACTGATGTTATTCGATAGTTTATGATCAGTAATGAAGCATAGTATGTGGCTTTGGAAAGTTTCTACTTTCTGGCATAGTTTTACAGTTCAGTAGACACATTCAAGCCCATATAAGACTACAGGAAGGACATATGTGTTATAGATTTTCCTTTGATTTTGTATCGTATGCATTTAGAAGTTAGGACGGTTTTGTTTCTTGTGAAGGCGGCCCAACTGAAGCCGATTCTGTGATTTACAGCTGTTTGCCAGTCGTTAGATAAATACAGTGTGTGCCTTAAGTAAACAAATTCTTTAACTTGTTCGATGTGTTGGCCGTAGATGTTGATGTTAAGAGGAGTTTGTTTTTTCATCAGTGATCATGAATTTAGTCTTGAGCATGTTAATAGAAAGACCAACTTCTTTCGAGTACTTCACAAGATTATCCAGAAATAACTGAAAATCAGAGTTGGAGTTATTGCTTGCATCCAAATCATCGGCATAGCTCAGATTAGACAAAAGATAGCCACCAATTGAAAAACCAGAGCTACATAGTTGTTCTGTTTTCCAATTAACTGATGCCATAACGATACAGAATAAAAGCACTGAAAGAACATCACCTTGCTTTATACTCTTGAGGATTCGGATTGGGTGTGATGTGCTTATATCAGTCTATATTACAACAGTCGAATTAACATCATTAGGACATTTTCAAGTGGTGTATATACTGTTTATTCAGATGTGTTTCTTCCAAAAGTTTACAAAGAGATGGAAGCTAGATGCTATCAAACACTTTAGTAAAATCAATAAATGAAATAAACACAGGACTATTGAATTCTATGGACTTCTCTATTATCGGCTCTAAGGCAGTAATTTGCTCCATAGTACCTCTCCCTGGTTGGTATACAGCTTGAAAAGTTGGGAATGATGCATACAGATCTCTTTTGATATGTTCTACCACTACTGTGAAAAACAATTTATAAAATGTCTTAAAAGGCTGATTGAGCAATAATTTCTGTAATCCAGTACAACGATCAGTGCCGTTTTAAAAGCTTGCGGTACATTACCAGTTGAAAGTGTCATGTTGAACAATTTAAAAAGAATATATAGGAGTGGTTCTCTATCAGCTTTGATGAATTCAGTGTGAATATTATCAATTCCCGAGATAGAATATCATGCTTTATTTCGCCTTTCAAAATAGGTAGTATTGTGTTTTTTGCATCCTCATCAACTTGAACGGTGTCAGTTGAGTCATTCATATATAGCTTTTGTGACAGCAATGAGAAGGCATTCATGTCAGCAGCCTCGGACTGGCATAAAACGTGCGAGCAGAGAAAAATACAACTCACAATACCTTCATATTTGCACCTATAACGATCTTAATGCTGGTGCCCTGGAGATCATTCTACATAAGATCTGTAATATTAAATGAGATATCATTAATCTGTTAGAAACCAAAATTAAACAATCCAATATAGAATTACTTGCTTCTGATCATTTATGTCATCAAATGAACTATCCAGATCCAATGAAGTTGGCTTACTAGTCAACTAGTCTCTTGTGCATGCGATACAGCACTATTTTAATCTTGAAAGGGAAATTTGCTAAATTTCTTTTCAGACAATGCTACTTTACAATTTTTTCATACCCTTGAGAAGAAATGGATAAAATATATAGCCAAATCCAAGAAATCCTAGATAAAACACCAAAACGAGATCATGTTTTTATCATGGGAGACTTCAATTGTAAAGTCGGGAATCGCCATGACATCTATCCAGATTGTGAAGCACACCATTAGAAATGCAAACCCTGGGGGCGAAATTCTTGCAAAATTCTGCATCAGAAATTGCCTGATTGTGGCCAATACCTTGTTCCAAAAGGAGAAACTCTTCACTTAGACATCCTCTGGTAGAAGGACGAAAATCAGATTGACTTTATTCTCTCTCTCTCTCTCTCTCTCTCTCTCTCTCTCTCTCTCTCTCTCTCTCTCTTTCTTTCATGGTAAACAACTGATGATCCCTTAAAATAGTGTTAGAAATAAACTAATATAATAACTGTAAAAAATAAATTGACTTACATGAGTGATTTTCCACTGGAAGACTTGGGACTATAATTTTTTTTAATTTTTTTTTTTTTTTAATATAGTTTTAATGGTTGAGAAACTTCCGAGACTATATATATATATATATATATATATATATATATATATATATATATATATATATATATATATGTATATATATATATATTTGTATATACAAAAGATAAGTAAAGTAAAGTGTTTAGACTTTTATAGTATTCCAAAAAGAACAAGGTAAAACGGGATAACGGCGATCAGATATTCAGAAATACTGCAGATCTTGAAATTGAAGTTTTTCAAAAAATAAAAAAACACGAAATTTCTTTCTTTCCAATGTAAAAATCATGCATTTTCTCCCCTTCTTTGATGTTGTTGAAAAGAAATCTCAGTTTCTTTTCGAGATTGCATTTGCAGTGGGATTCTTTTAATGCTTTTAATTATTTTAATGCTAAAGATAATAAAATTAATTTAATTAACACTTTGATGCACCATGCTTCATCAATTTTGTTAGGCTTTGAATTGTCTGGCAATTAAAATCTATCAAACTTATTACTTAGAAAGGATATTCGAAAGATCTTTAGTCAGCTTTTTAAAAAATGAAAATTACTAAGTTTATCATCGATAAGCAATTTGGATGATCAACAAAAAGTTCTGCTTATATTAAATTATCTTGGATTGGTAATTTTAGTTTCAAATTTACTAATCCAAATACCAAAGCAGTGATATAATGTTTTTCTTCTGTTATGAATCGATAAAAAATCTCTACTATCTTTTCATACAGATATCATTTTTGTTCTTGGAAAAAGGTTAAATGATTTATTGTTTTAATGCCAAGTGAATATGATTTAAGTGTCTGCAACTCAAAATTGACCAATGAACGCCCTTGTGGTGTTTAGTAAAATCGGCCTTGTTTAACATCCAGTCTTTGTGAGCAGACAGATAAATATATACAGATGAATCCTTTAAAAGATTATTGTTATCAAATAATAGAATCCAAGATGGCTAACTTGTGAGTTTATTTTTCAAAATCACTTAAGATTTTAAACTGCTGATTAGAAGGTAATTTTTGAGTTTAAATGTAACAGTGAAGTATTATGCTTAGTTTGTGTTTCGAAACCTCAAAACTGTATTACCACTATTATATAAAAAAAGAAATAAACTTTTAAAAAATGAAATGAAAGAATTTTGATTTGCTTTGATAAATGTAGAATTCATTTTATGATTAAAAATCAATTAGAATCTTAGTATTACTGCAGTGTTATGTATTTAAAACATTGACAAGGGAAATTTATTTAAATAAATTTAACATCAAATTTAGTCAGGAAGGACTTTATTTATTTTACTTAAATGATAAATTCTTTTTACCTGAGGGAGATAATTACTTGAGAAGCAATTAAAACTCACCACAAAGCAAGCAGACAACAAAATGCTCCTCATGCCATTATCATTTCCACTAAGCAGTTCTACTACATAAATGTATTGTACATGTTTTTATGGGTTCGAAGGAGAGAATGTGTATCGTTTCGAGGTCTTCCTCTCAACTGTTTAATTTGAACACAATGAAGTGAGACCCCACTATATCATTATATTAATTCATATGAATAATGGTAAAATTTCATGTTTTAAAAAGAAAAAAACCTGCATGTGTTATTAGAATATTGCGTGAGTCTCATGACGTGTTCACAAGCAGATGTTGATACTTCGAATGTTCTTTACTTCATGGGTTGACATTTCGCCTTTTCTATATTCACATTCAGTCCTGTGAGTAGTTTTATACGTTTGCTTCTGTTACACCCTTTCATTCCAATTCGTCTCACAAAATTGCAGAGGGAGCCTGCAAAGAAATTTTCCTGCTTCAACCTCAACAGCTCTGTTTTAAGATTGTCAGATCTGTATTGTATTTCTGGTTTTGTTCTATCTGGTTTTCATATAGTATTGTTAATTCTACGAAGATGATCTTAGAATTTTCCTTTGACATTAGAATGGTGTCTGGTCGCAGTCCCTTACTAAATACTATTTTTAGGTAATTATTAGACCAACTGGGGAGGGCTGCAGATATCTCTAAATTGCCACCTGATCCAAGAGTTTACAGTACTAGATTCCAATGAAAAATATCGACTGATTCATATTTCATATTCATAGTCAATTTCAATTTCTGAAATATTTAATAAACTTGTATATTATTCATTTTTTATTGATCTCACCTGTAAAGAAAAAGAAAAGAAAAATAGTGCACTGCATTTTGTATAAATAGCTATTAAGTGAGATAAGTTTCACACAAAAAATTAATTTGTAATTCATCATTCATGTGAAATTGTGCAACTATTATAAGCGAACAGCTGTTCTCACCCTAGAATAAGTGAAACACCTTGGATTTTTAATAAGTGCAAAGAGGTCAAATATAAAAAAAACACATTGCCTGCTACAGTGTAAACTGTGTGAAAGTAAAGGTTAGTTTTTAGTTAAGAACATTTTTGATGTGTTGGAAATGACACAAAATGATGGAAACCTGCTCAAGTTTTGGGAGTCTGTATAATTTGATATGATTCACCTGAGTTTGCTTGTTAATAAGCAAATTTCACTTGATATTTGATTTGAAAAATAGTTTAATATTATGTTCATTTGCATTTGTTTTATTCAATTTTATTTTTTTTAGGATCTTCATCTGAAAGTTTAAAGAAGGAATTAGAAAAAATTAAGAAAACTCACGTGTATGAACTTCAGCCACCTTTGTGGAACAAATGTGGTCGGCCAAAAAACGGTTTCGTCATCCTGGAAGATGGCTCATACATGTGTGCCAGGTATCGAGACCCTCACAACAAACTTGTACTTGGTAAGTGATTCACTTGCACTTGTTTTCATTTGTAAACCATTTTTAACCATAAACAACATCTCGGTAAGATTGTAGGAACCAAACTGGAACCAAGGATGAGGATTCAGGTCCTCCAAGTTTACTATGCGTTTGGGGGGGGGGGGGGTCGTGTACTGATTTAAAACTTTTCAATCAATAACCAACTGAAACCAAGATATTTAAGCATAAACAAAAGCTTTCTGACACCTTTTATACTTAATGAAAATTGCACTAAAAGAAATAATATAGAATAATGGATTCTGAGTCATATTACTCTTGGCCTTTTGGCCAAGATCAAAGTGTAGTATCTGTTCCGATGGATACTGCACCCCATAGACTGGTATTGTCTTGGCCTTTAGGGCTTGATTTACGCCGGTCTATGGGTTTGTCCTGTGCAGTTCTAGGAGGTTCACCCTCCCAGGCTTTGCCTCTCCTCTTTGGGGAGGAGTAAGTTTATTGCTTACTGCCTGAGGCGCCCCTACCGGGGAATTCCGACAGGGCTGCCCAGGCATTTTTTGTAGGCCAGAGTGCTCAACTTCTCGGGCGCTGGCTTTTCAAATCCCACTTTCTCGACCTTGTGTCATATCTTACTGCTGTGGGAGGTAGATAAATCTCTACTAAATCATTTCCAATATCACAATAATCAAATATTTCATTATTTCATTTTTTAATATGTTAAATCAAAAATCACTATTTTTTTGTAAGATTCCGTTTTGCCTGAACTAATTTTGTAAATAAAAATTTGATCTCTATTTTACTATTCTATTTTGTAAAAATCAATATGAGCAGTGACATGATAAACAAAAAGTGACGAAAAGCAAAATGCGAAGAGAAGCAGCTACATGGACGTTTTATAAGACTGGTCAAAGAAGAGACATACGAAAACATATGCACATCACTATGAAAGAACACTTGAACAGAGAAATGGAATCGCTACTGACAGCCACACAAAATAACAATATCAGAACGAACTATATCAAAACCAAAATAAAAAAAATGGAAAAACAGTGAATTTAAACTTTGTGCACAAAGAGACGAAAAAGTGAATGAAGCAAACTAGTCCAAAAAGAATACAAAAACAGACACAAGGGATGGGAAGGAAAAAGAAGAGAGGAGTCAAAGGTCAGAAAAGGGGAGTTTCTAGTCAAAGAAAAGAGCAGATTTTTTTCTCTTTTACTCTCATTATGCCAAACTGTAGCAACACTCCCCTTTTCCGACTTTGATCCCTCCCCCTTTTAGTATATAGATGTGATATGAATTTTGGGAGTGGATTCCAGCCTCAGCTTTTAGCTCCTATATTTCAAAATCTGTTTGCTTTTCTACTCTTCTGCTTGTTTATTTTCTCTTTTTACAATTCATGTCGAATTCTAGTCAGGGTGGTAAGAAAATGGAAAGGAGTTATTTCTCTGATGATGGTTCATGATAATTTGTAATAAAAGAGAAAATGAAAAATCGTATGTTTTAATTCCACACCAGAAATAGGACAGTTAAGGCTAAAATAAAATTATTGTCTAGTATGTGTTAGGTTTTGTTATCCTTTATTCTTTATTCATAAATATTTGCTCTGTACTTTAAACACATTTAGCTCTCTAGTCGGAAATATGAGGTTTTATATATATTTATATATCAAGATAATTTGAAATTAAACTGAGATTCCCGTTCGGATTGAACCTGTAACCAATCTTAAACTCAATACACACACACATTATATATATATATATATATATATATATATATAGAGAGAGAGAGAGAGAGAGAGAGAGAGAGAGAGAGAGAGAGAGAGAGGAGTATTAGAAGGCTATCACAATGCAAGAAATGGAAATATGTCGGCGTCGAGAAGTGAGACAAAAACAAGTGATTATACTTTATATATTTTTTTTAAAAAATATTTTTTTTTTTTAAATATTTTTTTTCCTATATAGCAAATCTTACCTGTATTAGGCAAGACTTCAACACTGTAATGTAATGTGTGTGACCGTGTTCCATAATATATTTCGAGGAAGACCTCTTTGTCAAATGGAAGGTGTTTCAAAATTTCAAAGAAATAATTCCCAGAACAGGACTATATAATGATAGTGATCACAGTCAATCAAAAACAATGTGTCGATAATTCAGATCGTTGTTTGCAACTGTTTTAACGCAACAAAAAGTAGTTTTTGCGTCAAAATGTGACAATGGATGAAACATGGATCCACCACTTCACTCCGGAGTTAAATTGATAGGCTGCTGAGTGGACAGCAGTAGGTGAAAGCTGTCCAAAGCAAACATCTTCAGGCAAGGTTTCAGTCTCCATATTTTGGAATGTGCAAGGTATTTTTGTTCATTGATTATTAAGACAATGAAATGAAGCGTTAGAATCAGTGTATCACTTTAGAAGGATTTTGGATGAATAAAGTTTTTGCTTAGAAGATGTTCTTTTATTAGTTATGCCCTGGACTTATTGAGTAATAATAATAATAATAATAATAATAATAATAATAATAATAATAATAATGATGATGATGATGATGATGATGATGATGATGATGATGGTGGTGGTGGTGGTGGTGGTGGTGGTGGTGGTGGTCCACAGGGTAGTAATCCAAAGAAATTCAACCGGGTTTATAAAAAGTGCTCAATTTCAAATAGAGCTTTTATATATGATTATTTTTATTTACACAGACATGTACAAAATCTGCGACACTGGCATGTCGATGTTATCGATCAACATCTATTATAAACTATAATCTCAGCAGACAGAGTTAGATTCCGATCTTAACCTTAGATCATATTCTTTCCAAATATGATCTAAGGTTAAGATCGGATTCTAACTCTGCCTGATGATATCTCAGTTTATAATAGCTGTTGATCGATAACATCGACATGCCAGTGTCGCAGATTTTGTACATGTCTGTGTAAATAAAAATAATCATATATATATATATATATATATATATATATATATATATATATATATAATCCTGGAAATTCTCTGCTTTCATTTAACAAAGTTCTTATTTTTCTTTTATCCAGGTGAGGTGCTTTCATTTTACCTATCACATCTGTTAGGCTTGGATAATGTACCAATTGTAAGCCTATCACAAGTAAATCATTCATCATTGCAATGGAAAGGAGTTGATTTTAACAAGCTTCAGTGGAAAGAAGGCAGTTTGGTGGCTTTGATCCAGTGGATTCCAGGTATCTCGACAATGAGGTAAATAAAAAAAACTAGTTTAACCACAATAAAAAATCGCTTACTTTTAAAATGATGTTAGAAAACAAATACATTTTTTTAGCCTTCATCTTTTGGAAACATATTCTGCTTTAGTGAAATAGTAAAAAGTTTCAAAGAGTAAGTATATTCTCCAAATTAAATTATTCAAGTCTTAGTTAATCTCTGTATTAATAAAACTATCAGATCTTGTGTGTCTCAGTGTGTGTTTCTCGCGTTTACGTAACTTTGTTTAAGACGCATTGAATTATTATTTTTTTGTAATTTATTATTAAAACAAAATTGTAAACATGACAGTATTTTGAATTATTTTTCTAAAATATCCACCCAGTAATATGTCCCCCACTCGGGCAATGCCGGATAAATACTGCTAGTTTTTCATAGAATACAGAAAATGTAAGATGTATTATGAAAGATTTTTGAATTTTAACCATTTATTGATAAGATTATTCGGTTATTGTCTGTCTGATGCAATGGATAGAGAAAATAAATGTGGTATGAAGCTCCATCGAGGGCCGAGTCTCCTTCCAGTTATTACTATAATTCAGACATGAATTCTATTTGAAAACATCCTAATAAAATCTCTCTCAACTATTTGCTATCCATCTTGCGAAATGCAAACAGAATAAAAACACTTTAAAATCCATATGCATCAACAGAAGGTTTGTGTTTGTTTTGTTACATTGCGTGTCTCATCCTTAATCAACAGCGTCTTTAAACAAAATTCAGCATACCTACAAAATGGAGCGAGTTTACTATGCACACAAAATGTCTTTTCAAAGTAAAGAAAACAATTAAAAAAAACACTTTTTATGCATTTTAGATAGGCGATCCTATTTAAGATTTAATTATTATACTAAACTTAACCTTCGTTTATGCACTCTCTCTCTCTCTCTCTCTCTCTCTCTCTCTCTCATATATATATATATATATATATATATATATATAATTAATAGATAAGGCAAATGTTAAGACTTAGGTAGTATACAAAAGAGCAAGCTGACACATACCTTAAGATATTCTTCTTCATTCTGCACTTCTTCGTCTGGCCGTGGTCTTCGTCTTCATGGTCATCTAGTTTCGCTCCGTGGGTTTTCTTAAGAACACCTTACCTTTTTCTTCGTATTGTAGCTTGCTTGACCATTTGGCGTGGGGCATCTATTCTCTGGTTATTAAAACTCTTTGATACTACAAAGAAAGGAACTCAGAAGACATGTTGAGAGGGTTATGGAAAGGTAGTTTATTGGTCCTTCCTAATAATGCCCGGGAGAGAGACCGTCTTTCAGTTGCCTGTTTCTCGATTTCTTTACTTAACTACTCTTCCTGACTAGATGGGGGAGATATATGGATTCACTCGTTCTCGTCTCATTTTGAGACCCAAAGTCAACGTTTCAGACCATTATCTTGAGACGCCCACCCGCTTTGAGTACCATCGTGGACTAAGTTTTTGGCCATCTTCTCGCTTCAACTCCTATGTGCGGACTCATCTTTTGGACGTCTTCTCGCCTCAAACTCCTATGACGGACTGAATCTAAACTCTAGCTTTTGACAAAACAAGTGACGTCACATACCCTGTCTCGTGTCACTCAATCAGATAGGTGTACTCGCTGTTATTTTTTGCCTGATCTTTGTTGGCCCCAAATCTTTGCTGTCGGCCAAATCTTGTCAATTTATTATGATTTTGGCAAAATGAGTCACTCATGAGAATCAAATTTACCCTTTCCAAAACACGTCATCTCAATTTGCACTTAATTCGCGGATTCCACCTAGGTCACAATTCATACTAGCTAACTTAAGCGTTCTTCAAATTATAGGGGTCCTTCATAATCCAACAAATACACATTGAATTATTCTTTTTATTTTTAAAAAGAATAATCCAATGTATATTTATTAATATTTGGTGACTTATTTGGTAAACATGTAAGTTTAATAAAGTATGTGACGCTGTTGATAACCCTTACCCTAACCCTAACCCACCCCCACGCACAAACTTACGCACTCAAATAAAATGAAAGAACAAAAAAGCCGAAACTCTTTACACTTTAAATTTTACCCTCTTTACACTTTAAATTTTATATTGACTGAAATAGGAATTAACCTGTAATGTTTTTAAACACATGAATTTCACTTATTTTTTAATATATAGAATTATCAGAAGAAATGAGTTACCTTTCACTGAAAGGCGATAAAAAATTTAATTAATAACACATGGATTTCGCTTATCGTTTGTTTATATTTGAAATAAACCATTTGTATAAATAAGCAAGAAATTGTGTTCGTTAATGTCATTCTGTGGATTCGTAGAATTTTACAAGAAAATCGTTTTTGTAGTTATTTAGTTCAAGTTTAATTCGAATAAATTAGTTAATTCTAAGAAATAACCTTTTGTCAATGAAGTTAAATTGTTTACAATTAAAAGATTAATTTAAATTTATTTTCAGTTTTTTTAATAATAATATTTTAGACTTCCACTAATTTGGAACAAACAAAGCGATTGATCAATACTATCACAAATTATGTCGATTAGCCAATCAAATCGCGTCTAACAGAAAAACCGAAGCAAGAACCAGTGCATACTAAGAATATATCTCTTATTAAATATATTCTGGTTGTTAATGAGTGATGGAAGTACTATTTTCTAAGGGAGAAAATACACGTCACTAGGAAGAAATAAAATGTTGTAGCAGATTAAGTTTATTTTCGATGAAACTGAATCGAAATAATTTTTTTTTTTAATAACGGGCTCCTATGTCTGCCACTTATTAATAACAGAATTAAATATTGTTTAAGAATTTACATATAGCCATTTTGTTTGATTAATTAAACATTTCAAGCAATGCCCGTGTGTGAAGCTTTTATAAATGAGGAAAGTCTTTGTACAAAACCAAACTCAATCTCTAAGCGATTACCACCATGTCTGAAATTCAAAATAAAGTCTACATCATTGGAAACAACAGTCGCTGAAGGTGTTATATCAGTTTCCCTTCTCCTAGGTGCATACCTTAATTAAGATTTAAAGGACATCTCTCCCTCTGGTTACTAATTTGAGCATTGCCATGTCCTAGCACATATGTATATATACATGCACATATATAACTACAAACACATATATACATACATATGTTAGCTAACAATTGATCCACATACTAGAAAAATTGTGACCAATTGGGTTATCCATTGATTTCGGGTTAAGTTGTTTGAATAAAAAAAAGTGAGTTTTCAAAGCTAGTGAAATTTAAAAATATATTTAAAAAAATCAAAATTAGTCTCTTCTGCTTGCTAGAGAGAGAGAGAGAGAGAGAGAGACGGAAGCTAGGGTGATAGACACTTTATAAAATAAGAGCAGAGGTCAAACAACGTACAGAGAGCGAAGGTGAGAGTGATAGACAAACTTAATGAAGTATGTGTCACTTGGTAAGTTAATTGCAAATTACAGCTAGTTAGAACAATTAAAATGGAATTTTTTTCAAACATAACTCAATTCCTATTGTAAATTATACCCTCCCCCCCCGAATGAATTCATGAGTCATTCTCTCTGCCGTTAGCCACGAAAATTATTTAATTGCATATTCTCCCTGCTGTTCTTCTGTAGTATTCGTTATCAATTAAAACCTTATTAAAACGGTATACTGATCTCTTATTATTCTTCATCTCAGTACTATTCCTAAACTAAGGAATATTTTAGCATGTATTTTGTGTGATTAAAATATATAGAAAAAATGCCTTAGGAAAACACAGGTTGATTAACTTAGTGTTAGTATAATAATAATAATAATAATAATAATAATAATAATAATAATAATAATAATATATATATATATATATATATATATATGTAAGTAAATTACGTGTACAACAGAATGGTAGGATTAATTTTAGAGGAAGCATTATTAAAATCAATGAAAAAGACGAGTGGGGAAAAAAAAAAGGAAAATTGTTAAAATTACCTTAAGGCCTTGTCGTCTGACCCTCTGAGAGGAAACGTCAGAATGGTAAATTAAAAACTAAAAGTCGAATGAGAAATGAAGGGGGGAGAAAAAAAAAAAAAAAAATAAAACTTATTTCAGTTGGAGGAAACGAATGAGAAGAGGAAAAAAAAAAAAATTTACCATTCTGACGTTTCCTCTCAGAGGGTCAGACGACAAGGCCTTAAGGTAATTTTAACATATATATATATATATATACCAGAAAAATGTTAGTCGTTGAGTCACCCGTTAAGCTCAGGTTCAATTGTTTGAATCAGGAAAAAGTGAGTTTTAAAAGGCAGTAAAATATTCAAAAAATATAAAAGTAGTGTGGATTGTATCCTGCAACTTTAACTGCTGGTGTAGTAGCTGTAATATTGCATAGAATCAGTGAATCTCTTGATGTGGCCTTTGTTTCTAGAGCAATAGCCCTCAGTATATCAAAGGCTTTTGATAAGGTCTGGCACAAAAGGTTGCTTTACAAACTTGCTAGCTATGAAATATCCAGCAATGTTTTGTCGACCATCAAATCCTTTCTCCTTGATAAGTCTATAAAAGTAGTTCTTGATGGGTAGAAGTCAGAAGCACATGGCATCAATGCCGACATGCCTCAAGGATCTATTCTGGGCCAAACACTCTTCTTGATCTTCATAAATCATATTCTGAAATAATTTGTTGACATCTACACAGACGACACAACTGTCTACGGCAGCACCTTGAAGAGCATTGGTGATCAAAATCTCATTGATTCTCTCTCAGAAGCACATGGTGCAATGATGAAAAAAGTGGCTTGTTACTTTTTAACACCTCTAAAACCAAGCTTTTCTCCTTTCACCATCAATGGTTGGGTACTTGTTTTGCCCCCTGTCAAAATGAATGGCTCTCTCTCTCTCTCTCTTTCTCTCTCTCTCTCTTTGAGGAAGCTCTTTATTTTGATAAGCTCCTAGCACTGACTTTCACTCCAGATCCAAAATGAAAGACTAATATCCAATCTGTTGCTAAGGTTGCTGGAAAAATGGTTGAATCATTCTACCGCTACAGAAAGTATTTGACTTCTGATTACATCCTCTACTTATATGAGTTCGATAAGTCCTAAGATGAAGTCGTGCTGTCACATCTAGGGAGGTCTCACTCAAAGCACTTTTTCCTGCCTTGAAAGACTACAAAATCCACTTCGAAATCTAGTGGGGGATGATTTTTGCTGTTTTCTACAGCCCCTTTCTTACCAAAGAGATGTTGCTGATCTCTGTACTCTCTCGTTATTCCTATGGTGCTTCACTGAGCTTCTATCTCTGGTTCCTCCTTGCAAGACATTCACAGCAAGAACTTGTCTCTCTACCCCAACAGAAAAAAACTTTATATTCTTCCTCGCTGTGCCTAGCGTCAGCCATGAACAGAGCTTTTTTGTAAAGAACTTCCTGTCCGTGGAACACATTACTACACGATTGCTTCCCTGCAGAGTACAACATAGTCGTCTTAAAATCTAATGTCAACAAATACTTGTCATAAACCCTCCCCATAAGTAATCAAACTTAGCTCATTCCATGAATCATTTTCAATACTCCCATAACATTCTTCATCTTTCAACTGACAATTATTCCATCTCACTACCCTTTATCCTCGAGTGGCTTTTGGCTTTGATAAGTGGTGACTTATGAGTAAAAAAGAGATTAAACGCCACATATTTGCTTAAAAGAAAACCATCACCCACGCTATTCAGGATCTAGAAGGTTGCTAGTTTGCACTGGTTGTTGCTTAATTTTAAAAAAATGATAGGGTAAAGTATACTAGAAAAAATGATAGGGTAAAGTATACTAGAAAAAATGATAGGGTAAAGTATACTAGAAAAAATGATAGGGTAAAGTATACTAGAAAAAGCACCCCAAACTAATAACGATTGGGCCTAAACGATTATAGCCATAAGAAATACTGATAAGAATATGTGGAGATTACCAAATTGCTTCCATTGTCAAATATTGAAACTGTGAGCCATGAATCAGCAAGAATGAAATACTGTTCAAAAATAGAGCTTGCATCAGCATACAAACGGATTGAAATCAATGATAAAAATCTCATATCTCCGAACAACATATGTGAGAACGTTTACTGAAGAAGAATTGAAACATAATACAAAGCAAATTTTGAATAAATTAAATCAAACAGGAATGACCAATCAAAAACGAATTATTAATTGTAAATTAAACTGTGCTAATATATCATATTTAAACTGTGCTAATATATCATATTTAGGATATCAAATATCCAAGACAAAATTAATTAAGAAAATTGCAAAAGTGCCTATACTAAGAAACAAAAATATATTAGAATCTATTTGGTCATTAAAAAATTTTAATAGTAAATATCTATCCAGATACAGTGACTTGATCGAACCATTTGCAAAGTTATGCAAAAGAAACAAAAAAAACAAACAAACAAACAAGCATTGAATCTAACTGGATGCAAAAACCCTTGAAACCATGAAAAAGGCACTAACAAAACATAGTGACAAAAATCTTTGGTATAAAGAAAGAATAATATTGAAAAAAGTTATTGTCAGCAGAAACAGACTATTTGAATATTGAAAAATAAAAAAAAAACATTTGAAAGAGTGTGAAGCATGGAAAAGACGCAAACCATTTTATTAGGATAGAAATGTTTACTAAAGTCTTGCCATAAACCATTAAAATTCATAGTTAACCACAGAAAGGAATTGCTAAAGATCGCATCTTCGAGAATTTTAAGATGGCAAATTAAATTATGACATTCAATTTTGACATAATATATGTAAAAGAAAATACGATTCCACATATAGACGCCCTATCCAGACTAGATTTTGATAATGAAACTTTAGTTGGATGGAACGCTTTAGAGTTTGTAGATTAAATCAGGAAAAAGGGATTACCATTCTTCCACGAAATAAACAATGGCTGCACAACTAAATAGATATGAACTTTTATTTACGGGAACACAGGAACAAAATGAAGATGGTACAATGGGCTGATTCATGTCGGTTAGACGAAATAATATTATCCTGGAGTTGGATATCTCACCCGCTCAGGGTTGAGTCATGTAAAGAACGGGAAAGGGTACGTCCTGTCGGCTAGAGGAACACTTTGCGAACTAACTCATTCTGTTCATCACATGGTCTGGTTTTTGCACCCAAATGATTCATCGCGTATGAATCTAGTTGCATGTAAGCGTGTTATTCGCCCATGTGGTGAAGAGACGATGATTAGATAATCGCCAGGTCGAATTACATTTCACATAGTTTGCTTATGTAACTGCTAGAAAACGATAGAAAATCATGGAAATGCTAAAGAGAAAACAATACACTCGGTAGAAATAAGTGTTACTCCTAAATTTATTCAGAATAGAAACAGGACAATATTCCATATTAGGTAAAATAGTAGAGAGAATAAAAAGAAATACATGGAGCAACTGTTCAACGGCAGAGAGAGTCTTCAAATAAACAAGACACAAACTGACCATAGACAAATCATAGTATACAGTAGAGATATGGTAGCTCAAAAAACATTTGATTACGGTTCACATGGATGATGTATGCATCAAAGATTTTATTTATTTATTTATTTGTTTGTTATGCCTCCTTGGGCATCTCCCTTTTAACTATATTCTCAATTCAACTGTTAAAAAAAAAATTAAACTCTTAGTACAGTATCGATATCCAGATCAAATTCTATTAAATATTTCATTTGAAAACTCCCAAAAGTGCCCCCTCAATTTTTCCCTCTTATCACTTTCTCTGAATTCATCCAACCTCATCTTAAACTGATCCATGCTATTGCTGTTCTTAATCTGATCTGACAACTTATTTCAAAAACATATTACTCTGTGAGCAAAGAAACTTAACTGGTTAACAGATCTAGTTTTTGAAAATTGCCTTGACAATAACCTTCCAGATCTAGGAGAAATACTAAAAAAATACCCACCATAGTTAGAAATGCCATTTATTATCTTGAAAGTCTCAATCATATCACCTCTCATTCTTCTCTCCAGCAAAGTAGTCAATCCCAATTTGTCCAATCTCTCCCTGTAACTGCACTCCTTTACTTTACTTATTAGTTTTGTCACCCTTCTTTGTACGCCTTCCAGTTTTAATATTACATTCCAATTTCCATGTGTAGTCGCTGGAGCCTAGGCCTGGGTGCAGTATTTTATATGAGGTCTTATTAGAGCTTTTTATATCCTTAACACAACATTTGTCTCCCTCGAAATAATATTCCTAACCATCCACCCGATCATTCTATTTGCCCTTGATAAAATGGTCAAAATATGATTATTTGCACTAAATGTATTATCAAACCCCACTCCCAAATCGCACTCTCCATCTACTTCTTTGGTTTCTCTGTTGTTTAGTACATATTCAACTCAAACATTCCTGGATCCTACATGTAGTACTTTACATTTGTCTAGGTTAAATCCCAATTTCCAAATGTCATCCCAATATGATAATTTATTTAGATCCATCTGTGTTATTTCCTTTGATAAAGGTCTCACAAGTAGTTTAGCATCATCAGCAAACAGCTCTATTTCTGAATTTATATTATTAGGTAAGTCATTTATGAATATCAAAAACAACAAAGGACCCAATACTGAACCCTGCAGAGCACAGGAGGGTATGTACTGT
This sequence comes from Sepiola atlantica, assembly GCA_963556195.1. Classification (NCBI taxonomy): domain Eukaryota; kingdom Metazoa; phylum Mollusca; class Cephalopoda; order Sepiida; family Sepiolidae; genus Sepiola; species Sepiola atlantica. Next base: position 179,445,042 of record OY744521.1, on the reverse strand, counting down.
AATTCAGAATAATTGTTACCAACCTTTACCTTCATAATTCTATCCTTCAAAAACTCCTTCACAATATTTACCATTTTGTCAGTAATACCAAAATTTTTCATTTTCACTAGTAAACGATAATGAGATACCGTATCAAATGCCTTGATAAAATCCAAATATATGATATCCGCACTATCCTCCTCCATCGAATATTCATTTATAATGTCAATACTTTCCAAAATATTAGATAATGTTGATTTACCATTTACAAAGCCATGTTGGTTACAATTTATATCATCCTTTATAAAATTTAATATGTGGTTTCTAATTATTTTTTCAAATACCTTACACAAAATACATGTTAGAGAAACTGGTCTGTAATTACTTTTTAAATGTATCAAACTTTTTTTTATGTAGCATATTACTATAGCTGTTTTCCAAATATATGGAATCTCTTCATATTCCATACATTTCCTAAACAAATTGGTTATTGCATTGATAAAGCCTTAATTTGATGATAAGTATTTGAATATTTTAGGATGAATTTCATCAGGTCCCATACTTTTATTAACATCTAACTTGGATAGTAATAGTGTTATGTCTTTAGGTTCTATTTTTAGTTCATCCATAATTTTTGTTGTACCCCCATAACAATTCTCCTGTAGTGGACCAAATTCTTCAAAAGAATGAACAGATTGAAAAAAACTTGCTAGTACACTAGCTGTTTCTACTGGCGTGTCTGTTAAATCCCCTGTCTCATCATCTCTTACTGTACTCCCGGTTTTTCGAATTTTAGTTTTTGCTTCAACATATTTGAACAATGGTTTACAGTTGTATTTAATATTTCTAACAATCTTATTTTCGTGTTTCAACTTTTCTTTTACTTCTAGTGTTTACTTACAGCATTTTGATAATATTTCATACTTCCAAATTTCCTCTAAGCTTTATCTCTTTCTTTCCCTTTACGAGATAGACGATTACTGTCCCAAGGTAATTTTTCTGTTTGGAGAATTTTATAATAACTTCTGGAATTTTTTCTATTATAGATTTTATCTTTCTATTTAATTCCTCTCACATTTCATTAACATCTGATGTTTTCGAGCTATAATTCCAATCGATATTTTCTCCTTTCTCTGACATAAAATCTCCTGTAATCTATGGCGAAAACTCTGTTATTAGTATCGATTATTCTTAACGCCAAAGATTCAGTTTTATCAAACCAATCCAATCTAGAAGCCTTTAACGCATTATGTACATAAATAGCAAACCCCCAAACTTTGTATTATTTTTCCTAATCTAAAATTTGGTATTGCCAATGATGCCTCTTCTACACCCCCCGTAGACAAATGTGTTTCTGTAATACAAATTATTTTATATTTGTTAGCAATCAATTTTAGTTCCGTTATTTTGTTTCCCAATGAGTTTGCGTTAGTATACAGTATTTTCAAATGTTTTCCCTTTTTGCATTTACTCATTTAAATTGATTTCCTTAGATGTTTTTTCGTTGTTTTTTTAATTCTCAGTGATTTTGCTTTTACTATTTTCTTTTCTTTCTTTTATCTGCTTTCTTTTGTCGAAAGCAGCTTCCCTTTCTGTTGTTGTCAAATCTGGATTTATCCATATAAGTTCTTTTCTTTCATTTTGTATTTTTTTACCAAATTTGTAGTCGTGCAACCACTTTGCATCTTCCTCATGTCTTAGTGTGACCATTATCAATCGGTCTTTGTTATTAACTTGTTTTCCAAGTCTAACCGTTCTGATAATGTCTTTTTGTGGTATTTCCTTCTCTTTATTTATTAAACAGAAAACCCTTTCATTTAGGTTTTCTTCTTTTTCTTATTTCACATTAGAAATTATGACGTTGTTAGTACGTTTTTTTTTGCTCTAAAATATTTGTTTTTATTGTTTATACTTTTTAAATGCCATTTCCGATGTACTTTCCATTATTTCTTTTTGACCCTTTTTTGACCCTATATCAGTCCAAGTTTTATTCATTTCTTTTTTTTGTTCCAACAAACTGTTTGTTAGAGACAACTCAATTTTTTTATTATCTCCGGTATGAAGTTCGTAATTTCTTTTTTTATTACGTTCTTCATACCTTTTTCATCCTCTCCTGTTCCAGTAATTTTTAAATTTTATTTTTCCACCAAATTCAAAACAACTTGGACACCTCCATTCCTTTATTTTTTTCACATTGTCGGATTGGATGGACTCACAAAGTCGATACACACTTAGGATGATACCATTTCTCGAAACATCCACAATTTATGAGATTTATTTCTAATTTCGGTCCGTCATTGCATGGACAAGGTGTCACTCCTTTTCCCCCATTTAGTGTAATTGCAGCTATTTGTGTTTTGTGGTTGTTTTTGTGTTTTGGCTGTTTTTTTGTTGTTGTTTTTTAAATAAAAACAGAGCTCCGCACACAGCATAGAGACAAACAAAAATAGACTTTTCCTGTAAGTTGCACATACAATAATACAGTTAAAATCATGCGTATATGATTATATATGATATATAGATATATGATTATTCTTGATATTAGTAGATTCAAGTTGGCCTGAAGTAATCAAAGTCACAGACAGAAAAGCCATCACCATAAAACAAGTATGGAGAACAATATTCTCAAGAAATGGATAGTTAGAGACAATACACCAGGATTTTTGCAAAGAGAATCTATGTTCATGGCTAAAAAGTATTGGTTGTACCGTGTACAAGACGCTGTCAGCGTATCACCACTGCAATACAATTGGATCACAGAGAGAATGGTGCAACCTGTGCACATGGAGCAAAGGCATTCTCTTCATTTCATGAAAGTATGGAAATGGAATACCCTGATTGCACCTAAGAAGCCGAAATACACATCAAGATAGAAAGTTTAGATCCTCTAAAATAATTAAAAGAATTATGATCAACGAAGTGCAGTGATGCTTTTTATGTTTAAGGAGGTGTAGTATTGTATGCAAATCAGTCGTTTTCATACCGACCGAGTTCTGCCTCGGTAATCAATCCAACAGACCAGGCCTTCTTTGTCAGGATAAGGTATGGTTGTGCTTTGTTATAGAAGTTGCACCCTCCGAGGTAGTACTTCCTTACTTTGAAGAGGGGAGGGGGGTATTGCCTGAGGCGCCCCTACCGGGGAATACTGACAGGTCTGTTCATGACTATATTTGTTATCAGTCTTCAGGGTAGCTGGTTTTTCCCATGTTCTGGCCTTGTTCCACACCTTGTTTTAGTGAGAAGCAAGTAACCACCCTAGGACATGTCTGTCATGAAACGATTCTACCGAACACTTCATAAACATATAACTAAACATATAAACGGTTTCCAAGAGCATAGTAAAACTATCATGGCTGCTAGATTTTAGCAAAGTTTTAAACATATCTTATATCAAATTTGTATCAATCACAAAGCAAAATTCACTTGTGGCCCAAAGAAAAAGAACCATGAATTCAGATGTACATGGACGATGTACACATCAAAGATATTGGGTTAGTCTTGCTGTTTAACATATTATTTAACGCAATGCTTCTACTGATACTTATTGTGGAATTGTTACCATTTTTTACTTTTTGTCTGATAACTTACTAATTCATTTTGCATCCATTAGTTAAAAAAAATTTAAGTGAGTGTTTTTGTAGGTAAGATGTATGTTTGAACTGACTGCTTGTTTATTCAGCTGTTTAATGCATTTACAGAGGGGAATATTGAGCAGGATAAGAAGTGGGGCCATTCAGCCTATCGCCTGTGTGTTTTCTGCTTGTATCAGCTGAAATGATGAAGTCATTTTGGTTAAGACATTATCATTAAGAGCTGGGGGGGAGGGGGTATGAAAGCTGAGGGGCAATGATGTCAGAATGCTCAAAAAGCCAGAAAATGGGAGTCAAATTCCAGACAGGAGGCTTTCAAAAGACTTTTGAAGTTTTTCCTATGCTTGCCAATTAGTTGAAGAATTAAATGCAATTCTTAAGTAAGAAAATAGAAAGGAAAAAAGAAATCAGAGAACCCACATAAGATATTTAACAGAAGGCTGGCCACAACTGAAGACTAGTGGTCGTAGCTCGTCATAAGTGAAGGATATTCTATAATGAATTATATTAATATATGGTCTTTTGGCACATATTATTTAACTTGTTGAAATTTATATTGTAATTGTGCATTTTTTTGTCTGTCTGTTGGTCACTTATTAGTTCCCAAACTACTCAACAGAATTGCAACAGATTTGATATGAAGCAATCTTGAGATACCATGTATGTCACGTTGGTGGCGGTAAAAGATGTAATACTACTGTTGCTTCTGCTACTACTAGCACTAAAACACTACTACTACTAACACTAAAAACAATAAACACTTATAGTCTCCAAAGCTATTCGTTAGAATTGCAACACCTTTGGCACAAAGAACCCTTAAGCTGCTAGGTATGTCATAAGGATCCAAATTACACTATTGCTACTACTACGTATAATTAATACGTAGAGTCTCCAAAAGTGTTGAACAGAGTGGCACAAAAGCTAGCGTAAACAGCCCATGGGTCGGGGGTCAAAAATAATAACCATAAACACTTGCACCAAATTTGGTATAAATAGTCCGGGGGGGGGGGGATGTAATAAAATTAAGAATACTAACCATGATGTTTAAATAAAGTTTAAATAGCCGTCCACATAAACTTGAATAAAAGTTGGTCAGCTTTTTTGGTTAGTAACTTATAAACATCATTGTCAAACCTGTGGCTTATCAACTTTAATTGACAGACAAACAATACTTTTAATTAAAAAAAATCCCACAATATCTAAATCAAATCAATTCTCTCACTTATGCACAAATTTCATTAAATAATTCTAAGAATTTGAGGTCTAAAATCCTTCATTTGTGATTCTTTATTCAATAAATGACGCCTGTTTACATTTATATATTTTTTAAGTCTTCGTTTTAAAAAATGTTTTAGTTTTTTTAGAGAGACTGCCAAGTTACAAAAAAAAAAAACAATATCTGCACACTTATGAGAATTATCGGTTGCTTAATTGTTTTTAGACATAAACAAAAGAGATAAAAAGGAGAACTAAAAAACTTACTTTTAAAAATAGAACAGGATTTAGTTGCACTTACAAGTAATACACCGAAATATGCATACATGTCAAATCTTTCTTAATATGTGAGGAAATAAATAATAATAATAATAATAATACTAACAACAACAACAACAACAATAATAATAATAATAATAATAATAATAATAATAATAATAATAATAATAATCTATATATTAATATGATAGCGTGTGTGTTCGTGTGTCACGCTTACATCAAAAGCTCTGCGCATGCGTGCCACACCTAGATTTGGAAAAGCATTCAAGTTACCTAATTTTCACGATATTTTCAAGTATTTCCCTTTTGGCGCAACGGTTAGCAACGTAGGATTTTGACGTCTAGTTTTGACGTCGGCCCGACGTGTTTATAGTTCGATCCCAACCAACCTCTAAGGTTTTTTTTTCAACATCGAAGGGGGGGGGGGCGACCGGGAAGACACATATTAATACGATAGTGTGTGTGTTATTTTGTGTTTCACGCTTACATCAAAAGCAACGATCTTCCAAATCTTTGTATGCTACTCATGAATTGGAGCCAAATTTAATTTAATCTAAAGCATTTACAAAGTAATGTATAGGTTAGGAACAAGATAATTAGTATTGAAAACATCATTTCGTGTAATTTACACGGGTCCTGCTAGTAAATAAATAAATAAAATAAAATAAAAATATACATTTGAAAATGAAAAAATACTTGACAAAGATAAGAATGCAGAGTGGCATTTTCCAGAAAGACTGTATCACCACTATTGGTTATCATAGCAATGATGCTACTTAGCATCATACTCTGGAGTGCAACGCTGGATACAAATTCACACAAAAGAAAAATAAATCACCTCGTGTATGTGGACGACTTAAAGCTATTTACAAAAAAAAAACAGAAACTAGAAAAGCTGATAAATACAACCAGAATTTTCAGCCAGGTCAGTCGAATGGAAAAGTGTGCACTACAAAGAAAACTTAAGATAGTGGAGGGCATGCAACTACCCAACCAAGAGGAGATAGGAGCACGTGATACCTATAATATCTGGGAGCTCTGAAAGTAGACGCCATCAATTCAACATAAATGAAAGAGAGGATCAAAAGAGAATACATGAGAACAAGAAGAAAACTCTTAGAAATCAAATTATATGGTAGAAACTCGATAAAAGGAATAAATACGTGGCCAGTATCGCTATTTTTACTCTGAACCCTTAATGGGCTGGACAAAAGAAGAACTCAGGCACCTGCATCAGAGGATTAGGAAACTAATGACCATACACAATGCACTATACCCGGAGAATGATACTGACTGACTCTACAAAAAAAGAGGGAATGGGGAAGAGGACTTGTAAATATAGAAGATTGTGTGGATGACACAAAAAAGAACTAGAAAAAATATATGACTCAAAATACAGAATGATTGATCATCACTTCAAGAAGCACTGCCACAACGAATGCAGAGAGCAGTAAAACCGGAAATAAAAAGGTGACCAAAACAAATGGGAAGAGAAGCAGCTACATGGAGGATTTATGAGACTGACCAGAGAAGAGACGCATGAACATACCTGAACATGGCTATGAAAAGGATACTTGAACAAAGAAACAGAATGTCTACTGAGAGCTGCATAAAACAACACAATGAAAACTATATTAAAGCTGAAATAGACAAAACCCAGGAAAACAGTAAATAATGCATCACTTAATAAGTACAAGACCTAACTAATAAAACAATAACTTTTAGGCAAAATTCGACTTTATTCATCAACAAAATCTCCTTCGAATGTGATACACTGATTCCAACGCTTCTCTAACAATTCGATGCCTTTTTTGTAGAAAAATGTGTCTTTGGTCTCAAAATACGTCTCAGTTTCTTCATTGGAGCCAAATCTCTTTCATTGGAGCATTTTTCTTTTAGGTCTGCAAGATCTGGAGAATAGGGTCGATGCAATTGATGGACTTTGCCATCGTTGCGATCGATTTGTGACACGGTGCATTGTCTTGGTGAAAGAGCACTTTTTCTTTATTTGTGGCTGTTTTTTTCTGATTTCTACCTTTAAACATACCAATAATGCTATATAATAATCACTGTTGATGGGTTTTCCTTTCGCAAGGTAATCAACGAACAAAAATATGGAGTCCAAAACCATGTCTGCTGATTGCTGATGTTTGCATCTTTGGTCTCTTTGGACGGCCTTCACTTGCTGCTATCCACTCAGCTGACTGTCGCTTTAACTCCGGAGTATGAAGTGGTGGATCCATGTTTCATCCATTGTCACATAGTGACACAAATACTCCTTTTTGTTGTATTGAAACAGTTGCAAACAATGCTCTGAATCATTGACGCGTTGTTGTTTTTGATCGACTGTGCTCAAACGCAGCATCCACTTTAAACACAGCTTTCTCGTTGACAAATGTTCATGCAGAATGGTGAATAAACTATCTTGTGATATCTTCAACTCCTCTGCTATTTCACACAACTTCAATTTACGATCGACCAAAACGAGTTTGTGGATTTTTTTTTTTTAATCTTTTCTGAGACAATTGCCAAATCTAGGTGACCTGAGTGTTCAGCATCATTTGTTTCTGTACAACCGCGTTTAAAGTCAGTATATCACCTGTTAACCGTTGTTTCCGATGGGATAAAGTCCGAATAACATCAGAAATCAATGCTTTATCAACACATAAAATTGAGATTTGTCCATTGTTTTGAAACTTTGCAACAGCAGCTTCATTTAAATAACTGTAATTTGTAAACTAATAATCCGATTGGGTTCAAATTTTGACACGTGCCATTTGAAGGTTAGTACTTTATAACAATCATATGGATTTTTTATTAGTGGCACCATCTATATGTAAGGCCCGATGCTTATTGAGTTATGTGATATATATCGCAAAAGTACTTTTAACACTTTACATAAAAAACAATGACAAACCCAGAACTGTTCTTATTCATATCAAATATAACAATGTATTTGTATAATTTTTATTATTTTTTAATCACTAAAAATACCATAGATTAACCCATCTCGATTCATATTATATATATATATATATATATATATATATATATATATGTATATATATACGTACCCAGGTGTTGGGCGTATGCAGAATGCTATGTTAATTTTGTAAATACAATTAGTCAAAAAAACGTTTAATTTACTGTGTAAAATTTAATATGCGATTTTGTTTTATGTTGACACTAGTTCAATTACTATGTACTTCTGTGTATCCAAATAAGTCAAATAAAGAATGTAATTTTTTAGAGACCCTGTAGGTGTGCTGTAAGGAAACAATGGATGGAACGGATGTGTGTAATCTGTACATAACCCGGAAAAAATAATGGAACGGATGGGTGTAGTCTGTTAATCACCCGGAAAAAATGTATGGAACTGCTAAGCATCAATGTATGTACTTTTTTGTAAATACAAAATCTGATTGGAAGAAAAATATCACCATAATACTTGACTAATTATAGATTTTGTAAGCCTGAGTTTAAAGGCCGCAAAAATACTTTCAACTTTCTCACGGCCATCATGACAATCATGTTTAATAATAATGGCAAAAAGGTGGCCATTCAAATCTTATTTACATCCTAGCCTTCAATACGTACTTTACAGGGGGGGGGGGGGGGATGATATCAAGGTGATACAAGAGGGTTTTTTTTTTGGGGGGGGGAGTCACCTAAAAAGACGAAAAAGCCAGCAATCAAACTTCGATGATTTCTGCAAAAGCCGGTTACGCCATATTAGAATATAACTCTAACGATAGACGATTTGAAATAAATAAACTTTAAAACACTTTCAGAAGATAATAATCATGCACATAGGTAGAAAAGTAAATTTTCTTGCGTTTGTTTACAGTTATTTGTTGTACATTTGTTTTTGTCCCACTCCTTTATTCGTTCTTAGCATTTTTGCCGAGTAGTCATATTTCGACCGATTCTGCATATTCCCAACATCCGGACAACACCGGGTATGTAGCAAACATCCCTTCCATACATTTATTTTTTTTATTGCGGTTTGCATTTTATGACACACAGACACAGACACACAAAAAAAAGGTTCTCTTAAAAATTGCATTTCTTATTTTACTTATTCGGATACATGGAAGTACGTAGTAATTTAAGCAGTGTCAGCGTTAAAAAAATACCTATTCAATTTTGTAGAGTAAATAAAACGCTTTGGTAATTTTATAGTTTCACTCTGTCTCCAATCGGTTGTTTTTATTAGGGTTAAGGTTGGGATTAGAAATCGTTCTCAGGGCACTCTAAAAACTCATAAAACCATTAAAAAACACCAGATTAGAGACGGAAGTGATTCGATAAAATTACCAACGCTTTTTTACTAATCGTATTTACTAAATGTATATGATAGTTAATGAATAACCAATATTTACAGTTCTAAAATTTGAATTAAAATTAACTATTTTATACCGGAATAACGAAATCGACTAATAGTGTTTTTAAAACTGTTTACACATATAACATTCTTAATACGCTCCAGAAAATTATTCCGGTAATTAATTAATCCCTCAATAAAGAATTCCCAGTGTTTATTGGTGTGAGCAATCAAATTATTTTCGGATAGGATGCAAAGGTTTTAAGAAAGTAAATGTGGAATGTTTTAAGATAATGTCATTCATAAGAAGCTCATTAAAAATATTTATATCTATTTTCTTCAAATAATAAAAATATTTGAAGTGAAGGAGACCGACGCCATTAAATAGTTTTATAAGTTCATATCTTTGTAGATAAGCTTGTAAAATGCAGTTATTGGGAGTATATATTTTAAAAAGTTAAACAAACTTAGATAAAAATGTGTTTAGATGGCCTTGAAGGACGTCTCATAGTTGATTGCGTCTTAGTTATTTCCATCTGTATAATTACTATGCAAGAATTCACCTGTGTTCTCTTATTTTTGGTGGTGCCAGTAATGAAAGAGGTTATTCGCAGGCTGGAGCCCTAACTCAGCTTCCACTGGTAAGCTCATTTGTCATGGCAGCTGTAATGGTTTAAACACAGAAAAATGGCAAATTAATTCGCACTTAACATCTTCATAATTTATGCCAGGCTGTCATGAATTATGATGCTTACAAATAATGAGGAAAAGTTCCAGGAATAATATCCTTGAAGAATATCAAAGTTCTAAAAGAAAAATTCGAAATTTCTAGATTTTAATGCATTTCCACTAAAAGACATTGGTGCTCTTGATGTCCAGATATGAAGGATACTGATATGCAAGAATTTGACAGATTTGACAATTAGAAGAATTCACCAATTTTGTAAAACAGACATGATTATGCACTCATGTCTTTTAAAGAAGCCATTAAAATAAATTTGTGTTTCTATAATTAATAAAAAATGCATTTTTTATTCTGCATTTGTGTATAAATCAAAAATTAAAATTACAAAGAAAATTACAAGATGATTGCCAAAATAATACTTATTAAATTAAGATTATAATTATTTTTTTAAATAAGCGGATTTGTTGCTTTTATCAAAGAGTTTAATTTTTTTAGTCAAAATAAGTTTTTCTTTTATAAAAGTAAAATATTTAATACATTTCACACCTTGACAGATAATTAGAATGAAGGGTGTCTAAATTTAGTTGAACACATTAAAATCATAAATCATATATTTATGGATACAACAACAAATATATATATATATATATATATATATATATATATATATATATATATATATATATATATATAAGATTATTATAAGGAGAGTAAAAACTGGACCTTGGGTTTACTTTTGGCAGCCTCGTAACAATCGCTTCCCTTATTTTGTCCTTTAGTCCTCACATTCCATGAGCGATGTTTCTGACTGTTGTGAAGTTGTCCAACAGTAAATAATAAATAAAGGAAGTCAAGTCGAGGGTTGGTTTAACAAGTGCATTAACAAAGTAAGAAATTGACTAGCACTTGGCTAGACAGTTACAAGACTGTGCTTTGTCTTCTCTGTGTCTCTGGTGACTCGCACTATTTATAGTGACAACCGGTGTAGTTTCTCCTGTGTAAGAACGGCCGATGTAACACTGACAAAGGGGGAAGAATTGCCGTTTTCTGGTTCGAAATCTATCCATCTAACACTTATTGTTGGCTAGTTTTTGACTTTGAAGTGGTATTTTTTTAGCTCCTTACATCAAGTGGCTTCATACCTTGCCTGGAGCCATTTCCATAAAAGAAATAAGATTGCCAAAGCAGAATCAAGAAACTCGTCAAAAATTATAGACTAAAAGATATATATTCAAATATTGAAAATTTAAATAATTTATCACTTCAAGAAATGTACTGTGTTAAGAAGGTTGAATGTAAAACCGAAAAACATTCAGGATAATAATGGAACAATAATTCCAAATAAAGAAGACATTCTCCAATTTTTATTAAAAGACTTGATTGCGTGATAGAAAACTCCATATCTGAAGAACTTCAAATTAACCAGTGGAATAACAAACGCAATAAGACACCTTCAAATAAGTAAAAGCGCAGAGATTGACAATATTTAATCCGAACATTTGAGAATGGACGGTGACCCTCTAATCAAGGCAATGCACCATCATTTTAATGCAGTTCTATAAACTAGATCTCAGTTTCCTTATAAGTTTAAAGATTTAGAATTCCCAATATTTTGAAGGTCTATGTGAATTTGGTCTTTTTTGTCTTGAAGGAATAGTGGAAGGGTGCAGAAAAAATGTAAACCACAGAAAAGATGGCATGACAACATATTTTGGAGACAATACCCGATATATCGTATTCTGCAGTATGTGGAGAAAACGTTTGATGATGATATTACAAATCAAAGATTAACTATTTATGCAGTATTCTGTAATAATTTTAAATTCTAAAGTATTGCTTAGGCATGAACAATTAACCGAAAAAAAGGTGTTCTCCTTTGAGTGATTAATAACTTTATAGGTGTTGAGATTTATTTTTTGCGCTTTGGTTATATAGCAAGTTGGGTGATGTTGAGCTTATATTGCCATAAATGCTTCGGCAAGGCTCTACAGCTTTAATGAAATCTGCCTAAGAGTTTTCTCAACCGAAACTCACTAAAGGGTTTTCAAGATGCATTTGAATGTTCGCTACCATTTTTGTGTTTGTCTTGTCCATAACGTATAACTTGTGAAAAAACATCTATTTAAAACTTCCATTGATGATGAGGCTTGGGTGAAATGCTTCCTGTAGTTCATTAATATTTATCCTTACACACAATACAACATGCACATCACTTCCCTGTTTGTTTACCTTTTAGTTCAGATGCGAATATGTGTGTTTCTGGTTTTACAAAGTAAATAGATAACTGAGAGTGCATGTTCACAGGTAATTTAATTTATATCAGTTATGATTTTGTAAGCAGAAAATATATCGTAATCTTATGGGGTTTCGTTTACTGCTGCCACCATGAAGTGTTATTGGATAAGGAATAACAAAGTGTTGAGTGAGCAGGGATTTAGACATTCGTTTATTCGATATATACAGAAGCAGAACATTTAAATATAAGTAATTTGGTGCATATTAATGCACGTTCAGTTTGTAACATTATATTTTAACAATCCCCAGTCATTCACTCCAACTCCAATCATTTCCATTCTAAATAATAATACTCTTTCTCAGTCTGGGAATTTGCTTTGGTTGCTTTCAGAGCAATTATTTTGATTTAGTTAATGTCAGAATAGAATAGGTATGGTTAACTTGCATGATAAACTACTTTTTTACACGCAGATAAGGGAACTAGTGATTCATATACAGGGTGGGCCAAAATAAGGGTCCTATCTTTAAATTTGAATAACTTGAATTTGAATAACTTCCACAAAATAAAAGTTAAACTCACCAAACTTTATGTGTGTGTAGACTGACCCTTCCGAGATTTTTTGAAATAAACAAAACAAATTTTAGCCGAAAAACACTTCTTAAAACTTACAAAAACTAAAGTATTGTTTTTTACACTGTTTTGAGTTTTTTAAGCAAAAATAATGTTTTCTAAATGAGGGTACGTTCCTTAGGGCTAATACGGCTCATGCTTGCTTCGGAAGGGGTCCTTTACTTATTCTAAAAAAAAAAATTTTTTTAATCAATAAATAAAAAAGTTATGAATTTTTAAAAATAGGACCCTTATTTTTGCCCACCCTGTACAATAAACCCAATATAATTTTAAATAACCTCATCCCCGCCTCCATCAGAAATTCAGTTTTAAACATTAACAATTGTTTTCAAATTATTCATATAGTTTATGTAAGATCATTTGTAAAATTTAGTGTACGGTTTTCTTAAATCTATAATTAAAGTAAAGCTGACTTTATGAACGTTTTTTTCTCCAAAAATTTTTTTTCCTATATATTTTAATCACACAAACTACATGTTAAAATATTCCTTGGTTTTGATATTGAGTTATGTTCCATTTTAATTGTTCTAATTAGCCTTGATTTGCAATTAACTCACCAAGTAACCCCCATCTCTTACTAATTTTCTATCTATCACTCTCACCCTCTTTCTCACTATATGTTGTGTGACCCCCCCCCCCTGCTCTTATTTCATACTCTCTCTATCTCATATAAATGTAATAAAAAAGGAGACAATAAAAAGTCCATTATAAACAAAAGGGAATAACATGACAAGTAATGAAAATATTTAATCTGTAGCCGAGGAGGAAAGAAATGGAGAGGGAGAGAGAGAATGGGGAGATATAGAGCGCAGAAAGCGGCTAATTTGGAATTGTCTTTTTATTGTTTTTATATTTAACTGGGTTTACAAAGTCACTTTTTCCTGATTCAAAGAATGTAACCCGATATGAATGGGTGACCCAACGGGTAATTTTTTTCTAGTATGTATGTATATATATAGTAAGTTATGAAAATATATTCATGGCAATTAACGCCTCTGTGCAGCTTAATTACCATAGATATATTTTCATAACTTTCTACTTAGCTATACTCACATATTCAGCACTGCTGAAGTAAATTCATACATAATATATTATATCTCCTTATATGTGGATACATGAAATTATTATATATGTTTATTTATTTATTCAAGTATACATACATACATACATACATACATACATACATACATACATACATACATACTGGAAAAATTAAAAAATGGTTGATTTTTCATTTTATCACACTTTTCAGCAGGTTTACAAACTAAAAAAGAAATGAAAGGAGAAATTATAAATTCATTATTTTGAACATAATTTCATTCTTTTGTATAATAAACATGCAAATAAATATAAACATAATGAGAGAAATTTATGAGTTTTCTTGTGTAAGAGGAAAAGACTATGTAAACTGATATGTTATGGCAGAAAACGGAGAGAATTTCACATTAACTGAGTTCATTGAATAATGAGGTAGAAAGTAGAGAGCGGGAAAGTGAAGCTGTGTGAGTTGTGCACATACGCTCTTATGGGTAAAAAATGGTATTTACTTTAGGTTACGTCTACTTCAGAATCGGATGGAGGCCGGCTCCATAAACATACGAGCTTGTTGTGATTTGTCATTGGAGCATTTTATATGGACAAACACAATTCGGCGCCATCTTTCGTTCTTAGTTTAACTCTATCTTTCTTTCCACATCCAGTAGACCGACCTTTTATTTGTTTGCATCATTTTCTTTTTTCTTTCGAATTATAATTTCTTTTGTATTTTCTACCTGTTTCTTTTTGTATCCCGATTTTGTTAAATATTCTTTACAACTTTTGAAATATCTATCATCCTTCGAATGGGGAGATGAGCACAGACAATTTTTTGTACATTAAAATACCTATGTAAAATACTTATATAAAATACATATATAAAGAAAAATATATTGGATCCAATAAGCATTGTCGAGCCTATAAATCAATAATTTGGCCACAGGGTGAACTTAATCTAAACTTTATTTTATTTTTTAACATATTTTTCTTTTTTTTTTGTATTATTTCTATTACCAGCACACACTTTTTTCAAAAAAAATTATCTTCTAATTGCAGTTAAATATATGATTTGAATGTCCTTGTAGTTACTTTTGTGTTTCTGTTCACATTTTATCTATTTTTGTCTACTTTTAATCTTTCTTTATTCTATTGACTAAACTCTTTTTTCTTTGTGTTGTACCTGAGTTTACCTAAAACAACGTTAACACCGGAAATATTAACAATAAGATTTATTACCTTTTGTGCAGGAAAATATAACGCGAAATTTTAACAAAATGGAAACGACTAGATAGTTCTGTTATTAACAAGCCTACTACTACTACTACTACTACTACTACTACTTGGTGTCGTCAGTATTTTATGCCCTTGTTCGTCCGACACATCCAAATCTTGTAGGAAAATATTCTCCCTACCAACGCTTTTTGTATTTATAAATTTAGATCATATCCTTCATGCTTCAATCACTTTAATTTATTTCCCTCTTTCATTCTATTCTCCTCATCTCCATTTAACTCATCCACCTCTACAATCACAGAACCTTTTTATCTTCAAACTGTTTTCCTTCAACCGGAAACTGATCATCTGCTCAATAAAGAGATCTATCTGCCCTCCTATAAACCATATGCCAAGTTTAATCAGTCTCCCATAAATAGCATGGTCCTCAAACCATAGTCTGACTCTAATAGTAATCAATTAACTAATCAACCCATATATTTTTTATTTCTTGTTGATGATCATTTTGTTTCAATTCAAAGGGCGTTTATTCATCTTCTTCAAAACAACAATTAAAGGTTCATTTTTTTAAAGAAAAAACAAACAAATAAACAACATTCGTGTTGTTTATATTTTATTTGAATAAAAAATACATACATACCAAAAATAAAAATTTGTTAAAATAAAACTACAGGAATAATATTAAAAATAATTTAAATGTCTATGTTTTCATTTTCTCTCTGTTTATGCTGATTTGTTTTAAATGGTTCATTATTCTTTCATTCATGCAATCAATACAATATAGAATGATATTGATAATGACATAAAATTTATGATAGATAATAGATGTGTATGTGTATATATTTGTATGTGCGTGCAGCGATGTATAAATATGTGTGTGTTAAGAACGATTCGAGTTGAAAACTAAATAATTATTTCATTCTCATGATGTGAGAATCATCTTTATATATATTTTTAAAAAATATATAGGTATTATTTCATACCTCTGTCGTTTCAATATTGCAATTAATATAAGCTCAATAATAGGTTATATTAATTAGAACTTTCATTTATTAATATAGGACAATTCGATATATTCAAAACATTACTTAGAATTTCCAATTTTCTGATCAAGTTCCGGAAATTAATATTTAAACATATCCTTTATATGTACGCACGTTTCTGAGATTACAACTTTATTCATTATCAAAATTATATTTTTGTAAAATTTCCAATGGATAAAGAATTCTCCTTGTCAGCATGTTTAAATTTTATCCAAGTTCTAGGGTATATCATAAGAAGTAAATGAATACTCCAGAAATTATTAAAAACATTTTTCAGTCAAGAGAATAGAGATTTAGTCCCAAATTAATCTTTCTTAATAAAACAGATCAGCAATGGAGTTCATGTAATATAAATCAGCATTATGTATTTAAAAATGGTGTCAGATATAGTTACCATTAAACAAACAAAAAACAAATACAAAGAAAAAGAAATCAGCTTGAACTTTTGGTAAAATAAACATAAGAAAATTTGCCTCAATTCAACTGTTTTGAAGTTATTTTTTTAAAGAAAAACCGTAATTATGAGCATTCCTTACATCGGAAGAGTTCAAATTATTAATACTTATTAGGGAGGGGGAGTAGTTAGACAAAAATGTCTATCAACGCCTGATGATTGAATTTGTTGGGCTTATTGATCATTATCGTTAAAATGTGTTTTTGAATTATAAATTTTACCTATGTTTTGAAATGTTAACTCAAAGGTTATGAATTAAAACACCCACAAGACAATAGTAACAGCAAAGAGACATTTTTTCCTTTCTCAATTCTTTAATTTCATTCGCCCAACAATTAACGGTGTATGGTGTCTTTGACCCCATGCTGATAATTATTATCATCATGAATGTAGCCGTCTGTTTAGTATCTGACTGACCTATCTCACAAATGTATGAGGCAAAATCTTGCTAGGCCTCCTTGTTCTTTGCTACGGACCAATTTATTTTCTTTCGGTACTCTGTGCCTTGAGTGAGGGGAACCATACCTTTATCTGACTTTGCTTTGAATCCTGGTTCTGCACCTCCTCTGTTTCAATAGAGCTTGCACCTGCACATTGCTCCTGGTTTCCCTCCTCAAGGCATTTCATCTAGCTTTGGTGGATTTTCAAGCCTCTCTGATTATTGCATGTCTTTACGCATCTGCCACAATATATATATATATATATATATATATATATATATATATATATATATATATATATATATATGTTTCAATTTATTAATATATATATATTTACTTCTATGGATATATGTGTGATCTTTAGAAAACACATGTTATAAACAATGAGATTTACTACAATAGCAGTCATAAAAAAAGTCTGTTTAATAAAGCCATGCTAAACATACAAAAAGGGTTTATATGGTTAGTTATAAATTCCATCAATGAAATGGATATAAAGAAAGAATTTTCTTTCACAATTCATTATATATTTTCTAATAAAATCACTTTATTTAAGTAACAAAAATATAAAGCTGAACATTCCTGAAAATTTGCTGATATGATTACAAAAATAATAATAGAACGAATGAAGAGATTACATTAAATGTTGGTTTCATTCTCTTACTTTTTTAACGTTTTCTTTTTGTTTTGCTTTATTATTTCAACACTGTTTAAAGTGTCCGACTGGGATGGAGGCAATTGTCTGTTTTTTTTCCACGGGCATGGAAACAAAATAACAGCAGTAACAAAAAACAAAACGTAAAGAAAAACAACACTTTGTACTTTTGTTTAGACAATCCAAAATTTGGCAAAAAGACTCTCCAATGTAGATACATTATCTTTTAAGTAGAGTACCAGTGAGCATTTGAATCTGTGCCAAGAACTTTATAATTGGATGCTTTTTTTATCATAAAATCATTTTGAACTACTAAAAAAGCATAATAAGCACACACATACATGATAGAAGTGGTGACGGTTCACCCATCCGGATGTGCATTGGTTGATCCATTTTAAATATTCCATTTATTATGACATTAGGATGAAAATGAGAAAAACTTTGGCACTTTTGGGATTAGTTTACAACCGTAAAAGACAAAGCTAAGTGTAAACCCTGACATGAGCTGAAATATGCACAAATGCCTTACTTGTTCATCTACATTCACAAATATAAACGAGCTTCATTATAAGCCCAACATCTTAATTGCTAAATAATACACAACCAAAAATGTAAATGGCGAATTACTAATGTGGAATGCCATTGTGGGGATTTGAGATAGTTGTATACCTGTCCATGGTGCGTAGAGTGGCATGTGCACAGTGTATTTGAGGTTGGCAATGTGTATGAAAAGATCTTCTGAGACATGGTTAGACAATAACAAAAATAACATTTATTTTATGTGAGGTGCGAAAGAGAAGTTGTACATGTGTATAAAAGAATTGAAGGAGAGAGTTTGTTCATATATTTGGTTTGCACTTTGTTGAAAAATGCAAGAGAAAATTTGTCTGTGTAACAGAATGGATACATAGATAAGGAGTGCCGAATGGATAGGTAAATATCCATCTCCCTGGAACAGGTGAATTCTCACATCTTGTCGAGTTGAAGGAACCTGTGAAAAGAGGACAACATTAAATAACGTCTTTTGAGTTCAGATGTCTGAGTTTAAGAGGAATAAAAAAAGAGTCATGTAACCTTTTTCACAATATTCAAAGTTAGCAGTAGGAGATTCAAATATGGGTATTTTTGCCGGCTACAATGTTTTAAACCCAAAGGTTGGGTGGTCAAATGTAAATAAAGTCAAAAGTCTGCCAGGATTAACACTATGACGTGTACAGCATGAGTTGCCACCGAGCAGCTAAATAGTTCTCTACATATTTCCCAGTGCCTCTCTTCCTCTCCATTTTCCTTGTGTTTCCCTTTTCTTTCATTTGTTTTATCCCCTCCCTCGCCCTCCATTTTCTCCCACAGCTCCTGTTTTCTCCACTTTCCCCATTCACATTTGTTTCCCTGTTGGTTCATATCTTTTACTACTATGATTTGTAGACAGTTTATACAGAGGCCATGGGAGACAATGGGTGAAAGGAAAAACAGAAATAGAAGAAAAAGAGAAATACCAGGTAAATGGAGATAAAGCGAGGCAAAGCGGAACACCTAAAGAACAATATGTAAGAAGAACGTGTATTTGGATGTCCGGTGGCCATTCATGATGTATCACATCATAGTGTTAATCATGCGCTTATTATGATTTATGCTAGAATTGTTATAAAAATTAAATGTATATTAGAAGAAATAAGGTAAGGCGAGAAATGAAGATGGAATGCAAAATTAGAAATAAAAGACAAAGAATCTGCCAAACATGACAGAAAAGCAAATCATATGTTTTTGTTGTCATTCTTCATAGCTTTCACAAAGTATTTTCTTTATTTTAACTACTTAACCGTGATTGCTATTTTGTTTCTTTCTAACCTTTTGAACACCTAAGAAATATTGCTGCAATTCCTAATTTGAACAATCAGCTTTATTTCTGTCCTACATGCATTACTTGCCACTCACTGATCTATGGTTTAGCAATATCTTCAAACTGCTTTGCTTCAACCGGAAACTGCTCATCTGCTCTATAAAGTGATCTGTCCCCCTCCCCTTCTATAAACCATATCCCAAGTTTAATCAGTCTCCCACTAAATAGCATGGTCCTCAAACCATAGTCTGACTCTAATGGTAGTCAATTCACTAATCAACCTAAATTTCTTTATTTCTTGTTGATCATCATCTTGTCTTAATTCAGAAGAAAAACAAACAAATAAACAACATTGCTTTTGTCTATATTTTATTTGAATAAAAAAATGCATACATACCAAAAATTAAAATGTGTTAAAATAAAACTATAGGAATAATATCAAAAATAATTTAAATGTCTACGTTTTCATTTTCTCTCTCTCTTTATGCTGATTTGCTGAAAATATTTTCTATATTAATTTGGTTTCTATATTAATTTTCTTCTGAGAGCCTAAATGCATTAACAATGGGGTGGGGGTGTTTAAATGGTTCATTATTCTTTCATTTATGCAATCAATACAATATAGCATAACATTGATGATGACATAAAAATGTATGATAGATAATGTGTGTGTATTTATATGTATGTGGATATATATATATATATATATATATATATATATATATATATATATATATATATATATATATATGTGTATTATAAACTGTAAATTATTCTTAGAGGAAAAATATCAAATTATAAACTTCAAAAGGCTAAATTAAATTATTAAATAGAAAACAAGGATTTGTATTAAATGCTGACATATAAATAAATACTTACTTTGCCATTTAAGCCTAGTTCTGTAGTTTCTATTGAATTGCCTCCCCACGAGGGTAAATATAGACACATGGTCGGTTTTTAATGTGGGTAAAACTCAGCTCCCCCAAAAAGGAGACTATGGATTGGTACAAAAATTTCAAGTATTTCAGTCTATGAGGATTTTTCATTTCTCTGATTGAGTATAGAACAGATACTATACTTTTAAAAATGTATTTTTTAAAAGTGAAAACAATTTTTATAAATTAGGCATTAATACTTTATTTCTGTTGGAAACATCAGGCTCAAATAATATAAACTCAGACAGTTTAATATTTAAAAATCTGAATGTTGAGAAATTAAAATAAACTTTGAGAATATTTCTCAGATGAGGTATGTTGTTATTTCCAACATGGAACATGGAAAGTTGCTTAAATAGAAGTTCTGGTTGGTTCTAATTTAAACTTTCCGAAAAGTTACTTGCTCCATACAACAAAAGGCACCTGAAGAAGACCAGAGAATACAACGGCCGAAATGCTGTGAACATAACAACAACCAAGATGAGAACAACAGTCTGAAATGTGAAAATAATTCTATGGTGCAAAAAGATGCAATGGAATATCATAAAAAAATAACTCAAGTTCAGCTCAGAAAAAGTAAAAGATAAAAAAGGAATAATTGACTAAATTACTTAAATGTGAATCAATGGATGACATGAGCCAATTTTAAGATAATTAGGATCAATTTTGACCAGGAAATTAAATGTTAATGTTATGATACTTTCTGGAAATTAAATATTCTGCGATCAACTCTGACAATTTTAGTCATGTAATTAACAAGTGAATAAGTGCATAATATATGATTCAGCATCCAAGGACTTGACCAGTGATG
Organism: Sepiola atlantica; assembly: GCA_963556195.1. Taxonomy (NCBI): domain Eukaryota; kingdom Metazoa; phylum Mollusca; class Cephalopoda; order Sepiida; family Sepiolidae; genus Sepiola; species Sepiola atlantica. The sequence continues at coordinate 179,423,658 of OY744521.1, read as the reverse complement.
TTTTATCACAATTAATTTATTCAGTCCTTTTATTGTTTCATCGATTGTAATTCATTGGATGAAAATTGTGAACATTTAAATTCTTTCTTATTACATTAAATATGAGTCTATGACTCATATTTAATTCAGTCTATGATGATTTTTTCATTTCTCTGATTGAGTAGAGAACAGATACGATACTTTTAAAAATGTATTTTTCAAAAGTGAAAACAATTTTTATAAATTAGACATAAACACTTCACTTCTGTTGGAAACATCAGACTCAAATAATAAAAACTCAGACCAACACAATTTAATATTTAAAAATAAAACAATGTAAGTTCAAGAAATCATTTTAATATAATTTTTTTAAAACATCGTTAATATACTTTAATTTTATCGTTGACGAGTTTGAAGGCTTTTTATATACTATACTATTATATATATACTATAATACAAAGGTCTTGAAAAGATGAATCTTATATAAATAGGGATTTTGTCCGTCCGTCCGTCACAATTTTTTACATGTAATAAATACATTGCAAAATAATGGAGAATACTGCATTTAGCTAATCTAATGTTCCAATCTAATCTTATCTAAATATGTATAAATGTGAATCTTTCCTATGTGTATTAGCATCAATTGGCTAAGATCAAAGTGTAGTATCTGTTCCGATGGATACTGCACGCGCACGTTTGTCCTGTGCAGTTCTAGGAGGTCCACCCTCCCAGGCTTTGCCTCCCCTCTTTGGGGAGGAGTAAGTTTATTGCTTACTGTCTGAGGCGCCACTACTGGGGAATGCCGACGGGGCTGCCCAGGCAATTTTTAAATGGCCAGAGTGCTCACCTCTCGAGCGCTGGCTTTTCAAACCCCACTTTCTCGACTCGATCTTGGGTCACATCTTACTTGTGGGAGTAAGATAAAACTGGCCTTGTGCCTAACTCCTGGGGAGGAGTAAATAAAACAGTATATACTTTATATACTCAAAACTCAAAACTCCGTCAAGCAAAACCTGCTTTTGTACATTTGTATATTTATTTTCTTTTTAAGTATCTGATAAATAAATATTCTGTTACATACATTTATAATTTTTATTGTCAAATTTTATTGTATATTTATAATATTTTCCTGGAGAGTAATATTATTATAATTATTAATAAAATTAATTAAAGAGATTTTATTAAAAAAAAAAACAACAGCATTTAATCGGAATTTTTAAGTGTAGTATCGGTTCTGTTGTCATAAGACCGTCCTTCCCGGAAAGTTTTTACTTTATTTTATTTATAAAAATATTGTGGGGTCAGCGTTCACGTCTAACATCCATAAATAAGGTACTTTACTTAATTATTTTTTTGTGACTAAGCAGTATTAAATGAAAAAAAAAATCGATTTAATCATAAGACTGTCTTCCCAAGAATTACCTTCACCTTTTTTAAGGGGATGTGTATGTAGGGGGATGGAGAATCCACCCAGAATTTTTAAAAATGGGGGGGGGGGGTTAGTGTTTGTTCGTCATAATATAATCCTCTAAGTCAGGTCAACTTAGTATATGTTCGTTCACCATAATACTAGCTAAGGAAGAACGATAACTCAAGTTTATAAACATGTCCTTTTTAACTAGAAAATTATGAATGAAGTTATCATTCTTCCTTAGCTAGCATACTTCTCTTTGTTTATAAAGATGGCGACTATATTTTCCGGTCAATTTTCATTTAGGCGTTTAACATAGATAATAACACTTCCCATTGTTTTTAATGTTATCTAGATGAATAAATGTGAAAGTTTTTTCCACCTATCCTAACTATATTAACATTAAAACGGCTTATGCTTATTCAATTCTGTGTAGTATATTTTAATTCGTCATAATACATTCCCCCAGGCATTACCTCCTCTATTTTTTAGGGAAGCGGTATAGTAGAAGTTCGTTCTTCACGATACCATCTTCCCAGGATTACCTTCTTTTTTTTGTGGAGAGTAGTGTACTATCTATTCTGTTGTCATGATATCATGCTCTCAGGCATTAACTCCTACTTTTTTGAGAGGGGGGGAAGGAGTGTTCGTTCGTCGTGATATCATCTTCTCTGTCAATACCTCATCCTTTAGGGTCAGTGTATGTAGTTCGTTCATCATGATATCATCCTCTCTGTCAATACCTCATCCTTTAGAGTCAGTGTATGTAGTTCGTTCATCATGATATCATCCTCTCTGTCAATACCTCATCCTTTAGGGTCAGTGTATGTAGTTCGTTCATCATGATATCATCCTCTCTGTCAATACCTCATCCTTTAGAGTCAGTGTATGTAGTTCGTTCATCATGATATCATCCTCTCTGTCAATACCTCATCCTTTAGAGTCAGTGTATGTAGTTCGTTCATCATGATATCATCCTCTCTGTCAATACCTCATCCTTTAGGGTCAGTGTATGTAGTTCGTTCATCATGATATCATCCTCTCTGTCAATACCTCATCCTTTAGAGTCAGTGTATGTAGTTCGTTCATCATGATATCATCCTCTCTGTCAATACCTCATCCTTTAGGGTCAGTGTATGTAGTTCGTTCATCATGATATCATCCTCTCTGTCAATACCTCATCCTTTAGGGTCAGTGTATGTAGTTCGTTCATCATGATATCACCCTCTCTGTCAATACCTCATCCTTTAGGGTCAGTGTATGTAGTTCGTTCATCATGATATCATCCTCTCTGTCAATACCTCATCCTTTAGGGTCAGTGTATGTAGTTCGTTCATCATGATATCATCCTCTCTGTCAATACCTCATCCTTTAGGGTCAGTGTATGTAGTTCGTTCATCATGATATCATCCTCTCTGTCAATACCTCATCCTTTAGGGTCAGTGTATGTAGTTCGTTCATCATGATATCATCCTCTCTGTCAATACCTCATCCTTTAGGGTCAGTGTATGTAGTTCGTTCATCATGATATCATCCTCTCTGTCAATACCTCATCCTTTAGGGTCAGTGTATGTAGTTCGTTCATCATGATATCATCCTCTCTGTCAATACCTCATCCTTTAGGGTCAGTGTATGTAGTTCGTTCATCATGATATCATCCTCTCAGCCTAGCAAAAATATGCGACCGGAGGGTGCATATATTTTCTAGTCTGTTTCAATTTTGCAAACATCCCTTACATAGTGTTATAGAATGCTTAATAATTGATGATAGATCTATCAACACTGAATCTTAATGAAAATAAGACATATTTATATAAATCCTCAATTATAATGAATTCTTATTTTAAAATATTCTTAGTTTATGACAATTTACAGGTTATTTTTCTGCCTTTTTATTTTTTATGTTCTTATGTCTATATTCATCTTTCTGTATTTTATTATTTCTTTTATTCTCATAATCATTATTTATCTTCTCTTTCTTTCTCCTCTATTTCTCCCTTTTTTTTTTTATATATGTATCTCAAATTAATTTCATTCTTTCCATAATTTCTTTGTCTGAAACCATTTCTATTTTCGACATATCATTATTTCTTCCCCTTATAATCTCTCCAACTTCTTCCTTTTACCCATTTGCACTTCTGTTATCTTATTTGGCAAATTATTTTCCCACTCCAGATTCCCACTGATAACCTTTTCTTTTCCGGGTCTTCACGTTTTCACTTTAGGGTAACACTTATCTCATTTGCCTTCCTCCCTAAACCATAGAAGTTGTTTTTCTTTTCGATTCCATGCAAAAAAAAAAAGTGCAAAAACATAAATGAAAAATCATCTATAAATGCTAAAAAGGTTGCACTGTTTTCAAAATTTCTCTTGCTCTAAACACTATGTAAACACTCTTCCTGCCCCCCCCCCGTCGAGTTGATTTATTATTCTTATTAACATACACACACACACACACACACACGCACACACACACACACACACACACACACATAAACCGACGGTGTGTGTGAAAGAGCTTGAAATAACAGTAATTTTGCAATATAGTTAACAGCCGCGAAATCGAACAAAAAATACGACTCATAACTTTCATCAAACGCATTAAAATTTAATTTTCTACCGATTTTTAAAGTGTGGAAACTGATTGTAAGACTTATTATCTCTGAATTTGTTATTGTTAAGTTGACTTATCGAAGCACAAAAAAAAATGGTGTCGATTTTTTGGAGGTAGTTGTTTAGCTTTGGATAACTTTAGACTGAAAAGATAGTAAAACAACAAAAAATGATTTACCCTAACCATAAATCCTCAGTTCGGGGGGAGGCTTGCCACTCGGACTACGGGTTAGTGTTAGGGAAAGTCATTTTTTTAACTATCTTTTTAAGGAATGGAGCACCACCAACAACAGAAAGCCAAACAGCATTGTTTCATGTGTGTCGAAAGAGAGAACTTTAAACGAATTCTAATTGTGAAATAAAAAAAACTTGAAAACAGTTTCAGAACATTAAACGTATACAGATTGGTAGAAAATTAAATTTGGTAAGTAATTTATTGTATATATTTTTTTCGACTTTTTGGCTGTTAACTATACTGCAAGATTATTAAAATAACATTGTTCTGTTATTTTACTATTTGTATAAAAATCTGGGAGACGTTAAAAAATTGTCTGACATAATGTTGAAAATATTGTATCACTGATTTCACAAGAAGCACACAAACTGTTTATTAATTGTAATATTTCAGACTAAGCTGACATAAGAATAATGACAAGTTAAGATTCATTGACTTTGCGGAAATCAATGCAGTTTTCTAATGATGAAATAATACAGAACTGACAAAGGAATAAATAGCATTAAATTGAAAATAAAATATACATAAAGCCAAATAAAAAAGTTTATAGGTTGGTTTGATGCACCGGAAAGATAAAATGGTAGTGACAGATTAAATGTAATTAAATTGATTTTGAAATGTTTAGTGGATAAATATATTGCATTATTGAAAATTGATTTTAGTTATTGTGCTAAAACTAATTTTCAATAATTTTAGATCAAATGAATATCTTATCACAATTACTATATTTCATGAATGGAAAAGTATTTGCTATTTTCATGAATGGAAAAGTATTTGCTATTTTCTAATGAATGGAAAAGTATTTGCTATTTTCTAATGAAATCGAAATAGACAGATTTACAGATCAGTTTAGTTTGAATAGTAGATCAAATATTAAGATTAACTCTTGCAATATGTAAATCATGATATCTCAATAAGAGTTAAATAAAGAAAACATTTTTAAAAATACATTTAAATTAAATTATTCATCATAGGACAGCAATTGTAAATATACGCATTATAATAATCTATGACTTTGTTTTACTAATTAAGATTTTGAATATTATCAAAATTAAAAGAATAAACTTAATTTTAATTAATTTTATGCGCAAAAATCTTTGATTTGTAAGAAATTACCAGCTGATGGATTGTCAAATTGCTGCTCCTTCAACTTGTTCTGTTGCCAGACTGAACATTGCGATTGAGCAGAATATTTGTATATTCATGTATGAAGTTCATTTGAAGCAAGTTCACTTTTTACTTTGTCAGTAAAACTCCAACCAAAAAACAAAATTCATTGAGAATTCATTTATTTACACGAAATGTTTATTTTGGCGAGAGGTGAGCAAAGAGAAACATTCTCTTACTCCTTTTACGTATTTCTGAGACGAAGCTTCTAATAAGAAATGAAAACTAAAGTTGATTAGATATGTCAGCCATTTTAACATTTTAAGGCTTTTCAGGAAATGGTCCTTCATCCGGAACTAAACTATATAACACAAGTTATATGACCAATCAGATAACTCTATCAAAGAAAAGATTTTACATCTAAATTCATAAAAAAAAGATGTTTCACTCTTTTCTTAAAGGATTTTTGCACCTTTTCCAACGACTCAAATTATAATATTTTTAACTTTATTATCGATAAAGTGAATTAATGAAAAATATCTAAATTAAAAAAAATAATAATATCGAGTTAATCTTCTCATACTAAACTTTGGTATTTAACAAGAATTGTGTCTACTAACCTGAGAGATGTTACTGACAAACTAGTAATAAGTTATATGATCAAATAAGATAATAACCATTAGGTACATGTATTGATTTGTTCATAAGAATATAGGAATAAAAACGTTTATTATTACAAGATTTTTAAAATCTTCATTTCGTGCGAAAAATACTCCTCCTCCTTCTCTCCCTCTCACTCTCTTATTCTTAACACACTCATTTCACATAATTGACGATCTCTGAAACTGAAAATTAATGAGGGAGAGGCGTTTCCAAAGATTTAAAACTGAATCTTTTTTGCTACATTTTATAATTTTAATTCTGATGAATGGCTTATTTTATTCAATTAATCTATCAAGGATCTTAAATTCCTGCAACAATGCTGTATTTCTTCTACTGATTTGAAAACAACGGCTGTTTTCAAATGTAAGCTGATAACTCTCTGTTCCCCCTCGCCCCAAATCAGAAACTCTGACGGCATCAATATTCCACTTGGCCAAGCACTGTCAAGAGTATGATAATAATTCAATGCAATACGCAACCAAATATCCTTCTTTTCCAATCACCAGCTTATCTTTAACGGTCATATTTTCATATTTCAGTCACTTTGGACAGCAATATGGCTGACTGGGAAGGGATAAAAACTCTCACAAATATGATTTCCTTTCCTTCCATTTGTTTTACTAGATTCGATCCTTTTCTTGTTTGTTTTTTGTTTGTTTTTACTTTAAACTGAGCAAGATTTATTTATCTGCACAAATGAATATCTCAAGATTTTCTGCAGACGATTATAATGATGTAGATTTTGGCATGGAACTCTTTTCATTTCAACTAAATATTTTTATTGAAATATGCTAAAACATCGATAAAACAATGAAGCTCTTGAAACACTCTATTCATCGTATACTCAACTAGTATTTCTATTATCAATAAATTATGTAGAACCATGTGTCGCCCCCCTCGACGACCGTCGACCTCAGCACTGTGTGCCGTGGTTTTCTTCTTTCTTCATCTTCTGTTCTGGCCATGTCGTCTATTCTACTGACGATTGCCAAGGGTGCGAATACTGGTTTACAAGTATACAAAAATAAAAGCAACAGAGACTCACAAAAGAGAACACAAACTCCGATACATTTTGTATAAATCAGTTGTACTTTGGTGTGTGTGTGATACCGCTGCGAAAAAAGACCCCCACATCTTAGTTAAGTTTCAGTGTATCAGCGACAAGACCCAACTTAGATAATTCGTCTGTCGAGGAATCACCGTCGCTCGGTTGAAGTCAGTTCATCTCGGGTCTGTGTCAATCTGCAATCTCTCTTGCATCACTCGGGTCTAACCGCATCTGCCCGGAGACAAAACCTCTTGAGGAACCTCCTCGAGCGGCCAACGACCATCAAAAAATACTCCTAAATATATTGACTCAGGACCGGAAATCCTAAACGTCTTGTCTTTGTCTCAGATAGCCTGATATGCTGAAAATGACTCGCCCTCACGGCCACTCCTAGCTGACTACCCATCCTACTTCCAATCGCTTTTTGTGTGCCTTGGTGAATCCTTTCCCCCCATTATTCAGGGTCTTGGCTGGGGGGGGGGCAGTCCATAGTATCACATTTACACTTTTTAATATTTTGAGAAAAAGTTTCCTTTATTTATATTAATTAATAGAAAATATTTAGGAAATTCTATTTTATGGCTATTATTTCATTAACCAAAAGTTTCCATAGTTAATATTGTATCTTTGTTCAGGTAAATATTCTTTAGATTTTTAGTGAAGCAAAATCATTTTGATTATTTGTTGTATCATTGAAATGAGGTTGTTACTCGAGTGGAAGGAACAACCAACACGAAAGTAGAATGAAGGAAAAAATATCTATTGCAATAGAGAGTACAATAATGGATAGAACGATATAAATAAGACATTACTAATCTCTGAAACAAGACCATCAGTTAGTGCAGTGCTCACTATATGTAGTTCTGTATAATTAAGTCCGCATAGGAAATAGGGGCCTAGGATATTCTATTACACCATTAAATATTTATGAAAACCTTTTGGAATTTCTAAATATTTTCTATCTGATTATTACCATTATTATTTCTAATTCTGACGATCATCTGCCCTTTATTAATTATTGATTCCCCTATTGTGTTCATCTCCATAGTAGATATGTTTAAGAGGTCACTGTAGCCTGAGATAAGCTCTGATTCTTTGAGTTTCTTGATCTTCCAGTGTTTCTCTTTATTATTCTAACCTCATTCCACAGATTGGTAACTCTGCTTTTTTTTTCAAGCATGATCGATCATGGCTAATTTTATTTTTTAAATTTGGACCACAGATTATTTATGTTCTTTAAGGGACGACATGTTTCATCTTGATATTCACCTTACATTTTATTATCCTCCACTATTTGTCTATTTGTTTTTGTGAAAACCGATGTTATGAAAATGATTTCAAAGGTATAACATTTTGAATGTTGCCTCTAATATTTGTTTTATTTACATAATCATCACGTTAAATTAAATTTGTGAGAAAAATTATTGATAACATTTTTCCTGAATTTCTCAATAAACATAACGTTCAAAACACATAAAATAAATGAACCTTATACTTGATGGCTAAGTCGTTAAGGTCATGGGTGTGCTATGTTCGAATCCAGTTCGTTCCACAGAAACACTTTCATCAAAACCCACATCTGACCTTCTGTCTAACCTCCTGGAGAGGAGGTAAATAAAATATTTACTACAATGTGTTAAATAATAAACTTACGTAATCTAAGAATAAAAAGTGACATTTCATTTGAAAAAGATTAAATTGCTTAAACCAATTTTTAGGACGAACTCTCCCATTTGAGTGTGAAGATGATAATAAACCCCTTACTCAAGTCCGAAGATAGCCATGCACATTAGCCAGGCCTTGGTTTGATTCGCCTTGGATGAGTTCCATTGGCAAATAAAAATAGATAAAATCAAAACAAAGTAATCAGTTGCCGTTTGACCCAGTTTACAAAAGGCTACATCAGTGGATTAGTGAGATGATGTAAACTCTAGATGACTGCGTCATTTTGGAGTGAGTGATTAAGAAATTTCAGAATAACTAATTGAGTGGACAAAATTAGTGATTCTTTATTCTCGCGTGTACACGCAAAAACTAACAACCCTTTCCATTTTGAGAACCCTCCCCCCAAAAATTGTTGACTCGTGAAACGTATGAAAATTCCATGATTGCTTTCTTCATTTATTCGTGTAATTTACTATTAATAATAAGATTTCTCTTGAAATAGTAAATGTATGTAAGGTTTGATAATATTAAGAAATAATTATCATTGTCAGCTAAATATTATTTAAATAAATAAAGCGAATATGTCTCTTCTTTCTTTATTTATTTAAATGAAAAGTGGTAACAATTTGAATAATTTAAAAACAACAAATATTCTCTTTCTTCTCACCATAAAAATAATTGTCAGCTAAATATTATTTACATAAATAAAACGAATGTCAATTTTGTCGCTTATTTAATAACAATTCTAACAATTATATGTGTAATAAAATTACATTAAAATAAAAAGAATGTAAAAAGTAGGTCTTTAAAACTGGTCTAGTCGATGGAACGAGAGAATTCAATTTTGAAACAACTTATTTTAAAATAGGTCAGGATTTTACCTTAGCGACAGCAGTTAATTTTTAATTACTTTAGTGATCGGACGATATCATTTTTTGTGTAGAAGGTGACAACGTATGTACAAATGTGAATAAGCATATTATTATACACTGAGGCATGTATTCTATTCTAACCAGGGAATGGATTAAAATTAAATCAAAACTTATTGCAACCTTTCTCTTAGTGTCATATTTACAATTTAAATGTTATGATATTGCAATGCAACAAATCACGATTTGAATTCCTTCCCTAGAAAATAAATGCAGATCTGTTCTCTTTTAATAGATTATTATCCAATTTCTTGCCGAAGCATTCTACAGAAAGTTTGTACAGGTTCAATTCCCATGAATACATTTTTCTTTCATTGCTGTGATATTTTGTCTATATGCATTGCCACATATGAGTAATCTCCCTTTATTGTGGGTCTCTTTTTATTTCTATTATATAAACACAGACAGCAACATCTACCCATTATTATGTTGTATGATGTTTTTAAGATGAATAAATCTCATGCTGTTATTTATTGCAAATGGCAATTCTGATTAAAATGTAATTTTTCTCTTCTCAGTAAAAAGTGAATAAGTATCTAAATCAGAGTTGCCATTTTATTTTCAAATTAGTGAATTCACCGCTGACAATATTTGATATATTGATATATTGAGGACTAAGCGAGGTTAGTGACCATGTGAAACCCTTTCTTTATTGGTAGTTCTTTTGTTTTAGTCCCAAACAATAGATATAACTACCTTAATATTATACCTTTGTTCTTGATTTGTTTACCAGCGGTTATCGAAGGGCCTTTCAAATACATCCACATCACACTGTTAGCAATGACAACATATTTAATTAAAAAATAATTCGATGTCTTAAAATATAGTATATCAACTGGAATGCATTTTTTTTGTTTGAGAATTACTTCCAGAATGATCCCATATGAATTACAATTGTGACCAATGTTCCTTTTTAGTATCAGAAATAATTAGTCTTGCTTTCAAATGGTTCCTTATATTTTGAAATGATGTATCATTTTTGAGTAAATTTAAAAGAACCTTAGAAACATTGCTCTAAAACTATTGAAATGATGATGTTGGCAACTTATCTAATGTATATCTCTTTGCTTTCTATGTTCTTCAGGTCACATGTCAAGATGCCAGAAGCGATCTATAATGCATATTTACAAAAGGAACCATTAACACGAGAAAAGTTGCAAACAATGAAATTAAACGATACAATATTATCAGATCTTGTGCAATGGGGTAGTATGATTATCTTTGATTATCTTACTGGTAATTACGACAGGTAAGTCATTGTTTCAATTTCTTTTATTATTAACCATTTTTTTTTCAGCATTTATTTTTTCTATTATATTCATTTATATACTTATTTACAATAGTGTTTTCATATGTTGTTCACCCATCTAAGTACTGAACAAGATTGATGTTGCTTAACTTTAGTGATAAGACAAGGATCAGTATTTTTCATTAATGTTTTTGTGGAGTCAAACAGCAGTATGGAACTTGAAAGTAACAGAGTTCAAACTCCAGCTGGAAAAGTTTGCATCACTTTACATGAATGATTTCCAGGGAAAGATTGAATCCCATCACCCTTCCCCATACTTAAGCAACTCTGGGTGTAGGTTGGCATCCTAGTCTCCATTAAAATTCTTTTGCTACTGAAATTACAGTAGGATCATTTGATGTAGTCAGTGCCCTGTGTTCTATAATGTGTTTGCTTTCAACATGTTGAATAGCTTTAAGTGTTAATGACTAAAGGTGACACATGTCAGGTGATCATCAGTGAGATTCGAAATAAAAATAAATAGTCTATGTTATGAGTCCATAGTTTGGCGTACTTTTTTATTTCTTCTTTTAAATATTTTAGTTTGCAAACTTTAAAAAAAATGTCTTTCCTATTATTTCTATCATTTTCATTGTATGCCTTTCTATATTTTGTTGTTGGTCTGTCAAGTTTTCTTTGAAATAGGATTTAACTTGAAATAGGATTTAACTTGAAATAGAATTTAACTTGAAATAGAATTTTCATCATTAAACGCGCAGATTGAGTGGATGCATCTTAAGAATGGATCCGTTCTTGTTTTTCTTCCTTTTCATTTCTCTCTTCATAGTTGTCCCTTATTTACTATTATTCTCTCTTTTACTGGCCCCCTCTCTCCCGAGCACACACACACGCACACGCACACGCACACAATTACATAGTGATATGGGACAAAAGGGAGAAAGTAGAAACCCTAGTTGAAGTCAGTGTCCATAATGATGCTGACTCAAACAGAACTGAAAGGGAAAAAGATTACAAAATACCAAGGTCTTACGTACGACTTGAAAAGAAACTGGAATCTCAGGAAGATCTCCATCATTCCAGTAATTATAGGAGCAACCGGACAAATGAAAAAGAATTTCAAAAACTATCTGGCGAATATACCCGGTGAACCAAGTGCAAGAGAGATACAAACAATTGCACTTAAAGGGACGGTTGGAATCTTAAAAAGATCTCTCGGCTAGAGTGTCTGAAATAACGGGTGAATGTCTGGCATCCGGTAGGATGCCCCATCCCCAGCAAAAAGAAAAAGATAAGAAACACACACACACACACACGTAATTATTTGGTGATAAAAGGGACACATAAATCCAAGGCTGTTATGTCTTTTTAGTAGATTGTATTCTTTAATGGCCGATTGGTTCGACCTGATCCTCTTATATAAGTTAAGTATTTAAATAGTAAAGAAAAGTTTATACATGCTAAACATTCTAGCAATTGCATTCGGGTAATCATAAAATATCTACATACACAAAATCCTTATGTATATTAAAAAAGTATATAGCTATCCTACATGTATTATTCGGACTACTGTTTTCATCTGTGATGTAATTCTTACAACGTTTCAGCCAATGTAATTTCTGACCTTCTTCAGGTGTATCTTGTTGAACTCAGAAATCTATATGTAATTTCGAACTGAACTCTTTATTTAATCCACGGGGTAGATTGTTCTCGTTCTGTCAGCCATGACCGGGCAGAAATTTTAAGTAATTTGCATGTTATTCTTAGTAAGTATCGCTGTAGAGGATTAAATAACGGTTCCAGTTTGAAATTACATATCGATTTTTGAGTTCGACAAGATACACCTGAAGAAGGTCGGAGGTTACATCAGCAGAAACGTTGTGAGAATAACATCCGAGAACTGTAATCTGAATAATCCAAATAATCCAACTTATTAATCCTCATCTAAAAAATTCCGAAACATGCTATCCTACATATTTGTAGACATGCACTAGGCGGCACTAGTGTTGCATGTTTTCGGTGCATGTGAATAGCAGACCTGCTATGTGTGAGAGCTGTTCAGCCCAGAGAAGTGGGGTACGGAAGAAATCGAAAATATATTTGCTTTGGAGTTCGACCACCCAGAATTTTATTTCTCTTCGGAAATAAAGTAATGTCTCTTTAAACGGAGATTCATACTGAGAGCAACCTACTTGAGAAAAATAATGTTCATAGATTGTCTGGAGATAGGCCCTTTTGAGTGGACACTGGCTGCTGTTATCTCTAGTGGATATCTTGAGTAGTCAGTCTCTGGGTGGTCGAATGGGGATGACTGAGAAAGACCGGAAACTAAGATTTCCAGTCAAAAGTATATATATATTTTAGCCTATGGGCAGGGGAAAGAGTAAGAGCCCCAGTCAGTTAGAATTGAACGCCTGAGAGTCAGTTGAATGTGTGTGCCTCTCAGATAGAAGTGGGCTTTTAATTTGGTCAAGCAAAAATCTCATTTTGCAAGTTAGCTATTCAACCTAAGAAACGAATACCAGTGTAACGTCCAAAGAAAAATAAACCTTGTTACTTGTTTAAAAACTAGAGTTGTGATTCTACTTGGGATGAGAATTCCTTTGTTGCACCAGTGAATGAATCGAACAACAACTTTGGATCGACACAACAAGCATGACGGTCACGGCCTGTGCTGTGGACACACATGCATGTTCATATATTCACATGATTTTTATAAATGCTAACATATATACAGTAATACAACATAACAGTTTTTACAAAAAGCAGTAAAAACTATATACAACCAAGCAAAAAGATGAACAACGATTTTCTATCTTCTCTTTGATTCACTCAATAATGCCTAAAAAGGTACCTAAACTTCCATTAATCAGTAATGGCCCTATCTCTAACCTAGCATTAGATGAAAACAGATGTTCCACCTTTAAAGTAACTTTTCAAACACAAAATGGAAGCATCTTGTATAGTCAGAAGAATTCAACAGAATGCATCCATCAGGTGGTTTTTGTAGTTTGTCCTCGTCACTTTTTTTATAAAAGAGATTGTAGAGTTTGGTAATATTGCAAGAAAAACGAGATGCAGGAAAGAAGGAATGTCTGAATGAATATCAAAACACAGATTAAAAAGTTGAAGCTCTAAGAAAAGTGTGTTGGGGTAGGCTTATGATTGATTTTACTTTCTTCTTCTAAAGTAAATAGGTTTATAAAACTGATCTGAAGCTGGAAATTTTATATTTAATAATGTCATTGCTTGGTCACCTTTGAAGGAAATAGAATTTTTTTTAAATTATTTTAAACTTTTCTTGACAAGAAAAACAAGTGAACTATTTGTAAGAAATAACATTTTAAAATAAAAAAATAACTATCATATAAAAAAGGGAAATAAAAATGATTAGACTGAAAAAGTTTTCATAGAGATAAGAAATGAGTAAAATCAACAAAGAGGAAAAGGAAGGAGTTTCAGAGTTTTCCATTAATTTGAAAAGAAATGAAGAAAAAGTTAATAAAAATGAATAGTTGACAAAGAAAAATGAAAATATTATGAATTCGGTTAACATTAACATTACGGGAATTCTAAAAAATCCTGTTCGGCACTTTTCCAAAGCAACTTATAACTGCATAAAGCCATTATATATATATATATTTTTTACAGTAGTAAGTTATAGCAATTGGAATCAGATACACAAAATGGTAAAAAAACATCTTGTCACATTGGATTTTTTTAATATGGCCGATGTAAATGGTGAAGGATGAAAGGGAAATAAGTCTATTTGTAACATGTCACAACCTCTTTCCCTCATATTCTTTACAAAATGGAAAATAATTTGCATTTTTATTATTATTTACTCTTGTGGCATATTACGAACATACTTCTTTGTGTCCGATTCAAATTACTATAACTAACATTATAATAGTTTTATGCAAAATAATAAGTTGTTTTGAAATAGTGCCGAGTAGACTTTTTTAGAAATAACCTAAAGTTAACCATGAATAAAAGATAGATTAAAATGTTTCCATCTTTCTTTTTATTTTGCACTTCAAGACATAAAAAAGTGAAAACGACTTTAGGCGATGATCTTGTAAAGTATCATGTGCCTTTTTTGTTTTCTCACTGTGTCATCACCATAGTTACCGACGAGCGAGGACATAGCTTCTGATTATTACAAAGATCTTACAAGTGTGTAACATCGCTCACCTTTCTCACACAAACTCCGATCCGCTCAATGTTTTATTTACTCCTCCCCAGGAGTTAGGCACAAGGCCAGTTTTATCTTACTCCCACAAGTAAGATGTGACCCAAGATCGGGTCGAGAAAGTGGGGTTTGAAAAGCCAGGGCTCAAGAGGTGAGCACTCTGGCCATTTAAAAATTGCCTGGGCAGCCCCGTCGGCATTCTCTGGTAGGGGCGCCTCAGACAGTAAGCAATAAACTTACTCCTCCCCAAAGAGGGGAGGCAAAACCTGGGAGGGTGGACCTCCTAGAACTGCACAGGACAGGCGTGCAGTATCCATCGGAACAGATACTACACTTTGATCTTAGCCAAAAGGTACGGTGTTATAACCAATTCACTAAAAGCCAGGATAGGATTTGGGTCCCTTCTCATCAACAAATCTCAAAAAAACTTTTTTCATGGTAAATGCAACATAGTCTGCCCCACAAGTGGTTAGTCTTCGGTATTGGAACCATGAGTGGCTAGTTATCTCATGCGACCTTGCCCAGGACAAGTGAGCTGCTATGGTTTGAGATGTGGTGCATGCCAGAGAGGAAGCAGGCTCAAACAGAACAGGGTAAATGCTGCCAAAAGTAAGCAAGTAAGTAATTACAAAAAACATACTCATCGTTGGTTTTGGAAAAAGATAAAAAGTAAAGAATTAGGGAAAAAAGCAATAGACAAGTTACAAGAGTAAGAAAGTTTGATATTAGAAATTTTATTTGAGGAAAATAAATTGAACTTAATAGTTATACCTTTAAAAATGATTGTACAAAGTTAAAACCTCATTTCAGAGACTTAAAGCAATTATGTTTACAGCAATAATATGTTCCCCCTCGGGTCGCATATTTCCCTAATAATGTGTTAGGTTTGCTAATGAACAGCCAATTGTGACAATTTCTTGTTGACGTATGCGACCAGCCCAAAGGAGGAGGTAATACATGAGAGGATGGTCTCATGACAACAGAACAGATACTTCTTCTTCTTTCGTGTGAATCAGATGATTCTGGTGTTGGCATTAGTTTCCCCAATGTTTTTCTAGTTAGAAATCTTTCTGGAAAGACATTGGGTACTTACGGGAAAGACCACGAGAAGGTTGCCAACATCCCTAAGCGACAGTGGTACTGTGGAATCGACTGGATTCGAACTTTGAACACCCAGGTCTTCAGTCCGTGTCGATATCCACTTAACCACCGTCTGATCCCTACTCCTCGAATTGAGCACAGAAAGATAGTACAATAATACAATTAATAGAAGTAATAGTATAGTTTCGGCTTCAGATAGAAAGATACCAAATCTCCATTCGTAATAGATATTAGCATTTGAATAGAAGTTAAACAGTTGTACCTTACAAGCTAACTTAGAAAGGCAACTTGGAATTAGAGTTGGGTTTTCATTCCTTTTAACGGTCACACAATATTCTTATTAATAGATGATTATGTTACATGTGACTGATTGAGTGTAACCAGTTGAAACAGATGTGCCACCTAAACATGTCTGGTAGCCTTGTCTCAACAGCAACTCACAAGCATCAGTCACATTTCACATGGAGGAGAGCATTAACTGAAAGTGGTTCTTGACAGAAAGAACAAAACATGAAAGACATGAAAAAGATGATAAGCTGCCATTAAATAATCTTGCCAAAATCATGAAAATATTTCTTTAATCTTTTATCAGAGGCAACAACTCACAAAGAACTCAAGAATTTGAGAAATGAAAGAAAAAAAAACACTTTCGATGAGTCAGAGAAACACTATTGACCTATCAATAATATTATTTTATGTCATTTTTAATCATTGAATGCTTTCATGTCATATTTTATAAGTAAAAATAAAGTTTTTAAATATATAATTAAAACTAATGTTTTACAGAAAATTGAGATAAAATAAAGAAATTCTAAATATATATTAAGAAAATATGGTTTCAGATTAATAGAATAGAAAAGGTATCACATATAAAGATAAATTGAAGAAAGTGAGCACGTATATATAAATTATAGAGCTGAACAAATTCTCAAATGCCATAAAACAAAATAACTAATCGAACTCATAAGAGAGCACTAGGGAGGACACTATTTTGTTGGAGCCAAAAAGTGGAGAGCTCTTTTTTCATTTAACAATAACAGCTAAAATTTTTGTCAAAAGTTAATTTTTTTTCCCGTTCCCTTCAAAATGAAAAGGTTGACCGTTAGTACAAGTTGATATATTACAAAATGATATACTTGTGGGTATGGCTTAGATCGATTGTAGGCATGGTTTAGATCGATTGTCTACTCATCTCCTACATGTTGGCGTAAACAGATTGCTTCTCTACTTGTAGGTGTGACTTAGATAGATATCCGCCTTCTCTTCTACTTGTGGGTGTGGCTTAGATTTTCTGTTTCTCTTCTACTCGTGGGTGTAGCTTAGATACAGGGTGGGCCAAAATAAGGGTCCTATCTTTAAATTTGAATAACTTGAATTTGAATAACTTCCACAAAATAAAAGTTAAACTCACCAAACTTTATGTGTGTGTAGACTGACCCTTCCGAGATTTTTTGAAATAAACAAAACAAATTTTAGCCGAAAAACCCTTCTTAAAACTTACAAAAACTAAAGTATTGTTTTTTACACTGTTTTGAGTTTTTTAAGCAAAAATAATGTTTTCTAAATGAGGGTACGTTCCTTAGGGCTAATACGGCTCATGCTTGCTTCGGAAGGGGTCCTTTACTTATTCTAAAAAAAAAAAAAAAAAAATCAATAAATAAAAAAGTTATGAATTTTTAAAAATAGGACCCTTATTTTTGCCCACCCTGTAGATGGTCTGTTTCTCTTCTATTTCTGGGCATGACTTAGGTGGGTGGTCTGCTTCTCTTCTACTTGGAGGCGTGGTTTAGATCGATCGGCTGCTTCTCATTATGATGACTATCAATTAAAAAAGAACTATATTGGTCTTATTTCTTTTAGCCATTACGTTTTAAGCACAAGCATCTGTTGACACGGAATTACCTAAAATCGTTTGGGGCATAGATCGTGTGAATAACACATATCGACGCCCATCTCTCTTGCAAAGATCCACATTGCCTTGCCTGGATCATCTTTTTTTATCAGCGTCTCAATTAATTTTTTGTCCAGACACAGTCAAAACGTTTACTATGATTCATCCTGCTAGCCATTGCTTCCACATCTCCGTCACAATTCTCCAGCTCACATCTCATAACCTTCAAGGTATTCAAGGAGCACTGAGCTGCAGCTAAGATTTCCAATTTTTTTTAATCTGGTGCGAATCATCACGATGCAGGACACTCTGTTCTAATATTCTAGTGCTTTCCAGTCATCCATTGCCTCCAGTTCTCAAATCCACTAATAGTACACGGAAACATCTATCCATAGCACTTTACTGCTATCAAGTACTTCAAATGGTTCTGAAACGAAGGAATATAAAAATATTATCTAATTGGTCTTGAACACTCTGTAGTAGGAATATATAATTTAGTATGTGAAGCCAATGCTTTTGGTGGCAAAAAGTTAATGTTACCACTTAAGAATACTACTTCATCATAGCCAACATAAAGAACAGAGCCCCTTACAACAGAAAGTGGAGACTCCATAAGAGAACAAGATATGATTAGATTAAATGATCTAGTATTTATTAATGAAACATAACAATGTATGATGTTTATCATTTTGTAGTTTATGTAACAAATCAATATATGTTTTACAATATAAATAAAATATATCTTATTTATATTTAGTTGTTCTATTTTTCCCCCATATTATACTCTAGCTTTCTTCTATATAATAAAGTAAAAAAGCCATAAATTATGCGTTGGGGTCTGAATTAATCAAAACAGATTAAGCATGTAATTAGCTAATCATATTATTTAAAACTTAATAAACCTAACATCTTTTTGATAAATAAATTTTAATCTCAATAGAGAGTTGGTTTTAGATTGGAATGATATAACGACTTATTTTCACATTGTCCATTAATTATGAGTACCAAGGACTCTTCATAGAAACTAGAAGACTATTCTAGATATAGAAGGGGTACAGAAAAAGTTCAGAATAATTCTGTTAAATACATAGGTAATTTTAGTTATAGAGGGAGATTGGAAAATTGGGTATCACAACTCTTTTAAAATTCTGGATGATCGAATTGGATTCTTTAAAATGTTAAATCGACATAACAACAATGGACAATTGAAAAAGAAAATTCAAAGAGGCCAAACAATTTGATTGCTCATCCTAATAAACAGTGGAGTTTCTGTACCGTACGTGTAATTAAGCACTGGGGACAAGTCGCTGGAGCATGCCAAGAATGTAACTAGACTGTAAATAAATAAAGAAATAATATTGACTGATTACGTGATTATGGCATACAAAATGGATTGACAGGGCAGTATTGTGAGCTTTCAGATGAGTTTCTTTTTTAAGAATCTGAACTTACTGGGAGTTATACGGATATATGCTAAAAAAAAGAAATTGTAGAAAAAAAGTGTTTTTATGTTGAAATAGGATTGTGCATTTTATTCTGTGGTATAAATGAATAAATAAAATCATAACAAATAACATTGATTCATAATAGAAATTTCCAATCCAATATAAACCAAGATTACATTTAATTTTTGTTTAATTGTGACTCACATTAGCTGAGCACTTGCATACACCTACCATTATGATGCCATTCCTAAAGAGCCAACCTTTTTCACCTCAGACTCATCAAAACAGAAGAGAGAAAGCAAGAGGGCAGACGTTCTCTTGCTTTTAAGAGATTCTTTGGAAGAAGCTCCAACCTGAGTGGAAGTGTGGATCTCACGTTGGCATGCCGATTCAAATCTTTATGCCTTGCATCTGTGTTAATATGTGGCAGAGAATTGGTGCCGAGCCAAAATCTCACCAAGTTGGAGGTAAAAGCAAATAATAATTTATTGATGCCAGTTGAAAGGGGGTCGAGGTGTTAAAGAGAATGCAGCAAGCCATTAACTGACGATGCTGGATCTATAACCACCCACATTTCCGCCATTACTTAATTCACTCTCTTCTCAGCTAACAACAATCCCAGCAGTATATCCATCCCCTCCCTTATTTTTCCTTCTTATCCATTTAGATTAAAAAAAGGTAGAGCAAAAAACGGAAAAATGCAGTTATTTTCTGTCCACTTTGCAGATTCTGCACGCTATTTACGACTCAACGTTAAAACGACCATCAATATTTTATCATACACACACACATACACACACACCACACACGTGTGTGTATGATTTAGTATATGTATACAAAGATATATTATGATATACTCTGAATATATAAACCATCACTCAATAAGTTCAGGGCCTGACATATAGATGGCACTACTAATAAAAAAAAGTCCATATGATTTTCATAAAATACTAACAGTCAAATAGCATGTATCAAAATTTGAGCCAATCGGATATTAGTTTAAAAATTAGTTATTTAAGTGAAGCCACGGTTGCATATTTTCAAAACAATGGAAAAATCTGAATTTTGTGTGTTGATAAAGCATTGCTTTCTTATTGGAAAACATACAATTCAAGCAAAGCAATGGTGTCATAAGCGTTATTCAAACTCAGTCTGAAACACTTAAGAGGTGGTATGCTGACTTTAAATGCAATCGTACAAACGCAAATGATGCTGAGCGCTCAAGTCTCCCAAATTCGGCAGTTGTCCAGAAAATATCAAAAAGGTTCACAAACTCGTTTTGGCCGTAAATTGAAGTTGCATGAGATAGCAGAGGAATTGAAGATATCATATTGCTGCCTATTCACCATTTTGCATGAACATTTGTCAATGAGAAAGCTGTGTTCAAAATAGATACCGCATTTGCTCAGTCGATCCAAAACAACAACACGTTGATAATTCAGAATGTTGTTTGCAACTGTTTCAACACAACAAAAAGGAGTTTGTGCATGAATATGTGCCAATGGATGAAACATGGATCCACACTTTACCCCAGAATCAATTACGCAGTCAGCTGAGTTGACAGTGGCAGGTGGAAGCAGTTCAAAGCGAACACAGGCACAAACATTAACAGATAAGGTTATGGCCTCCATATTTTTGGATGCGTAAGATATTTTGTTAATCGATTACCTTGAGAAACGACTACTGGCTGTTGCAGACCTCAAAAGAATGCTTCAGGAAAAGAGATTTGGCTCCAATTAAGAAGTGATATCGGAAACTGAGGTGTGTTTTGAGGCCAAAGATGAATCGTTTTATAATAAAGGAATCGAATTGTTAGAGAAGCGTTGGAATCAGTGCATCACCCTATAATCTGACTATATTGATGAATAAAGTCGAATTTATTCTTAAAGTTGTTGTTTTATTAAGCCTGGGACTTATTGTGTGATGAGAGAGAGAGATAGATAGAGAGAGAGAGAGAGAGAGGGAGAGAGAGATGTTATTATAGGAAAATAAATAACGAAAACAAATTAATTACAGTGATCTGTAACTCACCGTTTTGTTTATTAAATTTGTGCTGTATTTTTGGACATTTTTAGAGGTATGGTTTTGGGTTTTTATTCATGGAAATCGCTCCAGACAAGGCATGAAGCCACTTGATGTAAGGAGCTAACAAGAACAAATATTGTTATCGCAAAGACAGGAGATAACTATTCGGCTTAGTCTTGAAAATACCAAGGTTATAGGTAGGAGGAAAACAGTAAACAAGAAGAGAGTTCACCAAGCCTGCGATTCTTGGAAAGAAGCTACGTGAATAGGAAACTGTATTACAATGAGGTATCAAAACAGCGAATTCATGGAGACCACTAGACCAACGCGTCAAATGAGCTGGAATAAAAGAAGCAGGGAATAGATCACATAATTCTGAAGAGTTAAGTTAAGCTAAGTTAAGCCCTCCGTTCAGTCTAGAGAGACTATGGATACCCCTATAAGGAGCTGGCTGCGCGTGTAATTATGAAGCAAGGGTTGCGCAATCCCTAACATCACCTCTCCTGAGTCGGCACTGCTTGATTCCAATGGCAAGCAGTTCAAGACGACTGGAAACAATGCCGAGATAAACAGAGAGCACATACAGCACCTGGTAGTCCCAAATGGTCACCCATTTAATACTGGCCAGGCTCGACGTCGCTTAACTTCGGTGATCTAATGGGAACCGGTGTGTCAACGTGATTGTACCGTATATGTAAATTCTGAAGAACACATGCCATAATAGTATATACAGAAAAGACTGAGACTAGAAATATCACGTATGTGAGAGAGAGAGAGGGTGCAGAGAAGAAGAAAGGGTAGGGCCAATCAAATTACAGATATGTTTCTGCACCTTATCAAGAACCCTCAAATGAGACAGAGATTCACCAGCCCAAATATGACAACAGAACTCCATTGTTAAATATATACTTTTTTGCCATTTTGGTGTTGAGAATTTTTGGCAACTTATATAGACGAAAAAATTACATGCAAGAAGAAAAAAGAAGAAAACAAAAAGCGGTTGCAACCATTTTTTAAACGGATGTAATGTAACATTTGAATGTGTTTCTAAATAACTGGCAAATCTCAACTGCTTTTCACTATTTCGTATTTGGCTGTCTGCATTGAACTTCAAATTCTAGTTCTTTATTTAATCATTTTTCAAGTTTCATTCTTTATTTTAATTTATGAATAAAGAAATTTCTTTCTGTCATTTTTTGACAGAGGGTGTACAGTAATATATATATATATATATATATATATATATATATATATATATATATATATATATATATATATGCATGTGTGTGTGTGTGATCATGATACATACATGTCTAAATAAAATATCTGCTGGCCAAAGCGACGACTCTTATTTCTAAAAAGATCAATGTTTCCAAACGAGATAGTAATAAAAGCCAGCAAATCAATACCACTAGAGCAACGAATATAAATCTACAAAAACACATCTGCATTCGCAAACACAAGGCATATCTACAGTTTTAATAAAGTACTTACTTTGTTTTCGACTTTTATGAACTTCCATCAATATATTAATAAAAATGATAAACAAAGAATACTTGAAAAATATTACATTAATTTACTTAAAATTACTTTTCTACAAAGCTGTATATATGCTTTTTTTTCAGTCTCTTTGAAACCTTCGGAAATATATTAACTTTTGAAGTGAAAAAATAATGGCTGATTGAAAGTTAACATTTCCATAAATAAAGCCTTTTATCTCGGCATGTTTTCAGCCCTATATCTCTGAGTATTAGAAAACCAACATCGCCTTTAATAGAAACATGCACATATACCTTATTATTTCATTCTATAAAGACAAGTGCAACTAATGTCTTCTTTCAATTCTTCTCATTTGTATTCCTTCCAAAATTACAGCAAAACCCCATGACATGAACATTCAGCAATACTTTCATCATTTTATCTGATTTCTTTCTTAAAAAATGTTGTAACTTCAGTTTTCTCTCATAAGTTTCGGAAATTTATTTCTATTTTGGTCATGAGGGGTGGGGAGGTCAACATATTGCCACTGTTTGAATGAAGGTCAAAGTTATTTGTTTGGTGGCGTGACGTCTTCCCGCCTTTCTTTCCTTTCAACATCATCATCGATGTAATGAAGTCTTGAGGTGACGTCATACCGGTGTCTAACCGGTGCCGTTGGTGCGTTTTTTGAATCAGTTCCAGCTTGAAAGCCCGAGAGAGAGGTTCTGTTTTCAGCTGTCTCTGTCTATTTTTGAGAATAGACGTAAAATGTTTAGATGATTTCTCCTCGTTCTTGGAGCAAGAACGATTTATTATGAAATTCAGGGTATCAGAGCAATCCTGATTTTAAGGAATATAATTTCAAGACTTGGAGCCCCTTGGAAGAAACACCTTATGACGAAGAGGTGTTTGATGTTTTTGAAGAATTTCATTTCTGAAGTAATTTCGAGGACTGAGCCCCTTTGGAATGAAAATGTGAAGGATTGACGAAGAACATTTTTAGAGAATTTCATTTATGAAGTAATTTCGAGGATTGAGCCCCTTTGAATGAAAAATGTTGAAAAAAGGACAAAGAGGGACTTTTAAAACGGACATTTCGATAGAAAAGAAAAAGAAAACTGTGCCTGAGAAGATTCAGCAAACAACGGTTACGGTCGTGTATATTTGAGTATTATTTTATATTGTTTTGTGCCCTTTGAGACCTCTTTGTTAAATTTATAAGAAGACTTCTTTGGTCTTTATTGTATGTTTTTTATATGAACGAAAGAAAAAAAAAGGGTAGAAGACTTCTTCAGTCTTTATTATATGAACAAAAAAAGGAAAAAAATTAATTTGTTTCCAGTTTCGTTGTGCCAATTTTCATGTCTTAAGTTTTTTTAAATTTTATCTTGGTTACTAGGGTTAATGTTATTTATCCAGCTTTGGGAATTGAAAGCAGCCAGCCCCATTTTTATGTTAATAAATCTCTATTTTTAACTCTATCAAACCTCTTATTTTTTCTTTTCCCCTTGTCATGTTTTTTTTATTTTTATGCTGTGTTATCACCATTTTGTTACCAAGTAATTCGGATTTTGCTAACAACCGCGAAATTACGAAATAATTTCATACTTATATATTTCTAAGTCTTCGCCACCCTTACAATATGGCTTGCGGTTTACGAAATTAGTTTGTCGTTTCAGCCGTATACAACGAAAGAATAAAACATAGTTATTTGAGGTATATCATCAGCAAATATCTATTATAATATAGATATGGGTAAATGTGTGATCAAGAAAAGCTATACTGTTTGTGCAATTGTTTCTTCAACATTCTTCAAGCATACATCACTTCTCTTTTTATAACAAACACATACAAGCCCACATATTCAACGTACCCGTGACCTGTTGGGTCACAACCATGACCACTATTTATTCCATTTTCATTCAATTAAAAAATTTATAAACAGTGTCATATCCTGCATAACTAAATTTCTTTACTTCTATTTTACTTCTATTTTATCATTATTATTATTACTAGCGGGACCCGTGTAAATTACACGAAATGATGTTTTCAATACTAATTATCTTATTTCTAACCTATACATTACTTTGTAAATGCTTTAGATTAAATTAAATTTGGCTCCAATTCATGAGTAGCATACAAAAATTCGGAAGGTCGTTGCTTTTGATGTATGCGTGACACACAAAATAACACACACGCTATCGTATTAATATATAGATTCCCGGTCGTCCCCTCCCTACCTTGCTCCCGTCCTCCCCTTCGATGTAGAAAAAAAAAACTTTGAGGTTGGTTGGAATCGAACTACAAACCTATCGGGCCGACGTCGACAACCGGCGTCAAAATCTTACGTCGCTAACCGTTGCGCAAAAGGGCAATACTTGACACATTACGAACATTACCTGTGTTGAATGCTTTTCAAAATCTAGGTGCGGCACGCATGCGCAGAGCTTTTGCCGGAAGCGTGACACACGAACACACACGCTATCGTATTAATATATAGATTATTATTATTATTATTTAGAAGTATCATTGTTAATTTTTTATTCTTATATAGAGACTTATTATTTTCCCACATAATTTACATGCGTATTTGTGGTGTCTACAGAAACACGTTGGTAAATTGGATGGCAATGCTGAAAAAAGAGCAGCTCTTTATCTCACAGAGATATTAAGAAATATTATAGAGTGGTTGCATCAAAATGGAATGAGAGGGACGAGAGAAATACATAGATAGCTATGAGAGCAATTGAGAACTTGTTCAGTTAATTATAATTTAGGCTAATTAGAAAAATTAAAGCATAATTTTTTTCAAACATACTCAATCCAGAAATAAGGTATATTTTACATGTATTTTGTGTTATTAAAGTATATTAGAAAAAAAAGCCTTAGGAAAAGAAACGTAGATCGACTTCCATTTAGTATAGTAATAAATATATTCATTTACATATTTTTTGTACTTGAAGCATATTTCATTGAATAAAGTAAACATTTTGTATCTATTTGATTTGTTGATCCTTCTTTCCGAAATTTTAACCAACTTAAATCAGACTGTAAAGAAAATCTTTCAAAAGTGTTATGTTGATCTACACTATTGAATCACTACATGGACTCTTCCCGGCACTATGACTAGTGGAGGTAACAGAGTCTCTATAATCAATCATGAAGCAGTTTCTGACAACACATTACTTATTCTGTCAATACATGGACTCTTGTTAACTACCTCCTTGTTGTCTTATTTCTTTCTGCCAACAAAAAGTAATGCAGAAATATTTAAGGTGGAGAGGCATTTAAATCTTTTCAGAAATCGTTTATTTTGAAATTAATCATATTTACAAAAAAAACAAAACAAAAAAAAACAACAGATCTCTTTAAAAGTGTGTGAACATTTAAACGTTCAAAATTTCTAATTATACATTAAAACTGAATGATTTTATCAAATTAAAATCTATTATATCATAATTATATTTAGTGGAAAACAATATTCAACCATTTTCTAAAAATTCATAAACATCTAATTGTCTGTCCTTTGTTTGATATAATTTCTACACACATAAATATTTGACCACCAAAGTATTGTCTTCAGATTTCTCAGACTGGAGGATTGACATTTTCTTATCTAAATTTTTAATCGCCACCGCATTTGCGATCCAATGGGATTTTGACCTAGATATTGACTTACTCACTCAAGGAGATACATATGTTCCCTCTTATAGTCTCTCCATGTGGTGCACTTAAATTCATTATCATGTTGAAAAAAGAAACTACCACTTTTCATTTTGAGTTTCCTATTCTTCTTAAATCTCTATCCATCTTCACGTCAATCAGGTGAAGGTGTCCCTTACCCAAACATAGAAATCAACCTTATATCATGATATCACTAAGTGTTTTGAATGGTGTCCTTTACCTTGTCAACTCCATTTCACTTTCTCACATCATGTAGAATGCAATTAAGACTAAATAATTTGATTTTTCTATCTTATATAAGCAAAATATATTGCTAAAATATTTGTCTCCTTCAACTGATAATTTCCCAACAAAATGTAACTGAATTATGTTTTTATATCAATAGTAGAAACTTGAAAGCACCTCAACACAGGTCATTCGCGTTGTTTGCAGTTCAATGCTTGACATATATTCTTAAAAAGCCTTATTCCTAACCACTGATGCCACCCAGAAAACTTCAATCAACCAATTTATTACAAGTAATATGTGAATGTTTCCCCAACCTTTCATGATCCTTGATATAACACACAGCAAGGAGGGGAGAGTCAGGAGTACTTGTTCTCATTGCACTTGTACATTATTGACCCAATTGTAGATGACAGACTAGCAAATTCTTATTTACTGAATCATTTTTTCTTCGCAAATATTCTTGAACCACTTCAGTCATATTTTATGTGA
The DNA here is from genome assembly GCA_963556195.1 of Sepiola atlantica. Lineage (NCBI taxonomy): Eukaryota > Metazoa > Mollusca > Cephalopoda > Sepiida > Sepiolidae > Sepiola > Sepiola atlantica. Next base: position 179,396,228 of record OY744521.1, on the reverse strand, counting down.
AATGTGCAAATTTAATACTTGTCATGCAAATAGATTCCATAGAAACTGTGAAAAGTGTTTAGGATTAGTTTTGCAATCATAGAATGTTTATAATAAAAGTGATGCGCATGAACTGAAAAATGTAATATCTATATATTAATACGATAGCGTGTGTGTTCGTGTGTCACGCTTCCGGCAAAAGCTCTGCGCATGTGTGCCGCACCAAATTTTGAAAAACATTCAACTCGCCTAATTTTGGAAACATTTTCAAATATTTCCCTTTGGTGCAACGGTTAGCGACGTAGTATTTTTTACTTCAGCCTGACTGGTTTATAGTTCGATCCCAACTAACCTCTAAGATTTTTTTTTGCTACATTTCGAGGAAAAGGGAAGAGAGGTAGGGAGGGGACGACCGGGAAGACACATATTAATACAATAGCGTGTGTGATTTTGTGTGTCATGCTTACATCAAAAGCAACGACCTTCCGAACTTTTGTATGCTACTCATGAATTGGCTTGGCATTTTGGCTAAGATCAAAGTGTAGTATCTGTTCCGATGGATACTGCACTCCATAGACTGGTATTGTCTTGGCCTTCGAGGCTTGATTTACGCCGGTCTATGGGTCTGTCCTGTGCAGTTCTAGGAGGTTCACCCTCCCAAGCTTCGCCTCCCCTCTTTGGGGGGAGTAAGTTTATTGCTTACTGCCTGGGGCGCCCCTACCTGGGAATGCCAACGAGGTTGCCCAGGCAATTTTTAATGGCCAGAGTGCTCACCTTCTCGGGCGCTGGCTTTTCAAGCCCCACTTTCCCGACCCGACCTTGGGTCACATCTTATTTGTGGGAGTAAGATAAAACTGGCCTTGTGCCTAACTCTTGGAGAGGAGTAAATAAATATTCATGAATTGAAGCCAACTTTAATTTAATCGAAAACATTTACAAAGTAAGGTTTAGTCGTCGAAATATTACCACACATTGTTTCATGTATTGTTCATTTTTTTTAAATAAATAATACAAGTCCAAATCTTATCATATTTTATTCAAACATGTATAGGTTAAAAACATAATTTCGTGTAATTTACACGGGTCCCGCTAGTATAATATAAATATACTTTCTTGTTCACTCAATTTTTTTTAAATTTCATTTATGATACTTTTAAGTGATTTGTGTGATTCTTTTGTTGTTGGCATGAATAAATGCAAGTTGTTTCTTATTCAAAACTGTAAAATGCCATCGACTGTTTGCTGTTTCAAAAAATACAAAAGTAAAAATCTTTTTATACTTAAGATTGGAAAAGGTAAAATCAGTATTTCTGAATAGTTAAACCAACGATATCTTTCCTAACACCTGTTTAACACTTGTGTTTCTCTCCGATATTTGTGACGTCTACAGACATGACTCTACCGAAGAATAGTTTTCAATGCTAGGAAAGTCAACTTAAAACGAAGAGAAAATATTGCTTAAATTACTTAAACAGTTGCAGTACATTTCAAATAGATCTAACATTTCGAAATACACTGAGATGAATATTTATTTGCTCTCTATTTTCCCAGGTTCAAAATTGCCAAAAGTTTACATCTTTCGTTTTATTCAAAATTTTTACCTTTCTTAAATTTTTAGTTCATCATTGAATAAAGTAAAATACTTGTTAATTTTATATATTTTAATTTTTTGCTGATCTGATTTGACAACAGGGAACTCTAACTCCATTTTCAACAAATTCTGCAAAACATTTGATAATTTTATTGCATTTAGAATCAATGATATCTTTATTTAAATGAATATTTTTTCAATAAACAAAGAGAAAATATGTTCACATTTGAAAACTGAAAGATTGAAATGGAAAACGATAAGAAATAGCAGTTTTATGTATTGTTATCAGAATTTACTTTTCTGATTTTTTTCATTTATTATTTGTGTGTGGACTTTTTCATCACAAAGTTTCTGCTTCTTTTTTCTATGGTTAGCTTATTCTAGCTTAGGCTATATATATATAAGTGTAATTTATTATATATTAAGTTCTGCTGATAAGTAACCTCCTTAGCGTATAACATTTTTGGGTTGAAGGCTAAAAACTGTCACATTCTCTGGCATCTGGATTTCTGACAGACATGATCCTTCCCTAAAATAGCTACGAAGGCAGAAAAGCAACCATCAAATGACAAGAGTTTTAGTTCTTGCAGGCTCCCATTACATAGTCTACTTTTAATCTGTTATCTATCTTTATATGTAAAAACATAGCAAGTGCACCTGTGTACATACATATTTGAGTCTGTGTGTTCATGAAACACACACATATATATATATTAATATATATATATAAGTATTTGTTATTGTTTATTATCTATGTACGTATACGTTTCGTCATTTTTAATAATCGGGACTCATCAGCATAGAGATATGACTATTCACTACCGGTCATGCGATTCGAAACCCCGGATTGCAAGTATTTTTCAACTCAAATCCGACGCCTTAACCACACGACCAATTTTAAATAGCTAACAAACGGTGATAATTTTAACACTTTTATCGGCGGCTATAACGACTAGAGCATTCTATTTCTTTTTAATGGAAGAAACGATGCATTTAAAGCTAGTGACGTCATGCTGTGTTAATACTACACTTACAGTGCTCTACTTTTTCGAGGAGCGACAAATATATATAAATATATATATATATATATATATATATTAGTCGCTTCCTCCCTCCCTCCCTAGGTTGGTGCTCGATAGATTTCTTTAAAAAAGTGACATGAAAAATCTGTTTTTTTAGTATAATATGGTGTTCAGAGGTGGGAGTAGACGTGTTTTGGCTTCTTAAATTTTTTTAGAAAGGAATATCTAAAGTGAATTGAGAATGATTACAGACATTTTCAATTTATATTAACATATGTAATTCGTTAAAAGAGGAATACAGTATCAGTTTATATTTTCTTGCCACTGAATCCTTTATGTCTGTGTTCATATTATTTATCAAAGAAATTACATACGGTTAGCTAACTTCTAAAAGAAAGATGCTTTTGGCATTTACAGTCTCAAGGAATTAACTGGTATTCCTCATCACAGGTTTTCTCTATTTATTTTCAGAAGGCCAACGTGATATCTTTATTTCTACCCTCAACTCTTAATCAGCAACTGCTGAGTTGGCAACATTTAAATAAAATGATGATGAAGGTTGGAGATATCCCCTGGGATTCACACTGATAGGATGAAGGGTCGCATATCCATTATTTCTGGTAATAGAAATCTTGTTCCTGCTGTGTCAGAACTCTGATTAATCTACACTCGTAATAGGGGTCACACAGCATCGACCTCTCTTAGAGCATGGGGTCACAAGCCAACTACAAAAGTATGTGGAAGTTCTGTCAGCATCTTACCATACATCAGCACCTCTCCCTCTTTTTATCCCACCCAGTTCCATCTTGTCTCTGCATCATCAATCATCACTTATGGCTGGTTGTCAATGTCTGCCACCAGAGGAAAGCAAGGGGAATGTTGAAATGCCCTCGTTTATAGCCTTCATTATCAGCTTTCTTACACAGTTGAATAATCTAATATCTTTACATTACATGAAAAAAAAAGTTCTGTTTCTTGCATTTAACTATGAGAGTTTTTAGTCTTTTTTCTCTTAGGGAGCAATTTCTACAAGAAAGTAATTTCATTCTTTTGATGGTGACACCTAACATTTGCAGCATTTGATACAGGATATAAACATATTACATAGTTTGTAACATTTGTAACGCATTTGTAACAGAATATTACACTTTTTTAATGGAAATCGCTCCAAACAAGGCATGAAGCCACTTGATGTCAGGAACTAAAATAACAGGATATTAACATATTACATAGTTGGATTCGAATTTGTAAAGAATAGAATATTATACGATCTGCATGAATTAAAAAGTTACTATTAAACATATTAATATTACATATTTTGTATCTTATGAGTTTTATTAATATAACATATTTTGTACCATGTGACTTTTATTAATATTAAATATTTTATATCGGATGAGCTTTATTAATATTACATATTTTATATCAGATGAGCTTTATTAATATTACATATTTTATATCGATGGAGTTTTATGAATATTACATATATTATATCGGATGAGTTTTATGAATATTACATATTTTATATCAGATGAGTTTTAGGAATATTACATATTTTATTATGGATGAGTTTTATGAATATTACATATTTTATATCAGATGAGCTTTATGAATATCACATATTTTATATCAGATGAGCTTTATTAATATTAAATATTTTATATCAGATGAGCTTTATTAATATTAAATATTCTATATCGGATGAGCTTTATTAATATTACATATTTGTTATCAGATGAGTTTTATGAATATTACATATTTTATATCGGATAGGTTTTGTGAATATTACATATTTTGTATCGGATGAGTTTTATGAATATTACATATTTATATTAGATGAGTTTTATTAATATTACCTATTTTATATCGGATGAGTTTAATGAATATTACATATTTTGTACCTTATGAGTTTTATGAATATTACATATTTTATACCTCATGAATATTACACATTTTATATCGGGTGTGTTTTATGAATATTATATATTTCATACAGGATGTGTTTTATGAATATTACATATTTTAAATCAGGTGAGGTTTATGAATATTACATATTTTATATCGGATAAATTTAATAAATATTACATATTTTATATCTGATGAGTTTCATGAATAATACAAATTTTATATCAGATGAGCTTTATGAATATTACATATTTTATACCAGATGAGTTTTATTAATATTACATATTTATATCAGATGAGTTTTATGAATATTACATATTTTATATCAGATGAGTTTTATGAATATTATTCATTTTGTACCTTATGAGTTCTATGAATATTACATATTTTGTAGTTAATGAGTTTATGAATATTATAAATTTTATATCTGATAGGTTTTATAAATATTACAAATTTTATATCGGATGAGTTTTATGAATATTACGTATTTTATATAGAATAAATTTTATGAATATTACATATTTTATATCGGATTAGTTTTATTAAAAATACATATTTTATATCGGATGAGTTTTATGAAAAATACATATTTTATATCTGATGAGTTTTAGTAATATTACATATTTTGTATTTTATGAGTTTTATGAATATTACATATTTTTTTATCCTATAGGTTTTATTAATATTACATATTTTGTACCTCATGAGTTTCATCAATATTACATATTTTGTACCGGATAAGTTTTATAAATATTACATATTTAATATCGGATGAGTTTCATGAATATTACATATTTTATATCGGATGGGTTTCATGAATATTTACAAATTCATACCGCATGAGTTTTATGAATATTACGTAGTTTATATTGGATGCGTTTTATTAATATTACATATTTTATATCGAATGAGTTTTATGAATGTTACATATTTTATAGCGGATTAGTTTTATGAATATTGCAAATTTTGAATCGAATAAGTTTTATGAATATTACATATAGACAATTTATGTTTAAATTTGAATTTTTTTTAAAATTTATATTTAAGAGCAAAATAATTGATTGAAACATTAGAAGGTCAGATTTTATAGTCTAATCGCTGACTTTTTATCGATTAAATATTTTGTATTTATTCTTTAAACAGTTATTTTGCATCATCAAACTTGTTAAAAAAACTGGAGAAAGCGCGATAAATAGAATCTAATCTCTGATCATCATAATAGAGTTGTCTTTACATCATTTATATCTTAATTACTGACGTGACACAATGATAAAGTGCAAAACCGACATTAGGCACAAGAGAGTTCACCAGAATAAAGTACACCTGATCTTATCTGGAAACATTTCAGAATGATCTTAATAGATGTGAAATGAATCTGATCAGCTGACAGTTCATTAATGGCGTATATAAAGCTCAATTAATTTCTTCTGCTTAATGCACTCTTCAAGGTAGAATGACTAAATAACACCGCCATTGTGAGACACTTTACGAACAAGAACAGACAAAATCTATTAATAACTTTGAGATCCATAAATGTTGTGGATGATTTCAAATTCTATAATATCTGCAAACGATCTATAAGAATAAAATATCAATAAACAACCAAATCTTGAATAAATAATTAATTCAGATGATTCAGAAATAAAAAATTTGCTAGTATCGCTCACCATGAGAAAAAAAATCAGAGAAATTCAAATTTCTTCAATTTCTATGAGAAATAACCTCAAATCCGAAACTTAATTATTATTTTATTCTAATACTAGCAGAGTTATCGGTTTTTGCCTCGCAGATACCTAGGAGAATAGAATATCAGTAAACAACAAAATTTGGAACAAATGATTTATTGAAATAATTCATTAATAAAAATGTGCTATCATTGTTCACAATGAAAGAAATGCCAATTTTGTCCGTTTTTATGACAGCAACGATGCAATTTGGTGACAATTTTCTCATGGATCAATCACAGAGTATTGTTGCCACATCTCGGTTGGTGTAGCAACCACTAGTCTCTTGAACAGGATGCAAATTTTTTTTTTAACCTAATAGGCCCCGCATTGTCTGCCAAGCTCCAACCTTTGTTTCATCACCTCAGTGTTGCATTCCTGTGCTTGTTTTACAAGTACTTCCATGGAATGTTCTCCAATGAACTTTCTGCATTTGTACTCCCTCAAAGAAAATAACCTCGACCCACAGCAAAATCCCACCCCTTCACTCTAGAGGTCCCTAGATACTGGAAAATTTTCTACTCTGATAGCTTCTTTCCTCAGATCGCTTACCTTTGGAATTCCCTTCCTGCTTTCTGTTTCCCCAACCGTACAAACATGCAAAAATTTAAATGCAATGTGAACAAATATCTTTCTGTCCAACTTCCCACCCAGGTTGCCCCCTTACGAATCTGATTCCTATCACAATAGCCCATTATGCTTCAGTTGCAATATTGTTTGGGGTGAACGAAAAGTGTAAAATAATTTCTTTATTAATAAAATAGTCAGAATTTTACTAATTAGTGGAAAACTCTCAGACATTGTCTCAAACAAAGAATCCATCATGACGACAGCTCACACGCCAGAGTTTCGGTTTTATATTCGCTGTAAGTAAAAAAAATAACAACAGTTTTTTCCTTAAATTCTTTGAATCATTTAGGACTAAGCTGACACATCGGCAGGAATCTGTTGATCTTAAATATTCCATTGGTTTTTTCTCAGAGATCAACAGACACACAGGCACGTCTTTACTTTAAATATCACAAATATGAAAGGTTTAAACAACTCGTGATTTTCTAATCCAATTCTGCAAATGAGAAAGAAAGATTATGCAAACTTTACATTTACATTTCAGTAAAAAGTATTATTGCCACTCTGCCGTGTAGTTAATAACATTTGACAAGACTTTAACGAAATTGTCGCTGCTAAGGTTATGAATAAGTTATCTCGTGGAAAATCAATTTATTTCTCCTCAAATAATGTGTATCATTTCTGAAAAAAAGAACTCGAAAAGAAAATATTAAAAATATTCTTTGTTTATAGTGTTTACTTGAATATATATATATATATATATATATATACAGGGTGGCGCAAAAGTTACGCATTAGTTTGAATCAGTAACAACTGATTAAAACTAATGCGTGACTTTTGCGAGATTGTTTGGCGAGCGCTTAATTAGCAGATTTTCTGATTTTAACTGGTCTTCACGTTCACAGGATTTAACAGCCCCTGACTTTTTCCTTTGGGGTTATCTTAAGGAAAGGGTATATGTGAACAAGCCTACAACGATTCAAGAGCTTAAAAACAATATCAGATATGTATATATATATTTACATGTATAAATATACATATTTATATATATATATATTTACACACACATATATATATATATTTTTCATATATACATATACATATTTATATATATCTATTTACACACACATATATATATATTTTTTTTATATACATATACACATTAATATATATCTATTTACACACACACACATATATATATATATATTTACACATACATATATATATATATTTACACATACATATATATATATATATATATTTACGCATACATATATATATATATACGCAATATATATACGTATATATATATATATATATATATATACGCAATATATATACGTATATATATATATATATATATATACGCAATATATATACATATATATATATACGCAATATATATACGTATATATATATATATATATGCAATATATTTACGTATATATATATATATATATACGCAATATATATACGTATATATATATATATATATATACGCAATATATATACGTATATATATATATATACGCAATATATATACGTATATATACAATATATATATATATATATATATATATATGCAATATATATATATATATATATATATATATATATGTATATACTTACGTATATACATATGTATTTTTCCTAATTGTACAATGTGCTTTTAGATCAGAAGAGGCAGAATCAGCAGGATCTTGATCAACAATGCTCTTCGAAGTGCTGCTATAGCCAGTAATGTTGTCTGGATAGATGTCAATAAATGATCTCAGAATATAATTTGGGAGATCATTAATGAAAATCAGGAAGAGAGTTGTGTCCAGAATAGATCTTTGAGCATTGATACTTTGTGCTTCAGACTTCTGTCCATTAACAACTACTTTCATAGACTTATCAAGGAGAAAGGATTTGATGGCTGCGAAGACATTGCCAGCTATGAAATATCTGGCAAGTTTGTGAAACACCTCCTTGTACCAGACCCTAACATAATAATAACTATTTTCATATTCACATTCAAATTATGAATTAAAAAATTCATAATTTCTATTTATTGGTCATGTGAAAACAAGAAAAACAACTTATATCTAAACTTGCAAATGTGTTTTAATAATAATATTTCTATTTCTTGTTGTCATTTGATTGAATGACATTTTAAAATGTAATCTCGTAAATTTAACAAATTATGTCTTCGTAATTTTCAACTCTGGTTTTTAAAGCTTTCAAATGTTCTACTGAAAAGTAAAAATATATTTTTTAAATCTGCTTGTAAAACTAATTAATATAGATATATATACTATATCTGTGGTCTGTCTGTCTGTTCGGATTTGCAATTAAAAACAAATTCATATACAAAGATCAAACACAACTTTTCTCAAGTAAAACGTTATGAGAAAACCAATGGTGGTATTCATTTTGTATTGATAGTTTTACAATAATATTGTGGGATCTACATTATCACCAAGCATCCATTAAGAGTAAAAACAACATATTACTATATTTTATTTATGGTAATATGGAGTTCATGGTTGGGAACAGGAGTAGAGATTGTCATTTACTCCAGGGGCTCCCTATTAGTATTATTATTAGTTGTAACGGCTATCACCCTGATCAAGTTGAGCACAAGTACAGCATATCTGACGATTACAGCTACCTTTCGCCGATCCTGAGCTAGGCCACAAGATATGACTAGCTAATCTCGATTCAATAGTCGAAGACAAACTACTTGTGGACCTGATAATGCTGTTAGGTTGCCTTTGATTTTCACTACTCAGATCTTCAAGTGTCCATCAGCACATTTGTACAAACCGAAGACGGATTGGTCTGGCACTCAGTGGTATTAGGGCCACAATTCAGCTAAAGGGACCATGGTAAAAATCCAGGAGGTAACTGTTCCAGCAATCGGCAACCTCAAATTGTACTGTCCTTGCATTTGTGGAGAATCTCCAGCAAACAGGAGGTTTACTAGGGTAAGACTTGGGACCCTTCCCTTAACAAAATCCTAAAGAAACTTTCTTATGAATAGTATAGTATTATTCTTAAAAAAAGATAAATCCAATATATTGTTTCCATGGATGTTTTTTCATTTATAAAAAAAGGCAGGAAATATTTGCTTTCACTTGAATGCTTTTAATCTGGTAAAAAATGATTGAAAAGACTGATTCCTTTTTTATCTTTTACTTGTAGAGTTGCCAGCATGCAAGATGCGGCTATGAAAGAGGATCGTCCAAGCATCATTCAAGAGCACATCAGGAATCTGCGTAAATCACCAAAGACTGGGAAATTCTGGCTGATTGATAACGAGAGTGGCCTGCTTGATGCTTACGACTTGTTATACAGAGACAAGATCAGTGGGAAGCATTTTGTAACGTTTCATCAGCAAATGCTGCGCACCATGTGCATATTTCAAAAATCGGTCGCCGTCTCATTGCAAACATTAAAGAATTTCGCATCACCTCACAAGAAACTCGAAGAATTTGCTCAACAACACGAACGTTTACTCAGCCAAGTTCCCAAAGATTATACTTATTCCATCTTCAAATCTATGTTTTCAAAAAGATTAACTGACGTTTCTAATTGGATAGGCCACTGTAAAACAAGATGGCAGTTATAAACTTGAATAGGCTGAACTAAAAGTTGTCAATAAAATTATTGACAAACGAGGGACACAACTCGAAACACATTTGGTTTCTGTAAATATTGATAATTATTGAAAGAAAAATACAAAATATAAGAATAAATTATTTGCTCAGATATCTCAGTTCTTTTTTGTCATGTCCTTTTCTTTTTCATAAAAAATTAAATATATGTAATATTATTTGCTGAATTGTGAAAATGTACATTCATCTGATGATTGAAATGATAGCAAATGTGTTTTGGGTTTTCTTGTTCTTAATTTTTTTTTTCTGTTCTAAGTTTTCTGGAGGTAATTAAAAGCATGTACCTATATTTTTTCAAACTCGGATTATATCTGTTTTAACTAAGTTATCCTAATTTCTAAAAACGACACTAATGAGAAAAAAAAGTTTGTTTTTTTACAAACAGTTCCTACCTGTTGTTACGTTTTTTTATATATAAGCGATAAATTTTGCTTACATATTTTCTTTTCTTTCACATTTTACTTCTTCTTTATGGGTCCTAACCCACCCCTCCCACTTACACAAACAATAAATAATGCATCATCTGTTTAAAATGTATTTAGTACATAATATTTGAAAAAGTTTCGTTGACCCTCCAACTCCTAAAAAAACATACATAATTCTATCCTTTTCTTTTGTTCAACAAACAGATTTAAGATTTATTTTTATATTGTATTCATTTTACACAGCGGTAATTTACTTTTCGGCTATTTCTTTTTCCAAATATAAACGCTTAATATTTGCCATGGCCGCTGACGATTGAATGTTTGATTTACAATTACATATTATGCAGTTCGATAAGTTTAATTAGCTTCAAAATTCACAGACAAAATATGCGAAAGAACACTTATTAAAAATAGAACTATTGTATATGTCAGACTCATGAGAATAAACACATTCTTTTGTTATGGTTTCAACGTCCTAAATTGCATCTTGGTCCAAGAGAATGCATATTTAGGACGCTTAAAAGAATGTTGCTCATCATGCAAACAATGCTTTCATATTTTGCACGTATTCGTTTAGTAGCAAGACACAGTTAACATTTCATAGTAGATCAGTTGGTCTGTCACACTTAATTTGAACATATCGTTTTCATAGCTATTTTCACACATTGATTTAACTCTTACTAATTTTAGATGTGTCTAAGCTTCTACATAACATTTTTTTGATATCGTATTAATATCGTGAGTCTTCATTCAAGCCACCAACCATAAGCAGCAAATAATCCAATAGTTTGGGATAGAAATTTCTTGAGTTTTTCTACTTTTCCGGACAACGCCGGGACATGGGTCCACTGGTTTATTATAATATGAACATAGAACATGCAATATGAGCATAGCTAAATAATCATACAATAATAAATACTTTATAAATAAAAGAAATCACTATAGATTTCACTAGTGGACCATAGCCTAGTAGATAAAGACGTTGGTAGAATCTTTCTTAGAGGTTGTAATTCAATCTCTAGTGGATATGAAAGCTAAAAAAAGGGCATGGAATAAAGGGTTTAATTCAAAATTGGATTGTGATAAAATACTGTTGAAGAAGACTAGATAGTAAAACGCTGTGAACATAACAATCAAGATGAGGTCATGTAGAGGAGACTTGCTTTGAGAGGATAAATGTCGATTGTGTTTTTGCCATGGACAACTGAATTAAGTGAGGTGAATCTCATCGAGGTCATTTTAAGAATGCATCATGAGCTACAGTGAGACTAACATGAGCACTATAGATTTCACTCGGTGTTCTTGCTAAACAGCAACGTTTATTATATCAATTTAAAAATTTTTAATTTGAAACTTTTAAATTCTATATGGTCTTCACACACTTTTATGACTGGTACCTGCGTACAATTTACTTATGGCAAGAGAGTCTCTATTCTTTTTATCTTGTTCTCATGTGCAACATTAGACAAAGTAAATGTTGGAACTTAACGTGTAAAACAAATACACACAGACATAACTTGTTGGTCCCCCGATTTAGAAAATCGGGGGACTTATGTTTTGAGGCATGTTCGTCCGTCCGTCTGGATTTTTCTCCGCAACCATCCATTGAATTTCTCTGAAATGTAGCATGAAGTTGTAACTTTGGTTAGGTTAGAAAGTGACATTCTCCAATTTTTGAAAAAAATCTGGTTAGCCCCCCAGAGGGTCAAAAGGCCCCGAAATGGCAAAAAATGACATTTTTTGCCCCATAACTTTTCATCCATCCATTCAATTTCTCTGAAACTTGGCCAAAATGTGGAGGCAATTGTTCCTAATAGAAAATAAGTATCGCTGACCTTGGAAAAATCTGGTTCACGCCCCCAAGAGGTCAAAAGCCCCCAAAATGGCAAAAAAATGACCCTTTTCTCCCATAACGTTTGATCTATTCATTCAATTTTTCTGAAACTTGGCCAACATGTAGAGGCAATTGTTCTAGATATAAAATGAGCATCCTTGACCTCAGGAAAATTCTGATTCGCGCCCCCAGGGGGTACAATGGGGGTCAAAAATACCCCAAATTGCCCAAATTTATTGCATTTTACACTCGCCACATCAAGTCACATACAGAGGGGGACCACGCACACGCGGCTTGTCTATAATTATTAGTTATGCCAAAAAGCATTTTAAGAACAAATTAAATTAAAGAATTTCGCTTTATTTTTATGAATGACTATTGCAACTAAATGAGTAAAGCTTCATTATCATGAAGAATTTTCTTAATGAAATATTTAAAATTATTTACCATTTTTTATGTTTTAACAAGTAACCACTTATCAAGGCCAATAGGCCACTCGGGGATAAGAGTTAATGAATTTGTCAGGAGAACAATGAAACAGCAACGTAAGGATTGCTAACAATGGTTGAGACTGGTCAGAAATTAGATTTTTTAAGAGGACGGCTTGACAAGAATTTGTTAACATTGGACTTGAAAATAACCATGCTATAGTCAGCTGAGAAGCAGCCCCGTGGTATTGTGTTCCACAGACGAATAGTTCTTGGAAAGAAGCTTCGCTCATGGAAGTTTCGTTTAGTTTTAGGTATATAGAGGGAGAAAGGAAAATTATTTACAGTTGTTATAGCTAGATGAGTTCTTGTTTTACAGGGTGGAACCATAGATTGGAGCTCAGTCGAGCACCTGCCATGAAAATAGCAATAGAGTAGAGAAATACTAGCAATGTCTCTTCTGTGAGAAAGAAGCAGTAGGGAAAAGAACAGGAAATCCCCCACTAGGTTTTGAAGTCGGTTTTGTACTCTGTCAAGACAGAAAAAAGTGCTCTGAGTGGCACTCACCAGGTGTGGCAACATTACTCCATCTTAGTGTGTATTTGACTTTTATAATAAAGTAGAGGATTGTGTCAGAAGTGAGTTATTTTCTGGAGCGGTAGAAACGTCCAACCATTTTTCCAGCGACCTTAGCAACAGATTTGATGTAAGTCTTCCATTTGAAGTCTGATGTGAAGGTCAGTCCTAGGAGCTTATCAAGGGGAATGCCATTCATTTCAATTGGGGCAGTTTCCCCATTGCACTATATACTCCAGGTCAGAAGAGAGAGAAACAGAGAGATCTTGATCATTAATGCTCTTTGAAGTGTTGCCCTAGATGGTTGTGTCATCTGCATAAATGTCAACGAATGAACTTAGGACGTATTTTGAGAGATCATTGATAAAGATCAGGAAGAGAGTTGTATCCAGAATAGATCCCGGAGGCATGCCAGCATTGATACAATGTGCTTCAGACTTCTGCCTATCAACAACTACTTTTATAAACCAATCTGAGAGAAAGGATTTGATGGTTGAAAAGACATTTTAAGATATTTTATAGCTAGCTAGCTAGCTTGTGAAGCAAACCTTTGTGCCAAACCCTATCAAAAGGAGATGAAGCCTCCGTCAATTGATTCACTGATTCTGTGTGATATTACAGTCAGCACATCTGCAGTTTTGCAGGACGAAATCCATATTGCCTGTCACTGAGTAAATTGTTTTTGATGAGGTGATTGACGACTTGTTGATTTATCACTGATTCAAACAACTTACTCATAACGTGCAGGAGACTGATTGGTTTGTACTGAGACACAGAAGATTGACCTCCAGTATTTTTAAATTCGGGGCAGACTGACAAAGTTTCCCAAGATTATGGGAAGCATTTATACTTTAAGCAACGATTGAACAGCTATTCCAGGGTGCAGATTCTTAAGCACTATGATTGGAATATTGTCAAGGCCAGTTGCCTTGCTGGCATTTTGGTTCCTGATAAGTTTGGCAACATTCCAGACAAATATATGGGAATCGCTCAAAGTGTTTACCATCCTAAGGGGAAATTCACGTGGTAGGCGGCCGTGATGCAAAGTCCTGTGCAAAAGATTTGGCTTTATCAGATGCTGAGGAAATCACCTCTGGTCCATTGATGATGGTAGAAATAGAGGTGATACATCTGTTCATGACCCTGTTTGTTAGTCACCAAAACTCTTGGGAACCAAGCCTCTTCTCAGACACTCTAGATTGAACAGATTGGGCATAGGACACTTTTGCATCTTTTATAACCATTTTGTAGTGGTTGCTAACAGTTCTGAATGCGGTTTTCGCTTCAGAGCATCTATTTCTATGAAAGCAATTGAAATAATGATTTCTGTGAGCAATGGCAGCGACACATTCAGGAGTGTACCAGGGTTGGCTGTTTGGTTTCTTGGGGGATATGAAGCTCTCAATACGAATGATTGATCTTGCCAATGATCTGCCTGCCATACTCATCGTATATGCCAAAGAATCGCTCGATATCCTACGATCTCTGGTGGCATGCCTTTAGGAGGTGATAAAGATCACATTCGCCTTCACATAGATCTCATTATAGTGCTTTGCTTTGGCGGATTCCACAGATCTCTTGGCTGCTCTGTATGTGTGTCATCAAGAAATTTGGAGTAACATTTCTTCTTAGTCTGCACTTTCTCTTTTATAGTCGAAGTCAATAGCCATTGCATTTTGTCTATCCGACAGCATCCAGGCTTTTTCAAACCGAGTTCAACCAGTGTCGTTTCTTTGATGGAGACTGTTGCCTCTCTCCACATGTCTTCAACCGAAGTTAGAGTTATTCTTTTAATGATGTGATGTTCTTTCTTCGTTCATTGCCACCACTTTACACATACGGGGCAGTTTTGAGCTAGATGAAGCTGTCTCGGCAGCTCGACACGCAAGGTGTAAATCATCGGACGATACTGTGATTCCACTGTTTCATATGGCATCAATGATGGCTCATCGATCGTGTTGTCTGATTAAGATAATTGATTTACGACTCCGTGTTTCCGCTGTAGTAAGTGCGCAGGTGTTGGCTATCATTAGATCATGTGAGTCAGCAAAATCGAGGATACGTGTGCCGTCATCATTGCAGATGCCTGTGGTGCCGATGCGGAGAGACCAAGGGATAAGCGGCCATGACTAGCATGCACCCACTGCAAGGAAACAGTGACTGCATACGGAAGAGAACTCGGAACCATTTGATTTCGAGGCAAGGGTCGTGACTATGTAAAATAGGTGCTTTAGGCAGTCCAAAATTGATGAATAAAAAGGAGATTTTTTTGGATGCAACGTCGTTTGTGTGTGTTTTGGACGGTTGTCAGTTTATCTCTTGTTTTGGACTGTTGTTGGTGAAGAGAAGAAAGAATAAGTACTGCTGCTGCTGATACTAAGAACGAACGTCTTTGTTGTTGGTAAAAAAGAAGAAAATAATCTGGCACGAGTGTGTGGTCTTTCAACTCTAAATAATTTACATGACTGAAATACGAATTAATTAACAAAATATATCTTTCAATGCCATACTCAAAATCTTAGTGTAGATGATGTTTATTCGCAAAAACACTGATGTGGCCATTTAGATCTCCGACAACCACCCGTGTGGAATCCTGTGACACATTGCAGATTTTCTCATAAAGTAATGCCCAGAAAGCTTCTTTGACTCACATAGAATAGTCAGTCTGTAGTGCATACACTGAAAAAAATGAATTGTGCATCCATTGATAACAACGATGATCTTCATTAGTTTGTCGCTCTATCTGCACTTCAACGATCACAGACACCACAATTCCGACTCAGTTGTACAGGAGTTTTTAACCATCACCAATGTCCCTGGACCCACTCCAACATGTTTCTTGAAGTTCACGCAAGTCGATGTGTCTCTGTTTTAGGGCAGCAACTAGCTTACGGGATCTCCAGTGAGAGTGCCGACATTCAGGGTCACAAAACGAGATAAATTGACCAAGGAAGCTAGCTCCTTTATGAGAAAGGAAATGATGAAACATAAATATTTTATTTTTAAAATAAATATTTTTCACTACCCTTAGCCTATTGATTTAATTAATATACCAAATAGTGAATAAGAGATCTTGTTGTGAATATCAGTGATCAAATGTCCTTATGAAAGATTACTGTTTAGGCATGAATAATGAACAAAGCATAGTTTTAAGGGTCTTTTCTTATAAACAAGCAAGTTAACAAACACGATTCATTAGAAACTGTCAATGTTATATACTTCTGAAATATGAACATTTTATGCTGATGTTGTTTTGTCCTTGCTTCAATGATTAACATTAAATTAATAGAAGCAAAAAGCAAATTAATTTTGTTTCTGTGAAGAATTGAAAGCAGAAATCATGATTTGCCATTGAGATGTGTAGAACTTTTAAAATACAAGATTCAAGTTGGCCTTTGGGATTCATGAAAGCAAAAAAAAAAAGATATGATTGAGTAGCATTTATGAACATACAACCGTTAGGGGTGTGCGAGACAATTTAGCCTCGTGTGGCTAGAATATGTAACAGAGTATGGTTGTGCATTTGAGAATAACTTTCACTGTGATATTTGAGTCAAAGAGTAATTAACAATGATATTTGAACAAAAAACTAAATACATGTAAAGTTGCTGGGTTGAAACAGCCTAAGAGAATGAAATAGGATCTAGTAATTTGCAAATTATCACAGAAAGATCATTGAGATCAAAACAGAACAGAAGGAATGTTTTATAATGTAACTGTAATTCGTTATAATGAAACCTATTTAAAAAATAATACATGTGCATTACGAATTAGTATGTATAGACTTTTGATGTTGTCTTATTGTTAGAACAACTAAAGAAAACGTAATTACGTCCCTTGAACTGAGTTATCTCCCTTGGAAATGAAGTGATACCTGGAGAGAAAGTAAACACAGACCACGGATTTAGACTGTAAATATCAAATCGCGTACAGCGGCCAATTAACTCATTATTTCATTCTGTGTTCAGTTTTAATAAATCTGTTAAACGTTTCTGTTGAAAGTTCATCCATTTTGTTTACGAGTTATTAATTATTATAACCTAAATTACAAGGTTACAAAAGTGGTGACGAGGATGAGATTTTTCTTGACAGTCCTCGGGCCAGGACCATTTTGTGTCTTTTATCAACAGTTTTAAAAAATAATACATGTGCATTACGAATTAGTATGTATAGACTTTTGATGTTGTCTTATGTTTCTGACTGTCGTTTTTAGAAATTATTCTTGTGAAGTCCCTTTTGATACTAACTCTTACTTACAGTTAGAGGAAAATAGGGGAGTGTTTAAACAAAGTGAACACTTGAAGAGCTCGCAGGTCTGTAAATAAAGTATTTGTGTTTTAGCATGTGTATGCATATACAAGTGTGAGTCACACACACATATACACCCACACACACACACACACATATATGTACAAATATTTATACAACTACACACACACAGATATATATTATTATGCTCCACTTTCATTGGGACTACGGAAGCTTGCATGTAACACAATAATTTTAAAAATATATGAAGTGGCTCGAGGTCCCAGAGTTCTGATTTAAATAATAAAAGAACATAAGGGCTCTCAAGTCCATAACACCAGTTATTAAAGAAAAGCAGCAAATAGACAAGTAAAAAATAACACAAGACTACCAAGTTAAAAGTTTAAATACATATATTTATTTACATAATACAAGAGAGAAATATAGAAAAAAGAAAAATGAAACTTTAATGTAGTGAAAAAGGGTTTAAAGACTATGTTTAGCCGACGAGCAAAGAACACATTTAAATACACAATACCGGTTTATGAGAGAAAGTGGGTGCTTAACTTACAGTATACCGGTTGACAGTTCAAAAAAGTAATCCACATTAGAGTTAAATAGTTTAGAAAGCATGAGGTTCTTTCTGTGTAAGAGTCAATATGTTAAATAGAAAGTGAGTCCAATCAATATCAGGCATAGAGGTGGTAAGTTCTGAATAAAGGGGTTGGCACTATCCAATCTTCAATCAGGACCATCTCTCAGGATATCGGGTTCTAATCACAGGCAATGTGGAACTGGTTGAAATCCGGGGATTTACTCTGAGTAATTAGGTGCAAATGATAATGGCAGTTTCCCAATCAGACATGCTGGCAGGATAAAATTTGGTTCTTATAATTCGAATTCAACTTCTCGCGCTTGCAATAAGAATGATTTAAGATACTCGAAATTGTTTACAGCAGACATTTTTATACTTGAAAATCCTTTTCTTATCAAGCGCGTTTTTTGCCCAGTATTTGACGTAAAACAATAAAGTCTTCTTTCCTCTTTTTTCGTTATCTTCTTTTACCTCTTCATCGACGTTGACCGACTGACGACAAGAAACAGAATGTTAATCCATACTCCTTCTCCTTTCTTAGAACTTATGTAGGTATCGGTCATGTGATTAAAACCATGGTTGGTCTGCATAGGCAGATCACCTGATAGCCGAATCTGGTGACAGGTCGGGTGTATGTAGCTGAGTGCATGACCTGTATTTGATTGGGAACGAAACAGATAATGTAAAAAGGAGGGGATACAGAAAATGACATGTTTCTTTGCTTTTCTTGCAAATCTATCTTTTCTTTTCACCCATCAACTGTAATAAGTAACAAAATGCAAAAAATGCATTCACTTGCTAGTGGTGTAGTTTGTTTAATAAAATAAGTTTCTAAAATTTTAAGCCATATTATATAACAATACGCACACACGTCTATACACTATGATATATATCAGATCTCTCTTCTTTCTGCTAACTTTAATTAAGACTTTTTCCCCATCCCAGAAAATCCCTTTTTCTTGTAAAAAGATTCAATCTTTTAAACTATCAATTCCCCCCCCCCCCGGATCTCAAAGCAAACTGTTACTGACCAAAGACCAGGCAAGCATGAACCTTTTAGCATAAAGGTGTGAACTTCTCACATTATGAAAATCTCTGTTCATATTTCCACAATATCATTTAACACCTTCACATAGAAAGTACTTAAATCCCCTTAGACACCATGCATCTCAAGCTTTAAATAAAAATAGTGCTGCATGAATTAACCTACTTCCTGAAAACGACCATCCCTATTTTCTCACTGAAACACAAAATGATCACGCTGAAAACCCATATATTGAATATTGACTTTCACGTGACCATCCATGTGACAAAATCAGCAAAGTTTCAGATTATTTTCTCAATAAATTCGGAATTTGGAAAGAAGATTTTCAGTTTTTCGTCTTGAAGCAATCAACCCACACACACTGCATATTGTTCAAGTCAAAAACTGTAACCTATCTTTGAGAAAAATGTCTAAATCCTAGATTGGAACTCAAAGGAATCTGATTCTCACCATGAGAAATATATTCAATCCCTCATCTTAAAGTTTATTCGAGAAATCCCTCTACTACAATATATATATATGAAAATACTGTTATTCTTGACATATGTATATATGAATAAAGATATTGTTCTACCACATAACTGAAATTTTCATCTTCTTGATTGAAGAAATATCAGTTTCTAAATCAACTGCCACCCATTTTCTCACTTTTGAATTGCTTTTCATTCCTAAACATTTTACTCACCCCACATCAAAATATTTTCACTTTTCATATGCGTCATAAACATTTTGAACTTGCTTTTTTCCAATATCCTGCATTCACCCCCAAACCAGAATATTGTCCTTTTTCAAGGTCACGTTTTGATATTTTGAATTTTAGTTGTTCTCAGAAACCATATTCACCTCGAGCCAGAACATTATCCTTTTTCTACACTATTGTCTTATTCTGTTATGTTGTGCCTGCTTTATCAATATCCTCATTTAATAAATCATATTTTTATACAATCTCTTGTGTCACTGTTGTTTCTTCAGCATGTTACGATTATTGGTATCTTCTGATACCCAAAGTGGAGTTCAGGAACAGATAGCCACTTTTTAAAAAAAACTTTTGTTTTCATTTTCATGATAACGTGTTTCCTTGTGTGACTCGTCATAACCGGTTCATAAGAATTAGGGGTTCGTACTGAGAATATCCGTTCTCTCAAGGTCTGTTCAGAGAGATTAGCATGCCACTGAAGTAAACTTAAAGCACACTATGTCGATTGCAGATACTTTCCTTAATTCTCCCTCCTTTGAATACCTTATATGTGTTAAAGGATGAAATCCTTGAAATAGGACAAAGCCTAGTTCTAGAGGCCAAGCGGTCCATGAGAAAAACCCAATTAATTAGAATCATAGTGGAACATATGGTGAATAAGTATGTGTTCGACAGAAGCAGTGCTGCAATCTTAGTGGAAGAATCCCCCAAACTTTCTCAGGATCAGGTTCAACTTGAGAAAGGCAAAATTAAGGCAGACTTAGAATTTCATGTCAGAACACATAAAATTCTTTCTCTATTCATTTGCATGTTTGCTTTTTGCATGTGTCAAGTTTTAAAGGAAATAATTTATGTTTATTATAAGAAAACCATATTTGCGTACTTGCGAAATAAACAAATTCTTCACCAGTCGAGTTCTTATTCCTCGTTTTTTTCTCTAGTGTTAACATTACAGAATATATGGGGAAAAAAATACTTGTTTGCGCAGATTTTTCAACTGGCTTAATTAATTGTCTAAAAGCACACACCTCTCCATTTCTAGCACTGAGGGCATGTTTTCAAAATTAAATAGTGGTAAAGTATGTGCGAAGCTGATTCATCAGGTGCATACTTCCAGATTCAAATTGAAGAAGGATGTTCCAAATTGTTATCAATACTCATAAGAGCTTATATAAACTTAATCATCTTCCATTTTAGGTCAAGTTTGCGTCTTCTCTTTTTCAACAAATTATGGCCGATTTACATTTTGTTACTGAATACCTTGACAATGTTTTGATAAAGAATGAAACTTTAAAGCAACACTGATCACATAAAAAATATTCACAAAGATAAAAGAATATGGGTTCAAACTTAATAGAAGCAAACTTTCTTAGGGTTCACGAACTACTATGGTGTGTATTACTATATGATACTTTAACACGAGGGCAGAGTTGCAACATTAATTCGTTTTGTTCATTTGACTTTCCAGATGTAATAAAACATTGTACTAATTTCTTGTCTCCCCACGAGGGCCAAGTTAGACAGCTTACTGGTTTGAAGACAAGAGTGAGTTTTATAAACTAAACATACATGTTACATTAGGATTGTTTGTTTTTTTATGAATCCGGAACGCTGAGTAGCCCTGCAAAAAATGCCTGTGACTTATACGGACATGGGTGTTAAAACGGGCTTATCATAATTATTTGAATTAGTTTCTATTTAAATTTTGATTGTGTTTGAAAAATAAAAGCCCAAAGTTAATCTCTAAAAAAGAAAATGTAATTTTATGCCTGAAAATAAATTTAAAAATGAAAACTGTTCTCACGTCGGCTAAAAAAATATTAAAAATCAGTGAAATTGAAACTTTAAAAAATTAATTAAAAAAATATCTTTGAAAGATAAATATCAATATTCTGGAACTATTTCAAAGATAATTAGTAAATTAAAGTCTTAAGACACTGAATTAAAAAAAAATGTACATACTTTTTACTAAAAAATTGCCTAATTATCCAAAAAATGTCACAGTAATGATAACATCTGTTAGTGACGGCAAGCGATGAAATCTAAACAAGATTGTTAGCGATATTCAGAAGATCATAATCTCTATAATATATCATTTTATTTTTTATTTTTATAAAGAAGATATTGTTTATAGAAATTGTATAATTATTATACCATATTTTCTTTAAGTTTTTTTTACTTATTAATACCATTTAATATTTCATTGAGCTCAATGAGATTTTATTTCCCAATATGATATTAAAATTCTTTAAATATCGACCAATATATTTTAGTTTAAATCATTTCATTTTGTTTTAAACAAGTTTTTTTTTGTATAAAAAAATGTGCAAAGTTTATTTTGTATCAAAAACTTTGTTTTTCGTATGTAATAAAACGTTTTACGTCGTAAAAATATTTTTGGTGCATTGAAAAACAATATGGCCACCAGCGATTAAAACAAGGAATTAAAATTTGATTCTCAAAACTTTTTGAAAAAAATTAAAAGGTAAATTAGAATTTTATTTCAGGACAAGAAATACAATTAAGACCAACAATCAATTTTATCCAAAATTTGAGCAAAATAGACGAAATGAAAACGAGGTTGTTTACATTTCTTTGTCTCGCTATTTTTTTTTATATCAGCGGGCGGTGATGTAAATCCTGTCTTTTTATTGCAATACTGGCCTCCATACATTTTAAAGTTAATCATTAGTAGAAATTATCCCATTTTTTAAATTAATTTTTTTGAAACGGCCCAGTTTCTCAATTTTTGTTTTATTTTCAAGATTATAAAAAAAATGGCAGATGCGAAGGACATGGAGGACCACTGGCTTCCGGTGAAAAAAGCTTGAAGAAAGTGTGTATGGATGCCTGAAAGTGATACAAAAATTTTTTTTATTCATATTAATTTCAGACTTTCCTTTTTGTCATATTAATTTTAGACTTCTTTCATCATAATCTAATAATTAACATAATACAGACTATTTGAAAAATAATTTATTTGTTTCTATTTGATTGTTTTCAAAACATTTTTTTAATAATAGTGAAAACCTTTTCTCTTGGAAATGGAATAACTTCCGGAATCAAACTTTTTTCTTAGAAATGGAAATGCCCTAACCCTAACTCTAAACCCTAACCCCTAACCCTCCCCAAAAACATTATTTTCACTAAATATTTCCAAAAAAACATTAAATTAAAAAAAACACACATTCCGTTGCTCAAAAACATTATTTCTTGAAAAAAAAAGAAGATTATTCTATTTTGTTTATTTTCTTCAATGAAAATTTTTTTTAAGTTTTGAAAACAATCAAATAAATTATTTTTCAAATAGTCTGTATTACGTTAATTATTAGAATATGATGAAAGAAAAGTCTGAAATTAATATGAAAAAAAGAACAGTCTGAAATTAATATGAATAAAAAAAATTTAAAAATTGTTGTATAACTTTCAGGCAACCGTACACACTTTCTTCAAGCTTTTTCCACCGGAAGCCAGCGGTCCTCCATGTACTTCGCATCTACCAAAAAAATTCTTACGCTGATTACACGTTCATGCACGAAGGGGAAATATAATAATATCGCATTTTTCCAGGGGTTTTTACCCCACCCGATAGACCGGTATTGTCCGGGCCTTCGGGTCTTGATTTACACCGGTCTATCGGTTGTCCGTCCTGTGCAGTTATAGGAGGTGCACCCTCCCAGGCTTTGCCTTCTCACCCTTTGAGAAGGGGTTAGTTTATTGCTAATCACCTGAGGCGCCCCATACCGGGGAATGCCGACGGGGCTGCCCAGGCAATTTTTAAATGGCCAGAGAGAGTGCTCAAATTCTCGAGCGCTGGTTTTTTTCCCCACTTTCCCGACCTTGTGTCACATCTTACCTTGTGGGAGGAAGATAAATAGACTCTTATTAAAATCACATAAATATTTTTGCAATTATATATTTTTTTTGTGTGTGAAAATATTGATTAAACAATTAATTAATTTTTCTTCGAGTTATATCGATTTTATTAACACGGAATTTATGGTTTTTTTTTCGTAATATATAAGAAATATCTAAAAAAATATTTGGTATGTTTTTGACGTGGTTTAACCTCTAAAAAATTCAAATTCTACTTTTTTTTTGCGATTACATTTAAACAGCCTGAAAAAATATCGGCAAAGAAGGGATTAAAAAATAAATTTAAATATTTAAGATTTTAGAGTATTGATTTACTCCTCTCCAGGAGTTAGGCACAAGGCCAGTTTTTATCTTACTCCCACAAGTAAGATGTAACCCAAGGTCGGTTCGGGAAAGTGGGATTTAAAAATTGCCTGGGCAGCCCCGTCGGCATTCCCCGGTAGGGGCGCCTCAGGCAGTAAGCAATAAACTTACTCCTCTCCAAAGGGAGGAGGCGAAGCCTGGGAGGATGGACCTCCTAGAACTGCACAGGACAGACCCATAGACCGGCGTAAATCAAGCCCCGAAGGCCAAGACAATACCAGTCTATTGGGTGCAATATCCATCGGAACAGATACTACACTTTGATCTTAGCCAAAAGGCGTTATTTAACCCCTACGCACAATAGGAATATGTGACACAATGTCGGAAAGTGGGATTTGAAAAGCCAGCGCTCGAGAAGGTGAGCACTCTGGCCATTAAAAATTGCCTGGACAGCCCCGTCGGCATTCCCCAGTAGGGGCGCCTCAGGCAGTAAGCAATTAACTTACTCCTCCCCAAAGATGGGAGGTAAAGCCTGGGAGGGTGGACCTCCTAGAACTGCACAGGACAGATCAGACCCATAGACCGGCAGAAATCAGGCCCCGAAGGCCAAGACAATACCGATCTATGAAGTGCAGTATCCATCGGAACAAATACTACACTTTGATCTTAGCCAAAAGGCCAAGTACCTATTTATCTACTTCCCACAAAGTAGAATGTGACACAAGGTCGGAAAGTGGGAATTGCGCACTCTAGAGGAAGAGTACTTGGTACCTTTAAAAATTGCCTGGGCAGCTCTGTCGGCATTCCCCGATAGGGGCGCCTCAGGCGATTAGCAATAAACTAACCCCTTCTCAAAGGGTGAGAAGGCAAAGCCTGGGAGGGTGACCTCCTAGAAATTCTATTTATCTACCTCCCACAAGGTAAAATGTGACACAAGGTCGGGAAAGTGGGATTTGATAAGCCAGCGCTCGAGAGGTGAGCCGTCTGACCATTTAAAAATTGTCTGGGCAGCCCCGTCGGCATTCCCCGGTAGGGGCGCCTTAGACAGTAAGCAATAAACTTACTCCTCCCCAAAGAGGGGAGGCAAAGCCTGGGAGGGTGCACCTCCTAGCACTACACAGGACCAGACAACCCCCAATAGACCGGCGTAAATCCAGACCCAAAGGCCAGGACAATACCAGTTTATTAGGTGGGTTAAAAACCCTGGGTTGAACCTCCTAGAACTGCACAGGACAGTCTCATAGACCGGCGTAAATCAAGCCCCGAAGGCCAAGATGATAC
Organism: Sepiola atlantica; assembly: GCA_963556195.1. Classification (NCBI taxonomy): domain Eukaryota; kingdom Metazoa; phylum Mollusca; class Cephalopoda; order Sepiida; family Sepiolidae; genus Sepiola; species Sepiola atlantica. The sequence goes on along the minus strand of OY744521.1, from coordinate 179,370,470 downwards.
CGGTCTATGGGGTGCAGTATCCATCGGAACAGATACTATACTTTAATCTTGACCAAAAGGCCAAGTAAGATTTTAGAGTAGCCATCTATTTCCTTTATAAATTTAACGTAAAATGAGCAAAT
>OY744521.1:179147848-179365348 GCA_963556195.1 Sepiola atlantica | reverse complement strand
GACGGGGGCCACTGTTTTGATCGATGGCGGCGGAAACTGCCGACTCCTCTTCGGGAGAAATCGTGCGAAAACGTGAGCGACGGAAAGAAATTTGATTTTGGGGAAGATAACTGTTGAATTGACAATTGAGGATAAGTTAAAATTATGAACATTTATTGAAACAAATTAAACATTATGTACAGCAAATAAATAAATAAAACTTTGATAAACATTTGAAATTTAACAAAAAACGAATTAAATAAATATTTGATAAACATCATGTACATCAAATAAATAGCAAACTTTTTATTGAAATAAAAAAATATGTAATAAGTAAAACTAAGTAAAACTTTGATTTGAAAAAAAAAAGTAAACAATTGATTGAACGACGACGAACGATAAATGTGGAAAAAAACAAGTTTTTTACAGGGTACAATTCTGCGATCAGTTCAAAAATACTTTCAACTGAAATTAAATTATTCGCTTGCAAAAAATCAACAATTTTGCAATTATTCCCGAGTAAATGCAAGAACTCTTCAAAATTTAATCGGTTTACGTCCATTTCGTGAAAAAGTAATTAACCCAATATTAGTTATCTCCCCCAAAATCAAATTTCTTTCCGTCGATCACGATTTCTCCCGAAGAGGAGTCGGCAGTTTCCGCCGCCATCGATCGAAACAGTGGCCCCCGTCTCTGCAGAAGCACCATATATATATATATATATATATATATATATATATATATATATATATATATATATATATATATATATATATATATATATATATATATATATACGTAAACGGATTATTTAGGAATCATACAATCAGAACGCTTTATGATATTCGGCACCAATAAAAATTAAAAAGATTTATTGAAATAAATTAAGCATCACAGCAAGTTTTTGATGTTGTTGGCATAAGTCGCATGTCATGGCCAGAGATGCGGGTCTCCGCACATGAAATTAACCTGTGCACTTGCAAGAAGTATTATTTTGGCACTATCTCTGGTTACATAAAAATATCTTCCAAGTTCAGAGCGTTAAAATCTATTTTTAGATAAACCCTGGGGGAACACTTTCAATTATCTCCCCCTGTCATTTGACTCTTCAAAATTAAAGATAGAAAATTTTTTCGGCCCTGTAATATAGAAGCACCGAAAAATCAATTAACTTTGGGGCCATTTGTATAATTTCCTCGGAACAGCACAAGTATGTAGAATCTTTCGAAGTCTCGTTAGGCGACTGACGATTTGCAACGGGGATGGTGGCTTAGCACCGACCGCAGATAAATCCGACTCATCAAAACAAGCCTCCTTTAATGTACGTAGGGACAGAGCTCAACCGAGACCACCAAGAGCAGTCGCCATGGCTCAACTCCCAAGAACCCTTTACAGAAAAGAAAAAGAAGAAAATCATTTTCACGCTAACGTTCAATATAATAGCCAATGAATGAATGCGTGCACGGCGCACGTTCACTACGTGAAAATCTTTTTCTTCTGACCGAGTGTGGCGCCAGCCTTCCGTCGATTCTTACCAAAGAATATGGATACAGAATCAAGTTATATGTCCGAAAAAGGTTATCTTCTTTATTGTTTTTCTTTACAAATTGATAAAAACTTATTCAAAATATATTTTATGTTTAAATAGAACTGACTTTAACGAAATTTATGATATATATATAAAAAAAACTTAATATTTCTTAACTGTAATTTATCTGGACATTTTTTTCATAATTTCTATTTTAAAAGTGAAATAAATTTAGAAAAGGTTTATTTAGAAAAGTTTATTTCAAAGTTACAGACATTCTTTCAGCTGAAAAATATTTAAACGAATACTTTTTCACTTTTGATTGTTTTTATTTTTTTCAATTTAATCAGTTTGAGTTAACTCGCAAGGCAAAATGTTTTTTTTTTGTTTTATGAAAAAAAAAAATGGATTTGAAAGAGGTTCATGATCTACGAAATTCCATCCAAATTAGCGTTAAAAGAAGAATGTATTTATTAAAAAAGAAAAGAAAAGAAGATGCCGATTTTTGGACAACACGGTGCAATTTTCCGTCATTTCTCTCCAATTCAAGATGGCTGTCATACGTAAAAAAACACCGATTTTATTTTAGAGTTTTAAATCCTAACCCAATTAAGAAAAACAGAAGTTAATTCTAGTGATATTACGCCCCACCCATACCACTCAACAAAATTATGTTATAAATATAATATTATATTAGATATATATCTAAATGAATAAATGCGAAATAGTTTTCCATTTATCCTAATTATCAAAACACGTTACGTAAAAAATTATTTACTCATTCCCACAGCGGTAAGATGTGACACAAGGTCGGAAAGTGGGATTGAAAAGCCAGCGCCCGAGAGTATGGCATACAAAAAAATGCCTGTGCAGCCCCGTCGGCATTCCCCGGTAAGGGCGCCTCAGGCGATGACACTGCGTAAACACATTCATCCCCATGTTTCATTAGCATAATACTTTTTAAAACATCTTCTAATAAATTAATATTCTGAACAATTCATTTCTATTTTCGTTTTACAGTTTTCTTATATATATTAAAAAGTTTTGTTAATATTAATGTTATTATTAGTAGTAATATTAATTCCAACGATTTTATGAAAAACATTGAACGTTCATTGAACGTCGTTCAAAATGATTATTTTGAAATTCGAATAACTTCCGGTCATGTATATGTTTACACAAACCAACAACTTAGATTACCTGGAATAATTTGTTTAAAAAAATTACACTCCGCATTGAACGCAATAAATTAATTAACAAAGTTTCTTTAGATATGTACTTTCTGGGCCTTTTGGCCCAGATCAAAGTGTAGTATCTGTTCCGATGGATACTCTACCCTATAGACCGGTATTGTCTTGGCCTTCGGGTCTTGATTCTGTGGGTTTGTTCTGTGCAGTTCTAGAAGGTCCACCCTTCCAGGCTTTGCCTCCCCTCTTTGGGGTGGAGTAAGTTTATTGCTTACTACCTGTGGCGCCCCTACCGGGGAATGCCGACAGGGCTGCCCAGGCATTTTTTTTGTAGGCCAGAGTGCTCACCTTCTCGGGCGCTGGCTTTTCAAATCCCATTTTCCCGACCTTGTGTCATATCTTACCGCTGTGGGAGGAATATAAATCTCTTGTACTTTATATTTAAAACTAAATTTGTTGTTGTTTTCGACGACGACTATTGAATATGATTATATCTGTTAATAATGGAGATTATGTATCTCTCTGAAGTCGAAACTATATTATTAGTTTTGATCGCTCTCTTTTTATATCTACTTATCAGCTCCTATATATACCCATTCCAAAACTTGCCCAAACATCACGCGTTTTTCAAATTTACATAATTAATTTGGGTACTTTTATCGATCCCGAACCGGCGAACGTGCGATTCGGAATCGTTCGGCTGTCCTACGCGAACGGCCAAGCAGCGAGCAGCCGATAACTTTGTGACAAATTGAAGATAAGTGCTTTCGAAGACGGATTTTTTGTCAGGAAGTTTTTTTGAAGAAAATAAACCCAAAATGAATTACGAACAGCTTTGCACTGCAGTATCATCGGGAGCAAGTAAGAATAAATAATAAAATTAAAAAAATATGTCGTGATAAAAGTAATTTTGGTAGGTTTTATTTTTTTCTTCAAAAAAATTCCTTGTAAATAAAAATACAGTATTCATTTTATAACAGTAACCTCGCTATGTTTTTTTCCCCTGTTTCTTTCAAAAAAATTCATGTAAATATGTTTAATTTTCTTTGTTTCTTTAAAAAAATTCCTTACCCTAAACCTAACCCTAACCCTAAAAAATTCCTAACCCTGAACACTAAACCTAACCTTAAACCGTAATCCTAACAAATAAAAAAAACAAAACAAGCAAAACATTATTATCATAGGACGCAGCACCGTATCAAAAATGTCGTCTGGAACAAATCAGCTCGGCAACTCTCGGGCGCTTGCGTAGAACAGCCGAACGCTTCCGAGTCGAACGTCACGAACGCCGGTTCGGGATCGATAAAAGCACCTTAATTTGTTTTAAAGCTTCTAATAAATTAATATTCGCAAATATACACTCATGATTGTTTTTTTTTAGATTTCCAGATGTAGGGTAACATGGGTTATTAAGCACCAGCAACTAGGTAACCTTCACAAACGTCTCTATAGCATCATTATGGCACTTGTAGGACAATAAGCACCAAGCTTGTTTGATCACTGACCAATCACAGGCTTTGTTTCTCACGAGTAGCATTTACTGAGCCAAACAAAAGTAGTCTTTTTGTGAAAAGTTGGGAAGTTGTTTTTTCTCCGCATCTGCAGACATTTTGAAACAGACTTAAAAACTTTATGCTCCAGAAGGGCGACTGCACAAGACTTTGTTTTTCTGCAAAACCACTGAGATATATCAGAGATAAGTACCAAAACATTTTTACACTTGATTCAATTAAAATTTTAATTTTTCAGATCTGGAAAGTGTGTCACGGTTGCTTGCCTCCACAGTCTATCAAATGTGATCATGATTTCCACACCAATTTTTTAAACTGCTGCAAATTCAACTTGCCATGTTTCTGTCTGCTTTTAGTAAGTTAATTGCTTTGCATTGGTACTCATTTAAGCATAATTCATGTCATTCTGTGTAATTTATTTGCTTAAAAAATATCTTGATCTTTGAAAAAAGGTGGTGCTTAATGCCCCATGTCTGTATTTTTCTGAAAGAAAAGAGTTGAAAATCCCTTAAAGTGATTTAATTAATAAGAAACATGATGATATTAGTTAAGTTTGACCTGTTTTTATTATTGAGAAAGTTATATAAAACCAGAAATTTGTAATAACAAGTCAACATTTACTAATACTTGGGCATACAGGTGCCTAATGCCCCATTAAAAAAATTGTTTGTTCACAGTTTGTTCGCAACTATCAGAAGACTGAGCGTGGAAAAAGGAATCTGAGCCAATCAGAGGAGTTGGTTACTGTATATGAGGCTGTTATGTAGCAGATGTCTGCCAATCAAGCAGCCAAGTATTATAAAATCAACAAGAAGCCAGTACCCTCATCCTCAACCCCAACTCTAGGGCCACCATCTTCAGCTCCCGCTCAAGGACCCTCATCCTCAGACATGCCTGTGTCCTTGTTGACTTCATCATATTGATCTGATTCATTAAAAGACTTCTTTCTCAAACAAATGACTCCCCACTGTCAATCTGCAGCAAAAGTGGAAATCAGCTAGAATACAGTGATTCCGATATGGGGAGAGCCTCACAGCAGATGATAGTATCAGCAGACTTATGGAGTCATCTGCTGCTAAGGAGGTTTCTACAACACACAGAGGATGTGACAGGGGGAAAGACAAGGGTAAAAGATACCAGTACAGGAGATACCATCAACGCCACAACCAAGAAACGCACTGTCAACATAGGAGAATTCTGACGCTGAGGAATGATGCTTATGTGGTTGAGGGCATGGCATTAACTGGATTCAGTGTGACATTTGTGATTCCTGGTATCACATACAGTGCACGAGCATCAACATTTCACTTAAATACCTTAAATGAGGGATGCTTAATACCCTGTGAGATGGTGCCTATTGCCCCAGGTGACTGAAATTCGTGGAAAGCTAACCTGAGTTTTTAAACAATTCAATAAATATATTTTCTTCTTTGATAAACACACATGTTAACTGGTATTTGTTTAAACAAAGACATCGCAAATATATTTTGCACATGATAGTCGAAAAAAACTTTGACAACGATCTTTTATTCACATGAAACGTAGAGTTAGTGAAAAAGGTGGTGCTTAATACCTCAGTTTACCCAATTTAAAATATTTTCCTAGATAATAATAGCCTTACTAAAAATTATGGTTACATCCAAGATTTTGATGTTTTTGTAACTTCCTGTTTAATCGTGAAACAAATACCGCGTCACGTGACGTACGGATGACCAGAAATGAAAAATAAAACATTTTTGTTATTATTTGCGAATTTTTATTATTATTGTTCCTTCGAATTATAGTTTAATAATAATAATGCATTTTTTAATTATTGTTTTTTTTAGTTTACTGTAGTAATAAACAAATAATTTTTACATTGAAAAAACACATTTTATTATTCATGTAAGTGTTTGAAATCATTAAAACCATATGCTATAATAATAAGACATTTTATTGAATTAATTTTAACAAACAAATTATCAATCAAAACTTTTTCTTTTTTATCGTACGTTATTTTATCGTACGAGTCGCTCAAAAATGATAAATTGACTTTGATTTTTTTATTAAAACATTTTGGGTTTGTTTTTTTTAAATCTTATTAGACATTGTTTTAAAGCACAAATTTATTGAATCAAATTGTTTAATTTAAAAAATAATTGATTTAAAAATTACTATTTTTTTTGTAAAAAAAAAACAAAAACATTTTACTGAGCAATTAAATAAATGAATTTAGAATCGTGTTCATTGTATTTTATTTTTTTAATTGTTGATTTTTATTTTAGATACACCTTTTTTTCGCTTTGAAAACTTAAAATATTATCTTTTTATGACCTTAAGTGAGTTTAGGATTAACATATTGTTATCACTCGAGGCCCATTTTTGGTAGACATATACGACGTGTTGCCAAGGGAGGATCAATTTACGTTAGAGTTGCATAGCAAACTGAACCCCCTCTAAAATCTAAACGGGTAAGTTTAAACAAATTTTTCTTTTGATAATCTGAATTTTTGTTACTTAATCGATAGTAATCCGAAAAAAAATTGTAAAAACATTGTATAAAGATTTTAGACTGTAGAGTGGGTCACCTATAGGTGTCGCTAAATATAAATTTTGTTACGCCGTCTTCTGTAACAATAAAATAACTTCCAGTTAAAACTTTCTTCTATTTATCGAAGAGAATTTAAAGATTTTGTTTTCTAAACACTTTCCCTGCGGTTACCTTTTACTTAGTTTAAAATGTAATATGTAACTTAAAACAACTTGCAAAAATATGCAACCGGAGGGAGCATATATTTGCTAGTTTGCTATAATAAAGAAAAAAAAAGAAGTTCCCCATCCCTCTCAACTAAAAAAAATAGATTCATATTTTTTTTAAACTTAATTTTTTTCTGTCTTCTAAATGAATAAATGCAAAAGTTTTTTTTACATTTATCCAAACTATATTTATATCAAAACACCAATTAATTAGGGATGGGAATAATTAAAACAATGATTTTTACTCAAGAGACTTCCATAATTTTAACAACAAACTTTGATAAATTTGTAGATTAACACCCTCAGCTAAGTTTAAACAATATGATTCTACTTCTTAGCGTCATTCTAACTTATTAGGAGAGTTAACTAATATATTTTTAACATTAACCCTAAGTTCGACTGGTAAGGTCGCAAAACCACACGTAATCGCCTAAAAGAGTGCATCCCCCCCCCTATATAACGCACATAATTTATCTCTAATAGCAAATTAAAAAAAAATGGTTAACTGCCATAAAACCCTAGAATAGGCCGGATATGGAAGATCATTTCAAGTTAAATTTATATGTGACACTGATGCCCAACTCCAAATTCTAAAATAATTTTTTTTTTGTTTTCTATTGCCGCCAGGATTTTCTGGATATCCACACGTAATCGCCTAAAAAAAAAGTAGAATCATATTTTTTTGGAGTAGCTGAGGGTTTTAATCTACAATAATACCAAAACTTTTAATATTTTTTTATTTATACATGGAAAATAAGGTATTTAATTATTTAGAGAATTTTAAAGAAGCTATTTATTTAATTTTCACGCGAAAAAATAGCACAACTAAACTGCTTAAAGTTAAAATAAAAAAGGGACAATCAGTTAAAAAATATAAGATTTAAAAAAATAAAATATGGGTAAATTTTAACACACTCCGTTACATCCCCCCCCCCCCCAAATATATATATTCTGCTTTTGTAGGCGATTACGTGTGAACACTGGAAAATGGAAACATTTTAGAACTTAGAGTGGTGGATCAGTTTCATATATATTTAACGTAAATTGTGCGTTATTCTGTGTTATTTTCTTATTTGTTATTTTCTTTTAGACGATTACGTGCCAGTCGCATTTAGGTTTAGTGTTACAAATATATTAGTTTACTATACCCTCCCTGAATTAATTGCTGCCCGAAGAGCAGGTAGGTTTTGCTAGTATATATATATATATATACTAGCCAAACCTAAAAATATATATATATATACACTAGCCAAACCTAAAAATATATATATATATATATACTAGCCAAACCTAAAAATATATATATATATATACACTAGCCAAACCTAAAAATATATATATATATATATACTAGCCAAACCTAAAAATATATATATATATATATATATACACTAGCCAAACCTAAAAATATATATATATATATTAGAGTTGGGCGGTTTTGAAATTTTGGTTTCGGTATCGGTTTCGTTTTTTTTCTCTTAAAACCTCGGTTTACGGTTCGATTTTTCGGTTTTTTTGAAAAAAAATTTTTTACTATGGAAGCTATTCATTCTCTTGTGTGATGATTAGTTATTATTCAACGTTTAGTTGAATTATGCCACTGTTTCGATAATTTTGTGACTGAATCATTCTCCATGATATGAATCATATAAGTTTTAAGGTGTTGACTGTTGTAATCAAAGTTCTGATATCTTTTTAACAGTTAACTCGTTAAAACAGTGACCAAAGATTCATGAAAGATTTCTGAAGAATAAAACTGAGTTTGAATATACATTCTATCTAATTATTTAACTCATCAGAAGCTAAAATATAACTCAGAAATGCAAGAAATTAAAAAACGAAAATTTATTTAAACAAACAAAATAATTTTACAAATAAAATTAAGCAAAAATGATGATGAAAATGAAATATTGTCAAAATTATTTGACAGATAAAAATTTTAATTTTTTAATAGGTGAAAATGTTTGCAAGACGTGTCTTGTCGCGTAAAATAAACACACCATATACTTCTCGAATTGCCGGTGTTGACTGTTGGGATGTCTGTCATTTTGTGTGCTCGAAGTTCTGTCAACTGGTGCGTGTTGAGGTTAATATTTGTTTTTAAGACAGGGTAATAAAACTTTATAGACATGCGTAAAAGACTAGTAGTACGTCCAAAAACCGCGCCAAGGGAAAAGGAAGGATGGTTAAAAAAAAGTAGAGATTATTAATTCACCTAAAGTCATTTTTTAAGCTTTAAGGTAATTTTAGTCATAGAATTCATGACTTGGATTAAAGTTTAATAATTAAACTTTCGAATAAATTGTCAACTCTAAATAAATACCATATTAACAATTTAGTAAAATATAAATCGTTGCATAGTCTACTTTTTGAATAACCCATTTTTGGGAGAGAAAACGGTATAGTTGAGAGATAGTTCTCTAGAAATGACAATTTATGTATGAAGTGGCTTTTCAAAAGTAAACAATGAAATGCCTAATGTTTAAAATAATTTAAAAAATCCGAATAAAGTGACACTATCATTGGCAACTACTTTTTTTCTTTTTAAATGTTTATACTTACTCACTACTTTTCGTTTATTTACTTTTACAAGTATTTTTTTTTAATTTCATTTTAATAACTTATTTTTTTAGATAACTCTGAAACAAACAAATAATTATTTTACAATTTTGAGTTGAATCAAATAGATTTTCGACATCATACGGAACGCGTTTGATTTTTTCTTTTTCATTTGAAAATAGTTTATGCTAAAAATACGATGTCATGTTGTCTGTCGTATTTCTCTTTTTTTCATTTGAAAATTCAAAATGTTAATAAACAAATTGTAAACAAAGATTTCTTCCTACAAGTAGCAATACACATGAAAAAATTTAAATTGCTTAAAATATCTCAATGGCATATATAGAAAGAGCTTGATGATCTAAGAAAGAATCTTTTTAAATTTTTTAAATCTGACTAAAAATAAGGAAGTTTTTTTTTTTTAAATCTGACTAAAAATAAGGAAGTTTTTGTGCCTCGCACAATTGGATATTTTCCCCTCTTTAATACCATATGTGTTTCGTCACATTTTTTACACTAATTTTTCAGTAAAACTTTTATATCTTTGTTAAAACACAAGATTAAGCAATGAAATTTACCATATAAGTGTATTTTTGTACAAGGAATCAGAATATGCCACTGAAAATCTCCAGAAATTAATGGTTTCCAAGTAATCTGCACTAAGTGCACATAAATATGCTGCAATACCTTAACAATACCATGAATCCATTAAAAGAAAGAAGTTAGAAAACTCAAAGTTGAATTGTAATACATTTTATGTACAAGAAACTAAAATCTAATACTAGGACTGTTTAAAAATGAATATATTGCAAGATTTCTTTAGCATTATTGTATATTTACACCTTCTGCTAACTCACCCCCTTACCTCCCCAAAATATGAGATTCTACTTTTTTTATTTAGGCAATTACATGTTAACACCCTGAAAAACTTGGCAGAAAGAAAGAAACAAAAACAATTATTTTAGAATTTAAAGTGGGGATCAGTTTCACATAAAATAATCCCCCATTTCAAGGCCATTCTAGTGTTTTAGGACAGTTAATTATTTTTTCTATGGGAGATAAATCCTGTGCGTTTTTCTTGTTTTTTTTTCTTTTTTTTTAGACGATTATAAGGGTTTTTGTGGGAGGAGGGGGGCTTACCACTTGAACTTCAGGTTAGTGGTAGGGCTAGGGGCAATTAAGTGTGAACACCCTGAAAACTTAGCAGAAAGAAAAAAAAACAATTCATTTAGAATTTCGAGTGGGGGATTAGTTTCACATATATTTAATGCAGAATAATTCACCATTTCCGGGCCATTCTAGCGTTTTAGGGCATTAATCAATTTTTTTCTATGGCAAATAAATCCTGTGCGTTTTTTTTTATGGGCGTCTGCTTTTTTTTTTTTTTTTTTTTAGACGATTATGTGTGGTTTTAATGGGATTTTTTGTAGGATTAGGGCTTCCTACTCGGACTTAGGGTTAGTGATAAGGTTAAGGAAGGGGTTTTGTTTTGGATGGAGGTTGCCATTCGGACTTAGTGTTAGAGTTAAGGGAGTTTTTTAGGAGTGGCTTGCCACTCATATTTAAGGTTAATGGTACGATACGTTCAAGATGGCATTTTTAGGAGGTGGGCTTGTTAGTCGTTAGTCGTACCTAGAGTTAATGGTAGAGTAATTATTTATTTTATAAATTTCACTAAAAGGCAAGAATGCCCGGGAAATCGGAGATCATTTTACATTAAATTTATATGCGAAACTGATCCCCCACTCTAAATTCTAAACTATTTTTTGTTGTTTTTTTTTCTTTTTTTCGCCAAGACTTTAAGACGTAATCGCCTACAAAAGTAGAATCTTAATTTTTTTTTTTTTAAATTGGCGACTAGAAATTCATTACTACTAGAAGTTCGAAAGTTGAGTGAAAAGCAGTATTTTTTTAAGTATTTTTATAAAAGAACCAAATAGGATTAACTTTTTTAAGCACAAAAAGTATTATCTTTTTTTACAAGACGCTGCTGCTGATTGATTGTTATATCAGCAATACTAGTAGCCATTGTTGACTTTCGCTCAAAAAAAGGACAATATTTTTTAGGATAAGATAATTTAAAATTACTATTACCGAAAGACAAAACAACGTACAATTATAATTTTAATGCATAAAAAAAGATGAAAGATTAATTTATTTACTAGTTGGGTACGAAAAATGTAACAACATTTTCTATATTCATATTTTAAAATGTTTAAAATTCGTTCTAGAATGAAAATAAACAAAAATCGCCTCGTGTTTATAGCAGTAATTGCAGTAATATATTTGTTCAATCTGTCCTCTTACTAATATAACATTTTTTGGTAATATTCAATTTTATTCAAATCGGAAAATCTTTTCAACCGTGTTTCCTTGTATATGGTGGCTTACTGTAGTAAAAACACAATACCGAACGGTTACGGTTTAAAAAAAAAAAACCTATTCGGTATGGAGACGAAACCGAAAAACCGCGGTTTTTCGGTAAAACCGCCCATCTCTAATATATATACACTAGCCAAACCTAAAAATATATATATATATATATACTAGCCAAACCTAAAAATATATATATATATATATATATACTAGCCAAACCTAAAAATATATATATATATATATATATACTAGCCAAACCTAAAAATATATATATATATATATATATATATACTAGCCAAACCTAAAAATATATATATATATATATATATACTAGCCAAACCTAAAAATATATATATATATATATATACTAGCCAAACCTAAAAATATATATATATATATATATATATATATATATATACTAGCCAAACCTAAAAATATATATATATATATATACACTAGCCAAACCTAAAAATATATATATATATATATATATACTAGCCAAACCTAAAAATATATATATACACTAGCCAAACCTAAAAATATATATATATATATATACACTAGCCAAACCTAAAAATATATATATATATATATACACTAGCCAAACCTAAAAATATATATATATATATATACTAGCCAAACCTAAAAATATATATATATATATATATATACTAGCCAAACCTAAAAATATATATATATATATATATATATACTAGCCAAACCTAAAAATATATATATATATATACTAGCCAAACCTAAAAATATATATATATATATATATATATATATATACTAGCCAAACCTAAAAATATATATATATATACTAGCCAAACCTAAAAATATATATATATATATATATATACTAGCAAAACCTAAAAATATATGTATGTATGTATATATGTATATATATATATATATGCAAATATTGCTGAAAATAACAGAATTTGTCTGTTTAATTATATTAAGCACCACTTTTTTCATTAACTCTGTTTCATCTGCATAAAAGGTCGTTTTCAAAGTTTCTTTGGACTATCGTGGGCAAAATATATTTCTGATGTCTTTGTTTAAATAAATATCAATTAACATGTGTTCATCAGAGAAGATTATATATTGAATTGTTTAAAACTCATGTTAGCTTTCAACAAATTTCAGTCACCTGGGGCAATAGGCACCCCCATCGCAGGGCATTAAGCACCGGTGCTACTGTGTGCAAAAATCAGACAGCCAATCCTCATTTTGGAGGATTTCCAGTGAAGTGTTGATGATGTGATACCAGAAATCAAGGATTTCACACTGAATCCAGTTGATGCCATCCTCTCAACCGCATCTGCAACATTCCTCAGTGTCAGAATTCCCCGATGGTGACAGTGGACTTCTTGATTGTGGTGGCCATGGTGTTTCCTGTACTGGTGTTCTTTTATCCTTGCATTTCCCTTTCCTTTCTCTCTGTAACATCCTCTGGATGCTTTAGCAACCTCCTTAGCAGCAGATGTTTCCATGAGTCTGGTGATACTTTCATCTGTGAACAAACAATTTTTTTAATGAGGCATTAGGCACCTGTATGCCCAAGTATTAGTATCAGTAAAAGTTGACTTGTTATTACAAATTTCTGATTTTATGTAACTTCCTCAATAATAAAAACGGGTCAAACTTAACTAATATGATCATGTTTGTTATTAATTAAATCACTTTAAGGGATTTTCAACTCTTTTCTTTCAGAAAAATACAGACATGGGGCATTAAGCACTTCCTTTTTTCAAAGTCAACATAGTTTTTGAACAAATAAATTACACAGAATGACATAAATTATGCTTAAATGAGAACCAGTACAAAGCAAATAACTTACTAAAAACAGACAGAAACATGGCAAGTTGAATTTGCAGCAGTTTAAAAAATTGGTGTGGAAATCATGATCACATTTGATAGACTGGAGACAAGCCACCGTGACACACTTTCCAGATCTGAAAAATTAAAATTTTAATTAAATCAAGTGTAAAAATGTTTTTGTACTTATCTCTGATATATCTCAGTGGTTCAGCAGGAAAGGAACAGTTTGCAGGCTCAGTGGTTTTGCAGAAAAACAAAGTCTTGTGCAGTCGCCCTTCTGGAGCATAAAGTTTTTAAGTCTGTTTCAAAATGTCTGCAGATGTGGAGAAAAAAACAGACTATTTTTGTTTGTCTCAGTAAATGCTACTCGTGAGGAACAAAGTGATCAGACAAGCTTGGTGCTTATTGCCCTACAAGTGCCATAATAATGCTATAGAGACATTTGTGAAGGTTACCTAGTTGCTGGTGCCTAATGCCTCATGGTGCTTAATACTCCAAGTTACCCTACTTTTTTTATTTTTTCAATTTTTCTAACAGTATTTTGATTTAAAATCAAAAAAATTAATAAATGTCTCATAGGTATCACAAACGTTTTCGATTCTTTATCGAATAATCCTCGGGTGTCAGAAGCAAATGAATAAAAAAGCTGAAGAAAGAAGAGTGTTGAGTTTAGGTTAGCTAAATAACCTGCTGCTTCATTCATTGTAAAATAATTGAAAGCGAAAAGTGAAATGAGAAATTATATCAAATGAAAATATAAAATACACGTGTGAAGTGATTAAATTTATTTCTGGAACTAACAATATTGGCGTGAAAAACACGCTGGCCGGAAATGGTTCCTCCTGATATTATCTATATTCAGCAGTCAACAACAACTAAAAAAAATATATTAACGTATGCACATTGTCAATATGACAACAAAGAGAATTTTTTAAAAGACAGCAGAGAAACACGCACATAAAAGAACGTTTTTGCATTGTTCCAGAAAAGACGTTGACAATTTAAATTCAGCGACACCGGAGTGGCATCACAGAATAAAATCGCATTACATTAAGCATTTTAAAATGTTGCCACTGGTTTCATACGTGATGTTATTAATTGTTCAATAAAATGACAATTCAGTGTTTATTTTCAATAATCAAGACGATTCTCTATTTTTAAATGATTGCGATTGATTGGTTCATTTGAGTCACGTGAGACAAATCCTGGCGGATAGTGGAGGATAGTAACGGATATAAAAAATGCTTCCCTACTCCATCGCCAGGCGTGCTCATAGAGAGAGGTGCGGAACAAGGCTGCACTCGTTCCGCACTCTCGTCTCAACTTTCGTTAACCCAATCTAAAAACTAAGATGTTATTAAATGTATTTTTCACTTGTTTATATTTTTTCCCAAAATTATTATTTTTGTTGAAAAAAAACCCATTTTTTTTAATGAACTATGGTTAAAATGTAAAATGTCCTCTCCTGAAAATATTTTCAAAAAAGATTAATTTTTGACAGTGCTATGAGTTTTTTTACCCTAAAATATACTTTAGCCAAGTATCTTATCTTGCCTTTCGTAACATTTATTTGTTGCACATTTTTTTTTTCATCCCTTTTTTGTTTTGTTCGCTATTGTAATAAATTCCTGTAAATTTTTACTATTAAAATCATCGGATTTTTAGAAATCCATTCTTAACATGGAGAGCCCCCACCCATTTTGTTAACTATTCTGTACCTTCACCAAAATGTTTTAGTCGTAAAAAAATAAATAAATAAAAATAAGTATCGCCGCAGAATCTCATTTTTATTTTTGTTAAAATACGATGGGTGTAAAAAATAAAAACCAACCATTTTAATATTTTTCCAATCCATTTGGTTTAGCGCTTAATTTTTAGTAATCAAAACAAATTTTTATATAAATGTAAAAAAAAAAATACAGATGCATTTCTAGAAATTGGAAAAAAATGATGTCTTTCAACTCACGTGAAGTCTCGATTTAAAAACATGGAATTTCTTAAATTAAAAAAGCTACTGGATTGTTTTCCATAAATTTTGGTGAGCGCTAATTTTTTACCATCACAGTTAGTATTTACTAAAAATTTCCAGTTATTTTATTAAGTAGCGTATTTACTATGGGTAGTTATCTGATAAATACCAAAATACATTTTAGAGAGGGTGTGTAATGGTATTACCATAGCCAAACATTTTATTCTTCTGTTTAAAAAAATATTTTTTAAGTATTGATTTTTAAAATCGAATCTTTAAAAATATTTCATAATGTAGTAATTTTATAGAATCACTCCTGTCTCCAATCGGGTGTTTTGAGTGGTTTTATGTTTGTTTTTTTTCGAGTGCCCTAACAACAATTTTTAATCCTAACCAAACCAAAAACAAAACAAAACTTGGGGGCTGGAATGATTCTATAAAATCACCCATATTTTGGGGTGCTTCTATAGAAGAGGACCCATATTGATCCAAATGTTTCTGATTGTGATTTATGGAACAACCAGAAATGGCCGAAACAGTTTAGAATTTGAAAACCACAAACAAAGAAAAATGTAAACAGGCAGATGACACTAATGCTTACGAATGCCAAACCAGGTTGGATTAGGTTGAGGTTAGAGTTAAAAAAAACATTTTTAGTAAAAAAAAAATTTAAAAAGTTGAAAAAAACACTTCCTCAGAAAATAAAAGAAATGTACTTACTTATTAATACGGGGAGGGGGGGCAGTAATTGACGCTAACCTTAAGTCGAGGAAATAATGAAAAAGTTGTTTCATTTAATGTTTGTACTAATTGACTGTTCAACGACAACTCGGCCATTTTTAGTCTGTTCTGTAAATCACAATCGGAAACATTCAGGTTGATATGGGTCCCTTCCTATAGAAGTACCTATTTTTGAATCGGGCTGACTAAACAGAAAAATTGAACCACACACACTTCTAAAAATATTTTGATTTTAAAATCGCAACAAAAATAAAACCGGTCTTAATTTAATGACTGTCGATTTCATTCATTACTTGTCACATTCCGAATCGAGATTAAAAAAAAATCTTGCTTAGTTATTTTTTTTCTCAACTCTCCTCACCATCTGATAAAGCGTAAATTTTTGCAAAGAACTTTGCAGTAAATTCAGCCCTTTGTGATCAGTGCCACCTACCCCCAGAATCTCCCCCTCCCCTCATGACTGAAAATAACTCGAGGCGACATACATCCAAATAACTGTCTGGGATTTTTGCCATACTCATTGAGAACCTCGATGCCAATTAGGCAACTGGTCCTGACAATATTTCAATCATAGTACTCAAGAAAATGCAACCAAAAATAGCTACTACCCTTACAAAGCTGTGCAAGTGTTGGTTAAAGGAGAAATGCTTCTCATCAACTCGGAAGACTTTGTTGGTCTGCCTAGTATTTAAAAATACTGGAGATCGGTCCTTTGCATCTCAGTACAGACCGATCAGTCTCCTATGCATCATGAGTAAGTTGCTTGAATCTGTAATAAAAAAGTTGTCCACCACCTCGGTAAAAACAATTTACTTAGTGACAAGCCATATGGATTTCTACCGGCAAGATCAGCAGCTGTGATATCGCACAGGATCAGTGAATCTATCGGTGAGGACTTTGTTTCTAGGGAGATAGCTCTTGATATATCAAAGACCTTCGATAGGGTTTGGCAGAAAAGTTTGCTTCACAGGCTTGTTAACTATGGAGTATCTGAAAATGTCCTCTCAACCATCAAATCCTTTCTTTCCGATAGGTCTATAAAAATAGTTGTTGATGGGCAAAAGTCTGCAGCACATAGTATCAATGCCGGCGTGCCTCAAGGATACATTCTTCATAAATGATCTTCAAAATCATATTCTGAGATCATTCGTTGACATCTATGCAGACAACACAACTATCTATGGCAGCATTTCAAAGAGCATTGATGATCAGCATCTTTCTCATTCTCGCTTCCGATTTGGAGCATGTGATGCAATGGGGGGTGGAAGTGGCTTATTACTTTTAACACCTCTAAAATCAAGCTTCTCTCCTTTCAACACTAATGCGCGGATCCTTCTTTCTCCCTAGTTGAAAAAATGTGTCTCTCCTTGAGAAAGGCCCCTTTATGATATGCTCCTAGGACTGACTTTCACTCCAGATCTGAAATAGAAGCCTTACATCAAATCTGTTCCTAAAGTCGTTGGAATAATGGTTGAATCATTCTACTGCCCCAGAAAGTACCTCGCTCCTGATGCAATCCTCTACCTGTAGAAGAACCAGATCCGTCCTAAGATGAAGTACTGCTGCCATATCTGGGGAGATACCGCTCAGAGCACTCTTTCTTGCTTTGACAGAGTACAAAACTGACTTTGCAATCTAGTGGGGGATGATCTCTTCTCGTCCCTACAGCCCCTTTCACACAGAAGAGATGTTGCTAGCTTCTCTCTACTATATCTTTATGTTCATAGTAGGTGCTCGACTGACCTTGAATCCATACATCCACAGCAAGAACTTGCCAAGCTACAACCACAGCAAAGAACTATCCTTTCTCTTGTTCTCTACCAAAAACCAAACAGAACTTCCATGAACAAAGTTTATTTCCTAGAATATGCTAACTGTGGAACAAAATACCACTAGTCTGCTTCCGAACGGACTACAACATGGTCACGTTTTTAAGTCTAATGTAAACAAATACTTGTCCAGCCATCCTCTTAGATAATCAATTTCTCTTAAGTAATCTTCTGCCCATTCGACCCATTGTTTCTGATCCTCTGACAATCTTTTTAACCCTTATCCTCAAGTGGCTCCCTGGCATTGATAAGCAGTTACTCATTAGTGAAAAAAAAAAACCAACAAATTTTAGAATGGAGACCGGCATATCTTAAGTATAGTGCAACATTTAAAAAATGACATCTAAAAACACAAAAACAAAGATCAATGAAGTTAAATTTGTTACTATTTACCATTTATGATAGCATGCAAATGTCATGCCGTGATGAATTCTGTCAGCACGCATGTTGAATTTCATCTACTTTGCATAAATGTTACTAGTATGCTCTCTGCTCAAACATTGTGTATGAATTTTGAAAGAAAATCACCTAGTAAAAGCCCGCCCCCCCCCCCTAAAAAAAAACAACAACAAAAAAAGCAATTTAGTTTTACCTAAGAAAAATATATTCTGAAAGTCTTCATGTCTATTTCATTAGGACAAACTTTTAGAAACCCCAGAACCAAATAATAAAGATATGTGGTGATAGCGTCTAAGTATGCCCAATTATTGTCTATGCCAAAAATGGGGAAGTTCAGGAATTTTTTTAAAAATCCAGCTAAAATTAACTACTAGCATAATGTTAATAACATCTTTGGTATTTGAAGTAATGAAAGAAGTGTTTTTATTAAAATAAATGTTTACTCAGCCATTTCAATTATGACATTATGTACAGTTAGTCACATTTTCTTGCAATTGCTCTCTCATGAGCATACATGACACAACAAAAATTACCTTGGGATGTTTGGTTTGATGTCTTGTGAGAAATAATAAAGCATGAAGTTGCTGTTTAATCTCGTTGACAAGATCTGACTGAAAATGTATGTGACACGTGCAGTGAAGAATTTAACTTTTTCTGATATTGTTCAGACATTTTGAAATTCATCTGATTTTAGATTGACTGCAGAGTTAGGGTTTTCGTTACGGTTTTCGTATCAGATTTTTATATGATTACTCTGTACTGAGGATTATGATCACAATTCATATCTCTTATATCAGGAAAATGAAGTAATTTATTTGTGATGTTACGTGCATGGTGACAGAGAACTTAGAGCAACTGACAAATTGAAAACTGCAAGTGTATTGCAAGTCATGATTCGCTTGAAACCGAATGCTAATACAGCACTATTTAGTAACTTATGGTATTGCATCCATGAAAAATACCTTGTAGTGGTCAGTATCTATCATTGCATGCTCTTCTATCAATAGGGTTGCAGATCTTTTGATAATCCAACTCATTTTTATCCAGCAGTGTCAATACTTCAATATCTTTTATCGTGAAGTGTATCAAACACGGATTCATTTTGATGAAAGAATTACTATGCACTCTTTATACCTATATTTTGCTCCAACCTACTAGTATTGTATGAAGGAGCTTAAATGTGGAGCATGTAAGTGTACCTTATTCATAGTGTTTGTCTCTTGGACCATTTCCTTTCCAGAAATCTAGTATGTTATACACCCCCCCCCCTCAAATGGCTAGAATCGAGAAATTCCCAGAATCCCAAGAACAGGGTCTCGAAATCTCTTCATCCCCTCGTTAGGAAAAAAAGATCTCTATAGACACTGTGAAATAGACATGACTATCCTAAGCACTTCAAATCTGAAACAAGAAACTGCTAAGTGATATTTATTGGGATCAAAGAGCTGACAAGTTCCCTGCTGGCAAGAATCATGGAACATATTCCATGAGACTTTATAACGACAAAAAATAGTTTCAACAATTATCGCTCACTGATACCGTTTGTGGAATGTCCGTCAATGTGAGCATTAACATGAACCAGATCTTGAATCTCCCTCAAATCAGTCATTTTCATTGACGACCCACTTTCCAAACGATTTCTTCAAGTAGTTCATTTCTAGTCCATCTCTTTCATCCATGGTGCTTATGTCCTCATATTTCTCCCTCACGATTGCATTCTAACCAGCATAATTCCTTCTGACCACTTTGACGACATCATGCTAACTGGACATCCGTTTCACTTCAACAACAGGCAGTGGTGCAATTTCTCCATCTTCTATGGAGCTTTTAAATGATTTATTAACTATTGTGATGCTGGTTGACCACATGATCGATAGGCAGTGTTCAGCCACAATTGCGAGGTACAACCATCTGATCTCATAACATGCATTTTGAAGATGCCATTGATGGAAACAGATTTAGAAACGGATTTCCTGCTTTATACTCGGTAACCTCCCCTTTTATGTGAATCACTGATTCTATCACACAATGTTGATGCCAGTTGGCAAAAGCTCTCAACATCCTGGACAATGACTATCTCTCAAAGACATTACTTTTGCATGGACACTTGATTTTACTCGACCTCTAACATTATCAACCACACCTTTCTCATGGGATGTCACTGAAAACTTCTATAAAAAGTGCTTGCTGGAGATAATCGAGAGCTTTTCAACTAAGAAATGCATGTACTGGTTCTTGAACTCTGACCCTGGTCCATCAGACCAAATGATCTTTGAACAGTCCTGTGGAAAACTTGTCCTTTCCTTTATAATCAGTTCCAAAAATGTCTTTGTATCAGTGTTGATGTAAACGGCACACATGAATAAGTTAACACTTTCCCATGTCCACAGATCACTCATTAACTGATTCTGCAACTCACACAGATATGCTTGGGCATATTCAACTTGCAAAACTCGTTTGGCTGGACCATTTATATCAGACTGAAAATCAACAGCCTGTATATCGTTGGGTTCTGATTCTCCTTGTCTTTTGAGGAGTTTTGCTGAAAATAATTCTGTTACTTCACCAACGCGGACATCTTTAGATACAATGGCGACTTCTTTTTATATGATCTGCTTCTTTGGAATGATTACGTACCTCTATAGTCTCCCACTGCTTATAGGATGTAACAGCTGTTAAGCTTTTTGAAGGTATTAATGTTTTCCCATCCTGCCACACAGTACATTCGTTTGATCAGTACTCACTGTTTTGGACTTGTATCACACAACACAGTATCCCACCAGTCCTTTCCGTTGTTGGCCACATAGCTTCCAACTTTTGCCTATTAATGAGTAAACTAACAATAACCATCTTGGTGTATATGCGGTAGAAAAAACAATCAATGAAGTATTTTTTGTGGTGCATAGGACATTTGCTGCCTTCTCAATAGTACATGGGTCTTTAGAATGTTCTGGATTTTACCTTGAGAAGATGGGGGATTATGATAATAAAGTTAAAACACCTTAAATAGCACAAAGAAATTGCCTAACAATCCCATGCATTGTGTAACGTTATGTACAAAAACTAAGAAGGCAGTACTATAAAGAATAAGTAACTATTTAAGTATTTAGTTACTGTGATCTTATGAAATCTTTTGTTCTAGCTTTGCAATTGCATTTTGATTGACTTTCTACCATTACTTTTGGAATTAAAAAAAACTTTTCCTCCAAAAATGTTACGTACACGTGACTAAAATGAAACTCCTTATGTGGATAATGCATAATCTACATTACATAAGGAATAACCAATTAAAGTGTAGACTCAATAAGCCTAGATGCTTCTGTTAACAACATTTGTGATTCCCTGACATCTCATCTCAATCTCTATATATATATAAGGCAAAAATCTGTGTGTATGTATGTCTTGCTAAAACTTGAAAAATAGACAACAAACACCCACAAAGTAAGTATTATTTTATAAACCCGGTAGAATAATATCGAAAAATCACAAAAAAAGATTCATTTTTGGGGGGGTCAAATGATCATTTTTTTCGTTTAATGTGGTCACAATTTTTTGTTTTATCTTGCGCACATGACGTCATAGTGATAAGTTTGGATAATATTTTTACACTATCGTTATTGTTTATTTTTATTACATTTCTCTTCGGACTATTGTTCTTTGGGAGGTGAGAATCAAAAAGAGTGATTTTAGTAGAGCTCTGGAGGCCTCCTTGATAGTATAGTTATAGAAGCAACACTTGGCGTTGTCCGGGAGAAACGTTCTATTGCCATTATTATCCTTTGAAGGAAGAAGTTAAGTAACACATATCCTGGCCAGTACTAAATGGATGACGATTTAGGAAAATCAGGTGCTGTACAATCGAAGTTAAGCAACGCATAGCCTGACCACAAAATTAATCTACGAATCAATTGTATACAAATACATGTACCCTTTAGGTATAAAATGAATCAGGAAGTTCGGCATTGTCCGAGAATAATAATAATACATTAATACATATCTTATGGCGAAAGTGCTTGATACAATAGATAGAGCCGGTGTGTTTAGATGCGGCGTTGCCTGGGATAAACAACTTTACACTCTTATTAACCAGTGTTAATAAAAAAAAATCCTACATTATATTTTGGGCCGGATGTTTTGTTTTTTTAAAAATAATAATTTGTTTGCAATAATTTATTTAATTGTAAAATAGAAAATATCCACTTTTTCATGGCTGCCATAGCTGAAATCAGAAATTTAGAACCGGTGTTAATCCGAAAAAAATCCAACATTATATTTTATTCCTTGAAATCTTCCAGAAATTACATCAGTTCTCTTGAGGAGGGGGGGGGATGTCAGAAACTCTGAAAGGATGTTTTTAGCAGTGCTTAAGTTCAAAAACAATATATGTGATATGCATACGCTATTTGAGGATATATTTTAATCTATAATATATAAGTTCAGTAGTGCTTCAGGGGCCTCCTAGATTTTACTTGGGTGGTTTCAGTATCTCTCTGCAGGCCTCTTAAGTATTTTTTTTAATTCTCACTTAAAAGATACGGGGTGGGGGGAGAAAATTTTCTTTTGGTAGTGCTTTGAAAGTATCCTCAATTTTAAAAGTGCTCAATATCCAAGATAGAGAAAGTGTGTTTAAACGCAGTGTTGCCCAGGATAAAGAACTCTATTTTTTTTTATATTGTCGTATACCCTTAGAGCCATAATTCAAAGTGATCAATATTTAGGATAGAACAAGTAGTAACCCAAAAGTGTTAATTACAGTGCTCAATATTTTAGATAGAGCAGGTGTGTTTAAATGCAGTGTTGCCCAATATAAAGATCTGTCGTTTTTATAATGTTGTTGCCCGTCAACATTAAAAATAGATTTCTTTAAATAACATTTCTTTCATGCTTATTAAATGATTTTATAAAATTTTTAACTTAAAAAAAAAAAGCAACAAAAATAACAAAATAGATACACACCGTAAACACTGTCTTCGTTCTTTTATCCCCCCTCTCTCCAAAAAAAGATTTTAAAACGATTTCTACTTTTTATTACTTGGCACGTACGAATTAACCAATTGCTTATTCAACATTAGTAAGGACTCCAGGATTATTTGTAATATTTGTATAACATAATTTTTTTAATTCATAACTTACCGGGACTCTATGTTCTACTCGGCATTGTCCAGGATCCAAAAGTGTAAGATTACAGTATTTTGGTAAGAGATATATATATCAAATCCTTTCTGACATGTATCTTCTTAATACGTTTAGATGGCGGGGGGTGGGGGAAGAAATTAGGAGTTGACCGTGACCATTTGTTCTTCTCGGCGTTGTCCGGAATCAATAATTGTAAAATTTCAGTATTACTTTTGTTAACTAGTATATATTAACTCTCTTCGGACTATTAACTTCATCAACATTACATATCTTCTTAATATAGTGAAATAGAGGGGGGGGGGGCAGAAATTAGGAATTGACCAGGACCATTTATTCTACTCGATGTTGTCCAGGATAAAAAATTGTAAGATTACAGTATTACTTTTTGTAAGGGATATATAGTAAATCTCTTTAGGCTGTTAGTTTCATCAACATCACATATATTATTAAGATGTTAAAATTGAGATGGGGGTGGGGAGAAATTAGGAATTTACTAGGACCATTTGTTCTACACGGCATTGTCCGGGATAAACAATTTTAAGATTACAGTATTACTTTTGGTAACTGGTATATATTAAATCTCTTCGGACTATTGTCTTTTTGAACATCATTTATCTTCATATTATTTTGAAATTGGGGAGGGGACAAGAAATTAGGAATTGACCGGGACTATTGGTTCTACTCGGCATTGTCCGGAATCAATATTTATCAACATTATTTGTCTTTATACTTTGATTTTAACGGTACTTTTGGCAGTTCTGTGAAGCATCCTTACTAACATTGCAGTATTATATTTATTAAATAACGGGAAGGGGGGTACAGAAACTTTTTTTCTACTCACTGTTGTCCGGGAGCAAATAAATTGTCATTATCAACATCATTTCTCTTCATCCTTTGATTTTAACTGTATTTTTGGCAGTGCTGTGAAAGCATCCTTACTAACATTACAGTATTATATTTGGTACGTGAGGTGGAGGGTGGGGATAACAGAAACTTTTGTTTGTTCGGGAGCAATAAAATTCTCATTATTAACATTGCTGTATTATATTTGGTAAACGAGGGGGGGCGGATAACAGAATCTTTTGTTCTACTTTGAGTTGTCCTGGAGCATTAAATGTAAATTACAGTATTACATTTAAATCTCTTTGAAAGATTCTCATTATCAACATCATTTCGCTTTATATTATTGTGAAAGCGGGTGGGGGAAACGGAATTACCCGACATCAAGAATTTCATTGTGTTTTGAATACATGTAAGATTACAGTCTTACATTTAAAAGGGATAGCTCCGATAAATGAATTACATTATTATTCTTTTTTCAACACATTAAAAGAGGAGAGAGGAATGGGCTGGGGGAGGAGAAAGAGTGGGTTGGGGAAAGTAACGAAAAAATGGGAGAGAAGAAAAGAGAGACAAATAAAGAGACGTCTAGAGATAGGAAGAGTTTTAATATAAAGATGTTACACACGCTATTTAACTTCTATTTTTTTTTCTTATGACTCCAGGATGATATTTTACAGAAAAATTACAAAAAACAATAACTTTTTGTCGACATGCGGAAGCAGTTTTTCATATTATAATGTAATAGATCAGGGGCGGGCAACCTCCGGCCCGCGAAGGCTTAGCGTCCGGCCCGCCACCCTGCTATGCTTTATTACAATCCGGTCCGCGGACCTCCCAGTAAAACACATATCATTTTGTGACATAAACATAAAAGTAGGTTTACAGTGGGATAAAATGTATAAATATCAGCGAGCGATGATGCATGCACATTTCATTTTTCTTTAACTATTAATTTCAAATCCTTGGCCTGAGATAAAAATAGAAAAAGAGAAAGAGATAGGCAAAGAGGAAACGAGAGACGAGGAAAGGGCATGAAACAGAGAACCTACGTGAGGTGTGTCAAAACGAATGCTGGATCAACTTGCTACTTCCCCCGTCATTATTTTTTATGATTCCAAAATGGCTCTTCGACGGCGCCTTTTATAACATTACATACAGAAGTCTCCTGAGAAAAAATATCAGATTTGTAGTGTTCAATGCAATTTTTGTACAATTTATTCATGTAAACAAAATATAGTAATTCTGAGATTTCGTTTTTCACTCCGGCCTGTGATCTCCTTCCAAAAGTCTCATCTGGCCCTCGCTCTGAAAAGGTTGCCCGCCCCTGTAATCGATGAATTCTGAAGCTTGAAAGGCTTAACTTTCAGAGAAAAGTGCTTTCTTGGCCTTTTGGCCAAGATCAAAGTGCAGTATCTGTTCCGATGGATATGACATTGTCCTGTGCAGTTCTAGGAGATCCACCCTCCCAGGCTTTGCCTTCTCATCCTTTGAGAAGGGGTTAGTTTATTGCTAATCACCTGAGGCGCCGCTACCGGGGAATGCCGACGGGGTTGCCCAGGCATTTTTTTTTTTGTATCCAGAATGTTAACCTTCTCGAGTGCTGGCTTTTCAAATCCCACTTTCCCGACCTTGCGTCACATCTTACCGCTGTGGGAGGTAGATAAATACAGGTCCAATTACAAAATTTGAATCTTACCCTCCTGGTTGACATTTCTCTGGAATGGCTATACTGTAGATTTAAAAGGTAAAATGAGTTTTTGCTTAGTTTTTGTTTTGCGCATTGACCTCCCAGTGTCTTCCTCATAGTTAAAAAATATGTGTTCTCGTAATTCAGTTGATATATGAACATAAATTTTATATTATTGAAAAGGGAATTGAATGAAGGAATTTATAAAAAAATAAAAATAATCGATTAAATAATAAAATCGATAGGATTTTGTAACTTAAATTCCTGTATTAAAAGACAAAATATTTCCGTTTTTGGTTAATCGTGAGCTTATTTTTTAATTTTTTTTTTAATGTGATATTAAAAAGTTTAAGTCATTTATATTTCTTATTTCTTTTTTTTAGCGATGTTTTAAAATGAATAATTATAAATTAAATTAATATAAATCAGTGTAATGGAAAGGCATATGTGTTTAATTACAGAAAATGTTATATTAAAAATATTTAGCTAAAAATATCGACATATCATTTGATAATTCTATATGAAAAAAAAAGAACATTTAAAATACTTGTTTCAGTCTACATAAGCATTTTTTTTTTACCAACCATGGATATAATTTTTTTTTACCAACCATGGATATAATTTTTTTTTACCAACCATGGATATAACTTTTTTTTACTAACCATGGATATAATTATTTTTTACCAACCATGGATATAATTTTTTTTTACCAACCATGGATATAATTTTTTTTTACCAACCATGGATATAATTTTTTTTTACCAACCATGGATATAATTTTTTTTTACCAACCATGGATATAATTTTTTTTAACCTTCTTTTTTGCCCTCTGTGGAGATTTTCCATTTTCTTGCCATGCGCACACCACCGACTGCTGCTGACAGTATGTGAAGAAAAGAATCGATTACCAAAACCAAATACATATTTTGTTGTCTTCAAAATTGTTAAGGAAATAAACTTTTAAAAAAGATGAAATAATAGTTAGTAATAATTTTATTTCCAGCCCAAACTTAAACATTAAAAAACACATTGTTTTTGTTATTGGTTATTTATTAATTTACAAGCTAAACATTAATTAAATAATTAAATTAATAAACATAAAACATATAGTTACTTATCAAACTACCACAAGCGAGTAAATAAAACAATAACTAAAAAACAAAATATTGTAACATCTTTGGCCCACCATACTTGATTTAAGAAAATAAGCATGACCTAAATTGAAAAGGTAAACGCAGTTTTAAAAAATATTAAAATCAGATCAAATGTACGTTGTGACATGAATCTGATTTTCATTTTTTTTACACATAAATTTGAGAACTGTTCTTTAATAAAAGTTTAAGAGAAAAAATGAAAAAAATATTTTAGCATTTTTAATTTACGTTTTATAAAGAAACTAGCAGGGCTACCCGGCGTTGCCCGGGGCGATAAAAAACAAAGTAGTAGAAATTAAAGAGTGTGTGTAACATCTTTTATATAAAAACTTCAATCTCTCTTTCTTTAGCCGTCTTTCTTTCCCTGGTCCTCATTATTTCCCTCCCTCCTTCAACCCTCTATTTCCCTTTTTCCTATATGATTCTTCTCTTGTTTAAATGTGTTAAAAACTTATAATAATGTAATTCACGGAAATTCTTTTTACTAAATATGTATTTTATGTAACTGTGGATTTTCTTAAAGAAATATGCTATGTAAACAAACAAACATTTTGGATGAAAGTTATTAATTATTCTTACATTGTATTTTTGATCCCGAAATAAAATTATATTTTATTTTTTCAAGACTTTAAACTTGAATTTGAATGCAATTACTTAATCGCTGGCGGCCATGTTGTAATTTCCTATAATTTTCTTTCGTAAAATAGTAGCAATAGTTTGATTAGCGTTTGTCGCTTATTTAAAAAACAATACCAAAGAACTAAAAATTTAAAGGCGCGTCCCTGGCGCTAAGAAACGTGAAATAAAATTAAAAGTTATTTCAAATTATTAGGTAATTAAATTAAAATATGACTCAGGATTTTCAAATTACTATAAAATATAATGAAAAATAACTGAAAACAGTCCCCCCCCCCGATGAAATACGCCCCAATGGACCCCTAAGGGGTGGGTTTATAGATTCGGGAATACTCTCATCATCTTACTCTGTGAATTTTACATAAGAATACACTTTTATATGTTATGTATATTCTCTAACCTTGTTTTAAAAAACTAAATTGTGTTTTCAAACATGAGTTATCGTTCTTCCTTAGCTATCTTCTAACAAATAAATTTCATTATAAACCATGAATTGTTTTATGAACTTGAGGTATTACGTAATTAAATTACAATATGACCCAGCAATTTCACATTACTATAAAATATGATGAACAATAACTGAAAAGCCCCCCCCCCCCCGATGAAATATGCCCCAATGGACCCCTAAGGGGTGGGTTTATTGATTCAGGAATACTCTCATCATCTTACTCTGTGTATTTTACATGAGAATACACTTTTATATGTTATGTAAAATTCATTGGCCCGACCCCTAACATTTTCCCCGACGCCCTCCCCCCATCTCTCTAACCCCACCCTCCGAATTTGCTTTTTTACTCTCCTCCAACCCTGAGAAATATTTTAAGTTAACAAAAACAAAAACAAAAAATTTGGCCCGAGCCTCTAAAAAGTTTGACCTGACCCCTAAAATTTTCCCCGACCCCCCCCTAATCCTTCCAGCCCCCCCCCCCCCAACTTTTTTTTCAATCTCCCACAACCCTGAGAAATATTTTAAGTTAAAAAAAAAAAAAAAATTTGGCCTGACCCCTAAAATTTTCCACGACCCCCTAATCTATCCAGCCCCCCCCCCCCCAACTTTTTTTTCAATCTCCCACAACCCTGAGAAATATTTTAAGTTCAAGGGGAAAAAAAAAATTTGGCCCGAAACACCAATATTTCTTGGGACCATTATACTTAAGAAGCAACGATATTTCTAGGGACCGTTATACTTAAGAAGCACCAAAATTCGTTTGAAAATCAAGGAGGCCTCCTGAGCACTACTGAAATAACTCTTACCGGTGGCCAGGTGCGGATGTGATTGAGCAACCCTTGTTCCACTACACACTATTAACATAGCCTTCCTATGATGTTATTGATTTATCCGGACAGAAGTTATGGGATGACCTGATACAACCGGGTACATCTGGCAAGGGATTATGGGATATTTTCAGTGACTCAGCATTTTTATCGGATTAGTACATAAATACATTAGATTATTTCCAAATTAATACTATTTAACAAAGTCTGGAAAATACGGGAAAAATGCTACCCTCTGTCGGAAACTGGTCCGGTTGACCCTCAGCAAGTGAATCGTTTTTTGCGATTTTGAGATATTATGATCCCAGGATATGTACAGTGCTAAAGATGTCAACTTTTTTTACATGTCGCCACTTAGTTTTTGAGAAGTAGCTGTACATTACATAAATACATCAGATAATTTCCAAATTAGTACTAATTTACATTGAAAAATAACTGAAAAGGACCCCCCCCCCACGATGAAATCTGCCCCATGGACCCCTAAGGCGTGGGTTAATAGATTCGGGAATACGCCCATCAACTTACTCTGTGAATTTTACATAAGAATACACTTTTATATTGTATCTATATTCTCTAACATTTTTTTCTATAGGGCACACACACACAAACACACAAACATACAGACATTCAATTTTATATAGAAGATGACAATTGTCCGCTCTACATCTAACAAATTTTAATAAGTTTGCAAATTAACATCGTTTTATGAATTTCAGTATTAATTTAAATTTGATATGTTTACAATTATATTAACTCATATTAGCAAACTTAAATGGAAGTAATGTCCTAATATATTATCGCGGTTATATTAAAGATTTCAACTTAAGATGGTTGCCATTGAAACAACATTATCTTCACCAAATTAGTTTCTTAACAATTTGATTAAATTAATAGTTTAATGACCAAACAATAACATTATAATTAGGTTATATTATTATGGTATTGTTTGATCATTAAATTGTTAAGAAACTAACTAATTTGGTGAAAATAACGGCAGCCATCTTAAAGCTAAAATCTTCAATATAGTCATAATCGAGTAAAATGGGTTTCTGCATTGCTTCCAATAGACTTATTTTTACTTAAAACCAAAAGTAAAAATAATTTTGAAAAAGTCGACTGGGAAAAGAAACATGGCCAATATAAATAAATCCAGAAGAGAGATAACTGTAAGTTTTTGCTTTTTTCCCCCCCAAGTAAATTCATTGATTTTATTGTATAGGATGATCCGAAAGCCTTGTTACTCATACCATATCAAAAAGTAACAACAATAAAGAATAGTTTCGTAATTAGTGCCACGAAAATTGTGTTCATACAAACCTTTATGTGTGACAGTGTCAATGAAAGTAAATAAACTGAATCCATCATTCTTTTCTATTACTGTATTACTTATTCTTATTTTGTTTTACTGTTCTTAAAGTGAATAAATTGAACCTAGGACCTTTTTTTTTATATTGCTCTATTACTTGTTCTTTGTTTGTTGTTAGTTTTATTAGCCCTACCAAAAAGTTTCGGACCACCCTGTAGATTATTCTGTCAGTAAAATGCTCATTTTTGGAAAAACAAAACAACTTACTCATTAATAACTAAATTTATTGCTTCAGAATTCTTCCAATCAAGATTGGAATGGATGACAGCATTTTTTTTTTTTTTGTCTTCAGAATAGTTTTATTTATGTAGTATGGATAACATTAAATGTTCTGAATGTTTCTACCATGTGCTTTTCCAATATGGCGTCCAAAAAGACCACCACATCTGTTAAAATGCTCATAACATCAAAACTAATTATCGTACGGGAAGTTTCTTACAAGTTTTTAATAGTATTAGATGTGATTAATAACATCAAAAGTTGACCAAGATCTGACAACGGAAAAGGTAGAGTTTTCCAGATAGCGTTCAAGTAGTATCAAGTGTGCTTAATCGCATACTAAGGTTCTACCATAGTTTGTCCCCTCCCCTCACCGGAAAGGTATTATTTTCAAGATGGCATCCACTATTTTTTTTATGAGCTGCTTTTAATATGTAAAAAAAAACAAAAACTAAGAAATATTTGTTTTTTCAGAATAGTTCGTTTATGATGTGAGGAATAACATATTAAAAGTTCTGAAGTTTCCACCTTGTTTCTTTTTTTTTTTTTTTTTTTTTTTCAATATGGCGGCTACTATCCATTAAAATGCTGATCAGGATAAATGTCCCTGTAACCACTGAATGAATAACTATCCCTTGACTGATTGACTGAATCAACGTTGATAAACACAATAGGGTGAAGGTACAGAATAGTTAACATCCCACCCCTCATGTTAAGAATGAGTTTCTAAATAATAAGGCTATTAAGAAACCCATTCTTAATATTGAGAGGGGAGGCTTTGCTAACTATTCTGTACCTATAATGAAAACTCCTCCTCCCAAAACGTCAAATAAACAATCTTTTAAGTTTTATTTTTAATATTACATATTTCTTCTTTGTCTAATTACAATTATAATTAGACTAGCTGTTCCTGCCCGGGAGTAGTTTTACTTTCATTTGTGTTTTGCTCATTGCTCCTCCCCTTTTTGTCTTTTCTCTTAATTCTTGTAAGAAAATATATTTTTAAAAAGATAATTCAATGAATGTTATTTAAAAATAAAAATGAGATTTGCAATAAAATTGATTGGATGTCTTTAAATCTCATTAAATATTTTTGATTCTTTTTTAATTTTAAACATGCTTTTTTTTTTTCATACCAAATTATTTATTTTTTGTTAAATAGTATTTTGAAAACTAAACTTAATTATTACGATATTGTTTATCTGTGAATAGCTCTGTGGGGCGAAGGATCATTCAAAGCAGAACAAAAGAAAAAGAACAATGTTCAACAACTCGGTCTGGGTTTTTTTTGTATAGAAGAGTAATTATTAATAAAGTAAAAGAATTGATTTTACATTGGTCAATGGTAGGATTAATGTCCACTGTGCTCGTAAATGTCTTTAGCAAGGGTTGTTTTTTCGTTAAGTTATTTCACTAGTTCTCTGTGCGAATTCTTTACACAAGTGGTTGTCTAAGTCACAAACTTAACGGGCGATGGCGGTGGCTAGAATTTCGTCCAGTTTGGTTCTTCGGCGCACGCCACTTTAGTCTCTCCCGGCCGTCAGTTCAACTCTGGCTTGTGCATGAAAACACCACATTCTTTTATTGAAGTGGCAGTATTTTTGTTATCTCTCTTTCTCATGCGTCTATAGTCGTACAGCCCCCTTCTCCGTTATCTTACTTTCTGCCTGTCTTCCTCTCTCAAGGAAGGTGAGGACGGGCATCTCACTCCTTTTTTCTCAAATTAAATGGGATTTCCTCGTAACCCACCGTCATCGTAAACAAACGATGACAGGCTCACATAAATGTCTGTCAAGTGTGGTTTGTGTCTTCCTGGTCGTGACATCTTCAAAACAACCGTATAGACTTGTGGCTCTAAAAAATGCGCCACTCACCCAAACAATAATATTGCATTATTGATATTTCAGAATTAAAAATGCGATATGGAATTCTCTAATCTCCACCTTCCAGCTGGCAACTGTCTCCTCGCCTCTGGTCATAATTGATTTTGAATATCTTACACGATTCCGCGAGACTAGCTGGCGTCTCGTTCTGTCATCCGAATAAGTTCATTTCTATGTCAAATATATACTAGTTTTATATCTAACTATAGATAACTCATTTATTTTGGGGATTATTTTAATCACATTTGGATGTTAACAACATTTAATCTTTCCTCGGGTCTCTTTTTTTCTTGAAGATAGCATGGTTTTTATATTGTTCACATTGAGTTGAAAAACACCATATTCTTTTCTCTTTATGAATGTACAATTCTTTCTCTTGTGTCATTAATAGTTTTTTCCCCAGGTTACTTCAAATTAGTTTACTATTTTTTAGTCACAAGCGATTTATATTTTTAATGTTGGTGTTTTTTAACTCAGTGTGAACAATATTGTGTATCTCTATGCATATAAAAACCGTGCTATCTTAAAGAAAAAAGGAAACTCATTAATATGGTTGGCTTAATATAGAGTTTTAAGTTGTCTTTCACAAAAAGAATCCAAGTTGAAAACTTTAGTGAATTAGATTTTTGCCCTATTATCAAATTGTGTTGCCGTCTGTTTTTCCATGGTCAAAATCTGAGGGTTTTTAAATAGATTTACTAGAAACATCTAGCTTTTTTTAAAATGGAAATTGCTACAGACAAGGCATGAAGCCACTTGATGTAAGGAGTTTAAAAAAAGCTTCAAGTTCAAAAACTAGCCACCGATAAGTGTTAGATGGATAGATTCCGACCCAGAAAACAGCAATACTTTCGCCCTTTGTCAGAAACATAGCTCATGGAATGTGAAGACTAAAGGACAAAATAAGGAAAGTGAGAGTTATGAGGTTGCCGAAAGGAAACCCAAGGTCCAGTTTCTACTCTCCTTGATCTCTACTGTGCTATAAATCATATTACGAAGATTAAATGTGTTAGCTGTTGAAATGAATACGACCATGTCATTTTTGTACGTTTTTTTCAAGAGGTAATGAGATTTTGCCGAATGTTTAAGTTGGCTTGATTTAATAATTATTGTTTCCATTATGACTCGTAACACTGAGAGCAGCTACTCCATCAACAGTTGAATAATATTGGGGTAACTGTAGTGCCATGTCGCACATGGAAAGGGACCCTGCATTTTTTCCAATGGGCATTCCTGAGGCCACAACATCATATATACAGATTTGGTTAATAGCCACTTATGTGCACTTTATTTTTGACATCCAGCAAACACCCACATTGTCCAAACCCCACTCTATCAAAGCAAATATGAAAGTACAAAATAACAGAAAAACGATTAAAATTAAAAACAGTCAAATCGCATGCTCCCTTGAGGCTGTCCTACACAAATATCTGGGGACTTAGAACTATAACCTTGATGATGTAGAATCCTTCCTCCACGTAAAATCCCCAGATATCCTAGCACTATGTGAAACGAACGTAAACTCCTCAATATCTAATTATTTTGATATGCCAGGATATCTTCCACTCTGCTGTAAAGACTATGACAAACATATGCATAGGCTCGGAGTCTATATCCATAACCCCTAACTTTAACTAAAGAACTTAGCCTAAAATCTGAAGATCAGGCTAACGTGTGCTTTCATTTAACCATACAATGTAGCGTTAATTACCTGTATTTCTCTACCATTCTCCCCTTCGACTCGGGACTGTACCCTAATTGACTACGTCTCAGATAGTATCGACAAAACACTTTCTTCAGATCCAAGTGCTCAAATCCATGTATTTGAAGACTTTAATGTCCACCACAGCTATTGGTTCGGTTTCTTGAGCTCCACAGACTCAGCTGACAATAGCATGCATATCTTCTCGATTGTCCATTCCATTATACTAACCATCATTTTCCCGACTCGTGATAATCAGCAGGCCTCACTCCTCAACATATTCCTGACAATATCTAAGGCTTGTATGACAGATGCCCATAGCCCACTTAGTAATGTTGATCACCTGTTAATAATGGTTGATATCACCATAAATCCCCAAACAGAAGTGCCATTACTCAAAACAACCAGATATTACTAATGTGCACCTTGGAGTAAAATTCTCTCCCTTTCTGCTGAACATTGTGCAGAGGAGGTAACTGAATTGGTCAAAACAGGCATCGAAGCATTTGTCCCCAGGCTGAAATTCCATAGCAACCCTCACTTTCCATAATGGTTCACTTCGACCCGTGCAGCTGCTATTGCGCATAGACACCAAGCATTTCGCCATGGCAACCACAAGTCAGTTAAAAACAGGCAATCATTTGTAGCATCAAGAAATCACTGTAAGAGTATAATAGCTGCAGCTAAGAGTAGGTATATTGAAATGACTAGAAATCGCATTACGTCTCACGAGTTAGGAACTCACAATTTCTGGAAAATCTATAATAGTGTGGTGAACTATAGCAGTGGAAATTGGCTTAAAAATCATTTTTCCATTTATCTTCAATTACTTGATATACCAAAACTAGAAAAAAAAAATCTGATTAAACAAAAAAATATAGCCTGCTAGTATGTATGAAAGTGATTTTATGATAATTTAAAATTACAAGAATATGTAAAAAAAAAAAAAAAAAAAGGTCACATGACTTTTTCTGTCCATAAAATTGTCCTGATCATAAAAAACAAAATTATCACCATAAATTACTGCTATCATCACAGAAGGTAGTGCGAAAGGAAAGGAATTTACCACACGTAGTATTGATGTGGTAGGTAAGTCAAAGAAAGGAGGAATAGTTTCATTGATCTTGGTTCTCGAATAATCTCCTTTCTTATATTTATTTACTCCTCTGCAGGAGTTAGGCACAAGGCCAGTTTTATCTTACTCCCACAAGTAAGATGTGACCACAGCTTGGGTCGAGTAAGTGGGGTTTGAAAAGCCAGCGCCCGAGAAAGTGAGCACTCTGGCCATTAAAAATTGCCTGGGCAGCCCTGTCGGCATTCCCTGGTAGGGGCGCCTCAGGCAGTAAGCAATAAACTTACTCCTCCCCAAAGAGGGGATGCGAAGCCTGGGAGGGTGGACCTCCTAGAACTGCACAGGACAAACCCACAGACAGGTGGAATCAAACCCCGAAGGACAAGACGACACCCGTCTATAGGGT
Source organism: Sepiola atlantica (assembly GCA_963556195.1). Lineage (NCBI taxonomy): Eukaryota > Metazoa > Mollusca > Cephalopoda > Sepiida > Sepiolidae > Sepiola > Sepiola atlantica. The sequence continues at coordinate 179,329,328 of OY744521.1, read as the reverse complement.
GCAGTATCCATCGGAACAGATACTACACTTACTTCCTAGCGCGTGCCAGGTACTCCTTTCTTATATTGATGAGTTCATTCAGAATGTGTGTCTAGAACTATCAATCACTCAGTTTCTTCGTTATTTGATCCAAAGGATAAATTTGAAGTTGAAGAAAATGATTGCCAATATTGGCTTTGATCTTTTTACTAATACTATTCATGCTTCATACTCATTTGACCTAAATGACGCTATTGTATTGATGCATGGACTAGTTCTCAGCAGAAAGCAAATGAGTAAATTGAGGCAGGTCATGATTCAAAAGCAAATCACATTTCCAATCAACAAGCTTCTGGGAGGTTGGAAAAAGTTAAGGCCAACTGTGACAACTGTTCTAGATAACAAGGGAGTCACTATACAATATAAAGATCTTGTGAAAATGACAGCCGAATCAGTTTAGGGCCAACTCATATCCAATGGTGGTTCAGAGATGGAGACAGGTGAGCTTGAAATGGTTTTCAAGGATGGTTGTGATGGGGCAGGCCAACATGTTGTGTGGAATTCTGAGAGCATGTTTGATGCTCTCTTTCTTTGTCTATTCTCGGCATGAGGACAAATTGAGTATCCACACATCCAAGGCAATGGCAGAATCCTTAGAAAATGACCTCCAGTCTATAGGACAATGTGGTCAAAAATAGATTGTAACATTTAATGCTACTAAGACAAAGCTCCTTTCCTTTAGCAACTGTAAGAAACCTTTCCACCCATCTTATATCATGGCCGATAGCACCCTTCCCGAGAGAGTTCAACATTTAAACTCGTCAGCCTGACATTCTCAGGCAACATGAAATGAAATAAGTACATAGAAGATATTGCCAAGGCTGCTGCAAAGAAAGTAGTCTCCCTCTACCGGGCTAGAAACTTTTCACACCTGCCAGTATCCTATATCTCTACAAAGCCACTATTCAGCCATGCATGAAGTACTGTTGCCACATCTGGGCTGGTGTATCAACCACTAGCCTCTCACTCTTGGACAGGGTGCAAAAAATAATTTCTAACCTAATAGGTCCCACATTGTCTGCCAAAATCCATCCCATGTCGTCTTGCCACAGAGTTGAATCACTGTGCTCGTTTTATAAGTACTTCCACGGAATGTGCTTCAATGAACTTACTGCACTGCACTTGTATCCTTGAACGAAAATAACCTCGATCCACTCGACTAGCAGCAAAACCCCACCCCTTCACTGTAGAGGTCCCTAAATGCCAGAAGATTTTCTACTCTAATAGCTTCTTTCCACAGAATGCTTAACTTTGTAATTCTCTTCCTGCTCCCTATTTTCCCCGACAATACCATCATGCAGAAATTTAAATGTAATGTGAACAAACATCTTGCTACCCAACTCCCTACTCGGGTTGCTTCCCTCTATAAATCTGGCTACTATCTCAGTAGCCCCTTAAGCTTCAGCAGCAATATGCCTTGCTTGGAGTGAATAAAGGTAAAAATAAATAAATTTTAAGAGCATTTTCCTTTTTGAAACCAAAATGCATTCTGGTGGATTTCTAAAAATTTATTTTTTTAAATAGGATTTTTACAATTTTATTTATTTTTAATTTCAATAAATATTCAATTAATAGTAAATTAAAAATTAATTCAATGTGTAATTATCAAAGTTATGTTTATGCGAGAAAAACATGCACACACGATGTTGTTTCATAAAGCAACTGCTGTCATTATCGATGTAGACCTCAAAATTAGGTTTAATTAAAATAACCCTGGGTCATTAATTCCTTCTGGTGGGCTTTATATGTTCCGTTCATGTCCACCATTTTGTTGTCTATCTGATGAAATATTTAGGAGAATTATCTCTCTCTCTCTGTCTGTCTGTCTGTCTGTCTGTCTTTCTGTCTGTGTGTGCGTGTGTATATATATAAAGCAAAGTTGTCTGTATGTGTGTTGCGGCATCACAGTTAAACGGATGATATAAGAGCCAAACAAACCGTAGATTTGGAATTAGCACATTCGATCTGATATACTTATGTCAAAAGTTCTCAAACTTTTTTAAAACTCAGTATTCAAACTTAAATTACACAAAAAGAATATTAGAAACAAATGTTCCACCATTTTTAGTGTTCCCTTTCCAGTTTAATATTTTCTTTTTATTAGTCCACCGAACAGCAAGTAGGTTTAAAAGATAAAATAACTTAGTTTGATCAGTGGCATCTGCATTCAGTTCCAATATTTTAGGCCATCTTAAAAGTTTTTAATATCCCAATTATTTTTTTCTCCATCGCATTCCAGTTATTTCCTAGCCGATATCGATTATCTTCATAAACCTTAATAATGCACATTTAAAAAAAAAATTATTGCGATTTTAAGTGTAAAAAAATGTTTGTTTTTTTTAATTGACGTGCAGACGAGAAAGGTTTGCGTCACCCGACATTGGCAGATACTTCAGCTAGTATAATATAGTCTGAGATGTTTTTTTTTTCTTTAAAAGTTGATATGCAATTATTGATTAAAACAAATGCTCAAAGAAACATAAGTATTCAGTATTTATATAGAAGCAAATGGCCATTGTCATAGGTAATTTACGTAATGGGATTTTAAAGCAGACTTAAATGACTGCCCAATATTGATTTCTAATTTTGCTTTACTTTGATGAAAATAAACAATAGCTTCGTGTGCATATGTAAAAAATAAACCATTAAAAAACTGATGCTCGTTATTATTATTATTATTATTATTATTATTATTATTATTATTATTATTACTAAAACTTGCTGAGTTTGATTGTGCACATTTTTCATCTGTACATGAATGTTTTAGATAGATTGAAATGGTATAAAGGGTAAATGACATTATTTCTAAACGACACTTTGACATGTTTTCTTTCAAATCTCTTTATTCTGAAGGATGACTGTTATCTGAAACACAAAGGAAATCGTACTGATTAGTTTTCCCTTTACCACAACAAAGAATGCGGTTTTTCTATGTGAATGAGTTAAATCAACCTAAAAGACAATTTATTATAAGTCACCCTCAAAGCTTATCATTTGGCTATGTCTTCCTGGCAGCAGTTCTTTAATTCGAGGCTTCTTATGAGGTTGGAAACAGACTTGTCCACTTTCATTGGGGCTAGGGGTTGCTATTTTGGTTGGTCAATGTTAAGCTGTTAGAAGAGTCTTTCTTGTTGGTGGCCAGAGGGATTCTGGAGAGTAATTCTCTCAACTTGATAAGCATCATGTGGTTGGCAAGGCTATGCTTGTTTAATTTGAGAGTCGGTAGAGTTATTATGTTTTCTCTGTTCACTGTTGCTATATCTTATTGGTTCTAATTCTGTCATACCTAATAGCACCAATTGAAGTCAAAGGTATAAACGATGTCTAATCCGGATGGTCATGTACAGATAGCACAGCTGCATTTTCACCCTCAAAGGAGGTAGTCTTTGAGTATTGATTTACTCCTCTCCAGGAGTTAGGCACAAGGCCAGTTTTTATCTTACTCCCACAAGTAAGATGTGACCGAAGGTCGGGTCGGGAAAGTGGGGTTTAAAAATTGCCTGGGCAGCCCGGTAGGGGCGCCTCAGGCAGTAAGCAATAAACTTACTCCTCCCCAAAGAGGGGAGGTGAAGCCTGGGAGGGTGGACCTCCTAGAACTGCACAGGACAGACCCATAGACAGGCGTAAATCAAGCCCCGAAGGCCAAGACAATACCAGTCTATGGGGTGCAGTATCCATCGGAACAGATACTACACTTTGATCTTAGCCAAAAGGCCAAGAAGTGTTCCATCTCTCTTGCTATTTTGAGTGGTGTAAGGCAAGTGCTACCTAACTGTAGGACATAAGTTTGGATTATTTTATACTAACAAAAATAACCAGCCCTCCTCGCGGTAATTACTGACGCTGTAGTCTTCTTTACAGAAACCAAAGAAGTAATTTTCATTTGACATTTTGGTAATTTAGAGGAAATCTTTAAAAAATGATGATTGTCGTAGTGTTATTTGATATATTCACATATGGGAGGAAATATACTGTGCATGGACATCGTCAAATTTTGTTTTTTAGGATAAAACAACAAAATGGTTAATTGATATGGTCGTTAAGATATTCAACGTCGATAAATTTTATTTTGTTTCAGCATAAAAATTAAAATAAATTCCCCATTAAAACTTGTTATATAATGAAATGAATAAACATAAGGGTGGAATGTCGAGTGGTCAAATACTTCACTTTTATATTACTGAGTAATTCGAAATAGGTACTTTGTACTTTTCACCTTTATTATAAAAGAAAGAAAAATATGTAAATAATATTAAAGAAAAATACTTTTTTTTTTTTGTAATTTAGAAAGATTAGAGTAAGTTTCTTTCTTTTCTATGACAAATCATCATCATCATCATAATCATCACTACCAAAATGTTTACTCCTTGGCCTTTTGGCTAGGAGCATAATGTAGTATCTGTACTGAATCTGCACTTAGTTTTTATGTTCTCTGTCAGTGAAGAAGAAATCCTTCTAGACTGAGGCAATTGAAATTTTTGTTCCAATTTAGAGTGCCTATTTTGGGGCAGCTGGATTCTCCCCACGTTTAATATTGAAATCGTGCCTAAATATGCTCTCGTGGGAGGAAGTCAATAGGAACAGCAACAGCCACAACAACCAAACAAATTTATTTAAAATATAATAAACGCATGTATTTAATTAACAGATTAGAAAATATTAATTCATTAGAAACTTCAAAATAAATAAATATGCAAATGAGAGGCTCGTGATGAACGAACTACATACACTGCCCCCCCCCCCCTCAAAGGAGAGGTTAATGCCTGGGAGGATGATATCATGAAAACAGAATAGATAGTACACTAACTCCCCTCCCACACAAAACTGGTAATCCTGAGGAAATGGTATCGTGTTGAACGAATGTATACTGTACGGCCTTTCCCCCGAAGAGGAGGTAATGCCTGGGAGGAATGTATTATAACGAATGAAAATATACTACAGAGAATTAAATAAGCATAGACCGTTTTAATGTCAATATAGTTTGAATAGGTGGAAAACAGTTTTGCATTTATTTATTTAGATAACATTAAAAACCATGGCAAGTTTCATTGTCCATGTGAAACGCTTGAATGAAAAATGGCTGGAAAAATATAGTCACCATCTTTATAAACAAAGATGAATATGTTGGCTAAGGAAGAACGATACCTTTCATAATTTTCTAATTAAAAAAAGACATGTTTATTATAAACTTGAGTTATCGTTCTTCCTTAGCTAATATTATGGTGAACGAATATATACTACACTGCCCCCCCCCCCCCCGACAGACGATAATATCATGATGAACGAACACGACTCCCCCCCCCCCAAACTACACTACCCCCCTCCCCCCCTTAAAAGATATTCTGACTAAATCAAGTCTTGGGGATTTTTAATTCTGGGAGTATTCCCCCCTACACACCCTTAAAAACGAAGGAAGTAATTCCTGGGAGGACAGTCTTATGACAACAGAACTGATACTACACTACGCCACCAATTAAAAAAATATTCCAATTTAATCAATTTTTTTTTTGTTTTGTTTTTTTATTTAAAAATGCCTAGTCACAAAAAATATTTTTCTGATTCTGTGGCCTTTTGGCTAAGATCAAAGTGTATCTGTTCGACATCTCAGCGATATTTGACACTTTACTAAAGCTGGAAGTAAATTATCTCCCTTGGAAGTGAAATCCAAAATAAGTTTTTAAACGCTATCCTTTTTTAATAAAATCTCTTTATCTTATTTTATCCATAATTATAATAATAGTACTATCGATAAAACGATTGCATATGTAGAAGAAAATTTGGCAATACAAAGTAGAAAGGTAGATTACAGAATATTAATTTATTGAAAACTGAAAAATAAATAAATATGCAAATAAGCAAAATCGATATTTGTTTGAATGAGCAGGAGATGCCTAAAAGGTATTTCAATATATTCTTATATCATTAGAATTAAATAATCCTAACGTGTTTTGATGTTAATATAATTAGGATACATAGAAAAACCTTTTGCATTTATTCATTTAGATGAAGAGAAGGATCAGAGTTGTGTGTCTCGACATTGCATCATGGATAGGACGTCCGAACAAGATTAATCCTGGGTAGACGTTTGTTTCTGGATCCATGGAGTTCCTGTATATCAGCAGAGTACTCTGGAATTCGTCTACATTTTAAGATTGAATTTGTTCAGTGAGATATTATATATAACCACGCACTTCATTGTGTTTACCTCCAGTTCACTTCCATCACTTTGCATGCGGATTTGCACTAAATGAGATTCTGTACCAAGCTCCCGATGCCTTTAGAAATTCTTGCCTGTCTTGGACTGTGGCCCAACATCTGATATCAATTATTTCGGTATGCCAAGATTCACAAATGTCTCATGCAAACTTAACAGTTTTGAGTATTTATTAACTACGTATCCTTTTTATGGTAGTTGCAATAATCATAGTAGACCATCTGAATTGTTTATATTGTCATCTCGTGACTGTACAGTGTTGGTAATGTCAGTTGTAATACTGGTTCATGGCCTGTGTGTGTATGCATTGAACTGATGGCTTAATGGACTGCATGGAATTCTTTAATCATAAGACCCTGTAATGGAGGATGGAATCCGTGATGATAGTACAGATCTGCAGGAAGCCTTCTACAACTTGTCGATAATCCATTCCAAGCTGAAGAATGAAACTGACTAATGTAACATCCGATGTTGTAGCTTCCAAGACCATGTTCTATGTTATGATAGCATTGGCTGCATATAGAGCTGTAATTACTGTTGAAAATGTAGAGTTATCATTGGCCATGTTATTACCTTCTGAGGTATTAGCAGAAACTCCCTAGTGTGTCATGCCAAATATTTTGACACATGTAATGAAGTCCAGCTCCGGGACTTCAGTAGTTGCAAATTGGCTGGCTGGCTGGATAGATGTTTGCATACAGCATCTGAACCCAAGTTTCACTTAGCTGACACATGTACAATGTTGAATTTATAAGCTAGCATTTTAGATTTAAAACAAAAACAAAAACGAATTCATGTAAAACAAAAAATACAATTAAAATTAAAGTTCACCCTTCTAAGTGTCTCATTTTTTTGTTCTTATGTTTTCCAAAGAAAATTATCATACAGGTTTATTTGCAGCCCCCCCCCCCCTCGATTTGGACTTGCAATTCTATAACACCTCAGGTGTAACCTTTGGCTTCAGTTTCATTGGAGCGCCCTGTCGGTTATTCCCAATTCTGGATTATTCTCCCTGAGGCTATTCCTTCCTAAGTTCAGAACACTTAGGGGAAACCCCTCTCCATCCAATATGTTCTTACCAGCAGCATGGTCTTAGTTACCCTCTTTCCACTCCTGCATAGGTTTATACTACTTGGGCCACTATTACTGATCATTCCATTGATGATCTAGTGTTTTCTACCTAGGCGATTTTCCCAGGATTACCCAGAAGGAGCCACAATAGAATTTAAAATAATTTAAAGATAAATTGAGCCTCATAGGCCTATGAGGCTCAATTTATCTTTCAGTTATTTTAAATTAATTTTTTTAGGGATTTTAAAACCTAGCATTCATTTCAACATTCTCTGGGAAACATTCAACTATGAGTTTCCAAATCTCTGTCCGATTTGATCCTTTCTCACCATAAATGATTTTCTTTCTTCAAATAACTCCTTGGCTTGATAATAAGGGCCGCAGGGTTATCGACATGTCAAAGGCTGAACATCTCATGGCTAATTCCAACCTTGTCACACTGTTCCTTTATGTATCTATATGTAGGATAAGTTTAAGGTAGTAGTTCTGAAGAGGGTATATCGACCGAAACTCTGACTTGTCAATGTAAGACAAAAACGTATGTGTATGTATATATGTGTATGAACCAAGGCGATCCATAAATCAATTATTGTAAGCTGCTTCCTAATTTAGTTGCTAATTACTGGACATTACTAAGAAATTTCTTACTAAAACTTTTCTCGGTAATTATTATTTAGTAGTAATTTTGGTCTTCACATGTCTGCCCCCAGTTGTGGACTCCAATCGCATGTTTGCGAGGCCTGTATTATGGATCGCCTTGGTATGGACACATACCATCATGTAAAACAGATGTTAAACAAAATATGTAGGTGCGTGTGTGTGTGTATGTATATATATATATATATATATATATGTTTTTATCTACATACGTATACGTTTCGTCCTTACGGAAATCGTCAGTGTAGAGACGAATTATTCACACCGGTCACCAAACTCAAACCCCGGAACACGAGTTATATTTCAAACTCAAATTCCAATGTCTTAGCCTACATGGCCGTTGTCAACAACCCGGTAAATTAGCAAGAGATTAATCCTATTTAAAGGCAGCTGTCATAAAGTGTTCGACTATTGGAAGGAACATTGCATTAAAGCCACAATAACGGCTGTGTTAATACTACTCACTACAGAGCCCAGCCTAGACTTACGGGAATCGTCATTGTAGAGACGAATTATTCACACCGATCGCATATATACACACACATATATGCATAATGTACTATTTACAGTGTCTCAGAATTGACGCAAATTATTTTTTAAATGAGTATTTCACCATGTAAGTTGTTCAAATGTTTTAGTTGCAAATGATTTCTAATCACTTTACACCGTAGTTTATGGTGCTAACTGATCTCATGAAAATCTGGTGCTCATTCAAAATTCTTTCAGCTTGCTTATTCTATAATTTATGAAGCTTATGTCATTTTTTTTCTTTTCAATTTGTGGATAATGACTTAAAGTAACAATAAGTCTTCAACAGTGATGCTGTTTTAATTATCCAGGTTAATGAGAATCATTCTTTTTATGCATCCAAATTTTCTTAATCTATTCACTCAAAATATATGTAAAAAAAAAAAAGCAAAAAAAACTAAATATGTTTTACTTTGCCACCCCCCTCTTATTAAACATGCACGCTGGCTCTTTCAAACTTAGAAGATTGTGAGGGGATTCATTCAGCTTTTGTGTACTTTAGATATGATCCGTCTGATATTATCCAGTCTTTTCACAGGCAAATCACTTTTATTGACCTTATTTTTCTTATAGAATCTTGTTTAGTATCTATTGCTTATGTTTTGTTGTTACAGCTTTCTTTCTATAGTTATTCAGTCATGTAGAATATTAGATTCCATATGTGAAATTGCTTACATCACAGTGTCATGTGTGTTCTCTTTTCAACTGGTGTTGATTTAAATGCGACTTCATGATTTTGTCTTGAAAGAAAGTTTTTTGTATTTTTTTTTTTGTAATTTTTGCCTGCTTTCGTAGAAATCGTTGGATATTAGTTGATGTGGAAACTCTCACATGTATACTCTTCAGCGCAAGCGTTTTTTATAAAATGTTCTTAACCATTGCTATATTCATTTCTAGCTGTACTTTCCTGGCGTTGTCCGGGAGTCTTTAATTTAATTGTTCTTTTCTTAACTATACCGTTTGTTTTACCAAATAATAATTTTTTTTAAATAGGATTTTGAAAGTTAAATATAATTATTACGGTATCATTTGGTCATTAAATTATTAATTGAACCAAATTATTATAAAACTATAACTAATGTTGTTAAGGCAATGCTGTTTTTGTCTCTATTTATAAAATTATTGGATGTAATAGTTTTCAGAAGTTTCAATCTTTTAATAAATAAGGATTTAAGAATTTTTAAACCAGAAATGACTTTCTATTTAACAGTTTAAATGGTTCCAAAATCCTTTTTGAAGGGTCATAAAATAATTAATTCCTTGTTGTTTTTTTTAATTGTTAGCAAAAGATTAAAATACCAACTTGTTTACAAAGAAACCAATATGCATTCTGTGAGATTTAATTTCCTAATTATTTTTTAAATATGACTTTTAAAATTGTTTTATTTTCTGCATTTGCATTTTTTATTTCAATAAATATTTGAATAATAGTAAATAAAACTGAATAGTTCAATCTGTAATTATCACAGTTACACTGATGCGAGAAATATACACACACATTGGTCTTAGGATTCTATTCATATAGAGATGTGTGTATGATATCGGGCTTCTTTGGTTGTTAAAAATGCAATGATTTTCAATGAATTCATTTTTAATTATTTAGATTATGGTTACCAAGCATTTTTCTTTTTAATCTAAGCCTAAGAAAATGAACACCATGTACACGATTGCTGCGCGGAAAAATTGAAGGATCTAAGAAACTCATATATCCCATCTATGAACCCCATATAAGTATAACGATAGTGTAAAATAGTGTGTAATAAATTATAAAATCGATTATGCGTTTCTATTTAAACTAATTTTAAAAAAATATTCTGTTTTTTTAATTTCAATTAAAATTTTATTAAAATAGGTATTTTATAATAACATTCAATTCTAAAATATCTTTTAATATCTAAACGAATTCATTTTAATAGTTCATAAATTCAAAAAGTTGAATGTTATTATAAAATGCGTATTTTAATCAAATTTGAACGTATTTTAATCAAATTTGAATTGAAATTTAAAAAAAAAAAAACTATCTCTTTTAGTTTAAATGAAAACACAAAATCGATTTTATAATTTATTTTTTTTAATTAGATAGAAATTTTGTAGTGTTTGAAAAATATCTGCTGTAAGAAATAAAATAATTGAAATTTCAATAAACAGCAATTATGATTGAACCTCACGTTAGTATTTTTTCTTTAACTGTTACTACTTAGTGTTTCTAGGAGTTTACTTTTATTTTTATTTGAAGATCTTCATATAAATTTATTTCGAAACACCGTGTCTGGTTTCCTTAAAAATTAAACAGACTTTCAATATGTTTGTGCCTATATTTCTAGAATTGTTTTACTGTGTACGAATGTCAAGTGTTTTTTTAATAAGAAGCGCATTCTGATGGATTTTTACGAAAGTAAATTATTTTTTAAATAAGATTTTTTAAATTTAAGTTTGCACACTTGTGCACATCACGTTTGATTTCAATAAATATTTGTATTAATCTATTATATAAAGGAAAGTTGTGTGTGTGTGTGTCTAGCAAAAAATTAAAAACTACGCAAGACATTCACAAAGCTGATATATTCCTTTTCAGCAAAAAGATAGGCACTTTTTTTTTAATATTCATTGTTTAGGTGGCCAAATGGAACTGTCAGGGAAGTTGACATTTAGAACGACTTTTTAATGTTAAAATGTAGTACTTTGGAAAGAAAGCTGCATGCATGGTAGTCCTCACCGTAGATTTCCACTTTTGTCGATCTTAAGAGTCAGCGTTTAATAACCTTGAGTCTCTGCGGTCTCTCTCTGTCAGCTCTCTCAAAGACAACTTTGGCCGGCCAACTCCGTGCATACCAGAGACTTGTAGGTTTAATGCACAATTGATTGCACTGTTGGATATGTCCACGTGGCCATACTTGCTGAGTCTTCTCTCCCTCAAGATGGGATTGAGGTCTGCAAGAAAAAGTTTCCCCAGCAACTCACTTGTCCATACAGTGGAAGCATCTCTTGGCTTAATGTTACAAATCCGTCCAACCATTGTCCTGTTATTGCGCTGCAGACGGAGGTCTGGCCTCGTCAATGCCCAGGTTTCATTGGCATGGAGCATAGCGCTCCGCACACAAGTGCTATACACTTGACCACAGGTTCTGTACGACAGATGGCATGATGTAAGAATTGGTAGCAGCTCCCTGAACTTCTTCCAAGCAGTCTTCACATGTGTCATGGTTGTAAGGCTGCAGCCACCACCTGCTAAAAAGCATATCACCCAGGTAACAGAAAGAGTCAACTACCTTCAACTTCTCCTGACTAACGTGAACCTCATTCAAAGGTCGACGATCAAGTGGGCGAGCAGTCTCCCGGCATCTAGAGCACCTAAAGTTAGGGTTCTCGGTCAGACTCTTGAGTCCACTACATCTCCTGTGCACTCAATGCTTGCAGCCACTGCACAAAATACTGCTGCTGCCCACACCTGTGCGACAAAAAGCACATGGGAAGTTGTCTGAATCCTGAAGTTTGTCGAGGCCAGTACCGCAGATCATGATCTTTGTTTTGTTAGCATTCACTCTCAACCTTTTCTTTTCCATAGCTTCCTTCTATCTCAGGAGCCTTCCGACGCATTCATCCTGCAAGTCAGCAATAATAACCAGGTCTTCGGCATAGAGACCCTCTCAGGGAACATCGGTGCAAAACTCGTGTGACAGAGCCTCAAGTACGATAATGAAAAGGAGGGGACTGAGTACCGATCCCTGATGGACACCAAGCCCACAGCAAACTCATCACTCTGTTATCGACACGCACGTGACTGCGAGCATCTGCATACATCCTTTGCACCAAGCGCACAATCCACTACCTGACACCAAGTTTGCATTGTACCCACCAAGATCACCCTCCAGGGAACATGATCAAACACCTTCTCAGGGTCCACAAATGCCATATAGAGACGTTTGTTTACTGCAAGGAATTTCTCCTGCAACTGCCAGACAAGAAATATTGCGTCAGTTGTACCTCTGCCAGGGACAAAGCCAAATTGGGAGTCATTGATTGACACGACTGTCTAATCAGACTGTCAATGATCTTCTCGATGACTTTCTTGACCTTCTCCATTAGCTTGAGACCTTGGTAATTGCCCCCTGTCCAGAGCATCTCCCTTACCCTTGTACAGACAGACAATGAAAAATGCAGGCTTAAAACAAGTGAAATATCCTTAGAAATGTAATGTCATCGTGTAGTAAATGAAAATTAATCATAATGGAAGCAATAATTATTAGATAAAACAAGTATAAATATTTAGCAAAATCTTATAACCCCCCCCCCCTCCTCGCTGAAAAAATGTGCAAAAATCACACGGAACCACAACTTTGGCTGTTCATATAAGTTTCATTTCAACAGCTAATGCATTGAATCTTCTTAATATGATTCATAGCACATTAGAGGTCAGACTATATTTTTCTTTTAATAGTAAATCAATAAAAATACTCAGATCAGGACCATGTAAAAACAGACGGAAACAATTTGATAATAGGGCAAAAATTGATTAAAAAAATAAGTCAAAAGTATACGTTACTTCAATTGCTGTAAAGCAACAAGCTTGAAACTTTGCCACTTTAATAATTTTCGGATGAAGAATTCGAAATTCATGTGTGTCTTTTTTGTGTTATCAAAAGTTTTTGTCATAGATATATTTTAACTTAGGTGAATTTATTCAGTTTTTACCTCACCAAAAAAGGGCCGACAACACAACAACAAAATTTAGAAATTTGTTATACAAATAGAATCACAAGTCATTTTTTTTTTCAGGCAAATACTTATTGTAAAGCTTTAAACTTCAAATATTTGAAATGAGTAAAAATATTTTTATAATAACTAGGCAGATTTAATTGTTCCCTACAGTTCTTCTGCTTTGTGATTTATAGTGATTTTTTTAAAAATAGTTTTTCATGGTTTTTCCTAGGCTTTTTCTTCCTCCTTTCGTTGGTGGAGATGAATTGACTGGCTTTATTCTTCTCAAGTAGTCACTGAGAGCAGCTCTAGCTGAACTTTATTTCCACTGGTGTTGATCTTGAAACCTAAGACAATCTTGAGATAACTCAATTGGTCTTTTAGCGCTTCCAAGCCATTTCCTGAAACCAGTTGTATCTCTTTAACAGACTTTACAGCATCACTATTGGTTGTTAACAGATTGATTGATGATTCTCCATTTCTCAGCAGAAGCTTGACACTCTTTTTCCTTCTTTTGCCTTTTATTTTGTACTAGCGGGGCTACCCGGCATTGCTCGGGGTCATAAAAACACATAATTGAAGAAAAATCGCTGTGTAACATCTTTATATTCAAACTTCTATTTCTCTACCTCTCTCTATAGCCGTCTCTTTATCTTTCTACCTTTCTCTTCCTTGGTCGCCCCATTTCACTGCTACTTTCTCCCTTTGCCTTTTGCGAAAGCTGTCACTTCCCCACCATTCCTTTTCCGTTGCCCAGGGCAAAAGTATGACATATTTCTATAAAAAGTACTACCTCTGTCTACGCCTTCTATATAGGTACTTATCTCGGCCCCGGTGCACATACTATATAGGTATCTATTGCCGCCCCAGTGCGCATACTATATACGTAGCTATCGCTGCCCCAGTGCGCATACTATATACGTACCTATCGCCGCTTTGGTGCGCATACTATATATGTACCTATCGCCGCCCCATTGTGCATACTATATACGTACCTATCGCTGCCTCGGTGCACATACTATATACATACCTATCGTTGCCCCGGTGCGCATACCATATACGTATGTATTGCAGCCTCAGTGCGCATATCAGATACGTACCTATAGCCGCCCCGGTGCAGATACTATATAAGTACCTATCGCCGCCCCGGTGGACATACTACATAAGTACCTTTCGCCGCCCCGGTGCGAATACTAAATACGTACCTATCGTCGCCCCGGTGTGCATACTATATACGTACCTATCGCCACTCTGGTGCGAATGCTAAATACATAACTATCTTCGCCCCGGTGCGAATGCTAAATACGTACCTATCGCTGCCCCGGTTAGCATAATATATACGTACCTATCGCCGCACCGGTGCACACACTATATACGTACCTATATCGCCGCACCGGTGCACACACTATATACGTACCTATATCGCCGCCCCGGTGCACACACTATACACGTACCTATCGCCGCCCCGGTGCACATACTATATACGTACCTGTACGATCAGTTGAGCAGCAAGATAAGTAAGACCTCAAGTAAACAGTTTATATGGAAGCTGGACTGCTCCACTATGCCAAGTTGTGCAAGTCCATTATATGAATTCTGATTGGCTGCCAGAGTGAGAGTGAATAATTCTATATATGAATATTGCTTCATTAAAGCAATATTCATATATAAGATCTTGGAGCCGGTATATGTTAATTTGATTCTATACTGAGTATTTTATGTAAACATTAAATTTACTTTTCTATCTACCTGTATAAGTTTCAAGTATCAATACTAAGTGTTACATTCATTATCTATGAATTTGTTAGCATCACTTTTAATCTATCGGTAGAGTTATCTTCCAAGATGCCGTTCTTTTTTTTTTGGTGGGGGGAGGGAGCTGGATTCTAATTTCAGGCTTAAAAGATAAAAAAATAAAACGCTTATCCTAATCCAACTGAAACTACCCCCGGACTTAGGGTTAGTAGTACCATAAGCCTATTTTATATATATTATATTTTACATCTAAAGTAAGCGACAATCTCAAAAAGAAAAATTTGACCGCCATTTTGTTTGACAAAATCGATTAAGGGAAAGTAAATGAAACAAATTTTTAAATGACAAAACTTACAAATAGTTTCCAAAAGTTTAAAACTGTGCAGATCGATAAAATATTAAATTTTCTATCCTTTGGTAACAATTATTTGTTTTTATACTTGTTTCTTTCCCCCTTTTTTATTATTAACAATACTACACTTTCGTCTGTACAGATTGTGAGTCTATTCATAACCATATTAATAATTCACTTGGTCGAAAACACTTGGCAGATCCTTTATAACGTCATAAGGGATGGCACCATCCATTAAAATAGATCCTAGACGACTCGTGACTTGAAGGTTTCTGTTCCATATTCGAAGGATCACGGGTCGTCGAATATGGAATAGGAACCTCATTTAAAGAAATAGTTTTCAAAATCTATCTATCTATCTATCTATATATATATATATATAATGTGTGAAAAACACTTTAATATTTAAATAAATATTTACATATGTAATATAAACTAAATAAATGAAATACATCAACTAAAGGGAGATATATATATATATATATTATATACGGCACAATCACGTTGACACACCGGTTCCTTTTAGATCACCGAAGTTAAGCGGCATCGAGCCTGGCCAGTACTAAATGGGTGACCATTTGGGAATACCAGGTGCTGTATGTGCTCTCTGCTTATTTCGGCATTGTTTCCAGTCGTCTTGTACTACTACTTGCCATTGGAATCAAGCAATGCCGACTCAGGAGAGCGGTTGTTGGGGATTGCGCAACCCTTGCAATTACAAATTCACACGCGGGCAACCTCAGACGGGGCACTCGTACGTCGAAATCGACGGGAGAGTCCATCATATATATATATATATATATATATATATATATATATATATATATATATATATATATATATATATATATATATCCTTTTATTTGATGTATCTCATTTATTTAGGTTCCGTACCAGCTAAACTCTCTTATTGAAACTGATTTACTAATCAATAATATTTTTTAAGAAAATAAGAATGAAAATCTTTCATAGCACATCCCTGAACAGAATAACTTGTTCTTTCTTTGCAAAGAATGTTTATTCAGAAGTTTCAGTTAACATTTTAGAATGTTAGTATTTGCAATTTATATCATTTATTTTTGGATTCATGAATGTAAAATCTTTGAAATGATATCAACTTTATTTGTCAGGTGAAAAATTAAGAATGGGAATAGTCTCTCAAAAGAGGTAATAAATGTGCCAATACATATAATTACAAAATATCTAACTATAAGTTTTCAGATACAAGGAAACCAATGAAATTATCACATTAAGCCTAAAGTTATGATGTGCGTGCTTAATTTCAATATGGCCTCCAAAATGGCTACCATTTACACTAAACTACAGGATTACAGTGTTGAAATATGTAGACATATTTCAACACTGTAATCCATACAATGATATTGGAAATAAATTTATAAACAAGATATCTGTTTGATTAAAGTAATGTGTTGACTACATGTATAGATTATATGAACAAGTCAATAAACAGATGAATATAATTAGAGTGAAACCACATTAGTTATTGTTCAGTAATTTTATGAACAGAGAAAATGCACGAAGTCACATGGTGTATAGGTGTAGTTATAGCAATGGATCTCAAATGTCATCATGCTCCTCATTTATCCCTGGTTTGTTTTGTTGTTGCAAGTAAAAACCCAATATCCACAGATTTCTGTACATGAGATTGTTTTTGCGACAACTAAACCTTCCTTCACATCTATGTTTGCATATATACATTATCAGGTGCGGTATTGCTTCAGGAACTGGTGGATTCAAACATCAAATAAAAGAGAAATTACTTGAACCTACGTCAAATTTACAACCAAAGGCAACAGGTGCTGGGAAGCGTGGGTGATTTTTCATTAGCTTTCCTCCAAATCATGGCTATGTAGTGTGCGCGACAAATATGTAAATCCAGTGAACCAGAAGTTGATGAAAGATTTTCTACTTTGGCATCACGATTTAAGTAGATGAACTAGCAAAGCTCATTTACTGCTGTGTGGATTTTTTATCGATACAGCACACAAACAAAACATTCCAGTTGAGAACATGCATCAGATGGCAGATCGTTGTCATTTCTTAGCATTGCTAGTGCATCCAGGATCTCATTATGGCAAGACATGAATGCCTAGAAGTACCAGTCTTTGGTTCTGCCAGCAAATCTACCAGACATGTTGGAGCCTGTCATAGTATAAACACTCAACAATGCAGAAATGTTCATCTTCAGCCTGCCATTGTTGATGAAAAAGAAGATCGTAGAAGCTGGCAAGTGTGGATACATGTGAACAAGTAGCAACAAGACATCTATGTCTGGAGAATTGACCAAGTTCTACTTGATGGAGAACACTTAAAGCATGCATTATGAGGAACGTGTCTGCCTCTTCTTGGCTGTGAGAGAGAATCGAATCTGGAATATCAACATTGTCCTTGGTTTATGTTCCTGAGGTCACCATAAATTTCTTGTTTGAGCTACTGCTGTGTACAACCTTGTCAGCTAAATACTCTGTGAGCTCTGCTTTAGTCCGGATGTTCAAGAGAAAGTTTTTCAGGGAATTATTTTGGATTAAAGTGGCGTCCTTCACATGGTGATATATTTTGCATCATAATTGGGTAAAGGAAACCCATTTTCTTCCAGCAAACTCACAAAAGAATTTTCAATGTCGTTTATATTAAAAACAGATTCATATGTGTAGTTATTAATTTCTGTTTTCACCATGTGGAACATATTGAGATCCGACACTAACTGTGCAGACTGAATATGATCTTTTGGAAGTTGTCTGTTTGCCTTTACTATGTCTTGGTTTCCATGACTTAAACACAGTGGGTAATATTTTGTGTCTTCTGCCACTGCTGTTAAAAGATGTTTTCAGTTGAGACATCATATAAGTTGTCTGCTCTGTGCTTAGTAAATGACACATCTACTTGTTGAAAGTCTGACTTCTGGTACATTTAGGTTGTGACATGAAAGTACATGTAGATGTGAATTTCTTGCTGTTTTATGTAACTGACACTGCTCGTTGCTCACCCCTTCTCATATCTGATTTTTTGCTTGTTCAATGCATGTTTAATTTGTGAGATCCTTGTAACATCTTGTGGTAGGAAAGACTTGTGTAACAGGCAGACAAACCACTTATTCGTTCCTTTAATGCAGAAAACTCTGTAACCCATATGAACATCGAACATTACTTGATGTAATTAGTTTTTCTATTGAAGGCAAAGAACAGTGAAGCACAGTTTGTATACTCTGTTTGTTTTCCAAAAGGTAAGCAGTTTGAGGAAATAAGCTATTAGACTTAGGACTGGGATTTTGTTGCTTGTCGGGTTGTTCAAGGGGATTTACATTGAGGAAGCACAAGTATAACAAGTTCGTTGGAGCACATTCCATTGAAGTACTATGATATAAGGTTGTTTACTCACGTACAATTATTCCATAAAGAGAAAAAAAAAACAATAAGGCTTGAAACAATTGTTTGCTGCTCAGCTGATAAATGAAGCAAAGTTCAAAGTCCACAGTTTTTGATTACATGTTAGATGAAGACTGTCCTGTTGGGTAATATATGGACTCTATGGCTGCTGTGGGCACTTGTTTCCAGCAAATAAAAAGAAAATATATCTTCATATACATACATACACCAAATGTTAAAAACTTAACCTAATGCAGAAAAACTGTGTCTAGCGACTGCATTCAAACATCAATTTTTGAACTGCCATGTTTAATTTAAGATGGCAGTCTGTCTGAAACACACAATAAAAAGAGTAATAGTCACAGGGAAGTTATTATCCATGTGGGAATCTCTAGATACAAGTAATAGATGGGAATCTCTATATAAATGCTGAATAGATGCAAAAAAATATTAGAACCAGATTTATACCAATCTTAATGTCAAATTTATGCTGTTTTTGTATCATGACATCCATCTTGGATTTCAGGGCATGAGAACAAAAAAAATGGCACCCTATTTTTTTCTTATGTTCATATCATATTCTAACAGAATCAGACGAGTTTTCGCTTTTACCAAAAAAATTACACAAATTCTTATTTCATGACAAATGAATGAGCCTACACTATTTCAAACATGTCAGATCAACAACACTTCTCATAGGGATCCGAGGATACATCTAAAAATTGTTTTCGATTCATGAGAGAGAGAAAAAAAACAATTTTTTTTAAATACAAATATTGTGTACTTTAAAGGAAATTTTTAGTTGGAATGAAAAAATTGTTGTTCCTTTCAGGGATGTGAGACCTCCGCTTTCTAGTGGAATCCCACTTTTTTGTAATTCAGAAAAAGCAGGATTTCCGCTTAAATCTGCTTTTTTTTATAAATAAGTCTGATTTCTGTCATTTTCTAGCTTTATCTTTCTTTCTCTTGTCTAGTTTATTCTCTTTTCCTCGCGGCTTATTTTGTCTTAGTTCCTTCTCTTCTCTCTACAAATATTAATTTTGCCAAACAAAGAAAGGGAAGTAGAAGACTTTTGATTCATCAAAAATTTATTTCCTGTCTCCTTCCCCTCCTTCTCACATTGGCACTTGGGATCTGTCTCTTGTTAATGGCCAGGTTTTCTGTTGTTTATTTCTTATATTCACGTTTTAAACTTTTATTTTACAAAAAAAAAACTTTGAACATTTTTTTAGGCAAAAAGCTAATTTTAACGGAATTTAACAGCAAAAATATAGATAAAACATATGTCGATACTTTCAGTGTGAAACAAAGAAGTTTTGTAGATTAACACCTTTCGCTACTTTCTACTTTTTTTAGGGGATTATGTTGGAACACCCTGAAAAACTTGAAGAAAACAAACAATTATTTTCGAGTTGACGAGTTTTGCATATGAATTTAACATAAAATGATTCCACCATTTCCACATTTTAGGTCAGTTAACCAATTTATTTTTTGCTAAGGCAGATAAACTTTGTGCATTTTTGGGGGTGGGAGCAGGTTACTTTTTTTAGATGATTACGTGATATTTTACAAGGTTTTTTGTTTGGGCTTGGGCTTGCCACTCAGACTCAAGGTTAGTAATAGGATTAAGGGAGTTTTTTTTTTGGGGGGGGGGGGAGGTTCAACTGGAACTTAGGGTTAAAGTAGGGTTTGTAGGGGGAGCTTACCAGTGGTCGGGTTAAAAAAAATCTTTTTTTAGGGTGGATTACTACTCGTTTATGGTAGGGTAAGTAATTTCTTCTTTTTTTTCTAACTTTTCAACATAACCCCCCCCCCCCCCCTTAGAAAAATCTGCACATGAATTCATCTCCCATAGAGAAACAAATTTTTTTGCTAAAAAGCTATAATGGCCCAGAAATGGGGTATCATCCTATGTTAAATTTCACAATGGAGGGGGGGGGGGGTGTTGAGAAAATTGAGGCATGGCATACCCCCACCCTACCCAGGAGATGAGTAAGGAGCCGTGGCCCCCAGGTTTGGAAAATAGTAATGAGCCAGGTTGGGGATTTCATAAGAATTTCAGAGGGTTTTTTTTTTTTTACTATCGGCCACTCACATCCCTGTCCTTTATCATTTTTAGTATTACAAATACACATAGCAATACATTTATAAATCAAACAAATTCTAAAAATCAAATTTATCACATTAAATGTTAGCTAAATATCTGCAATTAATATTTGTCACATTAAATCTTACCTAAATATCTGCAACTAATATTTAAATATTTTAATGGCCATTAAAAAATATTTTTTAATCTAGAAGTTAAATATTATTTTCTGCAAAGAATTATGGTTTTATAGATTTAATTTTTGTAGTTTATTTATGCTGAGGAAGAAGGGTATAAACTTTGATAAGACATTAGCTTGTTTCTGAGAGACTTATTGTGAAAAAAAATTCATAATTTCATTGCGACATAGAGAAAAAACTTCAATTTTTCTGAACAAAAAATGAAGTGACTCTTTAAATGAATCATCCCGAGCCCAAGTGGACATTTTACTGCATATTTTTATTTTTTTTTAAATGTTATGTCCACCTCTATTCACAAATCTGTTATTATACTTAAGCTGAGTGAATCAACGTTTCCTAAAGGGTTTTCCGATGTACTCTTATAACAGAAAATACACACTAAGATATTCCTTAATTCTGGGACTGAGTTATGTTAGAAAAAAAATCATTTTAATGCTTCTAATTAGCCATAATTTACAATTAATTCATCAAGTGATTCATCTTACTAAGTTTCTGTCTGTCGCTCTCACTTTCTATCACTACATGTTGTTTGAAGCACCCCCCCCCATTATTTGGTATGGTGTCTGTCACTTTAGCTTCTCTCTCTCCAGCCAAAGCTAAAAAAAACTAACTATAAAATTTAAGCTAGGAATAGTCTATTATTTATATCAATAAAAGGAAAATTCACAAGTAGTAATACTATTTCATCCGTGATTGAAAAAGAGAGAAAGATATTGAGCAGAAAAAGACTAATTTTAAATTTTGTCTTTTTATTTTAAAAAAATGAACTCGCTTTGAAAACGCTTTTTCCTGAGCTCAATGGATGACCCAATGTGTCATTTATTTCTGAGTTTTGTTTTAAATGTGGAAGGGGGATCTGAATGATCTTGTAACCTTGTTTTATCTGTTAATAGTTCAAAGTAAAACTTTCACTTTCTAATCTTTTGAGGAAGATATCTTTTGCTAAAAGAATGGACGTGTTCATTAGATAAAGCCTGCCACTCTATTACCATTTTCAATCTGACCGGTTTTCATTCTGAGAAGAAATGAGAAAAACAAGCTTTGTTTATTTAATCTTTCTTCAAAATGAGTTGTGTGTTTACATTGAACACAATGAATATTGTATGACAACAATAAATCTTACAAGCCCCCCTGTTTGACTTTTAAGCTTAATGCTGGTTTCCTTGCAGATTGGAAGCTGTCTTGTGGGTGGATGGGGACTAACACAGAAAGTGTTATGGCCTTCATAGCCATTAAGAATTGGGCTTCAGAAGAAGGAGCAAAGGTGGAATTCCTCATAAATCAAGGAGAACATTGAAAGGAAATTGGATTATGTTTCTTTTGTTTTTGTAACATTGTAGTCTTTTAGTCTTTGGGCTTCTATGTAT
Organism: Sepiola atlantica; assembly: GCA_963556195.1. Classification (NCBI taxonomy): domain Eukaryota; kingdom Metazoa; phylum Mollusca; class Cephalopoda; order Sepiida; family Sepiolidae; genus Sepiola; species Sepiola atlantica. The sequence goes on along the minus strand of OY744521.1, from coordinate 179,306,975 downwards.
ATTGTATAACAGCTGAAACCCATGGCCTTGGGTTAGACACATTTTATAATTTTAATGACGAAAACAATTTTTAAATGTATTTAAATTCGTTGTGCACTTCTAATGAATTTTTAGAATTGTTGTTTATGGTTTTTTCTTTTTACATTTAACGTTTCCATTTTTATTTTGCTTTAATTTTCCAGTTGAAACGATTAATTGTATCTGAAATTAGATTAATTCTTGTTTATAACAATATAGCTAGTGTAGATATATTTTAATAATACCGACTAGTTTGTGGAAACGGAGTCGAATGCAACTCAATTTTCTGTCATACTTGCAAGCATCGGGTACACAAAAAGTGCAGTGGAATTACTGGTAGGTTAAGAGATGATAACTAGTTTGTGTGCAAGAAGTGTAAGACAATGGAGATGGGTGAGAACGCAAATGTGGAGAAAATATATTTGGATGGCAAAGCTATTAAGGTTATTCAGAAGTTTTGTTACCTTGGTGATATCATTGGAGCACTGGGTGGAGCAGGTGCTAGTGTGATTGCAAGAGTTAAGAGTGAATGAAGTAAGTTCAGGGAACTTCTGCCATTACTAACCAGCAGAGCAATACCACTGTCGACCAAAGGAAGAGTTTATCAGGCATGTGCATGCAGTGTGATGCATGGAAGTAAAATCTGGCCATTGATGATTGAGGACAGGCATTACATTCAGAAGAGAAATAAAATGGGAATGATACGATGGATGTGTGATGTAAGTCTTAAAGACAGACTTAGATCTGATAACCTCAGAGGAAGATTAAATTTCGATAGTATAGGAAGATGTGTGCAAAACAGAAAACTTCGATAGTATGGCCACATTAAAAGAATGGATGTAAGTTATTGGCTTAGATGTAGAACAGTTATGGAAAGAGTGGGTGCAGTTGAATTTTTTGTGGTACTTGTGAGCATTGGATACACAAGAAATGCAGTAGAATTACAGGTAAGTTGAGATGATAATCAGTTCATGTGCAAAAAGTGTAAGACAATGGAGATGGGTGAGAACTCAAATGGGGAGAAAATATATCTGGATGGCAAAGCTATTGAGGTTTTTCAGAAGTTTTGTGACCTTGGTGATACCAGGGTAGAGCAGGTGCTAGTGTGATTGCAAGAATTAGGAATGGATGGAGTAAGTTCAGTGAATTTCTGCCATTACTAACCAGCAGAGCGTTAGCACTGTCGACCAAAGAAAGAGTCTATCAGGCATGTGTACACAGTGTGATGTATTGAAGTGAAAACGTGGCCAGTGAAGGTTGAAGACGTGTTGCATGAAGATAAATTATATGAGAATGATACAATCGATATGTTATGTGAGTCTTTAAGGCAGACTTAGATCTGATGAGCTGAAAGGGAAATTAAATCTGGACAGTATAGGGAGAATGGATGAGATTTCTTGGGTTAGTAGATGTAGAACAATTGAGATCGCAGAGTCAGCCTACAGGGGAAGGCCAAAGAAAATATGGGAGGACATAAGGATGGACTTGAGAGAAAAAAAGGATAAATAAAAATCTGGCCAGAGATAGGTTAGTTTGGAAGTCAATTTCTAAAAGCCGTCCAACACATGCCAGCATGTGTAACAAATGTTAAACCAAATAGGATGATTAATCATATTTTTTCTCTTGTTTTAAAACAAATAATTTTGATGTTTTTATAAAACATGGGTTAAATAATATAAAACTAAGTATCAAAAACCAGGCAGTTTATTGTGTAAAAATGGGGAGTTGAAGGAGGAGAATAATGTGACTGAGGGGTGGGGGGAAGAGAGAGAGATAGATAGAGAGATTGATTCTTTTAAAAGAAATATGTTACACCCTTTTTTTTTTTTCCTTTAACCCCGGGCAATGTCGGGTAACTCTGCTAGTGTGAACTAAGACTAATACCTATGCCCCCCCCAATAAATGTTAAAATACAAAAATATTTACTAAATTCTTCAGACTTTAAATATAGTTCTCCAATTAATGACATTATTTCATATAATTATGAAAATTTATTATATAACAAAAAAGTCCTTCATCGATTTATTTAAAGACTACATTCATTTACAAATTACAAACCACAATGTTAGAATAAAGTTAAAAAAAAAATATTTTTGTATTGCATTATATAATAGTGCATAATGAAAAAAAAAATATTTGTGGTTTGGTAGTTTTGTTTTACGGCATATCAACCCTTTTTGGGTTATTTAATGCCGAATCTGGTCTTGTTTTCTTCTCTTTTTTGTTTCTTTCCCCTTTTAATATCTGTTTCTATTTAACCCATAGTTGGGACCCTAACAGGTACTACCACTCCGGGTCAGGGTGGACCTGGGAGCAATGGTAATTAAGAGGAGGCTCCACATTCCCCAAAGTCTGTAAGCCGGATCTCACCATCGGATGTAGTTTAAGGTCATATCCAGGACCGGGAGTAGGGTAGGAAAAATAAAAATAAAAAAGGGGAGGGAGAAAGGGAGAGGGGCTGTTGTTTTTGTTTTTGGTTTTGTAGAACATAATTAAGTTTTACAAAAAAAAAAAAAAAAAAAAACGTCAATGTAGGTGAATTTCGTCTCAGGGAGCCACAGGGCAGCCTGATCTGGTATCACCAGAAATATTTGTGGATTCATGCTGAAGAGTGATGAGTTGAAGAGGGGAATCCACAAGGAGAAACAAATATGTGAATATAATGAATGACAAAGATAAAGAAATGATAGGATCATCTTTGAATAAATTCTAATATGAAATAGTGAAAGGTGATACATGTGAGGCCAATGAAAAGGAAGTGGAGGATGGGTGTACATGTGTCAGCGAATGATCAAGATGAGCTAAATATGATTTTTGTGCCAGTTGGCAATCACTGGAAGCCTGAAATCAAGCAAAAAGTTGGGAAATTGGAGCGTTTTGATATCTACAAAGAGGCACAGGGCAGTGGTTAGAAAACACTGTCAACATACTGAGTGGTAACAGAATCTAGAGGAAAGAAGCAAGCGGAAGCCAGATTGGTTGTAAGACGTTTTGAAGAAGCGAATGTGCAATTAGATTTTCCAACTGCTAATAAGTCAATGCTTATAATAAATATGGCAGTGGCTGTAAGTAAACAATGGAAATGTAAAACAATGTACGTTAAAGCGACATTTTTGCAGGGCAAACTACTTGATAGAGATATATTTATTATGCCACCTATAGAAATAAAAGATGGTGTTATATGGTCTTGATGCATCTCTAAATTGCTACTTCGATGTAAAAGATTATCTTAGTAGATTGAGTTGGACAAAGTCTTCTTCAGATGGTATAACAGTGAGAAATTATAAGAATATTTCTGCATATGAATGATTTTCTATTTTCTTGAATTGATGATTTTTAACAAGAGTATAGTGACACTATATTACATAGCATTCCCAGCCAATCGACCGTTATGGTGCAACATTGACAGATTTGCACCTTAATCCATTCAATTTGCAATTTATTGCGTCTTTCTGGTCCAATCTAAAAAAATATTTATATAATTGGAACGAAAATAATCTTTCAAAAATCCGTCATTTGTATATTCATTGAATTGTTTTTTACAGTGAGGTAAAATGATATTTTCCTTTGAACGGCTGAAAATGCAAAATATGAACGTTTTCCAGACTCGTTTTTACATTCCTTGGATTTTCAAAATCAGAATGATCAATATTTATCAATTTTCTTGAAATTTTACAATCAGAAAACACATTAAACTCTTCTTTTTTTTTCTTTTTTTTTTTTAATGGAAATCGCTCCAGACAAGGCATGAAGCCACTTGATGCAAGAAGCTAACAAGAACAAATAAGATTATTACAAAGACAGGAGATGCTTATTGGCCTTGGTTTTGAAAAGACCGAGATTATAGGTAGGAGAAAAACAGTCATCAGCAGGAAGAGAGTTCCACAAGCCTGCAATTCTTGGAAAGAAGCTACTAGAATAGGAAGCTGTATTACAATGAGGTATCAAAACAGCGAATTGATCGAAACCACTAGACAAAGAAGCTGGAACAAAAAAAAGTGCGGAATAGATCACATAATTTTGAAGAACACATGCCATAATAGTATTTATAGAAGAGACTGAGACTAGCAATATCACGTCTGTGAGAGAGAGGGTGCATAGAAAAATAAAGGGTAAGGCCAATCAAATTGCAGATACATTTCTGCACCTTATCAAGAACCCTCAAATGGGACAGAGATTCACCAGCCCAAATATGACAACAGTACTCCATACATGGTCTGATTGTGGATTTGTAGAGATAGAGAATAGCCTCAGATGTGAGAAAGTGTTTGGAGCGATAGAGAGAACCGACTTTACGAGAAGCAGAAAGGGCAATAGATCTAATGTATGAATGAACTCCAAGAAAGATTTGATGAGAGAGAAAAATCAAGAAGTTTCAGAGTCGATTTCTTTTCAAGAGCAGAGCTATACATGATAATCTCAGGAAGAAAAGGGACACACATACGATTGAAAGACACAAGCTGAGTCTTAACTGGATTAAATGAAATAAGTCATTTTGTACATCAATCCACAACTGAACCCAGGTTAACTTTTAGATCAGCTGCATATTTCGACCATTAAGTTGTTCTTTCCTTTTCCGACCGGTTATAAGTGAAATTATAATCAAGCAAAGTTAACGAGAGTTTCTTCAAAAATTATAATGTAAGCAAAAACAGAGCAATATCTTGTTAATAGTAGATAGTTTGACAATTATTTTGATATATATGTAAAATTTTAATAATGTTTTAATCTCAGCAGAGGTTGTGAAACTTGTAATTTAAAAAAAAAAAAAAAAAAAGAGGAAAATTACCAGATATGTTATCAAAAATGTTAGCATGACCTCTCCCCCCCCCTTCTCTCTGTGACCATTTGTACTGGACATTAAGCAATTCAGCAGCTTTTTTATTTAGTTATTTTTGCTCGTTTATTTTTTTTATTTATTTATATTTCTCTCTCTCTCTCTTTCTCTCTCTCTCTCTCTCTCTTATATATAGTAAGCTATGAAAATATATTTATGGCAATTAAGCTACACAGAGGCTCCCGCATTTCATCGAGTGGCTTTAATAACAAGCAGTACAAATAGCTATATGCGCGATCCGAACACCGTTTCGTAAGATCACTCTAGCTGCCTGGTAAATGGCGGCCACGTGTCGCTATTTACAGTTAAAGTTACTCTATATTTACTAACTAATTGACGATGGCCGTTTGGTTAAGATCATCGACTACGAATCAGTGGCGATTTGTGTTCGGGGTTCGCGCCTACCGACCGTCGGGAATTAGTTCCTAGACTGAAGATTGCGTTAGCATGAAACATCGATGTCTCTAGGTATTTAAATAATTAATATTTATTTATTAAAATATTATTGTATATATATATATATAAATTTTCTTTTTCTTCTCCCACCCCTTTCTCTGTGCTAACTAATTTTTGAAACATTTAAGTTAAAAAATAACTTTCCATGTCTAAAAGAATGGTAAAAACGCATAAGGGCCGGCTGACTGGCTAGTGAGCCGTGCGCAAAACCAGTTTGGCCTTTTTAGGGCCAAATGTCACGAATTAGGTGTGTTTTGGCCATCGAAAATTCCGTTTAGCCTTTTTTGTGTGAATATTCTGGAGTTCACTTATGCGGAGCCAGGCGTATCGCAGAATTGAAAACAAACCCTAAAAAGGCCAAACTGGTTTTGCGCACAGCCCACTAGCCAGTCAGCCGGCCCTTACTATGCGTTTTTATCAAAAGAATTTCGTCTAACTTTTATTTTGAAAGATATTTCTTTTAAATAGGGTGCCTGTTTCATATTCAATATGTCAGACTAACTCTTTGATTCATTTGTAACTGCTTTAAAAAAACTTGATGTTTAATTAATTTTTTTGGTAGTTACCATAAAAAAAGACTTATTAAAAAAATATATACTTTGCGTAAGATATTTATGAATAGCTATATATATATATATATATATATGCTTGCGGCAAACCGATAGCTTCAAAGCCATACTTTCCCAGTCCTCTATGTTCATGCCAAGGGTTTTAAGATTGCCCTTAACTACATTATTAAAGTGTCTCTTTGGCTTATCTCTGAGGTTTGCGCTGCTGCAGTTGCTAATATAACAGTTGTTTAGGGAGCCTATCATCATCATCATCTATCCTAACTAAGTGCTCGATCCAGTGCATAATGTGCACTTTTATGATTGACACAGCAGCTTGCTGTAGAACAGTGGTGTCTGGTGTAAACGATTGCCAGTTAAGATCCTTCTGAAGCATGTTTGGTGGAACCTCTCCAGAGCCTTAATATGTTGGCAGTACATGGTCCATGTCTTCAGGGAATACATTACAAATGTTCTCAAATATCGCTTCAGTGCCTTGACACGTATATTGGCTTCACATAAAATAATACATTTGAATAGTTAAAAGAATTTCTGATATATATATATATATATATATATATATATATATGTCAGGTTCATTTTATATTTCAATAACCATGGTTTTTATTTTTTCACATTTTCAAAAAACATAACATTCTTGAGATGTATATTTACGACTTGTTTCTTTTGAGGTGGGCTAACCAACAGAGTGCTAATTAAAAGGTACTGATAGTTTATGCTAATACATATATTGTCATAATTCATATATATATATATATATATAAATAAATTATTTTTAATATTTTACCTACGTACATCATTTCGAGCTTAAGGCTCTCATCAGCGGAGGAAAATAACAATCTCAGACAGTCATAGGGTGCAAACCTGGTTCACAGAGACACTGAATCTGTAAGCATTCACCTAGTCTCATTAGGCAACGAGAAATTGTCACGTGATGGAGAAATTAAGTGATATTTACACTGAAAACGGCGAGCATAAATATCTAAACATTCAATAGTACTCAACAATAGTTGGAGCATTGCACTAAGGCTTTTAGGTGAATGTTTATTTTTAATCTTTCCGACAGTGCTCAACTTTCAATTTTACTTGAAAGGGCTTATAATAATATTAAATTGTTTTTTAATATTTTACCTACATATGACGTCGTTTTGAGCTTATGGCTCTCATCAGCACAGGGAAATAACAATCTCGGACACTCATAGGGTGCGAACCCGGTTCACAGAGACACCTTGAATCTGTAAGCATTCACCTAGTCTCATTAGGCCATGGAAGAATGTCACATGATAATGGAGAAATTATATATATATATATATATATATGCATACACACACACACACATATATATATACCGTATCTATGATGGTTGCAGAAGATTTGAGGCAAAGCGAATAGAATATTCCATCTTGAAATGTACTTTGTGGAAGCGGTCACTGTCGAACATCCTAGACACGTTTCAGTGTGAACATGTGTGTGGTTCATTTGGCAGAGTTTGTCAAAGGCTGTTCTACTGATCCGCATCAGATCTCATGACAGGAGTCAAATAGTCTTCTATGATCTGTTTTAATGGATCACATCTCTTATGGTGTCATAAAGGATCTTCCCTGTGTCTTCAACTCTTTTAGTCGATGAATTTATCCCTTTCTGATGTCATCCTGTGTGTACTAGGACAAGCAAGATAACAAACAAGCAAGATCCAGTGTTTTAACAGTGTACTAGACCCTCTAGGTCTAGATAGTTTGTCTAGTATATATATATATATAGTCACTGTCCACATATAGGCTACGTTCTGTTTTATTTTTTTCTTCATCTTTTTGTTACTTCAACATTTATAATGTCTTCAACCTGTTTTAATCGATGACATTTTCCCTTTATGATGTCTTTAATTTGTGACGTTATGAAGGATTTGTCTGATATCTTCCAACTTTGTTTAAGTGGATTTCATTTGCTTTTGATGTTATCCATTGTGCACGGAGACAAACAAACCTACAAGATAACAAGCAACGTCCATAGAGTTTTAGGAGTATATATATATATATATAGGATCAAATATAAACCAAAAGTAAAACTTTTAGTAGATGGAACCTATTGTGAAGAGGTTTAGCTCAATATATGAGATAGATCAATTGTAGAGATAGAAGAAAAAAGAATGATAAATATTTGAACTTTGGTTTTTTCGAAAGCCAACTTATCCATCTGTATTTCTCCTCTGATGATAAGATCTCGATCTTTGAAAAGTCTTGGCTTAAGGAAAGAATAATAAACACTAGTTTATTACTGAATACACCTTGCATTGAACAATTGAAATTTGAAATAAATTTGGACAATCGTCGCATATTTATCACTCTTTTTTCTTCTCTCTCTCTCTCTCTCTCTCTCTCTCTCTCTCTCTCTCTCTCTCTCTCTCTCTCTCTCTCTCTCTCTCTCTCTCTCTCTCTCTCTCTCTATATATATATTTGTATTACGTGTTTATCTGTTGCTAGATTTCTTAAAAAAACATAAAACGCTGTACCTCTTATTCTCTAAATAATGGGTTACAGCATAAAGATACATACAATTTTGGTGCAAAATGAGAAAGAACATACAATTTTACATAAGAATGTTAAGTTCTATCAACATTGCTGAAAAAAATAGATTGAATATGCAACTTAATTGAATATTTTCAACTTTATATAATGCTCATTTCAAATGTTCTTACATATCGCTTCTGTGCCTTCACACTTATATCAGTTTAAAAAAAATCAGTTTAGCCTGAAACAATTTTTATTTTTGTCTCAATCCAGAGTGCCCCTTTTTTTTTGGGGGGGGGGAAGAGCTGGATTTTCCCTATATTAAAAACCGACCTTGAGTCTAACTGCCCTCGTGAAGAGACAAATAAATAGAGACAGCTGTTTTGTCCTATCATGGCTCCTCACTGTCGCTAGACATGGTGAATGTTTCAAGCTAAGATTCAAAACCTGACTGCTAGTACACTTGCACACCACAAAAGTAGGAGAAATTATGGATTTTTCTGTTTACATTACCTGTTCTGGTGCTCCCCACTACTGGTTTGAGCTTTCTAGTAAGAGAGTTAATGATTACCACTTAGTATAAAGCATTGCTCTTCATAAAAAAATTGAGTTCTGTAAGTAGTTGATAATTTAAAAAATGATAAACATAATTTCCCTTAAATTTGTTGCGAACATAATGATATAAAGATAAGATCTACCGACTGTTATCCAAACACTTGTCTTTTCTAGACACACTTAAGACCCATTATACGGGTTAACAACTATCTGTGGATGCATACACACATATATATATATATATATATATATAGGGTGGGCCAAAATAAGGGTCCTATCTTTAAATTTGAATAACTTGAATTTGAATAACTTCCACAAAATAAAAGTTAAACTCACCAAACTTTATGTGTGTGTAGACTGACCCTTCCGAGATTTTTTGAAATAAACAAAACAAATTTTAGCCGAAAAACACTTCTTAAAACTTACAAAAACTAAAGTATTGTTTTTTACACTGTTTTGAGTTTTTTAAGCAAAAATAATGTTTTCTAAATGAGGGTACGTTCCTTAGGGCTAATACGGCTCATGCTTGCTTCGGAAGGGGTCCTTTACTTATTCTAAAAAAAAAAAATTAAAAAAATCAATAAATAAAAAAGTTATGAATTTTTAAAAATAGGACCCTTATTTTTGCCCACCCTGTATATATAACAACTAATGTTGAACTATAAATGTATTTCTATTTTCTTAAAAGATTTGCATAATTGATGTATAACTACTAAAACCTTAGCCACATAACCTTTTAAAAGATTTGACTTATAAAGCGATTCTTTCTGAATACACTGCTTGTTGCTCTTCCACTTTTTAACTGTTAAAATCTCATTTGATAATACATAAACACTAAATAACAAGTTAGATCCATTTTTTAATAAAATACCAACACCAAATCAAGTCTTTTTTTTTTTATTAAAGAAAAATTAATCTCTTCAGTCTGAAAGTAATTTTAAACTATCTCTCCCAAACTCCTCCCCCCACCACCATTTCTTTTAAAGCTGTGCAACTTTTGAGACATGAGAAAGCAAACATTTCAGCTAAGTCGTCTGTTCTTTGCATTATCCATTTCACTGTTTATATCTCTTTGTCAGATGAAAGGACTTTACTCTTCTCTGATCATATTCTAATCAGTCATGAATAAGCAAGTCCAACCCTCCACCTGAAGACGATTGAGAGAGTCAGTTGAAAGTACTCTCTAAAAAAAAAAATGGTACAAAACACCTATGGAGCCTACATCTGACAATTCGACAGGAATACAAGAAGGATTATCCGAAAGATCGAGAAGATCAAAAAAAGATTAATTAAACAAAAACATTCCATTATATATAATTACATATGAAAACATGCTGTCTAACTGTCTAAATATACACACTATATATATATATATATAGTAATCCAGGTAGGGTAAAAATCCACAGGGTAGAAATCCAAAGGGAATCAAACCGGGCTTATAAAAGAGTGCTCAATAAAATATAGAGCTGTATTGTGAATGCTTTTATTCGAACATGTACAAGGTCTGCTACACTGGCATGTCAATGTTATCGATCTACAGCTCTCAAGAGCTGAGGTCTCATCAGGCAGAGAATTATTTTTTGATCCAACCTGGTTGCTGAATTCCAGGGAGAATCTCCAGAGATTCTCCCTGGAATTCAGCAACCAGGTTGGATCAAAAAATAATTCTCTGCCTGATGAGACCTCAGCTCTTGAGAGCTGTAGATCGATAACATTGACATGCCAGTGTAGCAGACCTTGTACATGTTTGAATAAAAGCATTCACTATATATATATGTATATATATATATATATATATAATGATAATTGACAAATAAAATTATGATTATTTTCCTCAAAACAACCTTTGCTGATAGAGAGTTGGGACAATCATAATTACTAATGCCTGTAGCAGGTCTGCAGCACTTTAACTAGTACTTAGGTTATATTTTAGTGGATTATGGAGCCCTTTCATTGATTTATCCATTTTTTTTTGTTTGTTTGTTTATTATCAGTAAACATTTTTGGCATTTCAGATTTGTTGAAAGATGCTTCTTGCTAAGGACTCTCTTTACAGTGACATTCCAATTTCTGGAATATAATAAGGATTTTGTTTTTCATTTTTTATATGTATTTTATGTATTGATTTTAAAATTCAAATTTTAAAACTTGAATTTTTTTTTTAATTTCTCACAGAAGCTGAGCAAAAGGTGCAATTGATGGTAGACTGTATGAAGTATCATTTGGATGATGTAGAATGTCTAAAAAAGAGTCTGTTGTCTATATCTTTACTATGCACGTCTCACAGTAAGTCACTAAAGTTTATACATTCCGATTATTTAAGAAATGTTTATTGGGTTAATATTCTTTTTTAGTTCTCAAGATTCTTTTATATAAGTTCTAAACATTCTGTGCTAAGTACAGTGTTTGTTTATATTTTATTTTTTATTAAACGTTTTCTCCACTAGCTGCAAAATATGCACTAAAATGACTGCGTGTCCTCCAAACTTTACGATCTTGGGCCAAGGTGTTCGTTTGTTTCGTGTTCATGTTCATCCATTCAGACGTTGTCTATCCATCTTTTCTATTTCTACCTTTCGACCAGTTTCATTGTATTATGCCTTCAACACATATTTTGCATAGCCCCAGACTGGAATGCTTAAAGTAGCCAAATAATCTGAAGACTTTACATTTGATGACAGAGGACATTAATGGGATGCAAGTGAGTTTTCGCAACTCTGCGATACTAATGTGATCAGATAGTTTATGATTAGTAATGAAGCGCATGATGTGGTTTTGGAAAGTTTCTACTTTCTGACATAGTTTTACAGTCCAGTAGACGCATTCAAGCCCATATAAGATTTTCGCTTTGATTTTGTATGGTATGCATTTAGAAGTTAGGACGGTTTTGTTTCTTGTGAAGTCAGACCAACCTAAGCCGATTCTGTGATTTACAGCTGTTTTTTCATCGTTAGATGAAGACAGCTTGTGCCCAAGGTAAACAAACCCTGTAACTTGTTCGATTTGTTGGCCGTTGATGTTGATGTTAAGAGAAGTTTGTTTTTCATCAGTGATCATGCATTCAGTCTTGAGCATGTTAATAGAAAGACCAACTTCTTTCGAGTACTTCACAAGATTATCCAGGTATAACTACAAATCAGAGCTGGGGTTATTTGTTGAAGCGATGTCATCCGCATAGCTCAGATTAGACTAAAGAAAAACCAGAGCTGCATTGTTGCTCTGCTTTCCAAATAACTGATTCCATAACGACACAGAATAGAAGCGCTTGATTTACACCCTTGAGGATTCGGATTGGGTGTAATGTGCCTATATCAGTCTTAATTGCAGCAGTCAAATTAGTATAAGTTATTTTCAAGAAGTGTATATACTGTTTATTCAGATTTGTTTCTTCCACAAATTTCCAAAGAGATGAAAGCTAGATGCTATCAAACACTTTAGTAAAATCAATAAATGAAATAAACACAAGACTATTGAATTCTATGGACTTCTCTATTATCTGCTGTAAGGCGATAGTTTGCTCTATAGTACCTCTCCCTGGTTGGTATACAGCTTGAGAAGTTGAGAATGATGCATGCAGATCTCTTTTGATACATTGTATCACTACTGTGAAAAACAATTTATAAAAATAACTTAAGAAGCTGATTAGGTGATAATTTCTGTAATCCAGGCGACTGGTCTTAAGCAGTACAACGATCAGTGCAGTTTTAAAAGCTTGCGGTACATTACCAGTTGAAAGTGTCATGTTAAACAATTTAAAAAGAATATATAGGAGTGGTTCTCTATCAGCTTTGATGAATTCAGTGTGAATATTATCAAGCCCAGGCTTTTTTCCCTCCTTTAAAGATAGAATAGCATTGTAGCAGTTGCATGAGCAAACTATTTTGTATCGGTCTACTTAATCAGCGGTGAGATTGTGATTCAGCTTGGTGATTATGTAACCATCACCTCTTCACTGCATGGACAAGCAAGACGCCTACGCCCAATGAGATTCATACGTGATAAATTGTTTTGCCACGAAAACCAAACCACGTGATGAACAGAACGCTTCAGTTCCAGCCTGACTCTCAAATAGACAAGGTGTATATTCTGCGCTCTCTACCTGGGCCAGCGGTAAATGAGTCGAGGAACTCCAAGATAAGTTTATTTCGTCTTGTTGAAATGAATCTTTAGTTCGCGGTTTCTCTTCTAGCTGACAAACAAGACATGCTTTTCCCATTCTTACCCTGCCTCAACTCTGAGCAGGTGAGTTATCAAACTCTGGGATAATATTGTTTCGTCTAACCAAGATGAATCAACTCATTGTACCACCTTCATTTTGTCCCTGTGATCCCGCAAATAACTGCATATCTATTTGGTTGTGGAGCCGTTATTTATTTCGTGGAAGAATGCTGATCCTTTATTGCTCATGTAACATTTTTATTTCAGTCAGATTCAGCCAGAAGTATTACTCTTCCAAGTAAGTTCGTCATTCTGATTTTCTTACCAATTTAATCTACAAACTCTAAAGCATGCTCTATTTCAAAATCGGTGGTATTATGTCTTCCGCATCCTCATCAACTTGAGAGGTGTCAGTTGAGTCATCCATATAGAGCTCTTCATAAAATTGCGCCCACCGTTCCAAAATCTCGTCTTTGTCATATAGGATTTTGACATGTCTATCCCTAATCTCTCAGCTTACGTTTCTTGGTTTGGCTTTTAGTCTTTTACTGTTTGTGAGGGGCCAGTGTACTGCTTAAGTCTACTATACCTCTTTATCTATTTCAAATATTTTGTCTTTCCTTATGAGCTTCTTCGACTCGGCTTTTGCTATCTTGTATTCTTTGAAAGAACTTCCTTTCTTTCTTATCTTATGCCTGTTCTTAATAGCTTGGTTAGTATTGTTTGACATCCAGTCAGCAGATAAAAGCTTAGCTACAGGAACAACTTCATTTGCAGAATCTTTGATGCTTTTGGTGGTACTTTCAAACAGCAAATCTGGATCTTAGACTTCAGAAAGAGGGGCAAAACGGTTTTGAAACTTGAGTTCAAAGGCATCTTTGGTACGTTGTTCTTTTAAGGCACTAAGGTTCCATCTTTGGGTTCCAAATTGTATTTTGTTCGCAAAAGTTTGTGGTCAGATATATCCGGTTTGCTGATGGTCCCACTATCAAGAATCTTCTGCCGGACTCTGGACTTGTGGGTTAAAATAAAGTTAATCTGATTTTTGGTCATTCCATCAGGACATGTCCAAGCAAAGTCTCTTCTTTTGGAACAAGATATTAGTCACAATGAGGCAATTTCTGATGCAGAATTTTGCAAAAATTTAGCTCTGACGGTTTGTATTTCTAATGTTTTCTATTCGGATAATTGTCATGGAGATTCCTGACTTAACAATTGAAATCTCTCATGACAAAAAAACATGATCACATTTAGTATTTTATCTAGAATTTCTTGGATTTGGTCATATATTTTATCAATTTCTTCAGGGTATGAAGAAGTTTGGAAGTAGCATTGTATGAAAATAAATCTGGCAAATTTCCCATTTCAGGATTAAAAGAGCCAGTCGATCTTAGATAGGTTCATAGTGTTGTATTACATGCACAAGAGATTTGTTAACTAGGAAGTCAACTCCATTGGATCTGGATAGTTCATTGAATGACATAAAGAGTTTGTTTCCAAGAGCAAGTGATTTTATCAAGGATTGTTTAATTTTGCTTTCTGACACACCTATGATATCCCATTTAATATCATAGATCTGATGTAGCATGATCTCCAGGGCACAAGCATTAAGATTATTTATAGTTCTTGGTGTATAGGTGAACATATGAAGACATTGTGAGTTGTATTTTCCTCTAGTCGCATGTTTCATACCAGTCCAAGGCTGCTGACATGAACCCCTTCTCATTGCTGTCACAACAATTCGGAGCTGCTGATATGCTTTCTTATTTACAAGGCATGGGTCCGGAGGTGGAGCGCTCTGGTCAGTAAAACTTTTATTGGACATTGTTTCATGTTAGTTTTAACAGCCTACTCTTCCCTGTTGGCTTAGGACAAAGTATAAGAGGGTGTTTTTCTCTAGACACCATCTATAAGGAGGTTGCTAAACAGCTATAGCTCTGTCTACCCATTAAGTACTTTTGCCACTAAGTATTAGACAGTATTTATAGATGCATACATATATAGTTTCTCTCAACATATTGTTCATTTGCTTTGGCCATGTCAGCAAGTTAACAATGTCATAGTTGTTAACAATTCAAATGGTTTTAGATTATTTGTTATATATCACATAACAATCTATTTCTCAAAAATGTTCATTCAGACAACTCCAAGCTCAATTTAAAAAACAAGCAAAAAAAAAAAACCTTTGTGCATAAAAAGATAATAATATTTTCAGACTATTATAAATAATTTATAAATAAATAAGTGTTATAAATAATTAAGTGTTCAGGTAAGCAAAATTAATTATTTATTTTTGTTATATATATTTTAAACTTTTGTATTAGCCATTGGTTTTATTTGAATTTTTTACTTTTTAAAAATATTACATTTTTTTTATTACCAAATGCTTTCATTTTAATTTATGTTTAAAAGGCATAAAAACATTAAATAATAGTTCTTGTAGTAACATAAAACCATTAATTCCTAAGTAGCTTTCACAAAAAACCATTAATTCCTAAGTAACTTTCACATAAAACCATTAATTCCTAAGTAGCTTTCACATAAAGCCATAGCTTTTGCATAAAACCATTAATTCCTAAGTAGCTTTTGCATAAAACCATTAATTCCTAAGTAGCTTTTGCATAAAACCATTAATTCCTAAGTAGCTTTTGCATAAAACCATTAATTCCTAAGTAGCTTTAGCATGAAACCATTAATTCCTAAGTAGCTTTTGCATGAAGCCATTAATTCCTAAGTAGCTTTCGCATAAAGCCATTAATTCCTAAGTAGCTTTTGCATAAAACCATTAATTCCTAAGTAGCTTTTGCATAAAACCATTAATTCCTAAGTAGCTTTTGCATAAAACCATTAATTCCTAAGTAGCTTTTGCATAAAACCCTTAATTCCTAAGTAGCTTTTGCATAAAACCCTTAATTCCTAAGTAGCTTTTGCATAAAACCCTTAATTCCTAAGTAGCTTTCGCATAAAACCATTAATTCCTAAGTAGCTTTCGCATAAAACCATTAATTCCTAAATAGCTTTCGCATAAAACCATTAATTCCTAAGTAGCTTTCGCATAAAACCATTAATTCCTAAGTAGCTTTCGCATAAAACCATTAATTCCTAAATAGCTTTCCCATAAAACCATTAATTCCTAAGTAGCTTTCGCATAAAACCATTAATTCCTAAGTAGCTTTCGCATAAAACCATTAATTCCTAAATAGCTTTCCCATAAAACCATTAATTCCTAAGTAGCTTTCGCATAAAACCATTAATTCCTAAGTAGCTTTCGCATAAAACCATTAATTCCTAAATAGCTTTCCCATAAAACCATTAATTCCTAAGTAGCTTTCGCATAAAACCATTAATTCCTAAGTAGCTTTCGCATAAAACCATTAATTCCTAAATAGCTTTCCCATAAAACCATTAATTCCTAAGTAGCTTTCGCATAAAACCATTAATTCCTAAGTAGCTTTCGCATAAAACCATTAATTCCTAAATAGCTTTCCCATAAAACCATTAATTCCTAAGTAGCTTTTGCATAAAACCATTAATTCCTAAGTAGCTTTCGCATAAAACCATTAATTCCTAAATAGCTTTCGCATAAAACCATTAATTCCTAAGTAGCTTTCGCATAAAACCATTAATTCCTAAGTAGCTTTCGCATAAAACCATTAATTCCTAAATAGCTTTCCCATAAAACCATTAATTCCTAAGTAGCTTTTGCATAAAACCATTAATTCCTAAGTAGCTTTCGCATAAAACCATTAATTCCTAAATAGCTTTCCCATAAAACCATTAATTCCTAAGTAGCTTTCGCATAAAACCATTAATTCCTAAGTAGCTTTCGCATAAAACCATTAATTCCTAAATAGCTTTCCCATAAAACCATTAATTCCTAAGTAGCTTTCGCATAAAACCATTAATTCCTAAGTAGCTTTCGCATAAAACCATTAATTCCTAAATAGCTTTCCCATAAAACCATTAATTCCTAAGTAGCTTTCGCATAAAACCATTAATTCCTAAGTAGCTTTCGCATAAAACCATTAATTCCTAAGTAGCTTTCGCATAAAACCATTAATTCCTAAATAGCTTTCGCATAAAACCATTAATTCCTAAATAGCTTTCCCATAAAACCATTAATTCCTAAGTAGCTTTCACATAAAACCATTAATTCCTAAGTAGCTTTCACATTTCTATTGGTGTCGGAACTTGTTTTTATATTACTATCATTGAGTAGCAAATGTTAATTCCTCAATAATTTGATTTTACATCTATTTTCTCTTGATTTTCTCGTCAGTTTTACATTTGACTAGAATTTCTACTTATATTCGTATTCTCTTTTCCATCTTTTGTACTTTTGTAAAATGAGATTTTTTGAAATATACAATGTATTGTATTTTTTCAAGATTAATTTAACAGACAAAAAACTTTTGTTTACAGAATTTTGTCTTCCATTTTTTTAAATTCTGTTTTTGGCATCTTTGAAACATTTACATCTATATGGGGTGTCTAATAAATCAGTTTTTTTTTTTACGGGGGGAGGGAGGGGGTTAGACGGTTTGTATTTTTTCTTTGTTATTCACTGTATATGAATTATCTTAATGTATGTATTAGTGATGAGTTTTTTTATTTGACATTTAAAAAAAACAAAAATGTTGCTAACATTTCTTTAGAACTACTTGAAAATAGGAATAATTTAGAACAGAAACATGAAATATAACAGACAAAAAAATGATCCCAGAGTGAAATCAAACAACGGCTTCATTATTTTTGTACTTCTTAAAATTCATTATTTGATATTACATTAATCTCTATATATAAATGTCAATGTCTGTATGTGTCTGTTCCCTATAGAAAAAAAGGTTAGAGACTCTACATAAAAACTAAAAGTGGTGTACTCATAGGTAACATTTTCTGGGGGAGACGATGGAAGTGGCTCCGAATCTCTAAGTACCCCCCCCCCCCCCAAAAAAAAGGGCTATGATGGCAGAGCACCTTGTACAACTTCAAATATATCCTATTTTGATGGAATTTAAATCGTATCTATAAAATTTTCCAGGTAAGATAATGGAAGTGGTCCTGAAGGGAGATATGGAGGCAGAACTCCCTTTACTTATATCAGGTTTTAATGAAATTTAAACTATATGAGAGAGTTTTCCAAAATTTAAGTTTCTTCCGACTATATTAGAGATGAAACGTGGGGTGAAGGGAGCAGTAAAAAAAAAAAGAAATTAATATGGTGTTATGATCATGGTGAAAAAAGGACATTGTAGTGGTCCTCATTTAATTCTGTGCAACATTAGGGTCTTTTTGCTAGTTTTAGATGAAACTATTTCCACTACTAACTTAAAGCTATTGTTAAAAATATAAATCTTTATTTATAACTAATTAGTAGGATCCGATATAAATCTTTGCACTCGATTTTCTTTTACTTGCCTATAACTATTAATTTTGTTCTGTAAGTATTAAATTTCTAAATAATAATAAACGTTTGTATCATTTCATAACTATGAAGGAGCATCCTTTCAGCAACATATTACGTAGATGTGAGGAATTGTCTATACACAAACACTCAGACACTGGAAGGAAGGTAATATTTGATAGGAATTAAAAAAAAAAAATACCCTTCATTACCCTATCGCTAAACGAAAGTCTGGGTGTTAATATGAAAAAAAAAACAGACGGAAATGACAAGTGCACAGTGGGTGTAACAAAGCTGGTAACATTTAATTTCTAGTCTAAGGGACCGTTAAAAGTCAATTTGGGTAAAAAATATCCTGGTCAGTCCCGTCGACACTCCCTCACAGATAAGAGTACCTTAGGCAACAGGCAATAAACCTATCTTCCTCTTAAAGGAGGTAATAATGCCTGGGAGAACAGCTTCCGTTACCTTAACAGCTGTGATGAATCTTAAATAATACAAAACCGCTAACCCTAAGTCTGGGTGGCAATAAGGAAAAAAGAAAATAGGGAAATGGTGTGCATGCCGTGAGCATACTGAGGCTGTTAAAAGTCAATATAGTCTAAGGGACCGATAAAAGTCAATGTTGCCCGAAAATGTCCTGATCGGTCCGGTTGGCACTCCCACCACAGCTTAGGTGACAGGGACTAAATCTATTCTCCCTCCTAAAGGAGGCTGGAAGATTGTAATCTTACGAAAACAAAAAAATGGAAACTGTGTTCATCATAGAACCGTTAAAAGTCAAAGTATAGTTTAATGGACCATTAAAAGTCAATTTTGCTCCCAAATAGCTTGAATGTAATCCATTAAACTAACAATATAAAAAGCTGTTATTTGTTTTTATTGAAATGAAACTAATTAATTTTAAGGTAATATTGTTTTTATCTCTATTTATAAAACTTTTATTCATGTGGATTTATTAAGAATTTTAAAGCCAGTTTAAATGATTTTTTTTATTTGACAGTTTAATTGCTTTCAAATTTCGAAGGGTCACAAACTAATTTATTCTTTTTTCTCAACTATAAATGAAAGAATAAAATGGCTGACTTGTTTACAAATACGCCTGAATGCATTGTGGTGGATTTAATTTTGTAATTCAATCATTTTTTTAAATAGGATTTTCAAAATTTTGTTTTATTTTACGTTATTGCATTTTTTGTTCCAATAACTCAGTTATTAATCTATATAGATTAATAACTGAGTTATTGGAACAAAAAATGCAAATTTGAATATATGTATGTCCGGCACACTTTGCAGTATGAAGAGGAGGTAGGAGGAGAGAAAATTAATAAGAAGGTACAAAGATCAAAAAGAAAAAGTGAATCGGCAGAGGAAACGGAAGAAACACTAAAACCCGAGTTCAAATGTCAATCAACAATTTAAAAAAAATTCCCTTTTGTCGAATTTTTAAAAAATGGAACACCATTTCAACTTAAAGTTATGCATGTTCATGGGGGAGGGGGAGAGAAATAGAGAGTATTTTATTTAGCAAATGAATTAATATTTTATTAACTTTTAAAAGTTTGAAAAATGTTTAAATTCAGCTTCAAAATGGCTAAAAAATATTAAAAGTTCACTAATGCATTTTAAATATCAATGTTAGATTCATTAGAAATTGGTTTATTTAAAAAAAAAAAAATATTTACATGGGTAGAAAGAGAATTAAATAACAATAACATCTCGCTAGCTTGATTGACTTTTTGTCATAGGAAAAAAAACTTTCAATTTTTTTTATTTAATAAATTAATTAAATAAAAAAAACTTTCAAGTTTTTTTTCCTATGATAAAAAGTCAATCAAGCTTTCTATTTTGATTTCTATTTTTAATTTTAATTTTTAATATTTTTTGAAGAACATACTTCTTTCAAAGTTTGATATTGGTAAAAAATTCAGAATTGCAGTGAACCTTTTTTTAAGCTTCCTGCCTGCCACTGGCAGCTGCTGTACTTCTTTGCTGTCTTCTACTTTTTCTTAGAATATTCAATTTTACTTAATAAATTTTTTTCCATGTTTGATTGATTGGTTCGAAAAATGCAATGTTTCTTTCATTTTTGACGGAATCTGTCATACACTCATGTTTAAAAACTGGAATCATAAAAAATAGACTAATCATGCGATTTTCATAGCATTTTTGGAAACTGAATACATGAGTTTTATTAGTGAGAGCGAAAGAGAGAGAAAAGGTGAAACCTTGAAAAACACATTTCAATCAACAATTAAAAACAAAACAAAAATGTTTCAATCTAATATAAAATTCTGCAATAATCATAGTCTTCGTCATAATTTATTATTGAAAGTTATGTATGTTAGAGAGATAAGGGGGCGCTTAAGTTTTAAACAGTTAAAAATGTGGAGGCAATCAATTATTCAAAAACATAAATACCCTTTGTTAAAATTTAAAAAAATATGTAAGTCATCTCTCCGGTTTATCTTATTGAAAGTTAGGTATGTTTGAGAGAGAGGGAGGTTAGGGTTAGGTTTGAAATAGCAATAGCATTTTTTAAACAAATTAATATTTTTACCTTTTAAAAGTTGAAATAAGATTTTTAGTTATTAGAATAAGTAATTCTTTTCAATGCTTGAAAAATGTATCATTTCTTTATTAGTGTGTGTTTGTGTGAGTTAACGAGAGAGCGTTTTTTCTTCGTTTCGTTTTAATTATTTCAAGTAGTGAATAAGAATTAAATTGCAAAGCGGTATAGAGTGGGCTACGTCAGCTAGTCTAATATATAAAGTGAAGACGATTATTCCCTTGTACCTTCTCGGAGAATAGGAAAATAACCACATGCATCACAGGCTACTAAACTCACCACTATATTACACTTATTCACTCGAGCGTGTTTTAGTAAATTTGTTATTATTTTTTTCCAGCTAAAACTAAATATTACATTTGGCCTACCATCTAACAACTCCATATAGGTGGTAGCAAAAACTTTTCTCCCTAACAATTCTGTACTGTCACTCTACTCATCGACACCAGGAACTAATAAACACAGTTTAATTTCCACAAAAAACTCTGTTCTTGTTTATTATTTGCCTGGTATTAATTTACTACATAATATAAAGCAATACGCAAATACTTAATGACCTCTCCCGTTCACTCTGATGATTTTCCGCAAATATCAGATTACGTTATTTCTATTTCTACCTATGACTTCTATATTTATATGCATTCCGGAATTAAGCGAATGAAATTAACGAACACAGTTCCTGCAACATTTAATCATTCAACATGGCGGCTCAAATTTCTTGATCGAATCGACCTCCTATTTAATTCAATAAGCGCCAAGATACTCGTAGACCCCGATACATTTACATTTTCAAAATCATACACCTTTAACATGCACATTATAAAAAACTTGCCCAAATCCATTTATTTCATCAACTACAAATGACCTAAACCGTGTCATTGTTGAACTTTACATTTGGTCTGCAGAAGCTAAATCTTAACATAACACGCATGCCAATAAACAAGCTTAGCTTAATTGGCCTACTTTCACATGTATTTTTAACTCGAAACCGTGGCGCCGTCGTTAAGAAGGCAGGTTTCATGATCGCCAGTTTCAGCGTTTGATTCTACTCTACCACTTTTTTCTTTTTTTTTTTTTTTAATTTAAAACATTAGCCAACACGGTAGAGGGGGGGAAGAACAATAGGCCGTTTCTTTTTTTATTCGACGTCATGCAATAGGTAGTACTTTCTCCCGTGCAACGCCGGGTGACGGGTTTTGCTAGTAGTAAATAAAAAACAATGTTTCTGAATTTTTGAGATGAGGATTGATAATTTGTATTATTCAGACTACTGTTCGCATCAACAGTATTTCAAATAATTCAAATTATACAAAAAACAATATATAATTATCAAGGTTACGTTGACAAGAAATACATACATGTACAGACACAGAAGAAATGGTCACACAATTTTATTAATATAGAGCTGAGTATTTCCATGAATAAAACTTCCTAAAATCAGATTAGGTTATACAGGGTGGGGCCAAAATAAGAGTCCTATCTTTAAATTTGAATAACTTGAATTTGAATAACTTCCACAAAATAAAAGTTAAACTCACCAAACTTTATGTGTGTGTAGACTGACCCTTCCGAGATTTTTTGAAATAAACAAAACAAATTTTAGCCGAAAAACACTTCTTAAAACTTACAAAAACTAAAGTATTGTTTTTTACACTGTTTTGAGTTTTTTAAGCAAAAATAATGTTTTCTAAATGAGGGTACGTTCCTTAGGGCTAATACGGCTCATGCTTGCTTCGGAAGGGGTCCTTTACTTATTCTAAAAAAAAATTTTTTTAAATAAATAAATAAAAAAGTTATCAATCTTTAAAAATAGGACCCTTATTTTTGCCCACCCTGTACATTGTTTTTTTTATAAACAAGGGGACCGAATCATACGATCTCACCAGTGCTTCTTGGTATAACAATCTCAGCTAAAAAATATAAATAAGATTGTAATGTTATATTATGCAGACTTGTTATTGTACAGGCAAGTATTATTCCAAGTTCAAATGAAAACAAATGGCTATTATTTTGATTGCATTGCGATCTGTTTAGATGAAGTAAAGCTAAATTAAGTAATAATTAGCAAGCAGAGGTAAGTTGTGACATGACTAAATTCTGATTTAGTCATATCACATTATATTCGCTTAGAAAATTAAAACTGGTATGATAATTCTCATAAGGGTTGTTTCTTGTTGCTCTATCAAGTTCTCATTCAATACTAATGATGTCTCCTTGAAATGTTTCACTTTACAGAGGGGAATTATCCCCAAGGATGATTTACAAAACTTCCTTTATTCTGTACATAGCAACATTTTATGTTTAAAGAAAAGCAACTAATATACATTTCTTATCTATTGTTTAATAGTATAACAACTTACTTTACTTTATTTACATTTTGCTTCGTATCATGTGATAAATATTGTTGTTGATGTTATAGAAAAGAAACATGTTTTTTTTATTATTTTCATTTTACTGTACTGTTAATTTCCATTATTTTCCAGATAATATAACTGACTATCTACGTGTAAATGGCTGCTTGCAGTTCATTTATAATCTTTTTACCTCATGTGAAAGTGCTGTCTTGAAGAAATCAACCCTCTTTTGTTTGGCGTGTGCCATTAATGAAAATGGTAAGATAAGTTTAGAATTTAATATTAACCATAGCACGATGATACCAACAACAGCATCTTTTCTTTTTTTTTTTTTACTTTTTTCCATTTTCTTTTTTGTTTCATTTTTCCCTTTTTATTTTAACATTCTACTCTTCTTTTTTGTTTAAAATTGTGGCGAGGAAAGGGGTTCGATATTAAATGTGTCCATGTAAAACAGCTATACTCGTCGATTATTTCAAATTTGGAAAATTGTTTCTTTTCTTTTCACAGTGATATATTCTCCAACCATCATGTCATGTAACAATGAGTCTTTTGTCAAAGACACTCCAAAATAAAGATGACATTTTCACATCTGATGAAGGCCACAAAAATATCAGCTGAAACAAAAAACAAGAAATTACTTTACTTCATTGCATAAAAATTATCGAAGAATCTTTGCATACTTTCTGGATGCACAATCCTTCCATATTGTTCGCTGTTTTACTAATCTTTCCGTCGTTAGCAAAAGAAGGTCAACATCACTCTGGAGTCCAGCGCTTTGGAGGCCTACCATGAGATCTTTTAACAAGAAATTCTATGTTGAATGCTTGGTGTTCATTGCTTTCAGGATGACCAAACTAGTTTATTCTTTTCTTGATAACGCTGATATCATTTCGAATTTTAAGAAAGTAGAAAGTGAATCTTGTATTTACTTTTGTCAGCCTTGTAACTTTCGCTTCCCTTATTTTGTCCTTTAGTCCTCACATTTCATCAGCGGTGTTTCTGACAAAGGGGGAAGAATTGTTGTTTTCTGGGTCGGAATCTATCGTTTGGCTGGGTTTTGACTTTGAAGTGGTGTTTTTTATTTTTTTTTTTAGCTCCTTACATCAAGTGGCTTCATGTCTTGTCTGGAGCGATTTCTATTTAAAAAAATAAATAAATAAAATAAAATACCTCAATGAAGGATATAAATGTTATTCATGTTCGGGAACAGGGCCGGGATTGAAAATGTTCTCCAGACGATTTTCTCACTGACACTACCTGAAATATATTTATACAGAAAGAAGATGGCCACTATTTTAACTTTTTACTAACTTATGAATTTCTTTTCCTTATCTGAGTTGCTTCTGCTTGTTGTCAATGAGGGTCACACGAGGTGTAAGTATTCATATCTGTCCAGATCTTATTTATCATGCGAACATGTAAGCTAATTGTGTTTCTGAATTTTTTAGATGAGGATTGATAATTTGTATAATTTCGATTATTCGGACTACACCTACACCTGAAGAAGGCCAGAGGTTACAGCAGCCGAAACGCGATGATAACACTCAAGATGAGAACAGTAGTCTGAATAATCAAAATTATATGTGAAGCTAAGTTCAAACGTTTTCAATCATGTTTAAGAAACCTTTCATATTTGGCAATCATTCAATACTTCAAAAATATATTAGTTTAGTGGTATGTTTTTCTTTTATTTAAGATTTTAAACTTTTATCATTCGGAAACGAGTTTGTAAATGGCTACAATTATGACTGCATTGCAATCTGTTTGGATGAGGCAAAGCCAAATTAAGTAGCAAGTAAAGGTAAGTTGTTATACAGGGTGGGCCAAAATAAGGGTCCTATCTTTAAATTTGAATAACTTGAATTTGAATAACTTCCACAAAATAAAAGTTAAACTCACCAAACTTTATGTGTGTGTAGACTGACCCTTCCGAGATTTTTTGAAATAAACAAAACAAATTTAGCCGAAAAACACTTCTTAAAACTTACAAAAACTAAAGTATTGTTTTTTACACTGTTTTGAGTTTTTTAAGCAAAAATAATGTTTTCTAAATGAGGGTACGTTCCTTAGGGCTAATACGGCTCATGCTTGCTTCGGAAGGGGTCCTTTACTTATTCTAAAAAAAAAAAATTTTAAAAAAATCAATAAATAAAAAAGTTATGAATTTTTAAAAATAGGACCCTTATTTTTGCCCACCCTGTATAACTGAATTCTGGTTTAGTCATATCATGTTATATTCGCTTAGAAAGTTCTAGATGAATTGAAAAAAAAAAATTTTAAATTGAAAGTTTAACTTGTTAAAAATGTATCGGGGATCACATTGATACACAAATTTTTATGAGTTTGTGTAGTTTCTGCTGTAATATGTTAAACATAGATTTTTGAGATTTTTTTTTATGCGACATTCGTATGGGATTGGTTCCAGTACGATCGGCTTGCTGAATTACCAGATATTTAACAGAAAGATAAAACACAAGATTGTTTTCTCTTTGTATAAAATCATTTTAATATACCTACCCAAATAAATAAAAACTATCTACATACTACCTAAAACTTTGATGTTTTTATCTTGTCACCATGCGCACTTTTCATCTGTACATGAATACTTTAGATTGTGGGAGGAAGGGCAAATAAAGTAAATAAAGAGTAAATGATAAGAGAAGCAGTGGGAGAAGGCAAATTACAAATAATTGACAGAAAAGGAAATGGTCTATTATGACATCACAAGAGAATTTCATAAATATTTTCGAAATTCAAAATATCTCCTCATTTTAAAAATAAATCACTTGCCTTTTATAAGATGTAGTTGGAAATATTTTCCCATTATTTTTTAATTAAGACATTTTGTAATATTTCCATTGTTATTCTCATTTTAAATCGTTTATTACCTCTTCTAAGGTTCAAATTTTACTTTCAAAGACATAATAGATGCTTCCAAAGTAACACAAATACTATTTGTACTACAGGGGGTCTGTAAAGTCTGGACACTTAGGTAAAAAAGTAAAAGGAGGAGGTAATGTCAGGGATGGAACCGAACTATACACAACTCTGACAAAAAATTGTCTGATGGTTCTAATCAACCCCTAGGTTGTCAGAATGATGCAAAGATGAACCAAGGCTGGTATGACAACCATGAATATTCAGTTATTCTGTGTTCAGACTTTACAGGCATCCTGTATATATAAAAGGAGAACCAATAACCAGAAGGATGACTTAACAATATTTTCAATTTAATCTTTGAAAAAATGGGATAAAAAATATTAGGAAATTCTAAAAGGTTTTTTGATAAATATTTAATAATATATATAACAAATACTGACCTAACTTATCGTCCAGTATATGTTAAGTCTCAACAAATCATAACATTGATGTGTTTATTTTTTTGTCTCTTTTGAAACTCTTTGCAAATCTTATTCTGCATATAGATTCCACAGAATATTGATTTAAAAAATAACATTGAATTAGGTATCCCAAACCAAAATTTTATTTTCATTATATCTAAAAAAAAAAATTATGTGTGCACATAGATTTTTGCAAAACATAAACAATGGTACCAAAGTTATTTTGATAGCTCAATTAGTCACCAAATTATGACCGTTCAAAGTTCCTGGAAATTAGAAAATTTGTTGTCTTGTGTGATATTGGTCTAGAAGCCAATTTTAACAGTGTATAACTAAAAATGCAGGCTTCAAACAAGTGAAACATCCTTGCAAATGTAATGTCATCTTGTAGTAAATGAAAATTAATCAGAATAGAAACAATAATTATTAGATAAAATTAGTATAAATATTGAACGAAATCCCATTCCCACCCGACAAAACGTGCAAAAATCATACAAAAATCATACGGAAGTGCAACTTTGACTGTTCATATAAATTTCATTTCAACAGCTAATGCATTAAATCTCCTTAATAATATTCCTAGCACATTAGAGATCAGGCTATTTTTTTCTTTTAATAGTAAACCAATAAAAATACTCAGATTAAGACCATGTAAAAACAGGCAGAAACACAATTTGATAATAGGGCAAAAATGGACGAAAAATTAAGTAAAAAGTATACGTTACTGTAATTGCTATAAAACAGTATCCATTGGAGCTACAAGCTTGAAACTTAGTCACTTTACTAATTTGGGGATGAGGAATTCAAAAACATGTGTGGCTTCTCTGTATTATCAAAAGTTTTTGTCATAGATCTATTTTAACTTTGGTAAATTTATTCAGTTTTTAACTTGCCAAAAAAGGGCCAACAACAACAAAAATTAAAAATTTGTTATATAAAAGGAATAACAAGTCATTTTTTTTTTCAGGCAAATACTTATTGTAAAGCTTAAAACTTAAAAAATTTGAAATAAGCTAAAATATTTTTATCTTAACTGACGGAACATCTTATAATTGTTCCCCTACAGTTCTTCTGCCGACTAGTCCCATCTGTATGGAGTGTGACACTTGGTGACTGCAGGATCATCTTTGCAGCATGAAGCTTAGTGATGAAATGAGATTCATCACTGATATTTGCTGATGTGAATATTGAGGGAAGATCATCCAGCTTTTCTTCAAAAAGGTTGCAGTCAACAATGTCAATTACTTGTGAACATTTTGATGCAGAAATACCTGCTACCTGCAGGCCTATAATGGTCATCCTAACATTATCATTAAAGCGGTTGCACCAACTGTCCCTAGTTGCTCTAACCTCCTTTTTGTTTTTTTCTAATATCTGCTGAATAGCTTCTTCATCTATGGAAGTCTTCTCGTTCCTCAACTTCTTACACTTCCTTTTCAAAAGACTTGTTGTTTTCTGAAGTGATACCTTTTCAGCTTTACCTGAATCTCTTTCAAGGAGTTGACTTGTTTTTTAAGCTCATTATTTTCACTCAGTCTCTTCTTGTTCATTTGTTTCAACATATAAATTATTTTATACAATTTACTCTTTGTCAACTTTTTCTGCCTATCAATGGATTGTTTGGAGACTTCCATGCGCAATCTGGCAATCACGTTCTTAACATGAACATTCTGATTTAGCAGAGATGGTTTTTGTTTAGAAACAGTTTCATATTTTGCTGTTAATAATCGAAATGCAGTTCTCATATCGGACAGCTTATTCTGATATTTTTTGACCGATTCTTCCAGTGCCTTAATTTTTGAAGCAGGTGGGTGTTCAATAGTGGCTGAATCATTGGATTCGTCTGGAGATTTGACCTGGGAAGATAGGCTAACTCGCTCGTGGAAAGGTGAAGTCAAAAACTGCTGCAGTTCCTGAGGTCTTTGTGTCTTGTTTTTTCGTTTTATCCGATTCTCTATTACCAGTTTTTTTAATGTTGAGGACAGATGCTTTTCATCGTAATTGGACGACAGAAGTTGATTTATCCACATGACCATCATACTGAACTTGAGATTCTTCTGCGTTAAGTAATTCTGGAGCTGAAGAATATCTTCATTAGTCAACTCATTTGATCCTTTGGCAGCTAAAGAATCTAAATTTAAAAAATAATAATTTACCAAAGTTAATAACAATACTGGTAATGATACGCGCTCGGTAAATTCTTTTTACGAACATGTGCTAATAAAATATCCGTTTCTCTAATTTTTTTTTGGGGGGGGGGGGGGGGAGAATCATTTACTACACTCAACAGAACGGAAAAAAGGATTAAAAAACAAAATGTGTAACAAATAAATGTTAGCAAAGGCAAGTTATTCATCTACCTACATGGATAAGTTTATTTGTATTTTAACTGATTTTTAAAGGGTTGTTTTTGGTTCAAACCAGCTGTGTCAATAGAATAAATGTCACAAAAACATAATTTATCGAATAATGATACTGTTAATGATACGCGTCGTATTATTTCTGCAATGTTATTATTTAATTCAAGAACGTACTTTATATTGATTTTATCAAAACGTGTTAAAATACGCTGAATAAATCCCGCCGTGTGCCAGTAAATAGGGATATATTACACGAAACCGCTTGATGGTGACAACTGTTAATGTTATGAAGAAGTGATTATTCGGCACTTCTTCAGTTTAGGTGTGAATCAGAAATCAATTTTGAAGAGTTACATTCCAGATAGCGGTTTTTAAAACTCATTAAAATACGCTAAATAAATACTGGCGGTGTCTCTAAATTTGAATGAGTTTTATTTTGTGTATACGTCGGCCGTGTCTCTAATGAATAACATTACAGACATGACCGCCGTGTCTGCAGCTTCTTCGTTTTAATAAACAGTTATTATTATTATTATTATTATTATTAAAAAAATCTTTCATTTCCTGTTATTTAATTTAAAAGCGCTTAAAAATATTTAAATACCACCCGTTTTTAACTCGAAGTTATTTTCGTTTTATTAATTATATTTACGCACATGTGATAAAAAAAATACCACCCGTTTTAAATTGACACACAAAGTTCAACTAACAAATATATTCTTCAATTTGTCATTTTAAACAAACAATAAAAGACTTCATGCAACTTTTAAATAAACAAAAAAAACAAAAAAATTAAAGTCGCCTAAGATCTTTGAAATATCCATCAGCAGCAATTGTTTTGTTGACGTTTTCGAATTTTTGATGCGCGGCGGTTATAGATCATTGAAGATTTTGTCATTTGCGCGGACCTACCTCCAGGTTTATACGTTGCGCGTCCTGAGTTATAGGTGTATTAATATGACACCAACAGATTATTAAAGACGGTATATTTCTCTACAAAGGTGTACATTTTTTTACATTGAATTTCTTTGTGATTTTATACACTAAAGTTTTTAACTTGGATTTCTTTTATAAAATTCGACATAAAACCCTATGTTACGCCCACCAAATTAAAGAGCGTCCTTTTTTCTTTTAGATGGGACTATTTTTATATGCATAGTAACATGCACGAACGCGCGCAACAAATTTGAAAAAGACATCAATTTTTTTCAAAAAAAAAAAGCGTCCATCACTGAAAATAGTGACCTAATTTTAAATTGTCTGGAAAAACAAATATTAATGAGACAAGAAAAAGAATTATATCTTTATAAAGAGAAAAGATTAAATTTTGTTTACATCCAAATTTTATCAAAATAATCCAAAAAAATTAACGAGATATCGCAAGTTGAAATTGTATGGAATTTCACTTTTTTTTACATATTTCGCTAGCAAATCAGCCCGGTTTGGGATACCTAATTGAATACTTTACACATTTTAAGCTTGGCAAGTATATCTCTAGTGGAAATCCTATTCTATTATCCTTTACTAGATTTTCAAGTAAATCTTAGTTGGGGTTTACAAGTAACATTATTCTATTGAAAATCCTGATTCTACATATTCTATACACAATTGATTGGTTAAAAATGCATGTTATAGTAAATGGCGAAGTTAAGCCATCTTAATGTCAGTAAGAAATATCCAGCCTCAAAAGGATTACGTTTCAATCAATTTTGTCTGATTTTTTAGGGGATGAAGAGTTATCTCGTCCTGTCGGCGGGCCACGAATTCGCTGACTGCAAACTCATGCAAAGGGGTAAAGAAACAAAAAACGAGCAACCTGTAGGTCGTGAGTAGCTAACTGTGACCTCTTAGAACGGAATCCTGATGGCTGAGCTATTCTACCACTTCGGCCTTTACTTTAGCTAGACCGGAGATCGGAGAAACCCGATCCGATCAATTGGCTGGTCATGTCATGCCCTAGTGTCTATAAGTTCATCCCTAACCGTATTATTCAATCTGATTCTTCTAAAAATCAAAACCTTATTTCTCCTTTTATTTTTCTTCCCAAAAAGATACTAGTAGGCATTGGCTGAGGGTCAATCGTGTTGAGAACAAAGAAGATTACCAATGCTCGAGAGTAATCTTTTTAAAAGAGTGATATATTCAAGGAATCTAAGAAAATTATAGAATTATATTTGACAACTTTATTCGGTATTAAATAACCCATAGATGATTGATATGCCATAAAAAAAAAACTGTTATCATTGTTTACATTGTTTTTCTATTATCCTCATTGATGCTGATATTTATATGTATGTATTTTAGCCGAAATGCCCTCTGACCTTCTTCAGGTGTTCATTTATGTTGATATTTTTGCTGTATTTAAATACAATGGTTGTTGATTATTTGTGTATGTTGACCATTTTTACTGACTGAAACCCGATGAACTGACAAGATTGACATTTCTTTTTAAATTAATGAACAGTTCTGTATAGCATGACGTAATCATGTGGAACATAACAAGAACGTTTTTAGAAACATTGCATTTTGATTTTTTTTTTTTGTATGTTTTTTTCCCCAAAGGATTAAACAAAAAATCTAACTACAACAATTACATGTTGCACTTAATGCGAAAAAAAACAATATTATTATTTTGAATCAGGTTATTGATTTATTTGAAATTAAATTAAAATAGATGAAAATGAAAATGTTCTTGGAGAAGGGGCGACTTTTATCTGGTCAAAGGTCTACTTATTAAAATGTTTACTCTCACTTATAAACATTAATTTGAATATAAAATCAATCCTACTGACAGACAGACTAAGATAATGCATTGTTTTAAATGTAATATGATTAAGCATTTTTCTCCAGATTGTACGAGTTTTAGTTTTAGAAACAATATCAACACTGTCATGGATTCAGACCAGGTGAACTTTACTTTGTTTAATGTTGATTCATGTTATTGAATATTAATAAATGATTTGTATTCCAAATGTTCAATCTTGTGAAAGAGATATTGGGTAAGCAGTGTTGGACTCTGCTTTTTCATGAACTGTTGCTGGAGAACTTTGGTTTAATGTATTCTTTGATACATGAAATGACCGATATAAGCAGTTAGTGGAAACTGTTTGGTCTAATGGAATATTTTGTTTTGGAGATGGAATGGAGATAAAAGCCATTAAAAAAGTTAAATTTCTTGTAACAATAGGGTTTTATAAAAGGTGTCAGAGGTTATATTCAAGCTGACATTGTCAAAAATGATTTACCCCTGTTATTAAGTCATATATCAATGAAAACTGCAGGAATACTATTAAATTTAAAAAACGACGGCTGTCACATTTTTTGCAGATGTATTAAATTGCAAATCACGACTTCTGGACATTATAGTCTGCCACTAACTAATATGCTTTTGGAGGTTAAGAATGCACCAAGCATAGTGTTATTACATTGTGAGACTTTAAAAGGATGCTATAGAATGGGAAAAAAAAGAGAGGCTGAAAAATTGACTAGACAGTTTCCTCATGCATCTAAAGAGAAATTAATAGCTTTAGTTAAAGGCAGTAAGACATTTCATAAGGAATTTCTGAATCAAATCAAAGATATTTGTGATTCTTGTTAAGTTTGCTAGAGGTTTAGAAAGCCCCTCCTCGACCAGTTGTAGGATTGGCTCTTGGTAACAGGTTTAATGACACTGTATGTCTGGATTTAAAGGCACATTGACATAGCCAATGCTGGATTCTGTACCTAATTGATACATCCACTAGGTACTCTGCTGCCAAATTAATTAAGACCAAAAAGAGCAAAGAAATTATTCACAATATATTTTTAATGTGGATATCTTATTTTGGAGCTCCCAAGCCATTTTTAAGTGACAATGGAGGAGAGTTTAATGAGGACTACCGACAGATAAACAAAAAGCTGAATATTAAAACATGCACGACAGCAATGGTACTGTGGAATGTCACAGTATAATAATTGTTGAAGCAATGGAAAAAACATTAGATGATGAAAATGTGAGCCAGAAATAGCTTTGGCTTGGGCTGTTAGTGCCAAAAATGCACTTCAGAATCATTTTGGATATAGTCCAAATGATCTTGGATTTGGGTCAAATATTAACACTCCCTCAGTTTTGAATGATCGGTTACCTGTATTGGAAACTACAACGGCCAGTTGTATGGTTAGAATAAATGTAAATGCCCTACGTGCAGCGAGGAAATGCTTCATGAAATCAGAATCAAGTGAACAAATGCGGAGATCTTTGAGATCCAATTTAAGGATTTATGCGGATGAAGAATTTGTGATAGATGACCATGTCTACTATAGAAAACTACAAAAGATGGCGTGGGCCTGCTAAAGTTTTGGGTAAAGAAGATCAATGTGTATTGATCAGACATAGAGGAGCATTTTTCAGGATGCATCCATGTCACTTGATGAAGGTAAACAATGAATTGTGAAGTCCAAGGAATGAAGAAAATACAAATTCTTCAAATGAGATGAATGAAGTCTTGGAGGAGGAAGATGAAGGACAATATGATAATAATTCTAATGGCAATAGAAAGAAAGTGGAAGATAACAGTATAAAATCAAGTAGAAACGAAATTGAAAGGATGTGATAAGTGGGAACAAAGGAATGGTTATGAGCACACAACTGAAGTCAACGGGGAAAATATAGCCATTGGCTAAATATAAAACCAGAAGCAGAGAATGAAAATCCTCTTTGTAGCAATTGGGATCATGTTGATTAATGGCGAGAACTTCCTCAAATAACAGAAGGAGTAAGTTATCAGGAACATACAGTTTTGCTTACTTCTGAACAAGAAAAAGATGTGATTTATGCAAACAAAAGAGAATTGGAAAATATGAAAATTCATGAAGTATGTGAATGTGTCAACAAGATGGGTGATAACAGAAAAATTTGTGAATGACAAAAAGATAATGAATTGTTGCACATGGTTATGAAGAAGATTCCCATAATCTAAAAACTGATTCTCCAACGTGCAACCATGAGGTTATATGTCTCGTATTGTTAACGGTCTCGGTTATAATGTGGTAGGTAGAGACTCTTGATTTTACCTCAGCATTTCTGCAAGGTAATATGCTGGAGAGGGATATTTCTTAGACCACCATCTGATGTGTTCTCAGAATCACAGGTGTGGAAGCTGAAAAGATGCATTTATGGATTAAATGATGCACCTCGTTCATGGTGCAAGCGAGTTAATCATGATTTATGTCACTTGAAAGGAATGGTGAGTGCATACGACAATGCATTGTTGTTTTGGGTATGCTGCCACTGGTGACTTGATAGGCATTCTGGCAATACATGTAGATGATTTCATATTTTATTGAAATGATCTATTTAAAAAAAATGGAATCGCAGAAATGAACATTCAAATTTTAAAGATTGAATATTAATCAAACAAAAAATGGGATTATTAATAGATCAAAATCTATATGCTTCAGCTACATCCCTAATAGACATAAAGAAAGGAAGATCATTAAGTTAAAATGACAAGAGAAGACAGATCTAAAGAGATTGACCGGTCAAATGATGTGGGTGTCCACCCAGACTCTACCAGATGTATCATTTGATGTGCATAGAATGAATAATATTGGAAAATCTCCAAAAGTGAAGTTACTCTTCGAGGCAAACAAGTCACTAATAAAGTTAAAATCAAGAAAAGGTTCCGTATCTTTTCCCCAGAAACCTTTGGATCTGAATATTGTTTGTTATTCAGGTGCCACCTATGCTAGTTTGGAGGATAGATCTTCACAGGGTGGTTTTTATCTTTTGTTTGTGGCAGATGAACAGAATGGCTCTTATATGCTGGTCATCAATAAAACTTGACCATGTAAAAAAAAGTCCATTAGTCTCAAGGACTCTTGCGCTTAGTGAAGCAGTTGATACTGACATATTGATAACTGCCCTGCTTCAAGGGATATTGAGACTATCTAGATTGCCTGAAGTTTTTTTGTAAAACGTGCAATGCGTGTCTGGTAGAGATTTTAAAGTCATCAAATCTGAGAGTTGATGTGGCCAGAGAAATGATGGTGTAGGAGGACATCTAAACTGAATGGATCAGGGGCCGAGAATAGGCTGCAGATTGTCTGACGGAGATGGGAGCATATTCTGAAATTCTGAGAGAATTGTTGAAGTGATGACTTGTTTTACTTTTGTTGTTTTACTTTTTATTGAACTCTAGTCTTCAGAAGAAGACACCAAAAATGTATTAAGATACAAGAGTTCTATTCCTATGTAATAAGCTTTTAGAGTTATCTCCCTTGCTTGTTGTTGTTGTTGGTTATTGATTGGGAAAACAAAGATGGCGGTTTAGCCAAATGGACATGTGTCAATGACTGGATTTATCTAATGAGTAAACTAACACATTTGAAATTGAAGTCAGTTAAAAATCTATAAAAGAATCCATTCAAATGAGATTTAATACTCTATTTCTTTTGATATTTCATTTCAGTATATTCTCAGAGACACATGATGTCGAGACATATTTTTGATCACATGCATATGATCTTTCAAGATAA
Source organism: Sepiola atlantica (assembly GCA_963556195.1). Classification (NCBI taxonomy): domain Eukaryota; kingdom Metazoa; phylum Mollusca; class Cephalopoda; order Sepiida; family Sepiolidae; genus Sepiola; species Sepiola atlantica. The sequence goes on along the minus strand of OY744521.1, from coordinate 179,271,328 downwards.
AACATCTGAGAAAAGTCTCTGCCAAGCAGCGGCATTCTTTATATCTTCCATTGCCGCCAATAACGGTAAGAATGTTTATATCCCTAACAAATATAAAATGTATTCTTTATTTGATTTTAAAATTAAAAATTGATGTAGTTTCTGATATTCTGTGATGTAATAGAATAATGTATATGAAATAACACCTAATCTAGTTTTGTCATTAAATTAGGTAGAATCAAATAAGTTTTTTGTTTTAATATTTGATCACATTATTTTAGTAAAAAAATGGTTTCATCTGCCCGATAATACTATTAAGTGATTTTATATGCAACTTTTTTTTGTATATTTTAAAATTTTATTTTAAAACGTTATGAAAATATATAAGCTGAACCATAAATGTATAAAACACTATGCTTCCTCATTTGCAACGCAATTTAGGTACAAAATACAAATTTCTTTTAAAACCTCTCTCTCTCTCTCTCTCTCTCTCTCTCCAACTGCCCCTCCCTCTCCTGACTGCAACTGGTTCAATAAAATAGAAAGAAAGCTGGCTGCCTGTTTAATCTAGTTTCAGTGTTTTTGAAACAACTGCAACAAAGAATGCACTAATTTGGTCCCCGGTTATCTGGAGGGAATTCATTTTTTATTTTATTACCATAACAAGGTCAGGGTCACACTGAATCCGATGATGTAAAGTTTGTAATTGTATCTTGTGTAGTTTCTGACTTTTAGCCAAACACACTGGCAGAATTATGACTTTCCTTTTATACAATAGATAATTTATTCTTTATTGAATTAAGTTGCTCCAAAATTATCAAATCTAAATTATAGGTCAAATAAATTACAATATTTTAAGTACAATTCTTGTAATAAAAAAAACATTTTTTTGCTACATCTTGCAAATATTTTTGAATTTTGCAAAAAGAATCCTTGATTGATATATTTTACATGAAATATTTATCTTATTTTCTCAGGTATAGGCCAGTTAAATTGCAAGACATCTTCCTGTTTAAGTGACCTGATTAATTTGTTCAGGTAATTTGAAATTTCTTTTTTTCTTACTTCAATTAGTGATTTTGTAAAGATTATGAGATACAAAAATCTTTAAAATTTTCTCTATTTGGAGTAGATTTATGTTGAAAAAACCCAACAACTTTTATAGGTTTCTATTATCTCTATATTAAATTGGGTGCTTTTACAGTTTAGCGGATACTTTAAATAAAACAAACTGAGGAATATCTGTTTGATGTACGTACCTGTCACGGGCTGAATATATCCTATACAAAAAAGCACGTAAATTAATCAAGTAGTTTTTATTTTATAAAAGAAAAACTAATTTCATCGAATAGCGTGGAAATACATTTAAGAGTTATTCAAGTGCTATTCAAGGGAGATAACCGAAATTCATAATAAGCCTTAATGAGGACGTATTTCCACGTATTTCGTTAATCGGTAAAATTTAATTTTCTTTTATGAAATAAAAACTACTTGATTAATTAACGTGCTTTTTGGTATAGGATATATTCAGCCCATGACAGGTACATACATCAAACAGATATTCCTCAGTTTGTTTGATTTAAAGTATCCGCTAAACTGTAAAAGCACCTTAAATTGTCCCCACTTATGTATGTTTCTCACCTCTATCTGACTTGTATATTATTTTTATTTACTATTGATTATTTATTGAAATGAAAAATGCAATAACGTAAACTACTAACATGGACGGCGGCACCAGGGGGGGGGGGGCATGGGGGGCTCAAGCCCCCCATTTTTTTACTTGTCTCCTCCCACTTTACGGTCATCAGTAATGAAGTTATATATGCATGTGTTTAACCGGTCCCCCCCCCACACACACTTTTTAGGAGAGCCCCCCCCCCCCCCACACACACACACACACACACTTTTATAAGTGTCCCGCCGGTCATGACTAAAACAAACGTTTTAAAAATTCTATTTCGAAAAATGAATTACCAAATTAAATCCATCATAATTCATTTTCGTTTCTTTGAAAGTTGGCTATTTTATCTTTTGTTTTTTAATTGAAAAAGAAGGAATGAATTACTTTATGACCTTCGAAATTTGAAAGCAATTATGAAGTATTTAAATTGTCGAATAGAATTTCTGGCTTTAAAATTCTTATCAAATCTTCATATATTAAAAGATTAAAAGTTTGGGAAACTATTTACATCCAATCAGTTTATAAATAGTTTAAACTAAGAATACCTTAATGATATTATTTTTATTTTTATAACAATTTAATGATTCAATTAATAATTTTACTGACCAAACGATCCTAGTGTTAAAAATACAAATAATTTGGTAAAAACCCCTGCATTGTTAAAGAAAAACGTGGGGGTGGAAGTAAAAATGAAAGTGTTCCAGCAACAGTAACTGAGGTAATTCCTGAGATCTTCAACATGCTAGCAAGTCATGAGTCTCTGGAATCTTCTTTATACTTCAAAGGGTGCAGAAGTTTAGCAACCCTGGGTCAAGGCCATGTTTTTGCTGGTAAACTATCTCGCAATGAAACGACATAAGATGAAAAACAAATGATGATAAATTAATTTCTGAGAATTTCTAGACCACTATAATTATTGGGCACAAATCTGACTAGGAATGGTTGCTTAAAAATGAATAGCATTTCATTTTAGAAATGTGTCTTACAAAATAAACGATTTGCTTTTTTGTGGATTTTCAAAAAAAGTTAATAAAAAAAGAAAGGATGAAAAAAATAAATAGACAATAAATAAATGTTACCAAAGGTAATAAAAGTTACTTTTCTACCTACCTGGATAAGTTTTATATTGTGTTTTAAGTATTTTAAAGCGCTTTTATTTACATTTTTTATCGTAGTCTTCAGAGTCTTGTAAACCCGACGAATTCAACATGACGCCAGATTTTATTCAATGTTAAACTTTGATAATCACTCAAAAATCGAAAATTAAACAAAAATACAGCTGATAAAAATATACAGATCGGTTAAAAAATAAATTTTCGACCGATTGGTGACAGTTATTAGCTGAATTTTTGTTTAATTTTTGAGTTGTTAATCATACAACATCGAGGCTTCTCATTGAGTAAAATCCAGCATCATAATGAATTCATCGGGTCTACAAGACTCTGAAGGCACGATAAAAAGTATTAATAAAAGTGCTTTAAAATACTTTAAAACAAAAAAAATATTTGGCAGGTAAGTAAAAAAGTAACTCTTATTGCCTATGGTAACATTTATTTGTTGCTTATTTGTTGTTTTTCCCCACCCTTTTTCTGTACAATTTGCATGTGAACATAATGGAAGTAGTTCTGCATCTCGAGCTGTCCCTTAAAGGAGCCCATGACACTTTGCTAACATGTTACACAATGAAATTAATCCATTTATAAGCGATTTAAGTATATCTGAATAGCTCAGTGGGTAGACATCTAGCTGACATCAAGGTTGATGTTAAAGAAAACTCACTTTAATATGATATTGCATACAATGCTATTCCCAATTCTAACCCAGGCAATGCCGCGTAACCCTGCTCGTATATATATATATAAAGTAATCCAACAAAAGATATAAGCGTCAACTAATATCTTATAATTAGTGAAACATCCGGATAAAAACTGAAGCTCAATAGGACTTAAGAATACTTTGCTTGAACTTTGAATTCTAATAAAATTTGATTGACACCTTATTTTATTACCTCATTTTATATTATATATATATATATATATATAAATATTAAAGTGCTTTTTATATCTACAGACGTCGTTACGAGCTTTCTACCCTCATCAGTGCAGGAGTGGCGGTTGCATGGGTTCGAACGCAGTTCGTAGATTCAGCCTAGAATCACGAGCCTATGCCCACTTGGCCGCGAGAAATCGCCACAGACAGTAATTGAAATTATTGTACACTTACTCGGGAGGCGGGGGCAAGCATCTTGTCAATAGTGTTCAACGCTCGAGCGGAACTTTGCATGATCGCTAAGATGACAACAGTCTTGTAACTCCAAACAGCTATGTCCACATGGCCGCGAGAAATAAATATATATATATATATATATATATAGCAATAGAAAGTTAAATTCCGGTAACCATGTCTTTAATCCTTAAAAAAAAAATATTCTGATCTTGACAGACCGTTTCATTGACACATATACAATCATAATACAGAGTTATATATTCTGAATTTTCTATAAGTGCCACTCATCAGAAGGAAAGTAAAAAAAACATCAGAAAATAAATAAAACAAAAATAATAGCATTCACGTTATTAAAGCATTTATATACGTAGGTTCAATTAAGAACATAAGATCATGTTTACTTTATGGACGGCATATTTCGTACTAACAAAGCAAGCAAAAAATATGTATATTTTACCTAAACGTTGGCTAGTTTTTGACCTTGAAGTGGTAATGTTTTTTTAGCTCTTTACAGCAAGTGGCTTCATGTCTAGTCTGGAGCGATTTTCATAAAAAACAAACTCCAAAAGCCTGTAAATGTAAAATAAATAAATTCAAATGTCACAAGTGTATATTAGATATTTTTTTGGATTTTTAATCAGGCCTAAATTGGAAAAGTGCAAATCTTGAACGGTGCATACTATTTTGGAGGATTTTATGTTTTATATTAACTTATTCTTAAACGTTATTATATGGTAAGATTCAAGGATGCAAAGGTTATATTTTTTTATTTATTAGGGGTATATTTATTTGCTCTACGAATAATCGACCATTTCAATTTGTATGGCACATTATTATTTTGTAGTTCTCTAACATATTTAACTAATGATGTTGGGTTATCTTCAGATAACATTCAATGTTATTTTAAATGAGGATACATCATTTCTATACCTTGATTTAAAATTACACACTGTAGATCCTAGTGTTATTTCCCTCATTACATTTATAAACTATGTTTGAGGTTAGACATTTCCCTCCTAATGGTCATTCATTAACATGTTTACAATTATATTGGGGTTTTAATTCGGGTTGGAATAGTTATTTGATACTCCAATATTTATTTTCTGATTTATTTTAGTATTAGAAGTTATAATAGTTAAACCTATAAATTGATGTTGTGTATGATAATTTTGCAGTGTTTTTATTAATAATCTTCCCTAATCTACTATCTCTAGAGAAACTTTTTTCAATAATTTAGTAGAAGTCTCTAGAAAAATTGTTTAAGACATGCCTACTGTATGGTAGCTTAAACCATATGAAATGATGTCTGTTTCTTTACTACTACCATTTGTTGTTTTAGTTGGCGCATGTTTAGATTTCACATTACGTGTATGTGAATAACGGATAAGTTCACGTTTACTGTCAGGCAAATAAAAGTTCCGGAATAAGGTAATCTTAAATTTTCAAAAGAAAAACTTTCATTATCAAAAAAACAAAAATTAAAGACCGAGTGGTCGAAAAAACGAACGCCTGACAGTAACCTCTTTTTTATTTACTGTTCCGGTATTTAATCTGTTTTACGTGAAATATTAATAAATTGATTTGAGATTCCATTCTTGTTTTCTCTTCTCGTTTGTTTTTGTTCACCTTCTCCACCTTCCGGTACCTATATCACATTGCTCCAGCCTCGGATTACAAACCTACACTTATATTTACCAGCAATGCTTCAAGCAAACTATAATCTCCTTTTATATATATATATATATATATATATATATATAATAGAACATTAGATTCCAGCAATGTCTTTATTCATTACTAAAAAGCTCAATACTATAACTCATCATTTTATTCCTGATGTTTTGGACACAATTCTTTAGCCTTTCCTTTTTTATGGCAATCACTCCAGACAAAGCATGAAGCCACTTGATGTAAGGAACTAAAAAATACTACGTCAAGGTCAAAAACTAGCCAACAATAAGTATTAGATGGATAGATTCATACCCAGAAAACAGCAATTCTCTCCCCTTTGTCATGAAATGTGAGGACTAAAGGAGATTATCACACACATACGTATTTGCGGTCAAATGTGCACATTATTTTTTTTTAAAAACTTTACTATTAAGAGTGTGTGTCCCCAACTCCCCCCACCCCCAATAAAACAAAAATTAAAGACTAATGCTATACATGTTACTTATATCATCCCTGAGTTGAGTTTTCTTCTAGTGTGTGTGTGTGTATATATATATATATATATATAATTATATAGATTAATGTAAGGATAAAATCTGACAAAGTATTAAAAAATAAATGGAAAAGTAGACAAACCACAAAATATAAAAAAACAATAAAAATCAAAGATACATCTGTAGATTAATATTTCATTTCTTAATAACAGAAACTTTGTCAAAGTGAACAGAAATGATATATTTTATACTTTTTTCTACAGGAGATGAATATGAGGAGGAAAGAAAAGAAAACCCCCTCCCCTCATTGTACCGCTACCCATAACTTTTCATTAAGAGGTCTCTACTCCAGATAGGTTAATGTAACATTGCCCTTAACTTTTCTTAAGGACACCAAGTAAACAGTATGTAATGTAATTAATGTCATTGTTTATGATGTTATACTTCTTTTTATGATTATGTGTCATGTAGACAGGATTTGCTTGTAATTTGCCAAGATGCTATGTATAAAAAAACATTGAAATCTGCACTTATTGCTTTCCTCAGGCCAGTAAATCGTCACAGCATTTTCTCCCGGCAGGTTTGATCATGAAAGAAAACTCAAAACAAAAAGGATTTTCATTAACATCATCTTACTTTAACACACATCTATCTATCCGGTGGGTTTCTTAGCGAAGCGTCACTGGGGAGACAACTTGTCAAAGTAAAATTAACATCTCTCCAGTTTTCCAATCAGTTAATTATATTTATCAAATGTTTATTCTTATTTAAAAAAATATTTCATTAACAACAAAACCCAATGTTTATTTTATTAATTTACCTATCACCTTTCTTCATTTAAAACCTGTCAAAATAAACAAGCCTTGAATTCCAGATGAGATCAAATCTCAGTTTACATTCCATTTCAGAACCTGGTTTTGTGTAACCTACTTTTATGGCAACAAGCAACCATCATTGTCATATTCATTATTTATCAGTATTGTTTCACCATGTTTATCATCCCAGTCTTTCTCCTCTCTGATTTTGTCTTTTATGTTTTGGAGTTTGTCCACTTTTCCATTATATATATCAAAATGTATTCAGCACTGAAATTCTATTATTTTCTGATCTACTTGTGTCATGGGGTATTGTGAGAAGAATTTTCTTTCATGTTTTTTTTTTAGCAATTTATTTAACTTGTCCGATCTGTCAACATTTCTTTGAGTCTTGTCAGCTGTGCATTTCAGGAACTTTTATGTATTAGCTATCATCTGAGAGAAAGACAATTAACTATCAAGGGATTCCTCTGTAGGTTTGAATTCTGAGTTTTCCATCTGGATTAGTTGACAATCAAAGTAAGATAGAGCAATCTTTTCTGCTATCTTTAGACATAATGGGACAATAGAATATAACTTATTATTGTTGCATTTTATCTTTTTGTCTATAATTTCATTATAATCATACAAGTAAATAAAAATTCTGACAATAATTTATAATTATACAAATGTTATTTGATTGAATGTTGACGGGTACAACATTTAAAATAGCTCATTTAACTTTAGATCTGCTTTCGAATAACAGAGTAATCAAACGAGTGTCGTTAGCATTTAAGTGAAATTGAACATGACAGCAAAATTATACATTCAATGAAATCCTTACAACAGAAGAGAATAACAACAAAGGCTTTCAATAGGAAATATAAATTCCCTCAAACTTTTAAACGGGGAAATCTTTTTTAAATGCATTTGTAAAATATTAAATTTTGTGTCTTCTGCAATTACTAACCAGCAGACCGTTACTGCTGTCGACGAAGGGAAGAATCGGTCAGGCATGTGTATGCAGTGTGATGATGTATGGAAGTGAAACCTGGTCAGTGAGGGGTGAGGACATGCGTTGCATGGGGAGAAATGATATGAGAATGATACGATGGATTTGTAATGTGAGTCTTAAAGACAGACTTAGATCTGATGAGCTCAGAGGAAGATTAAATCTGAACAGTATCGTGAGATGTGTGTAGAACAGTACACTTCGATGTTATGGCCACATTGAAAGAATGAATGTGAGTTCTTGGGTGAGTATTGATTTACTCCTCTCCAGGAGTTAGGCACAAGGCCAGTTTTTATCTTACTCCCACAAGTAAGATGTGACCCAAGGTCGGGTCAGGAAAGTGGGGTTTAAAAATTGCCTGGGCAGCCCCGTCGGCATTCCCCGGTAGGGGTGCCTCAGGTAGTAAGCAATAAACTTACTCCTCCCCAAAGAGGGGAGGCGAAGCCTGGGAGGGTGGACCTCCTAGAACTGCACAGGACAGACCCATAGACCGGCGTAAATCAAGCCCCGAAAGCCAAAACAATACCAGTCTATGGGGTGCAGTATCAATCGGAACAGATGCTACACTTTGATCTTAGAGTTCTTGGGTGAGTAGAGTTAGTGAGTTACTTAGAGAAAGACCGATAATTAAAGATCTGCTCAGAGATATGTTAGTTTGGAAGTCAATTTCTACAAACTGTCCAAATGCCAGCATGTGAAATGGATATTAAACTGAATATGATGATGATGACGACGACTGTTAGCTTTAAAGTAAATTGCTTTTTATTTGATCATGACACATGAAATGTCACCTTTTTGCCTCAAAATAAGTCGTAGAAATAAAGAAAACACTCAAAATATTATCCACTTTAATCAATAATTTTTTTCCAACAATCAAATAGTGATAAGATCCCACGTTACATAGCATGGATAACCAAGTGCGTTCGTCCAATGCTGTCTTGTAATCTTATTTCTTAGAGAGGCAGTGTGTAGTCTTTTATGTAGAGACATAATTAAATCAAACTTGCTGCATAGCCCCAAGTTCCTTTATAGGAACGCATATGCGTAAAACTACAACCAAATTTTCTGAAGACACCACAATATATGTTTTATGGTTCACAGATTTATTGATGTTATGTCTCCCTGGTCAAAATCCCATAAAACCATACTTGTTAATTGTCCGACATTAAGGGACTCTCAACTTAGCCTCCCCCTTACCAAGCTGGTTTTTGGGAGAGAGGAAAGAGTGACACATCTGTCCGCTTCAGACACTTGCTGCTAGAAAAAGGACCAACCATTATTTCTTTAACTCTTGCCATGACGTCACTCACTAGATCTCATCTCCATCCATACAACATCCATATCTGTACAAATCGTCAAACTTAGTAATCAGGCAGGAAATGAAATACAAATCTTTTTTCTATGACAAAAATGTTGGTACCATTGCCAAGGAGGTTATGTTTTCTGTCAAGTTTGTTTGTTGGTTTATCACTGTTTGTTTGTGTACAGCTTTGCATCTACATCGCTTGACCAATGTTCACCAAACTTAATCAAAATATTGGTCATGTCAAACTTAAAACCGATTTACTTTTGGGATATCTAGGTCATGGTCAAGGTCACTAAAGTAGGGAAAGTTACTTTTGGCAATATCTTTTGTTCTGTTTATTGTAGAGACTCGCTATTTGGCCCATATTATAGCCAATGAAGTCCCACATCTTGTATGATCATAACCAGTTTGAGCAAAGTCAAAATTTTCAAGGAATTTCAACTTCCGATCTTTCCAAATTTGATGTATGGATATGCTGCTTTTCAATAACAGTAACCACTATGAAAAATTTCAGCCTGATCAGATAAATAGTTTTTGTGTTATGAACGTTTCCGTGGAATAACTTTGGGAATACTTCATACAATATGAAGAAGTAAGGGCCAGCTTTTGCTAGGAGTAGATATCTAAAACCAAAATTTTATTTTCATTATATTTAAAAACTTTTAATGTGGGAAAACATAAACAATGATACCAAACTTATTTTGGTAGCTCAATTAGCTACCAAATTATGACTGTTTAAAATTTGTTGTGAATTAGAGAATTTACCGTTTTACGTGCTATTGGTTCGGAAGCCAAATTTCACAGTGTATAACTAAAAGTGCAGGCCTTGAACAAGTAAAAAGTCCTTACAAATATAATTTCATCTTGTGGTAAATGATAATTAGTCATAATGGAAGCAATAATTATTAGATGAAGCCAGCCTAAATATTGGGCAAAATCTCATTGCGTCTCGAAAAATGTACAAAAATGATACGGAAGTACAACTTTGATTGTTCATCAAAATTCATTTCAACAGCTAACACATTGGGTCTTCTTACAATGATTCATAGCACAATAGAGATCAAGCCAGATTTTTCTTTTAATAGTAAATCAATAATAAAAACTCAGATTTAGACTATGTAAAAACAGGCAGAAACCCAATTTGATAATAGGGCAAAAATGTCATTCACTAAAGTTTTCAAGTCTTTTTTTTGTAAAAGACAACTTAAAACTCTATATTAAGCCCACCGTATTGACAAGGGCTCTTTTTTTCGTTTTGATGAGACTGTTTTTAGATGCATAGAGATACACAATATTGTGCACGTTAAGTTGGAAAAACACCAACATTAAAAAATAAATCATCCTTCACTGAAAATAGTAATCTAACTTGAAGTAACCTGGAAAAAACGATTAACAACACTAGAGAAAGAATTGTACATTTATAAAAAGAAAAGATAAAATTTTGTTTACATCAAAATTTTATCAAAAAAAAAAAGAAAGCAAATGAGTTACCACAAGTTGAAATTGAAGGAAATTTCATTATATTTACCCATTTTCATACACTAAACTGTCTAGTTTGTGATACTTACTAGGAGCAAAGTGTAGTGTCTCTTCTGATGCTACACTTCATATTTTCTGTTCTTGGTCAGTGAGTGAGAACTCCTTCTAGACTGAGGCATTTCTATTTTTGTACCAATCCAGCATGCCCCTTTTTGGGGAACAAGATTTTCCCCACATTAAAAACCGACATTGTATCTTACTCTTCCCTTGTAGGAAGACAAGTAAATAGGGTCTCCCGGGCAACACCGAGCGGGTACAACTAGTAAAGAAATAAATGAGTGAAACTATCATTTTCAGAATTTTTGATTGATGTACTTGTAATACGGCATTTCAGGTGTAATTGCCTAATATATATTTCATGTTTAATACATACAGTTTTTCTATGTTTTGTATTAGTGTATTAGTATTGTTTATTTGTTTTGTATTTCTACCTATCTCACTGTTCATTACCTATTAAAAAAAGATTGTACTCATATGTTAAGAAGTTGGTTTCTTGGAATACTTTCAGCTTTTCTCACATTCGTATGTTTTTCTTTTTAATTTTTTAGATCAGTGTAATTGAGAATTGGAATCCTTTTTTTCTTCTCTTCCCTTCCATTTTTTTATCTTATTTTTTTTGCCCTCCTTTAAGGGTGGGAAAAAAAAGTTAAGTCATTTATTTACAAACGGTAAAAAGACATAAGTGTTTTAGGAATGGGGAAAAAAACGTGGAGGATAGTGTGAAATAAGAGGAACATTCCAGTGCAGGCATCTGTTTAAAGAATATTTTGGGAAAGAAACAAAAAACGTAGGGAATCAGTTGACTGTTGATGATGATCATGATGATAATGATGGTGATGCCAACTGGTAAAATAGAGTTGTTTTTATTCCCTTGCTTTTGTTAGAATAAAACCTTTTTGGCTGTTTGACTTTCCAGCAAAAATGCTGCCGCCGTCTTTCATTTCGGCAAGATGATTGCCAAAATTATTTTTTAGCAATTTACTTTCTTCTCTTTATTTTTCTTAAAATTTGATTCAAGAAATTTTAATTTTTATATTTCTCTTAATATTTTTGACCTGTTCATTATTCTAGGTTTTCAATTATTTTGTGAACATTTTGTAGATATTGTTGGGATTTTTATCTCGTTCAAATAAATGGTTGGAATTTCATGTCCGCTGTATAGGAAAACAAGGCTTACAAAAACAAGTTACGTGTCAAAAAAGAACAAACAACGATGTAGTTATATCTAGATTTTATATAACTTCAAAAGACGGGAAGAGTGATAAAAAGAACAGATTGTTGCAAAAAAGGTTATATTTTGCGGACTTAGCTTTCAGATTAATCTTGTTAACATCTCATTTGTTCCATGCGGTCTGTGATCGGTTGTTTTTCATCCAATCACACGGCACGTAACAAACTACTCCGTTATAATAATTTCCAATAATATTACAAAAGATAAAAAACACCTGAAATATCATCAGATGTAAAATAGTTGGAGGAATTGTGACATAGCTTTAGTTACAGACAACTAATCTCTATAATAATAATACAATGATAAAAAAGCCTAGGAAAATATTACTTTTAAGAATAAAAAAAATCTGGATAATAATTTTAGTATCATTGTGAAATTTTTTGTAAAGATGTATTGTAAGATTTAAAGTTTTTAGCTATAATGAAAATAAAATTTTGGTTTGTGATACCACACACAAGTGTTCACATCTGGTTCCCAAGGAACCGGGATCGACTCTGCACAATGTAACACCCACTAGCTGCACAGTCCCAGAATTAACTAAGGGATAGATGACAACATAAGGCATGTCCTCAAACAAAACAGAACAAGGATAAAACAGCTGAGATGTCACCAGAAAAGAACGATAGAGTTGTAGGTCGAAAACGATTCATTTTTCTTCTGCTCATCGTTTTTTCATTTTATCTTGTTTCGCTCTGGGTTCTTTTTGGTTTTGGAAAGACCACTTCCTTTGTTGTAGTATAGATAGCGTTTTGAATAGAAATCTAAACTTTAAAAAGTTGATAAAACTTAATTAGGATAGCAAGAAATGGATCAATTGCCAGGACCCACATTAGAATAAATCGGAGAGAGTGTTATGTTTTTGATACAGGCTAACTCTGTGGTAAGGGGGGGGGGGGTAGGTGTAAATAGAATAGATGGAATGATTAAGATAGAATAGAGTTAATTTTTTTTCCAATTTGAATTTATTTGTTATAGATATGAAGTGAGTGAAAAAAGATAGGTTTTAAAAGAAAGAATTGCCATGAATAATTGCAGCCTTTTTTTTCTGTCCGCTGGGTATCTGTATGCAGGGTGGATAATGTTTTTGTGTGTGATAGTGTATGTGTGTGTGATAGATACGGGTTGTGGAGTGTTGGCGTGGCAAGGTGATAACAGTTCATGAGTGATAGGTCATGGATAATGATTTTTCATGGACCTTAGTATAGAAGGATAAAGAAAGATGGAAGTATATAATCGTGAAATATTAATGCCAGATGGATTGCATTGTTTTTGAAGAATTAAGAAAAAATGGAGGGTGGGAGAGTACCTCGGCAATTCATGCATTGGAAAGTGTTTGGGGATTGAAGAGAGTTCCTCATGCATTAAGTGTGGTCGTAGAAAATGACCACATGCATCCACCCCTGATGCACAATTTGTGTATATTTGGTTGAGCAGCGGACAGTGTAGAATTTAGGTTTGATTAATAATCCATCGAGAGGATATACCCTTTAGTCAACCGATGATTGAGGAGCACTGCTTCAACCTTTATATTTTAATGGATTTTAATGGATTTAAAAAATGGATAGAACTAAAGTAATAAAAAGAGAAAGATAAATATTTTTTTGTAATAAAATGATTTTGTGGATTAATGTTTGAAATATCTGACTTTTATCTTGAATACCTTAATTTTGTCTGAATGTTTTAATAAATAAGATAAATTCATCATCATCATCATATTCAGTTTAACATCCATTTTACATGCTGGCATTTAGAAATTGACTTCCAAGCTAACCTATCTCTGACCAGGTCTTTATTTATCCCTCTTTCTCAAGTCCATCTTTATCACTTCCTCCCATGTTTTCCTTGGCCTTCCCTGTGGACTGACCCTGCTACCTCAATTGTTCTACATCTACTAAACCAGGAACTCTCATCCATTCTTTCAATGTGGTCATACAATTGAAGCCTCCTGTTCTGCACAAATCTCCCTATACTGTCCAGATTTAATCTTCCTCTTAGCTCATCAGATCTAAGCCTGTCTTTAAGACTTGTTACACATCGATCGTATCATTCTTATATCATTTCTCTCCATGCAACGCATGTCCTCAACTCTCACTGGACAGGTTTCATTTCCATACATAATCACACTGCATACACATGCCCGGTAAACTCTTTCCTTGGTTGACAATTGTAACACTCTGCTGGTTAGTAATGACAGAATTCCCTGAACATACTCCATCCACTCCTAATTCTAGCTATCACACTAGCACCTGCTTCACCCTGTGCTCCAATGGTATCACCAAGGTAATAAAATTTCTGAACAACCTCAATAACTTTGCAATCTCCATATATCTTCTCCATATCTGAGTTCGCATTCATCTCTGAGGTCATACACTTCTTGCCCACAAACTGGTTGTCCTCTCTCTCAACCTACCTGTAATTCCACTGCACTTCTTGTGTACCCAATGCTTACAAATACCACAGAAAATTGAGTTGCACTCGACTCCCTTACCACAAACTGATTGCTATAAAAAAAGGGGGGGGGTAGAAGATGCTGCTGTGGACTGTTTGAACTAAGTACAGCCGGTTGTGGAGGTGGTGACTGTCTGATTTTTATTTTTAATTGCGTTTGGATGTGTGTGTGTGTGTGCTTTTTTTTTTAATTCAATAAAATTAAATAATTTATATATGTAAAAAAAAAAAGTTAGCATATGCGTCATTTGGATTTAAAAATTAATAAAATGAAATAATTTGTATAATATAAAAAAAGTTAGCATATGTTGTAACAAGCCTAGAAAATAATGCGGCGATCGGAGTCTGTGATGAAAGTAGTATGCATGTGAATTTGTATTTTTTTGAATTGTGGGTGTGATCTAAAAAAAATTAAATCAATAAAATGAAGTAGTTTGTGTAGGGTATAAAAGGGGAGTTAGCATGTGTTGTGACTGGTCTAGAGAAGGGTGTAATTGTTGGAATCAGTAACAAGAGTAGTGGCCCAACAATATTTTTTACAAATCATAGGTGTGTGTCTGAAACCTTTAGTCAAGTCGATTGTTTATGGATATAGTGAATGAAAGGCAAGGATTGATAACATATGGATTGGGCCATTTTGTTGCTAATGATATTATGTTAAGGATATATTAATTTTTCACATACATTGTTTGAAATGCGGGAGTGCGGTTCAGGAACCTACGTTAAGATTTTTTTAGATAAGATTGTAAATGGGAAGAGCTTTTAGGAAAATAAAGTAAAGTAAGAGGAATCAACCAGAGAGATTTTAGTTCATTTGTGGACTGGAGGTATCTCCCCAGAACCAAGACCAGGAAGCACTTATAGTAATGGTAATGACTGGGTCATTGAAGGATGAAAGGAACTGGATTGTTTTAAAGAACCCAATGTCTGGAGATTCTGAGTAGAACAATCCAAGTGGATGTCACTAGAGCGATGATTAGGGATGGATCTAATGAGTTTGAGTTGGTGTATCACTTTGGAGAGTGCACGCTCCTGTATGCACATGTGACTTAAATATAAATAGTTTCTTGTTGTTATGTGATGTTCTGTGGAATTGCTCTGGATCGATGACACCACTGTCACCTGTACAAAAGACCTAAGTTGAGACCAAGGGAGTTATTGATTGCTCATCTAGCTAAATAATTGTCATAGATTATGTATGGGATATTTCTGAAGGAAAGTGTTATTTTGTACAATTCATGTTTTGTGGAGAGTGGATATTAGTTGTGGTAGACACTTGGTTTCCATGCATATGTGTGCCCAGGGCAAACTGGAAGCATCCTCCTCAGCTGTCACATTCATATTGTTTTAGAGATCTAGGTTTGAGAAATTTTAAAATGTTGAAATTATGGAAAAGGTTTTTGTTTGAGAAATTTTAAAATGTTGAAATTATGGAAAAGGTTTTTGTTTGAGAAATTTTAAAATGACAGAATTATGGAAAAGGTTTTTGTTTGAGAAATTTTAAAATGTTGAAATTATGGAAAAGGTTTTTGTTTGAGAAATTTTAAAATGTTGAAATTATGGAAAAGGTTTTTGTTTGAGAAATTTTAAAATGACAGAATTATGGACATTTTTTTTTCTTGAGAATTCTTGCAAGTTTGCAGAAGATATATGGGCTGGTGAGAAATTTAAAAATCATAGAAGTATGGAAAGGAGTTTCTGATAGTGTCCTCTTCGGGCATGCGATGGATATATGGAGTGTTTCTGCCAGAGAAGCGTGGACGTTAGGGGTGTTTAAAAATATATTTGGAAATAGTTTAATTGAATTGGGAGAAGATGTTTCGACGCAAAAAGGATGTGCATGAATTGAGAATATGATTTGTCCCCCTTCTGTTAGTGAACAAAAGTATTGATGAATTGTACATTTTTCTTATGAAAGAATGGGGCAAAAGAGAAATTGACAACTTGCTAGTTCCTAGGCAGATAATAATAATAATAGAAATAATAAATAAATAAAAAAATAATAATAATGATAGAAATAATAAATAAATTAAAAAAAATAATAATAATGAAAGTAATAATAATAATGAAAGTAGTAGTAATAATAATAGTAATAATATGTTAGAGAAGCCTATACCACAGCAAACAGTAGATGTATTCAGAATTAACTTAAATGACACTGGGTGAGGCCTAGAACCAATTGAGATCTCAGCGATGCATGATGTTGAGATGGTGGAGAGCAGCTAAAGATGAACTAGACTGCCCCACTTGTCGGAAAATGTTGAGTGTCTTCATAAGAAATGAAACTACAATACAAGTGATGTGAATTTTTAAATGACACAACAGCAACGGAGTTTTGTATATTGTTTGGAAAAATAAAAGAAAAAGAGAAAGGAAAATGAATCACTTTAGTCATAAGGAAAAGGCAATACTTTTAACAAAAATAATGCATGCATAAAGAAACATTACATCCTGAACCTTCATTGATGAACTGTTCAAAATTTGCGAATTAACTTTTTTTTCTTCATCTCTTCTGGGTTGTCCTGAAATTATTTTGTTTGATGATTTTTTCAGGAACACATAGTGAAAAGCTGAAAGGCAGCATTTCCTAGAGAGAAATAGCAAGGGATTTAACATGTGTAATGCTACATGTTTAGTGGGTTGTATAGTTGCAATGCATGCAGACAACAGGCTTGCTGTGGAAAAATATTTAACCAAGAGAAGAGAAACCACTCAAGAAATGGGAAATATATCTGGTTTGGGGTTTGGCTACCCAGAATTTGATTTCTCCACTTGGAAAAGTTATGGTTTCTTTAAACGGGGGTTCATGCTGAGAGATGAAGCCACTTAAAAATTGAATGTTTGTCGAGATACGTTGTAGGATTTTTATGTTCATAGATATAACTGGCCCATGATTTTTAAGTGGGTGGTCTACCACAAAGGACACCAATATCTATCTATCTATATATTTTCCAGCATAGGGGCAGAGGAGATCAGTTGGTCTTTGGTGGTTCTCAGGGACAGATGGTCTGTTAGTATTCAGTTTGACTTGTGTTTTTATTCGTTCAGGTTAAGAGTTCTGATTGCAAGTCTGTCATTTGGTGGAGAAGTTTCATTGTAACGTCTCTCAAAAAAACAAAACATTGTTACTTGTTTTAAACTTGAGTTGTGGTTTCATTTGGAAAGAGAATCCATTTGTTATAACAGACATAGAGACCACATAATTGACGTTGTGACCGGTGTCTGAATCAAGCACACACTTCAGACCAGCACAACGAGTGGACGTACACGGCCTGTGCAGTGAACACACACACACACACACACACACACACACACACACCCACACACATGTTTGTTCCTAATTTCAAGCATTTTTTTGTCTATTGTCTAGAACAGATGATCCCAAGAATTTTTAATTCACTTCCAATGTCTCCAGGAAAATCCAGCTTCCAGCATTTTTAGTGCTGTTTTCCTGTATCTGTCTCTGTCTCCACTTTGAAAATATTCTGCAAAAATTAGTTCATAGTTAAAGAATTAATAGAACACAGGAAAGTCATGGCAGTTTATTTTCTCAATTCCTGTAGCATTAACCTTTCTTCAATTTAATTTAAAAACATTTTTATACTTGTTTGCTGAAAAGAAATTGTATTCTTCCAAAGGTGAAGAAAGTGCATATTTTTCTCGGCTTACAATTAATGGTAATATCCCTGTATTTCATATACTTACTGTAGTTGTGAGGCTTTCTTGGGAAATTGTATTTTCCATGTGAATTTTTAATATTGTCTCTGATGCTGAAAATGAGAACATGCAATCGTCTTCTAATCAAATACTTATTAAGCTGACATAAATGATATAGACAAATTATGACAACATATTATTTATATCTATATATATATATTAATAATGGAGTTTATGTATCTGTCTGTCTGTCTGAAGCCGAAACTCCATCAGAGTAGGATCGTTATTTACTAAGTCCGCCAGCTTCGTTATATACTGCTAGAAAAACCGCCGGTAACACTATGCGCGTTTTGCAATTTACATAATCAATTGCTTATCAACTTCTAATAAATAACTATTCGCAAATATACACGCATGGTTTTTTTCTTCAGATTTTAACAAGTATTTATGCTATTTTGCACGCTAATAATCTTACTTATAAATTATAATTTAGACACAGATACATAAACTCCATTATTAATCGATTTCTTTTATTTACATACACGTAATGCGTTACGTAGTTAACAACGCTGGCTGTTTAATAAGTCGTTTCCTCCCTCCCTCCGGTAATTAAATATGGCGCAACTGAATAAACAACCAGCGTTAACGCTGGCATTCACCGTGCTTATTATTTTTTTTAAAACTGTACTAAGTTAGTTTATTTTCTTAATGTTATAAACCATTATGTTTAAAACACAAATTCACTGAATCAAATTGTTTAATTAAAATAATAATTGATTAAAAAATTACTATTAAAACACACGCACACACACACACACACACACACACAAACACACACATTATACCGAATTTAGTTTTCCACTTTTGGACCCACGCTAACTTTGACCTCGTCATTACGGTTAGGGTCAGTATTCTGTTTTTTAAATTGTTGATTTTAATTTACGTACACTTTCTTTCCGCTTTGAAAGACATAAAATATTACTTACGTGGATTAGGCACAAAACGACTGGGTGTAAATAAATGCGAGCAAAGGATACTTTGGTGGGGACACCTTTTACTGAGCAAGTAAATAACTGTTTTTAGAATCGTATTCGCTGTATTTCTTTATTGTTACTTTTAATTTCGGTACACTTTCCTTTTCTCTTTTTGAACAACTAAAACTATTATTTATTATTTCGTAAATTCTTACATGGATTCCGCGCAAAACAATTGGGTGGAAAAAAATGCGAGCAGACGATAACTTCATAAAGGGCATTATGACGTTTTTCAATCGTTAAGAATTAAATTACTTTTTCTCAACTGTGAATACCAAAGTAAAAATATTTCTATTTATGGGGGAGGTCAAAACAAAAATCGGGGGCGAATTTTTTTTCCCCTTAATGTTCAACTAAAAATATTCTTGGTCAAAAACTAAGAAAATCAATGTCTAACCACCCAAGAAATATGACTGGGGCTCCATCGGTTTACGCGTGAGCGTTCATTTCTGACGCGGCAGCCTAGCAAAAATATGCGACCGGAGGGAGCATATATTTGCTAGTATGTATAATGTAGTATAAAAATATTTTGGTTCTCTAAACTTCTAAGTGGGTCAAACAAACAGAGGATAACCTTTAAAGAAAAAAAGTAAGTCTCTATAGTGCTAATAATATAAATCTTAAATCTCATATTAGTGTATAAAGTAAATACAAAAAATAAAAATGGTAATAGCTAACAAAGGAATCACATGACTGCACTAATGACTCAGTACTGCGGGGCCCATCCTGGTATGGTCATTCTTTGTTTGCTTGATCCACTTAGAAGTTAAGAGTTCCAAAAACTGTTTTAAATAAAGGGAGGAAAATTCATTGGAAACTAATAGCTAGAGAAGGGGTAATAAAAACTTAGGACTCTAATTGGTTGGAGATTGGAGTGGACACTACTTAACTCTAAAAATGATCATAGAATGTAAATTCATGCATTTAGCCTGATGATTTCTCTCAAGAATGAAACACAAACATTTCTGTAGCTTACCTGCCATATGTATAGTTTTATACTACTACTAAGCTCTATTCATGTATTGAGCACTGTTGAAGTAAATACTGAAACAAAAAATAGATACATAATATATAATTTTATAATATATATAAATACACAAGATATACGAATGATAAATTATTTAATCTTTGATTGTTCAATGCAAGGTGTACTCGATAAAAAGATGTTTGTTTTTCTTTCCTTAAGCCAAGGCTTTTCAAAGATTAAAATCTTATCAGAGGAATTACATTGAACTAAACATCTTTCTATTGGATTTACTTCATTTTGAACATTCTTACCGCTGCCTCCACAAAACCCCTTTTTTCCATCTTTAAATCTCCATTCACCGAACACCTCATCAACGAACATTCACCAACTGGACAAACTCCATATTCTTTTACACGCATACTCATACTCTCTATTACTTTATATTTTTTTGAATTTTGGCTTTTCCACTACCAACTTATCCATCTATGTAATTCCTCTGATGATAAGATTTTAATCTTTGAAAAGCCTTGGCTTAAGGAAAGAAAAACAAACATGTTTTTATCGAGTACACCTTGCTTTGAACAATCGAAGTTGAAAAAGATTTGTCATTCGTACATCTTTATCTATCTTCCTTAATTTATCTTTATAATTGCTCTATCTCATATATTGAGCTTAAACTATTTCACTATAGGTTTTATCCTCTAAAAGTATACTTTTAGTTTCATATTTTATTTTTATATATATATATATATATATATATATATATATATATATATAAGATGATATCTATCAATTTTTAAAGCATGTTGATAGTTCTAGCTTGGTATAAGACTGACTGGCCCCCTTCAGCCTCAAGAAACAATGGATACCCTTTGAAAGGGTGCTTGAAGTAGAATTTATAGTGAAGTAAGAGTTTTGCAATCCCCAACCGCACTTTTGAGTTGCCATTGCTGATTGTCAGTGTCAAGGAGAAATCCATGATGCCCGGAAGCAATGCTGGGATAAGCGGTGAAAGACTGGTATTATTTCAACGTTTACCTTCTAGGTTTGAGAGTCAACTCTACTCCACTATTACACCCATAGCTAGGGAGAAGAAAGATGGGTTCATACCTTTCCCAAGAATATTAAAGAAAGTGACTTCATAGTTACTGCCATATTTATTGCACCTGATATTCCTAAATGGGCACACATTTAAGTATTAACCAGGTTGAATTTTGCTTAATTTTGGTAATCTGACTCGAACCACTGGTTCAATGTGATAGAGCTGTTCATTAAGCTTTAACACAAATGCATATGACATATAAAACTAGAAGGTAGATTGAATGATATCCATGCTGAAATACATTCCTGTATGGAAAATTCAAAACCAAATATCTCTCAAAATTTGAGATGATTTTTTCTTTCTATTTTAATAGATTTACTCATTTGCTTATTCAAGCTGTTTTCATTTATCATTTTCTGCTTAGATTCAAAAGAACAATAAGTTTTTGAGTTTTTATGAAAAATATATAAACACTAAGTATCAAATTTCATTTCACTATGTACCAAAAATAAATTTGACTTTTTTTTTTCTCCTGACTAAAGTACATCTGTTAGCCAAGATCACTAATCTGTTGTTAATTTCTTGGCTTGCAATTCTCGATTTCATGAGACTCTTTAAAATCTACAAGTGTCCTCATTTTAAGAGGAGTTTCAACTTCTGTGTATTATTTAAGATAATACTCTGAAATGAGGTTAAAATTCTTGGAGCTCAAGTTTTTAGTGTTTGCTGTTGTATATAAATATATATTGGGTTTGCGTCAAACTGAAAAGATTTTTAAATCTCTATCTCCACATATTTATAAAACTTATGAGATAAACATTGTATGTCAATTGAACTGGAGGAGGGCTGCCTTATCGATCAGGATCCCTAGACCTTGAAATAGTCTTCCAAGAGCGGTAATAAATGCACCAATTCAAGGTGAATTTGGACAGGAGGTGCTGGACTACTGTATCCTCTTCTGTGTAAATTTCTACCACCCTTTCCTTACATGGCAACTAAAACAGGCTTGTTTTATTTTTTGCCAAATTAATCGAATCAAATTGAATGTCAATTATGGTTCTTTTGATGTCCAGCCATCTCTCTTAGACATTTTTACCTTGGAATGACTGCACAATCAGGTTGATCCCGTTCATAAGTCAAACTGGTTGGTACTGTGTTTCCTACTGACAAGGAAGTGGGACCCTTCTTCATAAAGTCAATAGACAGTGGTCATTTTTGTTGACTGGAGAAGAGAAAACTGCTCTCTTGTTAGAACAAACAAACTTATCTATTTCATAAAAATGCTAGATTTATTAACAGCAAATAAGAATAAAATAATTATTAAACTTTAATAAGCTTAATATCTTTTGTTGGGGGTAGGGTGTCAGCAATGACTTGAAATAAAAGTTTCTATTCTCAACTTCATTCAGAAAATTTGAATTAACTTGAAGCTGGTAACAAATTGCATGTGTGCCGAACAGAATCTATCTTTTCCTAATGGTGTCTATACAATCTCTACCTTCGCTTCTCCAAATAGTGATATTTATAGGGATTTTCAATTGCTCACATTTTCCCAGGTTACTTTTGATTGACAAGAGAGGTGTGAACATACACTTCCTCTCATGCTGAATAGAACAAAAATTTCTTTTTGTTTTTGAGTTTCATGATAATTTCTCTTCAATATTACTTTTAATTCACACCTAACATTATTTCCAAGACCGTTATTTAACAAGCTCATCACTCTGAGGTACAGGTCAAACTGCTCTCACCCCGAATTCGGCCCAGATAAAACATCTCTTTTCATCATCCATTTTTATGTAAGCAGGTGAAAGCTTACACTTTAGAATTTTCATGGGAAAATCATGATTCATAAAATAAACCTAAATTTATATTTTATTCCAACTCTCCTCCCCCCCCCCTTTTCTAATAACTGCAAAAATACCCTCTTACACTTTTTCAACAAGTCAGTTACTTTGTTACACAATCATTTACCCAGAGATAGGTTTGTTTAGAAATTAATTTCTTAAAGCTGTCCAACACATGCCAGCATGTAAAACGGACTTTAAACCGAATATGATGATGATGATTTACAAAAAATCATCTTGAGCATCCTTTATGGGTGAGTCCTTGGTAATGTTCTGATTTCATCGCTCCTTTTGGGTTTCCAATATCAGACCAGCTCAACCAGTTATCTAGCCTTGTTTTGATCAGAAACAAGCCTCTACCTTAAAAATGATGCACTATGTAACACAATGACGTGTTATAAAGGTAGGACGTGTTCTATTCCTCTTTGTTGGAGACCAAAGTAACCCCTTTTGGACATTTGTCTAAGGTAAACAGATTTAATCTGGCTCTGATGAAGTTTTAAGCTACACATATTTTTGCATAGGATCTCCTGAGAGTATAATGTGTTGGTGCAATGCTTCAAAGATTTCACTGTCATAGTTTGACTATTCCTCTTCGCTTAAAGTTGGAGGTCAGTTTTGGACTTTTGTATCTTATTAGAACTTAGACTAAAGTTTAAGTTTCTACAAATTTATGAATTAATATTCTGATTGTCCATAAATTAAAAAAATATAATTGAAATTATAAAAAAACTTAGAACCACCCCCATGAATGTTAAAATCGGACGTTGATTTGTTTAAATTTGTTAGACAGATGAGTATAACAGTAAAAATAAGTGAATGCATGTGAATAAGATTTCAGGACACTTTGGCACCAACTGTTCAGCATAGCCATATCTCTTTAGATACACTTCAGCACAAGCCCACCCCAGAGCGGAACTCCTTGGATCATTATTATCTTATATATAAAGTAAAGCGAATTTTTCCCCTATTTCATTACCCATTTAAACCAAAACCTGCATATGCTAATTTGTTTCGCCAGCCACTTCGGCAAATTCATAATACGTGTTTTCAGAAAATGTATTTTTCACATCTTTTCTTGCTCAACAGTTTCTAACAGTCATCCACACAGGAGATTGAATGTATTTTCACTCTCACGCTAGCATCAACTCCAACTGCCACCCAATTCACTGGGAATTGTTCTTAATAGGTTCACTATTTAGCCTTATCACTATTAGTATTTCATTTTTTCTTTCTTGCTATTGTCTATAAACTATAGTATATTTTAAATCGAATAACAGGGCGCTTCCTTAAAGTACTCTTTCTTTCTTCCGGGCGTTCTGCTTGTATAAAATAAATTTAATAATAAATCTATTTAAAGTATTTCAGTATTTTTGTTCCTAAAAGTTTTCTTTGAAATACTTTCTGATAAAATAAAATTAATCACAAATTAAAGTCTTCAACAATAAAATGGCTGTCATCTGATGTAAAACTTCTAAAATTGTACCATCTTTAAATTTAAACTCTAAACGAAAAGAAGAAACACTATTATTGTGTAATAAAATTCTTTGAAATATTAAAACCTGCCATTACAAGAATTAAATTTTCATTGTGTTCTTTATTCTTTGCCAAAAGTATAATGGTTCTGTTCATAGATGAACAATATTCGATTAGGTTATATGCATACTCCGGGGAGCTTTGCCACATACTTGAGAACAAAATTCCATCACCTATCACCGTCTTGGAACTAGAAGTTGACTGTTTTATGTTATGTTATTGCTTGATAAGTATATGGCTCAAATCTGTAAATTTTTACAGTTCACAGCCTCGCTGCCACAGTGCACCTTCCCTTATGTCAAAAATGATCTTCTGTGAAGGTGTGATGTTCGCTCTGCTGAAGCATCTGTTTATTGATGATCACCAAAGGAACTTAAACTACATAGATCAATTTTTGTTCAAGGTTCTCCTCTAGATTCGCCGTGCTCTGTCTATGCCCATGCATATTAACCGGCTAACCTTGTGAAGGATGTGTCTCTTTACTATGCACGGACGGTCATTCAGTTTAGAGAGGCTGTATTTTAGGCATCACATAGTGTTGGGATGCACGAATAAGCCATCTCTGAAAGGTACGACTCTACAAAACCTTCGGCCCATAATATTAGAAGTTAATGATTTTGGCAGCTACTGCTGCATTTAATTCTTAGAAAACAACATATACTTTGAAAACAAGCTTAACTCTTGTAACTTTCTCTTTCTCATTTTTACTGATGTTCTCTCTTGCATCTTGAAGATCAACCAATCCTTATAATGTGTTTACTATATGTTAGCCGAACCCCGTGGAAATTCCATGGTGCTTTCTAAATCAATTTGTATACTTTAATGTTAAAAATAATCTTCTTTTTGAAATCAGGGTCAATACTATTAAGAAAAAAAAAGTTATCTTTCTTTTTCTGTAAAAATAATTGTCATGTTAGGTAAATATTCTTTAAATAAAACAAGTATGTTTCTTCTTTATTTATTTAAAATTGTAGCAATTAAAACAATAAATATTCTCTGCCTTCGTAAAAATAATTGTCAGCTTCAAATCAAAACAAATGTCACTTTTTGAAATGTATTCATTTAAAAATGCATTGTTTTTAGTCAATGGAACGACATAATTTCGATTTTGGAATAATTAATTTTAAAATGGATAAAGTCGAAATTTTTTACCTTAAGGACATTAGATTAATAATCAATCATTGTCTTTGCTGATTAGACAATCTTTTTGGATTTTTTTATATATCTGAAAGGAACGTATGTATGTACATGAAATACCTTAGCATATTATTATATATATTGCACATTAGAGAGTAGGACCTCAATTATAATTAGTTTAGGAAATAGTCTTAATTCTTTGAGTTATGTAACATTGAGATTATTCAACATGTAATTGCCTATTACATGTTAGACTACATATTTTAAATAACATTTTTAAGTAGCAATAAAACATAAGAATGTTTCTGTGTTCATGAAGCAATAAATGCGTAATATCTTTTGACAGGTAACAGTTTTGCAGGCATTGCAATTATGAAAATGTATTAGGGCAAAATGTGATGTTTTAATCCATATAAAAAAAAAACTAAGTATCTGTCTGCTGTAGACCCCACAACTAGAAATGTAATTTAAAAGTGAACAATAAGATAAAAGTCATTTCTCATGGAAATGGGCATTCCATCTAATTTCATGAAAAAAAAAAATGTTGTGACCCTAAAATGAACAGAATTGACCTCAAGTTTTATATGTCTGGGTTGTGTTTATGCTGAACTCATGAAAGATGTTTAAAAGGTTTTGTGTGTGTAAAATGATATTTATTTTCTAGAAGAACGCAAATGCTTAAAGTTAGAAATTAAATTTTTAAAAAATAAATAAATAAAAAAAATAAAAACAATAGAGAAAGCTAAAAGAAAGTAATAAATATGTGATAAAAATTGTCCCAAACTTTCAATTATAAGTTAATAACTGGTTCCTTTGCTAGTAACCCAGCAAATATATCTAGACTCATTTTCTGAATATTTAAAACTGAGACATTTTAACAATTATAGGTCTGTAACAGTGCCTCTCATGTGCAATGTTAAAGTTTGCGAGAATTAGCCCAAGTTTGGATTCTGAAATGCCACTTTGTTCTGTGGAAATTAAATTGATTTTTCTGCTGACTAGAAAAGAGTAATGTTCACTTGAGTTAATCACCCCATGCAGTGATACATTTTTATGTTCTAAGCATAAACTAATGGTAATATCACACTTTTCTCTTCTTTGTGCTGGGGGGGGGGGGGGGGGCTCTACTAACTGCCACTTGAGATTTAGACTGAGACAAGTTAATACATAGACACAAAGGTTGAATCTAAGTAAGATCAGTTGTTACTGGGGTAGTGAGGTAATTGTTACTCTGAGGTAGGGGTTCACTTATCTCTTGGGATCCCTCATTTTGGATTGCTGCCAATGGTATCTTTCAAGTTAGGAAACTGGTGCTATCAAATCAAGTTGTCTGAAGATATCGGCTTCCTGATCCAAAATGCACCAAACATTGATATTTTATTGTTTTTTTTTTCTCTTTGCAAAACTCAATCATCTTCTGCTAAGCCCAAAACATAAAATTACAATTTCCTTCCCTTTCCTCCTCTTTCCCTTTCCCCTTTACCTCCCCCTTTTTCCTCTCACTCCCCCCCCCTCTTTTTTTTCGCAATGGGGCCAACAGTTTGCCGTGGTTGGCAACACATGATGCTTAAGGACAAGATCCTGGTGGTTGAGCAGACGGTGATCCAGGTACAAATAGGACATGGCCATGCAACACCCCACTTTGGTCCTTATCTGGTCTAGACGGGTGGTTGGAGAGGCTCAATCCAATCAATCGGCCAGTCACGACAGCCCTAATTCAAAAGACATAATCAGCACTTTGCATAACCCAAACATATACGACAAATAATGTTTCTCTGATTACTGAATTAGAAGGCGGTGGCTGTAGAGTCAATCAGTTTGTATCCCCCCTATCTGTTTTCCTATTTCTTTAGTGGTGAAACGAAAAGGAAAAGCAAGTGCTCACAGACACCTTCAAATATGAGTATACCACCCCTGTATCTCTGTCTTACGAGGGCGAATGGGTTTCCCTCCTCGTATTTCCCCATTAAATTTGACTCTGTGGCAGGTGGAGAACAGGGACGATGAAAGCTTACAAATAAATAGATGGTTTGAAAATCACACACAGAATTTGATTCGAACTCAAAAAAAAGAAAACTTTCCAAGATGTATTATTCTGGAATCGGAAGATGACACCCCCCTCCTAACAAAATTATCTCTATTCTTAATCCAAAAGGTAATCTCCACAAACATAACACCCAAAACCGTTAAAAATATACGCAATGGAACAATATTAGTAGAGGTGAGAAAAGAAGATATGCCGATACTCTACTAAAAATGGAAAATTTCCATAAGAAAACAATAAAATCTTGTCCACATGGAAAAATGAATACGTCAAAGGGTGTAATTCGAAGTAATGAACTCTCCAGCTGCACAATAGATGAAATAAAAACAGAATTGAAATCTCAGGGTCTAATAGATATCAAAAAAGTGTCCATTAAAAAGAAGGGAAACATCATACAAACACACACCTATATCATGACCTTCAACATACAAAAGGCTCCAAAGAGCTTGTTGCTGCAGGGGTTCGGAATTTATTGAAGGATCTGAGGTTTTCGGTGTGGAGCAATGTAGGCCATCAACAACTGGATAGATCTTCCGGAGGAAGCGATGGTTCCATAGCATTACCAGATTGCTCCCATCCACTCGCACCTGGTACTGTCAGTTGCCCCCTGTTTTCATGACCCTCCCCATCTTTTTCCATCGACGAGGGTGGGGACCATCTTGGTTCTGAATCTGGACGAAATCTCTGACTTTTAGTTCTTGAAGTGGACGGCAATGCTGGTTGTAGAACTGTTTGTTCCGCATGTGCCTTTTGGCCATCGCAACCTCTCTTAGTTTACCTATCTCTTTCCATTCCTTCTGTGTTTGGTACTTATCCTGAAGGACTGGGAGGTAATCTTTAATAACCCGACCATCATATCTGGGGACATGTCAAGGTCCTGAACAGGAGTGTTGCGATGGGTCAGCAGTGCCCGGGCAGCCCAATCATGGCATAGGCGTCCACAGTTATCTGTATTGTCGGCGAGTATATGCTTATTTGTTTTTACTGCTACCCCAGTACACCCATTGCTTAGAGGGTTATACACTGATAACATTCGTTTCCGTATCCTCCAGCTCTTCAGAAAGGAGTCGTACTCCTGGGATTCAAATGGCGGTCCTCCGTCCGATGAGATTCATCGTGTCACACAAGGTTTTGGCCTTCCCTGATGGCATTAAGGCCACCTCCATCCATCCAGTATACTGATCAGCATATACTAAGTTCTCTTTGCCCTGTATGTCGACAAAGTCCACTACAACTTGTTGAAATGGAAATTCCGGATCTGCTGGTTACATCAAGAGTTCCTTCGGTTGAGATGGCGCAATCGTGTTGTAAGTGCATTGTCTTGCGTTTGCCAGCATGTCGTTTACACCTTAATGTGCGGAATGAAGTGACTTGAATAACTCTGCTCGAATTTGTCGAGGTATCAAAATCTTGTCAAATCTTGATTATCACTCCTTCCAGGCAGTATAATCCCCCATGCATGGGTGCAGAAAACCCAAGCTTTGGATCTGATGTCGTTGCATGACTCGGGGAAACCTTTTTGCACCAGGTCTGCTAAGGTCCGGCATTCTTCATCTATAGCCGTGGCAGCCACGATCCATTCCAATGTTATCGCCTTTAGCTTAGGGTTGCTGTCATACAATGACGTGAAGGCTGTTTTGATCTTGGTGTCTATCATTTGGGACAGGCTCTTTTACATACCTATTGGTTATCGGGAAGCACAATCAGGCTTCATTCTTTGAAGGTTAAGAGATGCGGGTTTTTAATGTTTTCTAGAGCCTGATCAGAAAATATTTTTGTCAGTGATTGGTGGTCCACTGTCATCAGCAAATCTAGGCATCCGAGTATAAACATACGACAAAACTCTAACCAATAGATAAGGGCCAATGCTTCTCTTTCCACTGGTGCATAATGCTATTCTGCGCATTGGTAAATCGGGATCCCGCCAGAATGAGCTTCTAGTGACCCTCCCCGCAATTCATGTCTGCTTCACAATGGCATTTGCAATGCTTCTGAAACAAGAAGTATGCAATTCCTGTTTTACTATAATCTGTTGCCAGGCCCGTAGTTCTGTTGATTTTGAATGTTTTAACCTCATTCTCAATTTTCTTTATGATCACTCTCTTTGTTTCTTGAAATAGGTGTTCCAGTGTCTCATTCCACTAGAACTTTCGTTCTTTGTCTGTAATAGGAGACTGTCATCTATGTACCGAGTTTTCCGTGTCATATCTATTTTAATGTTGTCAAACCGATGGGTATATCTATCCCCTGATCCTTGGAATCCTTGAGGTGACCGACAATACCTGTATCTGCCCCACTCAGTAATAAATGTGGTAGCATCTTGTGCCACTGAAGAGAGTGGTAGGCTGTGGTATCCATTCCACGCATCAAAGACTGTTTTTTTGGTGTGGGCAGGTATCCCATGGTGGCATTATTCAATTTTTGTAGGTTCACCGTGCGTCTTGGAGACCCATCTTTTTTTTGGTGCAAGCACCATTTTAGAACACCACAATTTCTCATAGTGGCATTTCCAAGCATTCCTCTTGTCATTTTCATTTGTTGCTAATATCCCATTGTAATTTCAAATGCACTTCTCTCCAACAATATCCATATTTGACTTTGCCATTTCTTTAGCTATCCTGAATACTTCATTCTTTTGGTCATCCTTCGTAGTATATATTGAAACATGTCTTTCTCAGCCTTCTACAGTTCAAATAAACTTTTTACATATTAATCTACAATTTTTATCATTATATCTTTAATTTCTTTATTTTAATATTTAAACTTTTTTTTAATATTTTAATATATTTTTATATTTAAAGTTTTATTTTTATCATTTTTATATAGTTGTACTTACAAAGTGTTGTCTGGAAGGTTTTTTTTTTTGTTAGTTTTTTTAGGGTTTTCTTTATAAATAGGATTTTAAAAGTTAAATTTAATGATTATGGTATCATTTGATCATTAAATTATTAATTGAACCAAATTGTTATAAAATTATAACTAATTTTCTCATGGTAATTTTGTTTTAATCTGTATTTATAAAACTAATTCAATAAAAATAGTTTCTAAAACTTTTAATCTTTTTATATATGAACATTTTCAAGCAAGTTTAAATGACTTTCTATTCAACAGATAAAATGCTTCCAAATTCCTTTCAAATTTTGAAAGGGTCACAAAGTAATTAATTCATTTTTTTTTTTTCAACTATAAACAAGATTCAAATGGCTGACTTGTCTATGTAGAAACAGCAATGCATTATGTTGGATTTAATCCCATAATTTCATAATTTTTTAAAAAGGACTTTTTAAAAGTTCGTTCTAATCCTTTACGCTATTGCACTTTTTTTTTATTTCAATAAATAACCAATTGACAGTAGATAAAAAAACAAGGTGTAAGTCACATAGGGGCGTGAAACACATGTACATTTTATTAATATAGGGATTGTTTAAAAGGCATCTAAAATAATTGTTGCATTCATCATTGTTTTTTGTTTTACTATCACATTTTGATTCAATATGTGTATAATATCTATTATTTATTCAAATAGTATGTCTATATACTTTTACTTTTATCTTTGTCCAAAATTCAAATTTTTCATTCTCTTTTTTTATATTTTATTTTTTCTGTTTTAGAGAACTTCTTCCCAAAGAAATTCTATCAGAAAAGAAGGATGATATAATTCTTGGAAATATCACCCTAAAAAATGCCGAGCTCTTTACCACTGTCTGCAATGCGATATGTGCCTGTACAAATAATCCAAGAAATGGTAAAGATTATTATTATTATTATTATTATTATTATTATTATATATATATATATTTTTTTTTTTATTCATTATTTTGCAGTTTACTGTTTCTTTGACAAACGTTTCTTTTTGACCATTTATTGGCATTTTAAAAAGAAAAAAAATCAATTTGTCTTGTCTTTTTTTAATAGAAATTCTGTATCTTTATTCCCAAAGATGGTAGGTAGCATCAATTTTAACCTATCTTTCCATATGATCTATTGCAAAGTTTTGTTCAAAAGAAATATTTTAAAGATCTTATTTATTTTAACAAAACAAATTTGTATGTAATTGGTACTTTTCAATATAATTGTGGTACGTAATGTCTATATTAATAAAATTATTTTACCACTTCTCCTGTGTCTGTATGTATGTGTGGGTGTTTGTTTTTACCTCTACATGACTTGCATATTATTTATTTTATTTACTATTATCGAAAATGCAAAACGAAATTTTTAAAATCATATTTTTAAAAAGAAATTAATTACGAAATAAAATCCATCACACTACGTTTCAATTATAATTTCATAAACAAGTCCGCCATGTTAATTTTTTTTTAATAGTTGAAAAAAAAAAAAATTATCTTTTGAAATTTAAAAAGAATTTGGAAGCATTTGAGCTGGAATAGAAAGTCATTTCTGGGTGTATAATTCTTAGCAAGTCCTCATGTACTAAAAGATTGAAAGATATTTACATCCAATCATTTTATAGAGATTAAAACAACATTAGTTGTGGTTTATAAGAATTTCATTAAATTATTAATTAAATGTAAATTTCAAAATCCTATTTGAAAAGAAAACAAAATGAAAGTAAAAATATTCCCGGCAGTGTTCTCGTAAATACAGCTAGTAACCTATACTCTCTTAAAGATCAGTTTAATCGGTCGAATAATAGTAAACCTTGTATTATTCAGACTACTATTGATTGTTATATTCACAAAGTTTCATCTGATGTAACATCGGACCTTTTTTAAGTGCTGCTTTTTGAACTAGTGAACTTTCTAGTTGAGCTCGGTAATCTTTGTCGAACTCAGGAACTTTGAACTGAAATAACATTTTTATCCAATCCTTTAGTTCAGTAGGCCTTGCATACTAGAGGATAATTTTAAGTTTTGGAGGTATATCGAAGAGAAAATGAAATCGTGTCTACAGTATTGGGTTTAATTTTATCCCCGAAAGAAAGTTCAATTCTTACACGTTAGAATGTAGTAAGAATCCTGAAGATAAGCGCTGAAGCAGAAATGTGGCGACAGTTTTTTGTGAGAAGGAACGCAACAATTGTATATTATTTTAGAGCAGTTTTTCTTGTCAAATAGAAAATGGTGATTGTACAGAAAGGAGGTAGAGTTATGTTGTCTTATGTTTGTGAATACGTGCCTCACAATAACTTATCTAGTTAAGGGTATTTGAGTAACAGCTTGCATGTTGGGGTCCCTCAATTCTGTCTCTTTTCGTGTGGAAGTCAAGGGTTTTCTGCTCAAACCGTTTTCATAGGCTTCTGTCGCAATGCAGTCAGGCCAGTATCAACCAAGATTGGTAATCTAGGAATGTGTAATGGCTAAATCCGAACTGCTATCAAAGGACTTTGTTGAGATGTAGTCAGCCCTGCTCCAAGATGGTAGGTAACATGGAAGGGAAGGAGTGGGTTGGCTCTCAGTGACTGCCGTCAAGGACGTCCATCACTGAGGAGTCAACCATTGTCCTGCTGGGTTGAAAGGGGAAAAGAATAAAATTTACTCCTCTCCAGGAGTTAGGCACAAGGCCAATTTTATCCTACTCCCACAAGTAAGATGTGACCCAAGGTCGGGTCGGAAAGTGGGGGTTGAAAAGCCAGCGTCCGAGAGGTGAGCACTCTGACCATCAAAAATTGCCTGGGCAGCCCCGTCGGCATTCCCCGGTAGGGGCGCCTCAAGCAGTAAGCAATTAACTTACTCCTCTCCAAAGAGGGGAGGCAAAGCCTGGGAGGGTGGACCTCCTAGAACCGCACAGGACAATCCCATAGACCGGCGTAAATCAAGCCCCGAAGGACAAGACAATACAAGTCTATGGGGTGCCTTGGAACTCAGTGGGCAAGTGTTTTTATAGGATGGGTCATATGACTCCTAAGGGAGCAAGGACTGGGTTACCTGTTGCCCAGTCCATGGGGCCCGAAAGGGACTAGGGAAGCAGTCAATCAATGAGTGACATAAATAAATTCTAATAACAGGAGAAAAATAAGGTCAATAACTTTTCTCGAATGTAGTGATAAAACAGAGCAACAGTGGAACAATCAACAGACTGAAGGAATTGGTACATATGCTTGGCTAATGCAGACTCTTAAGTAGACCAAGTAAAGAACTTAAAACAAATTAGGAACGAAAAGGCTGATAACTCTAGAACTAGAAATAATAATTAATTGCAATAGCAAATGTGATATAAGTCATCATCATCATCATCATATTTGGTTTAACGTCTATTTTTAATGTCGGCATGTGTTGGACGGCTTTTAAAAATTGACTTACATACTAACTTATCTCTGGCCAGGTCTTTATTCCTCTTTCTCTCAAGTCTATCCTATCACTTCCTCCCATATTTTCTTTGGCCTACTCCTGCTAACTTATCCCGTCACCTAAACTGTTCTATATCTACTAACGCAAGAACTCTCATCCATATTTTTCAACATGGCCATACCAACAAAGTCTCCTGTTCTGTGCACGTTTCCTTACACTGTAAGTAAATGTAAATAATTTTTCCTCCTTTGCTAAGCAAAAAGTAACATTATTAGGTTTATAAATCAAAGAAAATGAATCTAATCGTAATCATGGCCTAGTGGATAGGTGCATTGATTTACAAGATATTCTAAGTGAATTCTACATAAAGGTTGTGAGTATAATATGTTTCATTGAAAGGACAAGATGGTGTCAAAGACCACTGACTATCAATTATCTGGTATGACATATGACAAAGCATGGAACATGGTATAAGAATTCAAAGGTTCAATTCAGATTCCTTAACAGCTACCTGAAGAAAGCCAAAGTGTGCTGCAGCTGAAACATTGTGAATATTAGCAATGAGCATAATAGTTCTAAATATGTAAGTAAAAACTTTTCCCATTATTCCTTAGTTTTTGGCCTTTAGAATTTTACATAATTGCCTAATTATGTTATTGTTTTTGTTTTCCATTTTTTAAACATGTCTGGTTGTGTTTGATCTAGTTTCTTCTTTTTACCTAATAGGCATTTATAAAAGCTGTGTTATACTTGAGTACCTCCAGCTGTGCTTAAACAGTATATTAGGTGTAACAGAACAGAACCTTATAAGATATGTGTATATGAGTTTCCCTCACCGCACTCAACATAATTATGTTAACTTAATTTCGTAGTCTCCATATTTGCGCATATGGCTTTCTCTTTCTTTCCAAATCCTGTAACTAAGCAATCTAATATCCATGCATTCCTCTGCTTTGAAGGGATATTTCCTACATAATCTCTTTTCTATATCTAATTCTCTCTCTCTCTCAACTACTTTCCGCTCCTTCATATTCCACACTGCTTATCCATGTCATTTGATACTTCTGTGTTTCACATCTCATTCATGATCTCCCCCCCCCCCTCTCTCTTTCTTTTATCATTTGCTTCATTGTATTTTGTGAAGTAAAATTTTAGCCTTTGCTTATTATTTTCCGATAATTCTTTTTAGTTAATAACAATTAAACATCAGTTTCTAATAGTTTATTTTGGACTGAAAAAAAAAAAAGAAGTAATTCTAGTTTGAATCACATTTGTATGAAACAAAACACCATCTAAGATCTTTTAGAATTCGGCTTGCACAAAGATTGCCATAAGCAAGAACCGATCCATTCTCGCAATGCATCCATTCAACTTGCACTTATAGTGATGAAACTGCTATTTCAAACAGACAAGTTTAATGGCAGCAATTATGGAAAAAGAATAAAGAAAATAAATTCGCTATTAGATAAAGGACAGTTGTCTGTTTGTTTATGTGTTCAGCTAAAAGTCAGAAACTACACAAGACATACCCACAAAAGGGATATATTCTTTTTCAGCATTACCTCAAACAGAATATGAACACATTTTGTTTTGTAAGATTCATTATTTTTGGGATCACCAGGAGCAAAATTAGTCCAAGGGGGTGGAGTCTACATTTAGAATGATTTTTTTTTTTTTTTTTTTTTTTTTTTCGACCTTTGGTGTGAAACTAACAAAAATACACTTCCTTGGCCTTCGGGCTAGGGTTTAAGTGTAGTATCTGTTCTGTCTTTGGGTCGAAGAAGGAGGAAATCCTTCTTGATTGGGGAGAAAGGTAAGAGAGAGATAAAGAGAGAGAAAAGTTTTAAAAGAAAGATTTTACACACACTTTTAACTCTTCTATTTTGGTGTGCATGCCTTCCCCGGCCAATGCTGAGTAAAAATGCTAGTTTAATATAAAACCCGCTTTCGAAAAATGGACCACAAAATCAACCGAAAGTGAGAAGTTGTCTTGAGTCGAATGCACATAGGTCATATATGAGTAACACAGGCCTACATACTTAATAAAGATAACATGTGGATCTATTGTCACAGTAAAGCATATCCTTGAGGAGTGCAGAAACACAGCTCATATCTAGA
The DNA here is from genome assembly GCA_963556195.1 of Sepiola atlantica. Classification (NCBI taxonomy): domain Eukaryota; kingdom Metazoa; phylum Mollusca; class Cephalopoda; order Sepiida; family Sepiolidae; genus Sepiola; species Sepiola atlantica. Next base: position 179,235,317 of record OY744521.1, on the reverse strand, counting down.
AAAGGTACTTTGAGTCAAATAACCTAACAGAATTGTTTGAAAATGTAAAAACAAGAAACATTGTGAACTTCTTGAAGAAAGTAGGATCATACGATAAATTATAAAGTTATAGAACTCAAAAAACACAAAATGTATACATATATATATATAAATGAATAAATGCGATTAATTTCTCTATTCATCCAAACTATGTTTATATCAAAACAGGTTACCTTTATTTAATTCAATTATACATATAAATAATTTCAAATACATTGTATATAGCTAACAGAACGCTGCGTAAACACATTCATCCCGATGCTTCATTAGCATAATAATTTTATAAACACCTTCTAATAAATTAATATTCTTAACAATTCATTTCTGTTTTCGTTTTACAGTTTTCTTATATATATTCAAAAGTTTTGTTGATATTAATGTTATTATTATTAGTAGTAGTAGTAATATTAATTCAACAATTTTATGAAAAACATTTAACGTCTGAAATGATTATTTTGAAATTCGAATAACTTCCGGTCACATTTTAAGCATGTGTGTGTTTACACGAATCAACAGCTTAGATTACCTAGAATAATTTATTTAAAAAATTTCAACTCTGCATTGAACGCAATAACTAACAAAGTTTTTCTTTAGATATATACTTTATCTTTAAAACTAAATTTGTTGTTTTCGACAACGACGACTATTGAATAAGATTATATTTGTTATAACAAAGAAAGAAAAGTTCCCCACCCCTCTCAGTTTTTTAAATAATAAAAAAAATAGATTCATGTATAATTTGAACTTTTTTTTTCTGTTTTCTAAATGAATAAATACGAAAGTTTTTTTTTCCATTTATCCAAACTATATTTACATCAAAACACTAATTAATTGGGGTTGGGTATAGTTAAAACTGTTTTTACTCAGAGACTTCCATAATTTTAACAACAAACTTTGATAAATTTGTAGATTAACACCCTCAGCTAAGTTTAAACAATGTGATTCTACTTTTTAGCATCATTCTAACTTATTAAGACAGTTAACTAATATCTGTTTAACACTAACCCTAAGTTCGACTGGTAAGGTCGTAAAACCACGTAATCGCCGAAAAAAGTGGACCCTTGCTCTCCTCCTCCCCCCCCCCAATAACGCACAGAATTTATCTCCAATAGAAAAAAAATGGTTAACTGCCATAAAACCCTAGAATGGCCTGGATATAGATGATCTTTTAAGTTAAATTTATATGCGACACTGATGCCAAACTCTACATTCTAAAATATTTTTGTTGTTTTCTATTGCCGCCAGGATTTTCTGGGTATCCATACATAATCGCCTAAAAAAGTAGAATCGTATTGGAGGGGGGGGGGGGGGGGGGTTAGCTGAAAGTGTTAATCTACAATAATACTAAAACTTTTAATATTTTTTTTATTTATACATGAAAAATAAGGTATTTAATTATTTAGATGATTTATTTAGAAGCTATTTATTTAATTTCCAGGCGAAAAAATAATACCATTAAACTCAATTGCTTAAAATTAAAATAAAAAAGATTTAAAAAATATAATATGAGTAAATTTGCAGATTAACACACTCCACTACCCTCCTCCCCAATAAATATATTCTGCTTTTTTAGGCGATTACGTGTGAACACAGTAGAAAATAGAAAGAAGGAAAACATATTTTCAAATTTAGAGTGATGGATCAGTTTCATGTATATTTAACCTAAATTGTACGTTATTCTGTGCATTATTTTTTTTCGTGGAGAAGGGGTCCACTTTTTTAGGCGATAATGTGCCAGTCGGACTTAGGGTTAGTGTTACAAATATATTAGTTAACTATATCCCCCCCCCCCCCCAATGAATTGCTGCCCGGAGGTCGGGTAAGTTTTGCTAGTATATATATATATATATATATATATATATATATATACTAATTTGATAAATGTTCAAAATTTGTTTAAAAAAACATTTTTACTTCAAACAATTGTTTCTGCCTATTCTCAAAACACATTTTCTCTTGATAATAAATTCAAGATGTTTTTAAAAGGCTTCATCAGTGATTTTTTTATTTTCCATCAAATTAAAAAAACATAAAACAAATCCAAACAGCGAACATCAAAATTGTTCTCTTTATTTTACTTAATTATCCCTTTTTTTTTTTTTTCAAAGCAATCCAATAATGAAAAAATCTCCTAGTTGGATCCATTGTTAGGCAAAACACCAAAATTAACATCAGAAAATACTTGGGAAAAAAATGCTCTCACTTTCCCTCATAATGTCATTCGCTATTCCTTTGAATAAAAGAATATACATAAAAAGTAATATGAATGGAGAAAAACTTTTTTAACATCTTTCCTTTGTTCCTTCACAATTTCTCTCTTTACTCATTCCTTCATGCTATTAAAGTCTTATTCACGCCATTTCTTTCAGAAATTGTACTATTGTATGTTCATATTGGTATACAGTTGTATGTACCGCATTCACTCTTTAACTAATTAACCAATCATTATGAATTTTGGAACACAGCTGTGTAAGGGTCCACATGTGGACTATATTTAGTTTTATGCAAAGGGAGTAAAAAGGTGGAAGTCGTTGGTGAAAATTCAGATACCTCTAATTTTTGTAAAATTTGAACAATATTTTTTAGATATCATTTAATAAATATTCCCTGGAAATGTAAATGAATGATACGAATAATAAAAGAGAGATTCTCCTTAAAGGGAATGAGATAAGAAATGAAATCTGGTAAAAATTTGTAAAATATTGTGTCTTTACTTCCTTACGAGAACACTCCTAAGAAAAATTCAAACCATCACTTGACGAGACAAGAAAATTTAGAATGAAACTGAAGCAGTGTGTAAAGCTACTTGTATGATCAGTGACCAGTCTCCGATAAAATATTTTATATAGAACAAAAGAAAAACGTATTTACTGTTTGCAATATTTTTTCCCTGCAGTAAATCCATGATAATATTTTTTAAATATATATTTACCTGTGCCGTAACATTATTTTTCATTTTTTTTTTTTTGCTGCGCCTTTAAACTGTCTATAAAAGTTATCAAGTTGTTGCGAGAGAAGGATTAAAAAATGAAAGGTTTTGTTGAAATCCAAAGTTTGCCTGATTCCTTTTTGTATTGTTTTTATTTATGTGTCCGTGTTTCTAATTAGTTGGTTTAGAAGGTCGCGTGCTTAGATCATGTCGCCGGTCACCAAAATGTAGAGGTTGTTGGTGTGAGGAGATGCTTGTCGGAAATTGGAGATAACCATTTTGGAGTAGCGTCTGTGTTCATCTGACTGCCTTGCTTTTAGATCAAGAAGAAGAAAAGAGTCACCAGAGTTCCATATAAAAATACCAATATCTTCTCTAGAATTAAATCAACTTTATTGAACAGTTTCATTAACACAGGAACACAAGAATCTAAGACAAGCTTGTTTTGCAGGCGGGCATTAGCTATAGAAAGAGAATTAAGTTCCCGAGTTCCATCTCTTCCTGCCCTGACATGTGGCAAGAGACGAGAAGAGGTTTTTAGCATCTGGTCTCCATGGCATCTTTCCAAGAACTGTTTATATTTTAGCACCAAACTGGGGGGGGGGGGGCAGAAAAGAGGAAAGCTGAGTATGCGCAGAAGTGTTTATATTTCCCAATGTATTTCTACGCATGTTTTAAGATGCCTACAAACCGAACCACAAACTCTGCAAGAGATTGTAAATACAAAAGAAAGTAGATCTTCATCATGTAACTGCCACAAGTGTGACCTCTGTGATTTCGATTATCACAACAATTCAGTAATAATTCTTTTTGTTTCTCTTTTTTTCTAAATGTCTTTTTTGTTTTTTCAATATTTCCTCCTTGGGTTCTTTCTCTTTAAATTAGATATTTAGTATATTAATAAACTAGCAGGACCTGTACTTCGGCGTTGCCTTGAGGAAATGTAAAATAATAATGTATCCTCCAAAATATAAGTATTAGAGTATTAATTCTGGAAAAAAAACTCATAAAAGAACTCATTTCACTGTAATTTATTTAGGTGATTAAAATAGGATTTATCCATGCTTTGGCGTTGACCGTAAAAGATATAAAATAATGATTTAATTTAATAAAAAATAAAAAATAAATGTTAGAGTATCAATTTTTAAAAAAATTTCTAAAAGAATCCATTTCACTGTAAGTAATTGAGGTGGTTAAAATAGGAGTTATTAAATAAGCATTTATTGTTTTCTGTACGTTTTGGGTGACTGGTTTCCCCTCTATAGTTTTAAGTAGGACCTAACCTGATTAAATCCTATTTCAATCACCTGAATTACTTACAGTGAAATAGGTTCGGCTTTCGAGTAGCACAAACGCCCTGTCAGCGAGGCCACAAATTCACTGACTGTAACCCCATACAGAGGTGTAACCTCAACCTCTAGGCTGTGGATATCGACCTGTGATGCCTTAGAACAGGAGCCTGGTAGCTGAACCATTCTTCCACTTCAGCCCTTCGGCTAGACGGGAGATCGAAGAGGCCCGATCTGATCAATCGTCTGGTCATGTCATGCTCTAGTATCTATAAGTTCCTCTTCAATTGTACTGTTCAATCTGATTCTTCTAAAAAATAAAAACCTTATTTTTCCTTTTTATTTTCTTCCCAAATAGATACTAGAAAGCAGTGCTAAGAACAAATAAGATTACCCACTGCCAAGGAGTATTGTTTTCTGAGAGTAATGATGGTACCCTCTTTGTAAAATTTCCTTCTAAGAATAATGTTTTCTCGGAGAAATATTTTCTAAGAGTAATGCAATGTATTCTAGGCATATAAAATAATTATTCTACATATAGAATTACATTTGATAACTTTATTCAGCATTAAATAATGCATAGATGGTTGATATGCTGTAAAACAAATCAAACAAATCAAGTAGTACAAATATCAATCCTCATCTCAAAATATGGTGTAAGTTAATAAAAACATATATAATGGACGATTTTTAGCGAGAAGTCTGTATGTTCTTACCAGCGTTTAGTGTTTTAAAAAGGTGTGTGGAAGTCAGTAAATCGACAGACTCTTCAGAAGGTTTTAACGTATTGTAGTAATGTGTGATCTATTTGAATCAATACTTCTAGTAAAAAGGAATTAATATTTTTATGCTAGTTAATAAAAACATATATATCGGCAGACTCTTTGAAAATATTGTTCTAACAATGTAGCCAATACAGAATGTTCCAGAAGAAATTATTTTTGATTCCGCTTAAGAAATCCTTCTAGACCGAGGCGATTTTTATTTTGTTTGAAGAACAGAATTTTCCACAAATAATACTGAAAATAGGTGTCAAATACTGTATTTTTGTAAATAGGCTAATAGTTTGTTTTTTTGTTTTTTTTCATAAATAGAAATGAAATAAAAGAAATCAATGTTTTCTTGTGTGTTTGAAAATACATGTTAAATATTTTATATTGAAAATATTGTTCTAATAACATATCCAATGCAGAATAATCCTGCAGAAATTGGTTTTCAGATTTTTTTGTGGAGGCTAAACTCAGCCCCCAAAAGTAAAAAAAAAAACAACCAATGTGTGCCTTTTTTCCAGCGCTTCTATGGAGATGGTTTTCTTACGATCTAACTGATTTTTGAAAAAGCATTAAAGTATAGTTTGTCTTCTTAAAAAAATATAAATTCATAATAATTTACATACGCGAAAGACGACAAAAAAAGCCGCCATCTTGTGAAGCTGTTCATTAATTGCTATATTCTGCTCTATTCTGGAATGTGAAAAAACTTTTACGGAATGTGCTGCCAGTGGACCAAATTTAATGTTTAATTCTGAATAAATAGTCAATGTTCTTTGTTTAATATGAAAAGAGAAAAAAAACTAACTAATTAAAAAATGATTGGAAAAGTTTACTGATGCAGATGTCTAAACTCTTAGTGAACATTTGTTGTTTTTCAAGAATGCGAATGTAAAGTATTCATTAAGTATTCTGGAATAACTGGTGTTTTTTAAATTTTTATTCCATGAAAAATCAGCACACATTGAATCTGGTGGGAGTGAGAGTAGATAAATAGTAGCGAGTAAACATTAATGCCACATTTTAGTGTTGAGACGATTAATCGGAATTGGGAATCGGTACTTTTGGGAGTGTTGGAATTGGAAAAAATTTAGCTTTATTTCCGATTCAAAAAACGATTCTTTTAATTTTTTCTTGACAATAAAAAATGAAACAAACAAGATGTATTTATTTATTAGAAAATTGTTTATTTACAACGTAAGACTAAGGGTCACAGGACAGCAGGTTAGGAATCCCATTCCCAGATTTAGCATTGAGTTTCTGAGTCTAATTTAAATTTTTTTATTGGTAAATCATGGTAAACAATGTTCAAATTTCTTTTCTCACCTATTTGCTAGACGTCAGAGGATTCACAGTTGAATATTAAATGATTTTATATTTCACTGTCGCCACTCAAACCTTGGTCATTGTCTAGCTACCTAGTGTATATTTCCTTTGAGATAATTGTTTTGTATTTTTTTCGGTTTTGACACAAGTGAAAAATATAGGTGAAAATCTCACAATGAGTTTATCAATATCTTGGATACAATACATAAAGGGAAAACATTTAGAAGTTTGTCAAATTAAAAAGAGATTAGATCTACATTTAAAAGTACCCCCTCTCCCCCAATGAGATTCTGCTTTTTTTTTTTTTAGACGATGTGTGAACACACTGAAAAAAAAAAAACAATAATTTTACAATTTAGAGGGGGGGGGGGGGGGGGATAATTTCACATATAAATTTAATGTAAAAACATCCTCCATTTTCGGGCCATTCTAACTTTTTAGGACATTAACTAAATTTTTTATCATTAACTTTATCAGTTTACGTTAAATTTATATGAGAAACTGATTTTTTGTTGTTTTATTTATTTTACCACTAAATTTTTCAGGCTGTTTACATGTAATCGTTTAAAAAATGGAGAATAGCATTTTTCTTTTTAGGTGTATTAGCATAGGGTGCATTATTTTCTTTCATAACAAAAAGTTATAATTGCGAATTGGCAAAAAAGAGCACAAGAAAATAAGCACCGATAATTTAATAAGAATGCAGTATTTACAAAGTACCGGAAAAATGTTTAAAATGAAATAAAAACACTTTTCTCAAGAAAACAAAATTACTGATAAACATTTAATGAAATAAATATAAAACGATTTGTTTAAGAATTTAAAGTGGGGGATTAGTTTCACGCATAAATTTAACGTAAAATGAGCTCATATTTCTGAGACATTCTAGCATTTTAGAGCAGTTAATCTAATATTTTTCTTTTTCTATGGGAGATAAATTCTGTACATTTATTTTTTTATTTATTGGGGGGGTCTACTTTTTTAAGCGATTACACATGTTTTTACGACCTTGCCAGTTGAACTTAGGGTTAGTGGTAAAAAAAATTAGTGAACATTCCTAAAAAGTTTAGAATCGCCCTAAGATGATGATCATTTTACGTTAAATTAATATATGAAACGTATCTCTCACTCTAAATTCTAAAAATATTGTTTTTGTTTTTATCCAACAAGTGTTTTTAGGTGTTCACACGTAATCGCCTAAAAAAAAAAAAAAGAAATAAAGTAGAATCTCATATTTCGGGCGTGATTTAGCTGAGGGTGTTAATCTACAATTTTGCCATTATTGTTATTAGTAGTATTACTGTTATTATTATATGTATCTTGTTTATCTTTTTACAGTAAAACAAATCTTTATAATTAAGATAAAAATATATTAAAGATATGAACATTCTTTGATAGAAGGAATGGCACAGAATAATTAACAAAGCCCCACACACAGAATGGTTTTCTAAATAGTAACTTTTTTATTTAGAAACTCATTCTCAACATGGGAGGAAGCTTTGTTAACTATTCTGTTCCTACACCGTCTTCTTATTTTGCATACCAATCGTCGACTATTTTCAATTGTTTATGAAAAAATTCAAATAGCCTTTTATACACTTATGACAAACTAATAAAAATCGTCTTTGTTTTAAAAGAAAAATATATCTTTAGTTGTCTCATAATTTTCAATCGATTACAAGGAAAACATTTGAAAAAAAATATTTTGAAAGATCAGTTAATATGCTCCCCCCCCCCCTCAGTTTATTTTTTACGTTTGCAAAAATGTATGCGGACATTATACAGGGGTTTTACAGTAATTTGAACATTTTAAAAAAGCAACAACTCTAATTAAATATTTAGAAATTTAAAAAAATCGTAATCAGTAATTGTATTAGGAATTTAGGACAGAATCGGTAACGGAATCAGGGGAAAAATTTTGGAATCATCCCATCACTACCACATTCTCTTTGGAAGGTTTATTTGGGAGAGTGGTAATCCAGAGAAAATATAAAAATATTGAAAGAAGAAGAAATGAATGCATAATTTCTGGAAACACGCATGAGGGCTTAATATAATTGGATGGCAGAACATATCAGCATATGAAGGTTTTGGTAATTATCCTATTATGTTTTAATGCAGATGGGAAAAATCGATTTTACCGTATCATATAGATTATGAGACAACATCAACATAACTTTAATAATTACGCATTGAATAACTTCTTTTTATTATTAATCGGATATTTATTGAAATCAAAAATGCTAAAGTCCTATTTAAAAAAGAATGTAATTACAATGCATCAAAATGCATTTCATTTCTTCATAAAGAAGTCAGCCATTTTAATCTTTTTTTAATAATTAAAAAAAAATAATTATTTTTTGATCCTGTGAAAGGAATTTAGAAGCATTTAAACTATTGAATAAAAATTATTACTGGCTTTAAAATTCTTAGCAAATCCTCATGTGTTAAAAGATTAAAAATTTTGGAAGCTATTTATATCCGTTAGTTTTTAGTAGAGCTTAAAACAAAATTACTTTAACAAAATTAGTTATAGTTTGATAACAATTTAGTTAAATCAATAAATTAATGACTAAACTATACCGTACTAATCTTTCAAAATCCTATTAAAAAAATATAATTTAGATTTTCTTTTGATTCTTAACATCCAAAACCGCACCGACCAGTGGTGATGTCCATATTTCCATACTGAAATGATAACCCTTTGTTTAAATATATTTTTAATACCTTTTGAAACATTGCAGTTAAAGGGAAATAACTCTAACCAATCCTCTTGACATTTATATTCAGGCCATAATAATTATTTCAGTATCTGCTGTTTATCTACTCATGTCTGTAACGAAGTGCATCAGTTTCATTACTATCAAATCCATGTTTTTTCATAACTTTTAATTGGTATGCCTGCCTTTTTTTATTATTTAACAAGTAGACATTGTTTCACAGACAAGTACTAAATCATCAACATACAGCATCTCTTTGAGACAACCCATACAAAACTCCCTGGACAATGATTCTAGGACGCAAATGAAAAAACCAAGGAATCGGTTCAGAATCCTGATATACTCTCACTTTAACATTAAAGCTGTCACTAAATGCACTCTTAATTCTAAAACTAATTTGAGCATTTCTGTATATTGCTTGAATAACCATCACCAACCACTCATTTGCACCTAGTTTACACAAAGCCCACCAGACAACTTCTCTGGCATTCTGTCAAAAGCTATTTCCAGATCCACTAAAGCAAAATACAGATACTTTTCTTTCAGGATAAATATAGCACCAGTGGTACTTTGCCCCGGCATAAAACCAAACATCATTTCATCTATGCTTATTTGACTTCTTTGCTGTTCAATCACTTTCAACACCTGGTCTATCAACTTTAAGCCTCTGTAATTACTAGTGCTCCCCCTTTTACTCTAATAAGTTTTCCAGGAAACCTCTTCTTTTATGATTTGAATTGTCAAGTCTGTGATCATTTCAATGCCTGTTCTGCAACAACGCCTGAGGATCCTCCAGCCTTACTCTTCTTCATCTTCTTACTCACAGCTTCCCATAACATTTCTTTCTCAATTCTAATAGCTGGACCAGATACTGCTTCTGCAACTTCGAGATATTACCGGTTCTATGAAAACTCAGTATTCAACAATTTCTCATAGTGACATTTCCAAGCATCCCCCTTGTGTGGTTCATTTGTTGATAACACTCTATTGTCATTTCGAATACATTTGTCTCAAACAATATCCATATTTGTCTGCCATCTGTTTAGCTATCCTGAATCTCTTGGTCATCCCTTCATAGTATATCTGGAAACCTGCCTTTCTCAGTCTCCATCTTCTTGCTTCCCTCTTTGCCACCAGATACTCATCCTTATTCACTAAACTTTTTATCCACTGACTAATTCTTTTCTGCTTTTCTTTAATACACTGCTTAACTTCATCATTTCACTACCGTGTCACTCTATTCCTTGGGAGCCCTTGCGCCACAAGCTGTGTCTGTTACCTCCAACAGTGTAATCTTCACCTTTTTCCACTGTTCTGCAATACTTCATGTAGTAGATGTGGTAGCTGAAAGCTCCATCACTTCGTCTCTAAACTTGCGTTTCACATGTTCTTCATTCAACCGCCAAACCTTTCTCCTGTGGATAAACTTTCTCTTTACCTCATGAGCTTTCTTCAGCGTGAAATTGCAAATAACCAGTTTGTGTTGTGCAAAAAATGTTTAGTTTTTAACTACTAAATTTTATTGAAAATAGGGTAAGTTGTAATTCATTATCACAAAATTTCAGACAAATAATGATAGTTAATGAATATATAATGATTTTATGAATTTTATATTGTTTTTTGTATTTTTTTTATTTATTGTTTTAAATTCTTCAAGAAGGTAAATCAGAATTTTTATTAAAGTAAACTAGCAAACTTATTGGTAGTTTATATAAATTTTTTTATTTTATTTTTAATAATTATCCCTTTTCGATACATTTCACTTTATATTATCTCTCTCTCTCTCTCTCTCTCTATATATATATATATATATATATATATATATATGTCGAAAAGAAATCAATAAAGTGCTTGATCGCAAAAAAATGTGAGAGCTAATAAAGATGATTTATTTAAAAACTATGTTACATACTTCAGAGACGTACCATGGTTTCATTGAGATAGGCTGACCTTTTATTTTTGTTAAAAAGGTTGTTAGAGCCCAATTCACATCATCAGCGACTCACAAAATAAAAACGAATCGAAGAATGAAATTCAAAGATCATAGTAACGTTTTCCGGTGAGTTAACTCAAGCGTCCTTTTTGGAAAAAGTACCAAATCGATAGGGGCGGACTATGTTTATATGGGTCTTAATTGTAACTAAGTTTTATTTAGAATAAATAAATTGTTGATAATGGATGTTGTATGGGTCTTTGCTTCAATGATGCATTTATATTTAGGGTGATAGTGTATGTTGTAGTTTATTTGTCAGTAAGTGGGTTAGATTTGGGTGGGGTTGTATTCTTGTTATTAAAGAGTTTAAGTGTTATATTTATATTACTTTTTATAATTTTGGGATGGTGCTTATATTTGAGTGTAAAACTATAATTCTAGTTTATTAGCTATGTGGGGATGTGGTGTTAATGGATGGGGTATATTTATCAGTAAAAAAGTTTCCTAAGGGATATCAAAATTCTTAATGATCAGTTAATGAGTTTAGAAGTGAATTCTATACATACAAATATATAAACATATACACATACTTAACTTTAAATAGAGATAGCAAATATGCGTGTTTGCCCAGGCCACCGTTTTCAACAGTTGATCTAGCAAAACCAATGATATATAGCAGGTAATTCAGCATGTTATAGTCATAGTTTACCTATATTTTTATATTTGTGTGTGTGTATGGATGGTGGGTATAAAAATCCCCTCCCCATATCAAAATTCAAATATCTCTGATTTACATGAAATTTGAACAATAGATATATCTTGCCTAATTTGTGTATAAATATGCAAATTAGGCAAGATTCAAGTTTGTTTTTCGAAGAATTCCGAGACAGACTAGAAGGTGGCCATTTAAGCCCCAAATTTTAACACACTCATCATCATCATTGGTTTAATGTTCGTTTTACATACTGGCATGCGTTGGACAGCTTTTTAGAAATTAAACAAATCCATCTTTGACCATTTATACCTCTTTCTCTCCTGAACCTGCTTCCTCAACTGTTCTACATCTACTAACCCAAAAACTCTTACCCATTCTTTCAGCGCACCATCATTTTCTACTGTTCAACACACATTTCTCTATACTGTCCAGATTTAATCTTCCTCTGAGATCATCAGATCTAAGCCATTCTTTAAGATTTACATTACACATCCATTGTATCATTCTCATATCCTCAACCATCATTGGCCAGGTTTCACTTCCATATATCACCACACTGCGTACACATGCTTGGTCGACAGTGGTAGTTCTCTGCTGGTTAGTAATGGCAGAAATTCCTTGAATTTACTCCATTCACTCTTAACTCTTGCAATCACACCACACTAGCACTTGCTCTACTCTTTGTTACAACACTCCATTTGAAAATTAAAATATTTCTGATTTGCACAATACTTTTTTATAAATATTCATTCTAAAATATTATTTTATTTAGGTCAAATTTGTTTTGTCTTTCTTTGTTTGTTTTTTCTTTCTATGATGTTAAAGCATAGCAAGTGTGGCGAATGAATGAATTGAGTGTATTTACTTGCATAAGTTCCGTTTTTATGTGGTGAAAATTCAACTCCCCAAAAAGGGGACTCTGGATTGGAACAAAAATACCAGTATAATCCTGCCAGCGCTCTCTTCGTAATGAAGAAGCCTCAGGTGACAGGCAATAACTCCATTCACCTTCAGATATTTTTAGGGGAGTGAACAGGGCAGACCCACTTGTTGAAAATGAATGTATTCATAAAAATCACTCCTTAGTCCTTATAGCATTTTACTTTACCCACACCCGGGCAACACCAGGTAACCCTGATACTTTTTAATGTTATGGAAAGTCTTTAAATTCAGAAGATGCACATTTTAAAATATGAAACAAATATGTTTTATAATACTTCTTTCTCTTAAAAAAATATTTATAGACAAGAACATAAGTCGATCATGAAACTGCATACCTCCGCTTGACAATATAAATTGAAATTCCGTCCAACTTGACCGAAATTATGAAGGTCAAAGGTCATGGTCAATGTTATATAAGATTTATTCTTCATTGACTACAATATGAACCAAGTAACCAAAGTTATTGCCAAAAGTGTGACTTTTATTTTTTCTGTGACATTGATCTTTGATCTAGATATCTCAAAATTAAAGCAGTTCTAAATTAGAACATGATCAGTTACTTTGACCAAGTGATGTCGACACTAGGCTGTGCACAAACAGAAATAGTGACAGATTTGACTGAATACACAACTTCTTTGAAAAAGATAATAAAGTTTCATAGTTTTAATAACTAATCCTTCTAGACTGAGGAAATTTTTATTTTTGTCTCTCAATCCAAAGTGCCCCTTTTTGGGGAGATGGATTTCCCCTACATTAAAACCGATCTTGTTCTTGTCATCTGATTGTTTGTACACCTTAGATAAAGTCTGTCTGCATTTATTTTGTTTTCCCTTTCAAGCTTTGAATCTGTCGTAAAATCAATCTAACCCCTTGTTGATAACAAGTTTAACTTTTAATTGCTATTAAAAATATCTTCTCATTTTCCTCCTTTAACTGTCATCATACTGAACGTCTCTCATCCTCATCATGTCATCATCGTCGTTGTCATTCTTTTATTTTAGTTTCTATTATGTTCATAAAACAATTACAATATTTTCAGACTTAGCTGATGTAAGTGGTATCTCATTCAATTGTTCTTGTAGTTGATACTCGTCTTTCATAGTTAGGAGATATCTATATACATACCATATCAAAATCTTTGTTATTAGTATCAATTATTAAAAATAAAAATATTAGTATTATGCACATAAAACGCCCCTCCCCTCAATTTAATATTATTTTTCCTATCTTTTCATATTAATTTAAAATTTGGTATTGCTATTTCTAATTCTCTTGCATTTTCTGCGGAAAAAATGTGTTTTTGCAATAAAAATAATTTGTATTTGTTAGCAAGTCTCAGCAAATTAGTATATAGTATTTTTCAAATGTTTATTTTTCTTTTGTCATTTCAATTATGTTTATCATTTTATCGTTATTTTTTTAACTGTTTTATTTGTAATATTTCCTCTTATCTTTTTTCTTTCTTCTTGTTGTTGTCAAGTCTGGATTGATCTCTATATTTTCTTTTCTTTCGCTACTTCCAAATTTGTAGTTGTGCAAAAATTTTGCATTCTCTCCATGTCTTAGTATGACCATTGTTTCTGTTATTTATTTTTCCCCAAGTTTACTGTTTTCAAAATATCCTATTTTGCTCTTTTTCTCTTTAAAAAATAGTTTTATTTTAAATTTATACATTTTAATATTATTATGATGATTGTTTGTTCTTATGTTAGTTTCTATTATGTTCATACTTATATAATTTCATCAATTTAAAGCATTTATTTTGATTTATTGAAGTCATAAAAATTATTTCTTACTATTTCCTGGATATAAATATCTGTATTCAATGATAATCATGATCAAAAAAAAAATGTTTATAATATCATTGTGTGTGACATGGCCTTTCCCTTCCTTGCAGGAAACTAAATGCACAACCATGAAAAAACGAAACACATTTTCTCATTTCGGTTTTTGCATGTTTGGCCTTAATCAATTTTAAATTAGCTTCTCACTGAAAGGATAAAACTACCTTCATTTGGTTGATTGCTTGTCGTTTTTGTGTTTTCTTTTTGGAAGCTGAAAGATCTTCTTTCCAATGTGTCTAACTGCTCATGACAATGTCATTGGATTGTTATGTGCCTGAATGGAGATGCAGCTGTGTGAAATGTAAAAATAATGTTATGACACTTTTTGTTGTTTATGTTACTAGAAGGGGGCAATACTCGCGGTTAGGGTTAGGGTGTGACGTCAATGAAAAGGGAAATGCGAATGATAGCAGACAAAACCTGTCTCTTTGATGAATGTTATCTGCTTTTGGAAGCATCTAATCATTTGTTCAAGAATTCTTTTAAGATGGACAGGTCACCTTTCCAAATAAGTTGCCGCCTTCTAAGATGCCGCCTCACATTCATACCACATGAATACACTCTTTCTGCTACTTTTTTTCTGCTTCATTCTTTCATCGGACTCGTTTCTTTCCATATGCTTCCACTCTCTTTGCCATTAGATTGATGTTGCTATGCTCTCTTTAAATTTTCCAGGTTTTTTTTCTCTCTCTTAAACTGTCATTCTTGAAGAATCTCTTGGTGGATAAATAGATGGCATCTGAATGCCAGTTCTTCTAAGCTTGGTTCTGCATGGGTGAATTCTGGAATTTATTTCTTCTAGATAACAAGTTTTCTGTCAAAGCTGGCAACAGATGTGGCCTGATATGGATGCCAAGGTTTTAGTTAAGTACACATTCGACCAACTTTAGATGGAACATTTCACAATACCTTTCACAAAGAATAAAGGAGGGTGGACAAATCTCTTTTCGGATGTAGAAAAAAAAAAGATCCACATTTTTAGTATTTAACTAACATAAGATTTCACACAGAAGAAAAAAGGTTTATGATTTTAAAAAAACCAAGAGTGGAAATTTCATTATGAAAATCTGTAAAATCAAAAGGACCATTCCTTAATAGAACAGTTTTCAACAGTTATGTATTAAATTTCTAAAAGTATCATTAGGACATAAGACATGCTAACATTTCTGATTCTGCTACATTAAATGAAGTTAATGTTAATTAAGTGTAAAAATTTAGATGTAAACTTCTTATAACTCAAGTGTTAGAACAGAAATTACAGAAAATCTTGTTTTCCAAAACAGAATACAAACTTGAGTTTTACATCTAGATTTAATCTGTTATTTAATAATTACTGTAAAAAAAAGTTGAATCAGTTGCATTGAAATTGAGATTTGAAAGATTAATAATCAAAACTAATTTGTAAAGATAACATTAGATTTTAAAGATCTTTTTTTAATTTAGATTTATTTATTATTTAAAAATGCTATACATAATGGAAAATTTTTTTTTTTAACAATTTGTAAAATCCTAATGCACACGTTTTCAAAGTATTTAAAATATTGATTATTTTAATAATAATAGTAGTATTATACTCGGTTTAAATCTCAATAATTAATTGATGGGAGTCATAACAGAAATAGTTTAATTTCTGTTGTATCAATCATAAATGAAATTTTCTGTGTGATAAATTCTTAGAATTAAATATGGTGAATATTAAATATCCACAAAATGTTATTTATTTTATTTATCCCCCATTCCTTTACTCCAGGCAGCTGAGTCTACAACCTTGAAAGCATGCACGCACAGATACTTGCATTTATTAGACTGAGTTTTTTGGCAGACCACATTTACCAGCGCTAAAAAGTCTATCATTATCTTCTATATATATAAAGTAATCTCGATTTTTTTTTTTTCCTTTGCATCTACAGTCTCAATAGGAAAATAATGTGAAACTTCCTAAACAAGTCTTTTACACTTTAGACTTGCACCACTTCCTACAGTGTTTCATAAAAATATTCCTATATTTTTAGTTATTACAAAAATTATTACATTTATTCTGCTTCTCTCAAAAACGTCTTCTCAAACACACGTCCTCACTTTCTGGGGATGCAACAGACATTTTCCTGGGCCTTTGGCCCGTAGTTCGACTTCGACAACATGCCAAGATGGCTACCGCCTCAACACGTGGACTTGATAACATACACACACACACATAATTGCTTACATGTGAACTGACTTCCACACCGGTGTACAGACACACATACTTGCATACACATATGGACACGTCCTGACACCATAGCTGGTGTACAACCATTCAATATCATGAACAATTCTCTTTTCCCCACTGGAGAATTATAACCACAGGAAATTCCTAGCTTTTGCCTTCGTCCATACTTATGGACATACTAACCTCTTTCCCGTTTGTTCACGTACTAACGAGGACGAATCAATAAAGTTGTTATTAAATGTTAGAATGAGAGTTTGTCACTTTTATTCTAAATTACGACTTTTCAGTTCTAAGAATTATATTTTTGTTTGTTTTCTTTAAAAATCCAAGTAGTATTTTTTCTTTTTCTTTTTCAGAAGAAAATCAAGATCTTTGTGCTAACCTTATTCTTCATCCCAGCCTTATGCTTATTCAGATATGTCCACACATGCCCATTGTTCAAAGTATTCTTAATTTGATTGCAGTTCTTGTTGCTGGCAATAGTAAGTAAATATAGTATTTTTTTTTTTTTTTACTTACCCGGAGTCTTTTTTATTCATTTCTCTTTTTATGGATGCCCATAGCTCACTCTGAAACACTGATCACCTTTGAATAATGGTTGATATCACCCTAAACTCCTGATCTCAAATCGAAGCGCAGTTATTCAAAACGACGAGTAATAAGGTAACAGATTGGGCCAAAGCTGGCATAGAAGCATATGAATAGTAACTCCACTCTCCCCAATGGTTCACTTCGACCTGTGCAGCTGCTATCGCGCAGAAGCAACAAATATTCCACTGATTCAGCTGACATAAGTCATCTACAAATAGACAAAATTTTATATCATCAAGAAACCATTGTAAGAGTATTATAGGTGATCAGAAAACGCATCAAGTCACAGAAATTGAAACTCAAAATTTCCTGAAAATCTATAATAGTGTGGTGAATAATGGGCAATCGACAATTCCCCCACAATCCAACCACCATTATGTCGCTTGTATGACAATGTATAAGGTGAACTGCTTGCCCGGCAGTTCGCCTTTAACTACACTTTGGACTCCACAAACCACTCCCTCAGCAATTTCCCACTACAGACAGGAGCCACACTTGATGCTCTGATCATTACCCCTTCCCATGTCCTGGATATTATTAAAAATCTTGACACTACCAAAGCATGTGGGCCTGATCTGATCCCTGCAATAGTAATAAAAGAATGCTCTGCTGAGCTGGCCCCCTGTTCTTTCTAAACTCTATGCTTTGCCACATCTTGCTTCTATGACAACTGTAAAATTGCCTTTGTGGTACCAATGTTCAAGAATTCTGGTGAAAGAACTGACCTGAAAAATTATCGCCCCTATCAGTCTCCTCCTGCTCTCTGCTTAAATCTATGAATACTATATGAAAGATAAACACGATAAAACAGCAAATGCAGACTCTGTAGACAGACGAAATGGTAAACCACATCATAAGTAAATGCAGCAAGTTCCGCTATTCATAGGAAAGTGGTAATAAAAATTCAAGATGTCAATAATTGAATGATTTTCTTGAAAAAAAAGTTAATTTTTAGATTAATAAAATTGTGTGAAATGCGTGTTTCTCACCTCTATGTTACTTACACATTATTATTTTTTTTATTTACTGTTGATTATTGTTGTAAATCAAAAACGCAATATCATAAAGTACTAAATCATGATATTCTTCTTTTTATGGAAATCGCCTCCAGACAAGGCATGAAGCCACTTGGTGTAAGGAGCTAACAAGAACAAAATATTGGCCTTAGTCTTGAAAAGACCAAGATAGGAAGGAGGAAAACAGTCAGCAGGAAGAGAGTTCAACAAGCCCGCAGTTCTCAGAAAGAAGCTACTGGAATAGGAAGCTGTATTACAATGAGGTATCAAAACAGCAAATTGATTAGACCAACGAGTCAAACAAGCTGGAACAAAAGAAGCGGGGAATAGATCACATAATTCTGAAGAACACATGTCATAATAATACTTATAGAAAAAAATGAAACTAGCAACATCACGTCTGTGAGAGAGAGTGTGTAGAGAAGAAGAAAGGGTATGACCAATCAAATTGCAGATACGTTTCTGCACCTTATCAAGAACCCTCAAATGGGACAGAGATTCACCAGCCCAAATATGACAACAGTAGTCCATACATGGTCTGATAGTAGATTTGTAGAGATAGAGAATAGCTTCAGGTGTGAGAAAGTGTTTGGAGCGAAAGAGAGAACCGACTTTACAGGAAGCAGAAAGAGCAATGGAGCCATCCATGAAAATCTCAGGAAGAAAAGGGACACGCCTACAATTGAAAGACATGAACTTCATCTTAACAGGATTAAATGAAACAAGCCATTTCGTACCCCAAGGCCAACTTCTAGATCAGCTGCATATTTCAACTGATCCGAGGGAGATGGGCGAGAAGCAACACCAGAATAAAGAGTGGTATCATCAGCATAGATGTTAATTTTCTGAACAATGTTCCCTGAAAGATCATTTATATAGAGAAGAAACAGTGTTGGACCTAGAATAGAGTCCTGAGGAACACCAGCATTGATAGGAAAAGAGAATGAAGAGACACTGTCCAAAGTTACTCGCAAGCTTCGATCAGAAAGAAAAGACCTAATAATGTCAAGAACCTAACCACCAATACCATAACCTTGAAGTTTGTGTAGGAGACCAGAATACCACACTCTGTCGAACACCTTCGAAATGTCAAGTGCAATGGCTCTTCTCTCTCCTGAATTATCCATAAATCGACAGATTCGCTCAGTTATAACAGTTAACAGATCAGCAGTTAAACAAAAACCACAGAAGCCACAATGAACATCACTAAAGATGCCCAGACTTTCCAGAAAATGAACAAGCTTGCTGTTGACCAACCTTTCAAAAACTGTTAATAACGGAGAGGAGACTAACAGGACGATACTTAGTTGGGTCAGACCGATCACCAGCATTTTTAAAGATAGGGACAACAGAGGACTCTTTCCAACAAGCAGGGAAACAGGTTTAACCTTCATTTTACATGTTGGAATGTGTTGGACTGTTTTCAGAAATTGACTTCCAAAGTAACTAGTGATGGAACAATTCTGATACAATTACCGATTCTGTTCTAAATTCCCGATTTCAATTCTTTTTAAATTTCTAAATATTTAATTAGAGATTTGTTGCTTTTGTAAAATTTTAAAATTACCGTAAAACTCCCATCTAATGTCCACATATAATTTTTGCAAACGTTAAAACTACACTTTGGGGGGGGGGGGTGTATATTACACGAGTAGATCTTTCTAAATATTTTTTCTTAAATTTTTTTTCCTTGTAACTGATTGAAAATTGTGAGGCAACTAAAGATTATTTTTCATTTTCATTAGTTTGTCATTAGTCAACAAAAGGCCATTTGAATTTTTCATAAACAATGGAAAATAGTTGATGGTGTAGGAACAGAATAGTTAAAGTCCCCTCTCTATGTTAACAATGAGTTTCTAAATAATAATATTACTATTTAGAAAACCATTCTTAACATGAGGAGGCTTTGTTAACTATTCTGTTCTTTCCCTCTATCAAAGAATATTAATTTTTTTATCATAATTATAAAGATTTGATCGGTTATTGTTATTGTCAGTATAACAAATATGTGGTAGATTGATTTGTTTTACTGTAAAAAGAAAAACAAGATACAGATAATAATAATAATAATAATGATAATAATAATAATAATAATGGCAAATTTGTAGATTAACATCCTCAGTTAAATCAACCCCCAAAAAATGAGATTCCACTTTTTTTTTAGGTGATTATGTGTGAACACCTTGAAAAACTTAGTGGAAAGAAGAAAAAAATACTTATTAAAGAATTTGGGAGTTCAGTTTAATATATAAATTTAATGTAAAATGATCATCATTTTCATGCCATTCTAATTTTTTAGGGATGTTCACTGAATTTTTTTACCACTAACCCTAAGTCCGGCTGGTAAGGTCGTAAAACCATGTGTATTCGCTTAAAAAAGTAGACTCTCCCCCCACCAAATAATAATTTAAACGTGCAGAATTTATCTCCCAAAGCAAAATAAAGATTTTTGGTTAACTGCTCTAAAACGCTAGAATGAGAGCTCATTTTATGTTAAATTTATGTGTAAATCTAATCCCCCACTCTAAATTCTTAAATAATTTTTTTTTCATGGTGTTCACAAAAAAAAGTAGAATCTTATTTTTTAGGGGGTTTAGCGGTGTCCGGACAAAAGCCCACCACAATACAAACACTGACAAAAAACCATGACCTTTGTTAAGAAGGCCTGTTCTATCGAAAATGACATTATACACTTTGGTGCAGGTGAGATATATTGAAAACTCTGGCTGTTTGATAATGAATGATAACTTTCAAAAAAGTTTAGAAAACTTTCAAAATTGTTTAAAATAAAAAAAAAAAATAAAAAAAGAAAGGAACAAGATCCGATTTATACTTAAACTGAACTTTATTCAATATTAAGAAAAAAAAACAAGAATTAATTCAGAAAGAATATTTCAGTTGTTTCTGCATTAAAGTAAATAAACATTACAGGTTTTCATGGATTTTTAAGACTAAAATTTGTTTATTATTGTTGTGAAGTTGTCCAACAGTAAATAATAAATAAAGGAAGTCAAGTCGAGGGTTGGTTTAACAAGTGTATTAACAAAGTAAGAAAGTGACTAGCACTTGGCTAGACAGTTACAAGACTGTGCTTTGTCTTCTCTGTGACTCGCACTATTTATAGTGACAACCGGTGTTGTTTCTCCTGTGTAAGAACGGCCGGTGTAACAATTATCTTGATTGTTAACAATCTGAAAACAATTTTCTTTATATGTTTTATTAAAATACAAATATGCAAAGTCAAGCAATGAAGATTATAATTTTTTAAAGTAACAATATCAACGTATTTCTTGTCTAGAAAATATTGTTGGTTACGACGTGTTTTTAACTTTTTAAGCAGCATACAATCAAATACTGCAATTATGAATTTCAGGAACAAACAAACAATTAAATAAACAAATTAAAAACAAATGATGAATAATTTAAAAATGAAAACAAATGATGAATAATTATAATAAAAAAATGAAAACAAACGATAAATTAGTTTAAAAGTTTATATTGAAGCGGTTGGCTCCGAAAATGGCTGCCAAATTTTATCCGCTAGTTTTTTTTTTTTTTCTGATTTACCAAGTGATGACAGGGTAAATTAATCCACTGTATTAATCTGTTGTCTGATTTATTTATTTTTTTATTTTGAAAATATTAATTTGTTTTCTGTTTTTGTTTTTTTGTTTGATCAAATTGTATTTTAAAGACAATTTCTTCAGCAATATTGGATATGTCATTATTATAATGTTTAATTTGAAATATATTTTAATTTAATTTTTAATAAACATTGTTTAATTTTATTATTTGTTTCTTATAAAAAAACATACTTTCCAATAACCCTAAGTCCAAATGGCAACATTTTTAATAAAGAGTTTGATTTTATTATTTGTTAATTAATATTTGGCAGATAAAAATTAAACCAAAAAACCAGGAAATCTAAAAAAAAAAAAAAATTAAAACGGTGGATTAATTTGCCTTGTCACCACTTGGTAAATTGGACAAAACTAGTCAATAAAATTTTAAGAGCTAACCTTTTCAATATAAGCGTTTAAAATGTAAACAAATGATGAATAAGTTGGTTTAAAATGAAAACAAAAGAAACATTACAAAATAGATATTCAAACAAATAATTTCAATATAAACAAACAATAAAGTTACTAGTGCAGAAATAAATTTTTTTAAATCAAACTTATAAAAAAAATTATGTTGGATAATTTAGTTGAATGTTTGAAATTTTCTTTTACTGCTTAATTTGTTCTTACTAATATTATCATTTTTCTTACCACAAAAAATATTTAACAGAACCTCTATGAATCCCCTGAAAATAGCAGTTAATTTCAGGTATTTTAAAGTCTCGTTAGGTGACAGCTAGCACCAACCACTGACTTCAGCAGAAAAACAAGACTCAATGGAAAGGCCTTCTCTTTACGAAGGCCACACAAAAGCCCACCAACAAAAAAATTTAATTTTTTTAAATTAAAAAAAAAAATCGTTTTATATTTAATTTTTTTATAATTATCAATAAATGTTTAATCAGTAATTTTTTTCTTGACAAAAATGTTTTTATTTCATTTTTAAACATTTTCCGGTACTTTGTAAATACTACATTCTTATGTAATTATCAGTGCTTGTTTTCTTTTTCTTTTTTTCTTTTTTAACAATTATAACTTGTTGTGAATAAAAAATAAGTTATTATTAGTACTCTGCACCCTATACTAATTCACTCACAAAATGCGATTCTCCTTTTTTGGGGTCGATTACATGTAAAAGACTGAAAAAATAAAAATGAATAAAACAACAAAAAAACAGTTTTACATATAAATTTAACATAAAATGATCACCCCTTTTAGACCAAACAGTGTTTTAAGGACATGTAACCAATTTTGTTTGCTTTTAATCTTGCCCATGTTCATGTCCCTGATCAAACTTTACTATAAAATATGTCATTGTTAAAGGTCATAAAACCACCCCTCCTTCCTACTACTAACCCTAAGTCCAGGTGGTAATACGAAAAATAAAACGATTACCTGTGGTTTTATGACTTTGCTGGTCGAACTTAGGGTTGGTTAACTGACATAAAAAGTTAGAATGGCCCAGAAATGGGAGATAATTTTACGTTAAATTTATATGCGCAACTAAACCACACTCTAAATTCTAAAATAATTTTTTTTTTCAGTGTGTTCGCCTAAAAAAATACAATCTCATGGGGGGGGGGGGGTACTTTTAAGTGTAAATATAATTTCTTTTTTAATTTGACAAACTTCTAAATGTTTTCCCTTTATATATTGTATCAAAGATTTTGATAAACTCACGGTGAGATTTTCATCTATATTTTTCATTTATGCCTTTTTCCCTATTTATCCCCTTACTATTACTACCGGTGGCATTTTTATCTAAATTCAGTGAAAATAGATATTTTAGAGAGTCATGCAGTCATACATTTTCAAATTCTCCATAAATTGAAAATTGATTTAATTAATTTTAAAGGGAAATAAGCATTAGGTTTAAAGAATTTCAAACCGAAAAAATACAATAAAACATTAATTACTTCAGAGGATATAGTGACCAGATAAGTGAAGACGGCACCAGTAAAATAAAATAAAAACCTTGTCCAAGCGTTTTAATACTCAACTGTAAACTCTCTGAGAAACATCATATAGATGTTTAGCAAATAGGCGCAAAAAGAAATTTGAACATTTCCCAAGGTTTGATAAGGGAATAGGCAAGTGAATTCCAGAATATTTACTTTGTTTACCATAATTTATCAATAAAATAAAAATTAAATTGGACTGGAGAGTCAATGCTAAATCTCGTAATTGGATTTCTAATCTGCTGTACTGTGGCCCTTAGTCTTATGTTGTAAATAAATAACTTTCTAATAAATAAATACCTTGTGTTTGTTTAATCTTTTATTGTCAAAAAAAAATTAAAAGAATTATTTTTTGCATCGGAAATAAGGCTAAAATTTTTCGGATTTCGATACCTCAAAAAGTTCTGAGTTTTTTAGATTCCTGATTACGATTAATCATCCCAACACTAAAACTAACCTATTTCTGCCCAGGTCTTTATTTATCCCTTTTTCTCTCAAATTTATCCTTATCACTTTTTCCCCATGTTTTTCTTGGACTCTACCTGTCAATTTTGTTTGTACACATGCCTAAAGGGAAGAATCATGCAGTTTGATCATGTATGAAAGTGAAACCTGGCCAGTAAGGGTTGAAGGCATGCGTTGCATGGAGAGAAATGATATGAGAATAATACCATATATGTGTAATGTGAGTCTTAAAGACAGACTTAGATCTGATAACCTTGAAGGAAGGTTAAATCTGGACAGTATAGGGAGATGTGTGCAGAAAAGAGACTTTGTTTGGTCACATTGAAAGGATTGCTGAGAGTGTTTGTGTTAGATGTAGAACAGTTGAGGTAGCAGGGTCAGTTGTGAGAGGAAGGCCAAGGAAAACATGGGAGGAAGTAATAAGGATGGATTTGAGAGAAAGAGGGATAAATAAAGACTTGACTAGAGATAGGTTAGTTTGGAAGGCAATTTCTAAAAACCATCCAACACATGCCAACATGTAAAACATACATTAAACTGAATATGATGATGATGAATAACAATATTGATTTTGTATTTTGATGTTGTGCTACTTGGAATTTAAAACGGGAAAACATTCAAATATCATCCAGTATTGAATTTGTTTTTTAATTTAGATATTTAAAAAAAAAAAAAAAAAATTAGGGAAGGGAGCAGAGTAAATAGCAGAGAGAAAAAAGATAATGAAATTTTTATTTTTTTTATGAAATCATAAAGTAACAGTTTTAATAGGATTCTAATTTTTTATTTATTTATTTTTTTTTTAATATTTTATTAAATACATTTTTGCGTTTTTTATTTTTTTTAACTGATTTTTTTAGTATTTAAAATATCTTTTAAAATTATTCAAATCTAATTCTTTACTTTTAAATGACATTGTATATTAGAAAAGTTCTGTAAATGTTTGTATGTTTTTGAAATGGTGGTGAGTTTTGCTAAATTTTATCTACATTCAAAGATTAATATTCTTCTTGATAATTTAATTTAATTTTGTGTTTCTAAATGAAGTTAGATCCACTTAGGACAAAATAACTGCTGATTTATGTTTAAAAAAAAAAAAAATTGTCTCCCCCAAAAATACATGTATAATACTTAGCAGATATGTAATGTATAACTTTAATCTCACAATTTAACTTCAATTTCTTTTGGTTTTAATTTGAATGGATCAATGATGTTCTATAAATTATTAAATAGTTTATTTCTTGACGTTTTGGAAATTAAATGCATGAATGAAAATCGATTTTCCAGAAAACTAATTTGAATTAAAAAATTTCAAACAAATTCTCACTTAATACATAATACTTTTTTTACAGCTAAAAATCAAGAGAAAATACGAGAACTAAATGGAATTCATATCCTGTCTGATTTGCTTAGAATATTTACAACGGCTACAGTGAAAAATATAGATTTCCTTAAGATAGCAGTGTCAGTCACTTCGACCTTGGATTCTTGTCTTTTAGACAATGGTAAGAAAAATAATTATTTCATTATTTTGTTTTGTTTATAGAACTCTGCTCATGGCTGAAAACTAGATTGAGTTGGAAACTTTAGTTGTTGTTTTTTTTTGGGGGGGGGTGCTTTTGTGAATCTTGATTCTATTGAAGGTTACAAAAAATGGCTTTGTTTATTTATGAGTGTTCTTTTTTCTAACCTTTCACATGTGTCTATTCAGCATTAGACAAATTAATATTATTTTTTGTTCATATCCTGTTGTACTTAGATCTGTGTAAAAGGTGTATTTATCCTGTAATTAAATATCGCTTCACCAGCCTTTCTTATTAGATTTTTTTAAAAAGTTTTTTTTATCATTGCTTGATGCTCAAGGTTAGCCATATGCCCAAAGACCAAAAACCCTCTTGAATTTTAATTCTGTAATGTTTTTTGGGGGATATGAAAAAATTTGCGTCATAAACATAAATTTGTGAAAGTGTGAGAAAGCCAGCCATCTTTAAAAATGGCCGACAATTTAAAAAAAAATAAAACGTATGAGTTACTCAAACCTTACTAGCAGCCAAAGCAAGTCTGCTATATCTAGTTTAGCTTATTTTATTTCCAAATGAATTCAGCATCTTCTGGCGTATATTGTACATTGTATCTATCATTTACTTCAAAATTGAGAAAGCTTGTAAAAAATAACAAATTTTTTGTTATCTTTTTACAATAGATAAACCTTTTATAGTTTTTACCACATTTATACAGTTTTTTCAAATGTTATATTCAACATGGTGATATCCTGATATTCTTTTTTTTTTTCATATTTAATTTTTATTAAAACTACAATATACTTTATTACAGTTAAGGAAATTTAAAGACTAATTTGTTTTGCATACACAATAATTTACTTTTAGACAGATATATATGTATATATTGAAGGGAGGGGGGCTTCTATTTTAAAACTATGGCAAAAATGTTTTTTAATGTATTTTTTCAAATAAAGTTTTCATTTAATGAAGCAAAAAATGATGAAATCGAAGCATGACTGCTGGATAAAAATCTTCCCCTGTTTCAATTCTAGGAGTGTAGAAATTTTAAATATTCATTGTAGAAAAACGAAATTCACAATAGAGAGCGCATTGTGTTGTCGCGATTTAAACAAATTTCTAAATAGAAAAATGTTCTAGATTAATTCCAGGTTCTTATAATGCATCAATCCACATTCTTATGCACACGCACCCTAGTAAATCGAGGTATCATCCATTGTCAGTTATAATAGATTTTTTTTTTTTTTTTTTAAATGCAGGTAATTTATTTTTTCTATTAGCTACCATGTTTAGAAGACAATTATCACTGAAAATCTTTTTTTAAAAATGTAAAAAAATAACTTTTGGCTAAGATCAAAGTGTAGTATCTGTTCCGATGGATACTGCACGCCTGTCCTGTGCAGTTCTAGGAGGTCCACCCTCCCAGGCTTCGCCTCCCCTCTTTGGGGAGGAGTAAGTTTATTGCTTACTGTCTGAGGCGCCCCTACCGGGGAATGCCGACGGGGTGCCCAGGCAATTTTTAAATGGCCAGAGTGCTCACCTCTCGAGCGCTGGCTTTTAACCCCACTTGCTCGACCCGATCTTGGGTCACATCTTACTTGTGGGAGTAAGATAAAACTGGCCTTGTGCCTAACTCCGCGAGGAGTAAATAAACATCCGTGAGGTATTAACTCCGCAAGTTACGATAAACATTGGGTGAACTTTGAAAATGCTGCTTGGCAGTATTTAAAAAACAACTTGTTGCATAAAACCATTATATTTCATCTTTTTGTTGATAAATGCATTTTTTATTCAACTATATGCGTTACATTATAATGGTTTATCAAAGTTTTTGAAATACTGCCAATCAGCATTTGTTTTTATGATTTTCCACTTTGCTATTATAACTTTGTTAAAATGGACACTGATTTTTCTGTTGTGTTTGTTCTAAATAAACCGTCCTCCCAGGCATTTCCTTGGGTGGGAGTGGGGTTACTGTCAGTTACTTGAGATGTTCCAAAAGGAGAATCACAAGTAACGAACGGTAACCCCACTGAAACCTGACCTTGTATGTAACTTCGCTACGATCAGAGGTATGTAATAAAGCCTGACTTTATAGCCGGTGTAACTGAACTCTGTATTTTACTTAACCAGATATAAAGTTTTTTCCCTCATTAAATAAAGAAAACATTTTTTTTTTTGATAAATGTGCTCTTTACTAATACTCTATTTCGAATATGCATTTGTCGTTCAAATAATTTGATAATACATTTTTTTTAAGAACTTAATAAATAATGAATGAAACTAATAACCTAAAGTGTCGGCTTTTTCAAACAGACACGTCCTAAGAGATGAAAATGTTTTTGCATCTTAATATCATTTAGAATTATAAAAGTTATGTTAAATAAGTGAATGATGGAAATTAGTATATGATATTTTTGTATTAGTATATTTGTACGAATAACCATAGAATGATGTTGCAATTTCAGTGAAGCTAAGTATTTGAATAAGTATGTACCTGTAGGCAGCCATTTGCAAAAATACTGACATATGCCTCTCTCTACAAAGACTGTTTAAAAGCAGAAGCAATTAAGTAGAAACTAAATATTAGCATTATTTGATGAAAATAGTGAAATAGTTAGCAAATTATAGATTAATTTTTAACATATTATTTTGAAAGGTAATTTTGTACTTTTTAGGAATAGATATCCAGAGATTTGCAGTTGTGATGTATGTTGTTCTGACTACAAACATAGAAAGCTGAATTAAGTTTTGATGCTTCCAAGCAATACAAACCTAACAAAACCGACTTTTGCCGAACTAAACCTAAATTTAGGTTACTATAGGGTTAGGATAAAAAAAAATAGTTCAGTTTGTATTGTGTAGAAGGTACCGGATAACATTACAGAATAGACTTAAATACAAGATAAAATCAACAGTTTCTTTCATTAAATACTATCTCTATGCAATAGTTTCATCGATATGAATAGTAATTAATTAAAGTTATTTAATAAATAAATCGAATAAATGACTAAAAAAACCTTAAGTTTAAACTATCTGCTCTCGCTACGAGCTAAGCATAAACGAGAAGGGAAATGGAGGGGTTGAAGAATGTGGCTGTCTTGCTTGCTCTCTCTCTCTCTCTCTCTCCACCTCTCTTTCACCCTGCTTTTGCAGTTTTTACATTTTTCGTGAAAATAAATAACTTTTTTTAATTAACTAAAGTTTAGCAACTAATTTAACAATTGTTTCATGTTTACAAACAACTTTTAACTATTCTCATTGAAAAATGGAAACAAAAGTTTACTAGCACTGATCTTTGTGAAAAAATATATATATATAATTTTATAGCCGATTAGGTGTGGTTTTATGACCTTGCCAATCGAACTTAGGGTTAGTGTTAAAAAATATATTAGTTAACAGCCTGATAAGTTAGAATGACCTTAAAAAGTAGAATCTTATTTTTTTAAGAGGAGGGTTGTCATTTAGCTGAGAATGTTAACCTACAAATTAACTAAAGTTTGTTAAAAATTTTGGAATTCTCTGAATGAAATTTTTTTTTTAACTATATGTACCCCTCTCCCAATTACTTGCTGCCTGAAGGTCGGGTAAATTTTGCTAGTATATATATATATATATATATATATATATATATATATATATATACATATACATACATATGAAGGAGAAGGAGAAACAGATGTAACATACTATTCATTTTCTTTTTTTTGTGATTATTCAACTTTATGGTCTGGCACTTCTATAACTCTGACTTTCATTGTTGTCTTTTAAGATTTTAAATGTTTTTCTTCTCTTTGTTTACACAACTGTTGCTCTTGATCATATTACAATAAAGTACTTAACACTTTGGCTGTTTATACAGTTGTTTTTTGTCATTCTGTGCATATACAGAAAATTAAAAAGGAGCACCCCCCCCCCCTCTCCTTTTAAATTTTCAATCTGGTAAATTGTCAATTTAATGTGTAAGCTTTGTTAAAATGCATAACGTGAATGTTAGATAAGAAGTAAGATGCTACAATATTTGCTGGTCATTTTTTGTCACTTCATAAAGCCTTGTTATATTTTATGCTATTTTGTCTCAAATCATCTTCAGCAGTTTTTCGATCAAAACTTGTCAATTATTTTCATTCCAATTCCCCTTTTTGTTGTTGTTGTTTTTTTTTTGTTTTTTTTTACCCCTCTCGTTTAGTTTAGCAATACACAAACAACTGTTCTTTAATTGAAGCAATGCGTCAAAAGTTTGCAAAGTATTTTTGTTTTTACAAGAAGTCGTTCTAAATTTATGTTTGGCTGATTAAATCATATGTGACATCACAATTTCTTTATCTTCTACTTGTCCTTTCTATCCTAAATATTTATTCAATCACAAATAAAATAAAAAAAATAAGAAACAACTATATTACACTGATCCATTCGGTGAAAAAGTAAACTATAAGATTAATAATTCGATAGATAATTAATAAATCATTTATTCGTCACTTGGACATTGTTTAATTCAATATCAAGAAATCCTGATTCCTTATATATAATTGTATCACAGTCAATAGTTTTCTTCGAATGTCCGGCTGGCTTGGCAGGCCGAGAGCAGACTCAATGCGTTTCCATGAATAATGGCGATAAAGAGGCACTCGTAAAGCTAAGACAATTCGCGATTGTCTCCGGTGTGGCATTAATAGACCAAGATTGCCGAGGAAGTCGCGTGTGGCAGAGCCTATCACTCTACTCGTCTCCACAGCGATCGGTTGAAATACAAATCTGTCGAGAAGATCGGCATATTTTGACTTGCGGCTCTCTGCTGACGCTGCTGCATGTCCAGAGTTTGTTGCCGATTCTATCACTGACGAGGGCGCAAAAGTGTCGACACAGGTAGCATTCCATATCAGTGACTTACCTCAATATTAAAAACATATTATTCAGTTATTAAATCTAGACTGAATTCTTTCACTAAATGCTTTCGCTAGCAATCCTCTATTTATATAGCTTTTTTAGGTTTACTTTATAAGTCTCTTTATCAAACTTTCATCTGAGCAAGTTAATCAAAACTAAAAAATAAAATAACTAACAATCACCTTTACTAATGACAAATTAACTTACATGTTATAACATTACCTTAAAAAAAATAGTAAAAGAAAAGTCCCTAGTTAATCTAGTACTTTGTCTTATAGGAGTTAGGGTTCACTTCCATTAAATATGAAATGGGGTGTTTCATCTGCTGTCAACCAGCATTGCTTATCTAAGTTGTTACATATGCTATTCTGCTTATTTTCCATTTTCTTTTTTTTATATAGATCACAAAATTTAAAAATATTTTATCTAGATTCATTTTACTGTCTTATCGTCATTGCCTGTAAACTATGATGATGTATTTTCTGTGCCGCACCATCAGAGCCTGGTGATATCGCGAGGTGTTATTGATGCATTAAGAGTAATGATTCAGACTTTAAAACCATGTTTAACCTCAGAGTCATTATCTGATGATGATGTCAGTGGAAGCACTGGTAAAACAATAGCAGTTTTATGAATTTAATATATAGACAGTATTGCTTAATACAAATAATATCAACAGATTTATCCTTTCTAGTTTAAGAAATGTAGACTTTAAAACTAACTCCAAATTGCAACAAGTTTACAAAATTGAAGCTCGTGACTGGATTATAGACTTTGCCATTTTGTAATTATGAAGTAGGAAAATGTTTGGCATCAGACTTGGTACTTGAAAATGTTTGAAACTTATCAGACTTAAGAGGAGATGGGCTATTAAAGTTAAGTGTGTGTTAGGTTGTAGATACTTGAAGCTTATTTTTGTATGATTGTTTCTAACATGTTTGTTGTGGGTTTTTACTATCTAATAAGTATAACCATTTAATGTAAGCTTTTAGTTTAATTTGATAGAGATTTTGAATTTGTTGGTCTTTTAAAATACATTAATGCTTTTTTAAGGATTTGTTTAAAATGTACTATTTTTTTTATGTTTCCTTTCAAAATTGGTTTCTTTTTGTTAATTTACATTTTTTTTTCTATGAAATTGAATTTAAAAAGGATTGGCAGTTTCTATAAAGTTAGCCAAATTTTCACTGTCTGTCCTTTAGTTATAATGTTAAATTTGTTTTTATTTCCTATTATCGTTCAAAATAAATTTGTTTTTATTTCCTATTATAGTTCAAAATAAATTTGTTCATGAGACTGTAGAATAGAGAGACAAAGTCTCATTCTAACATTTAAAACAACTTTGTTGAGTCATTTTCGTTGTGGTGTAAATAAAAGGAGAAATGAAAGAGAAGGGTGTTAGTAAATAAATAAGTCCATGAGTATGGACGAAGACAAAAGGTTAGAGAGTCTATGAGTAAGATAAATGTCCTGTATGCAGAGAACGGTTAAGAGTTCATGTTATAAGAATGTCCTTATGTATGCATGTGTTAAAGTCTGGCCATATCCATGTGTGTATGTAGTTATGTGTGTGTGTGTGTTACATTAAGTCTACGTTTGTGCGGCTGTCGCCATGTGGAATCCTTGGTTCTTCTTGTTGAACTCGGTCAGACGTCCCGGAGGTTTTTGGTTGCGACCCAAGAGATAAGTTTTGTAGCAATGTGGATGAGTAGTTAGCTATGCTGTCTTGTAACCTAAAAAGAGGAAGAAGGTGGCAAGGGTGACACTATGGATGCAGCAAAGGTCAGGGCCTGGTCAGAAATAGGAAATGACTCATGAACGCACACAAAAGAAAATACGGGAGTGGTCAATTTCTATTGTTCAAGGCCAAGGTCTTGTCAGTGACTAAGACAAAAGAAGATAATATATTTAGGAGTGACAGTGTTTTACGACATCTTTGACAACAAAGGGGTTGGTTTTACAACATGGGAAGGAAGAGATTCAGTTTAGTGTTGACTTCAAGGGAGAGTAGATCTAGCCGAGCAAACGAGCAAACGATGAGATGGACTGATCAACCTAGTGGCGGTGGTGGCCTCGACAGTCGAATTATCGGAGTTTGAAGTCAGCTTCTTTCGAGAGCAGGTCACAAACAAAGCTCGGCAAAGGTTTAGCAAGTGATGAGATGAGCTGACGACAATGGGGGTCTCGACAGTCTGCGACGGTGTCACACACACTCATAATTCCAACTAGCTTATACACAATGTATATGTGTTTGTGTTTTTTCTCTCGAGTTGTTTCTTTTATTTAACTTATGGACCAGTGCTGTGTCCTCGACGATTCGTCAATGGATAGACGACACGGCTAGACGATGAAGACAAGAAGAAGACCACGGACACACAACGTTGGGGTTGACGGTCGTCGAGTGGGGCAGAGCATGGTTCTACACAAGTGTCGTCTTTTATTACCATCAGTACCCATCTCAGTTTCTATAAGAGATGGCCCTTGATTGGGTAAACCTGAAACAAAGTTAAATGCTTGAACCAATCAGGACCCAGCTTAGAAATCCAGCACTGATTCAAAATATCGTTAACCGCGGTTTGTTGTTGTTGTCGCTTGTAGCTGCTACTGTTACAAGACTATATTTAACACTGCTTAGATTGTGTATACTTTTCAAATGTATTAGATGCTTCAAGGTCTGTTAAAGATTGGTTTGCGTTGTTGGTTTTGTTGTAAATCATTTTTTTGTATTATTTAATGCTGAAAAACAACACCTATTGTAAACAATTCATTGTATGTGATTAAGATATGTGTGGCCAAAATTCCATTATAATTTTCCAAACATTATTAGGACAATAGAGTTAATGGGATTTGAACACGAACTGGTCATGGTTTTAAAGCAATTCACTAACACTTTAGAAACTCCAACTTTTTATCATTAAGGCTCTTAACTATTAAGTATTTTTTATTTAAAATAAAATTGTGTTTTCATAATTTAAATACAGATAATATCTCAGCTTATTTTTTCAAGGTAATCTTACTGACAAAAATATTTAATACAATTATTTATCTGTTCTGTAATATTTTTTTTTATTGAGAAAAAATGTTCATTTTGTGTTCATTTTTTAATTATTGTTCAGAATTTGTTTTAAGTTAAAAATTAAAGTTTTCCAAATTCTAAATGATTGCAAAATGTTAAAATGTGATATATTTTCTGGGTTATTTGTGAAAAGGAAATCAAGAACTAATCTTTAGCTCATAGACTTGTTTAACTTGTAAAAATTCATTAGGCTGCATTTTTTTAATAGTGCATGTGAATGGCAGATGGCACAGATAATAGATGCTCAGCCAAAGGAAAGGGAGGGGGTTTGTATTTAGGACCATACAGAATCTTATTTCTCTTTGAAATGAAATAAGTGCATCTTAAAAACAGAATCATGCTGAGACCAGAAAGTAATGTTCTTAGATTGTCTCCATGATAAGGACCTCTGGGTGGTCGAATGGTGACCAGTGAGAAAGACTGGAATTCAAGAGATGGGAGGAGGAGGCGGAGGTCTAGCCCTCTGACAGGAAGTTGGTTTTCTAAGAGAGGGAATGAGTGAACCTTTGTGTCTCTCCAGGCAAGATGTGCCCATTTGGGGCTTTTAGCTAAAGGACTGTGTTGATCGGACTTATACTTTATTTTGCCGGGGTAAAAGATCTCATTTTGCAAGTCTGCCATTCAACCTAAGAACTTAAGTATCTTTTGTAACCTCCAACAAATAAACCTGTTACTTGTTTATAACCTGGACGTGTCTTTTTAATTGGGATGAGAATTCTTTGTTGCAGCACTGACTAGATCGCACAACATCTTTGGACCGGCACAACGAGTGGGGACGATCACAGCCAGTGCAGTGAACACACGCATATAGGTTCACGCTATTCATGCATGCAAAATTGATTTTGAATTATGATTATGCTTTATTTCCTTGATCTCTGTTTCTGTCTCGACTTTGTACTTATTATCAGCCTTAAAAAAAGAATCTTCTCATTATTTTCTTTTTCAGCATCAAATGCAGAGCAATTTGGAAGTTGTGGAGGCATTAAATCTCTCGTTAATCTGCTCCAATGTTGTAGCGACAGGTGTTCTCACCTGTTACCAGTGATTCTTAGCGTGGCTCATGCAACAGACAATTCATGTAAGACACTTATTCTTATAGAAGCATATATTTCAAACACACGATAGAAAACATTGTTGTCAGATGAATTGATTTGCTAAAGATCCAATCCAATAGTAAAATTGTTGTAGAGCTTATGCATTTTCAAAGTTTGAATCCTTTTATCTTCAATTCTCTAGAAATTATTTTTCAGGCGTTATCCCATTTGTGACCAGATGCATTGTTGAAAATTGTTTCTTTATTTTGTATAACCGAACTAGATTTTTTGATGTTAATGATATAGCTTGATATTTTCTTCGACCTCATTAGTATAAAAAAAAAAAAAATCTAGCTGCCATAGCGATAAAAACCTATATCATTAACATCAGAAAATTTATGCGTGGAGAATAGAACATATGATGTGGCAGTTTCCCATTAATTGATTTAACCTTTGGTTTATCTACTTAAATAACAAATATAAAAAGCGTGCCATGGGAGGCCAATTCTCTCTTCCCTTTTGCGGCTTGATGTAATAACATCACAAATAAATCACTGCTCCATCAAAATCAGTTCTATTGCTTTTGAGACAAGATCTCTAGAACCGATTTCCCTGCAAATCTGCAAATAGGGATAAGTCTCATAATCATCAGATTCAGTTTAATGTCCGTTTTACATACTGGCATGTGTTGGACGGCTTTAAGAAATTGACTCCCAAACCAACCTATCTCTGACCAGGTCTTTATTTATCCCTCTTTCTCTCAAGTTCACTTTTATCACATTCTCCCATGTTTTCATTGGCCTTCCCCTATGAACTGAACCAGCTATCTTAACTGTTCTACATCTACTGACCCTATAACTCTCATCTATTCTTTCAATGTGGCCATCCCATCGAAGGCTCCTATTCTGCACACATCTCCATATACTGTCCAGATTTAATCTTCCTCTGAGGTCATCGGAACTAAACCTGTCTTTAAGACTCACATTACACATTCATGATATCATTTTCATATCATTTCTCTCCATGCAACGCATGTCTTTAACCCTTACTGGCCAGGTTTCACTTCTTTACATCATCACACTGCATACACATGCCTGATAGACTCTTCTCATGGTCAACAGTGGTAACGATCTGCTGGTTAGTAACGACAGAAGTTCCCTGAATCTACTCCATCTACTCCTAATTCTTGCAATCACACTAGCATCTGCTCCACCTTGTGCTCCAGTGATATTACCAAGATAACAAAACTTCTTGACAACCTCAATAGCTTCACCATCCAAATATATTTTCTCCACATCTGAGTTCTCATCCATCTCCATTGTCTTACACTTCTTGCATATAAACTGGTTATCTGCTCTCAACCTACTATTAATCCCACTGCACTTGTTGTGTACCCAATGCTTACAAGTATCACAATAGTTTGAATTGCACCCACAAGCTGAGCAGGAGAAGTTTCCTATTTTAAGGAGCTTTCCAACACTACAACCACTGATCATCACTTTGGTCTTGGTTAACATTCACTCTCAGACCTTTACTTTCCATGGCATTCCTCCAAGTCTTTAACTTAACAAATAGACCTTCCATTGTTTCACAAACAAGTACTAAAGCATCAGCATCTTTTCTGAACAACCTGCACAAAACTCCCTGGACAATGCTTCTAAGACAGATGAAAAGCAACAAACTAGGTACAGAACCATTAAAGCTATCACTAAATGTGCTGTTAATTCTAACACGATTTTTAATATAGCAGATGTGGTATCTTGCCCAGACATAAAACCAAGCTGCATTTCATCTATGCGCATCTGACTTCTTATTTGCTGCTCAGTTATTTTCTCCTGATCCATCAACTTTAAGCCTCTGTAATTACCTCTATCGGATGCTTCCTCTTTATCCTTGTAATAATTCGCAATTGTACTAATTCCCAATTTTTTGGGATAACTTCTTTTTTTATGTTCTGATTTGTCAGGTCTGTGATCATCTCAATGCCTGTTTCACTCGCAGCTTTCAACATTTCTACAACAACGCCTGAAGGTCCTGCAACCTTACCTTTCTTCATCTTACAGCTTTCTTTACGATTTCTTTCTCAATTCTTATAGCTTGACTGGATACTGCTTCTGCAACTTCTAGATTTTCATGGTTCCATGGAAACTCTGTATTCAACAAGTTCTCATAGTGACATTTCCAAGCATTCCTCTTGTCCTGTTCATTTGTTGCTAATACTCCATTATCATTTCGAATGCACTTCTCTTCAACAATATCCATATTTGCTTTTACTATCTGTTTAGCTATCCTGAATACTTCATTCTTTTGGTCATCCCTTCGTAGTATATCTGGAAACCTGGCTTTTTCTTGGCTTTGTATATCGTTCTTCTTGCTTTCCTCTTTGCCTCCAGATACACATCCTTATTCACTAAACTTTTTATTCACTGACTCCTTTGTGTCTGCTTTTCTTTGATGCATTTCCCAACTTCCCTATTTCACCGCCATATCACAAAAAAAAAAAAACTGATATTGTAGTGTCAGGTGATACACTATTTATTAACACACCAAATTTTTACATGTCCTTTCTGGTGTGGATTTATTTGGTGGTCAATGCTAGTGCTGTAGGAATGGGAGCAGTTTTGCAACAAAACGTCTCTGATTTTGTAGCCAAATTATGGCAATAAGTTGCCTTCGTAAAACTTTGGTAAATATTAAACTGAAATGTATGTTATATCTAACAATCTCTAAATTTCTATCAGATGAGCATGTTACAATCATACTTAAAGATTTATTTTTATATTTTACAAATGTCTACTTATATTTCAGCAATGAATCAAAACAGATTCACTGAATATGGTGGACTTGCAATATTGGTGCCATTATTGAGTGAGCCGATTGAAGAAGAGTTACTGGTGACTGTTAAGTATGTTCTACAGATCTGTGTGCCAGGTAAACACAATAGTTTTTAATGTTACATATTGTGTGTATATTTGTGGAATGAAAAACAAAAGAAAGGATCATTCATTACATAAGATATGTTTTTGAAATGTCAAAGCTTACCTTGTTTCTGACACTAATTTTGCTGTAACTTAGAACAAAATAGTCAATACTGTCTCTCAAGTGTACTTAATCCATTACATACATAATTATTATATTATCAATGCTACTAGTAAGACTCCACAGAAATTCCATGGTGATTTCTACATCAATCTGTATAATTTACTGTTAATAATAATATTCCTTTTGAAATAATGTCTGTCAGGGTCAATATTATTATGAAAAAAAAATGAGCCTTCTTGCCTAAAAATAATTGTCATCCTCAGTTAAATATTCTTTAAATAAATAAAACGAATTTGTTGGGTTTTTTTTTTAATTTAGAATTGCAGCAATTTAATTCTTTATAGAAAAATAAATGTTCTGTCTTTTTACGATAAAACTAATTATTAGCTAAATATTTTTCAAATCAATAAAATGAATGTCACCTTTGGAAATGTATTTATTAAATATTGTACTGTTTTAGTCCACGGGGCGGTAGAATTCGATTTTGAAATAATTCATTTTAAAATGAGTAAAGTCGGACATAAGATTAATTACCAATCACCATATTTGCTGATTGTACGAACTCATTTTTTTTAATGTGTGTTAAACGTATGGAGACAAAATGCCGTAGTATATTATTATATAGATTGTATATCAGTGATGGGGAAAATATATGGAATATTCAAGTAAACACATAAACAACCTAGACCTTGATGTGACCTATTTATGGTATTGCATTGATTTTGAAAGTCTCTATATACGTGTTTGAATATTTTCTGTTTATGCCATTGGTTGTTGTTTTGTAGGCTAGCACAGCCAACAAGTTAGGGATAGTTTCTTATATGCAATGTATGATAACAACATCTATTTCTGACTAAAATTTAAGGATTGTTCATTACACAAAGCTGTTCATTTTTTTTTATGGAAATCGCTCCAGACAAGGCATGAAGCCACTTGATGTAAGGAGCTAAAAAATACTACTTCAAGGTCAAAAACTAGCTAACAATAAGTGTTAGATAGATTTTGACTCAGAAAATAGCAATGTTTTCCCCTTTTGTCAGAAACATCGCTCATGAAATGTGAGAACTAAAGGACAAAATAAGAGAAGCGAGCGTTACGAGGCTGCCGAAAATAAACCCAAGGCCCACTTTCTATTCTCCACTACTTGTGTATATATGGTAACTCCAAGATCACATAAAATGCAACCAATCTATGAAAACAATTGAAATGTAGATTGCCGCATCGCATCCTACATTGAAAATAACCATACGCCTAAAATTTGTTAGACTCCATCAGGTATAAAAGTAAATTTAACTTTTTGATCAGACGACCTCCACTATTGTAATCTCTATATTAATAAAATTATGAAACAACTTCATGTGTGTATTTCTCATGTCAATGTAGCTTTAATAATGACACATTGAATTGTTATTTTTATTATTTACTAATTTAATAATCAAATATTTTTAAAAATCAAAAGTGCAATAGCATTAAATAAAAATAAGTTTTAAAATCCTATTTAAAAAAATAAGTTAATTACAGAATTAAATCTATCAGAATGTATTTCGGTTTTAATCTTGTGTTAATGGTTGAAAAATGAATGAATTACTTTGTGACCTTTTGAAATTTAAAAGTAATTTGGAAACATTTAAACTGTCATTTCTTGCTTTAAAACTCTTAGCAAATCCTCGTGTATTAAAATATTGAACATTTTGGAAGCTATTTTCATCCAATAATTGTTTAAATCTAGATTAAAACAAGATTACCTAAAGAAAATTAGTTTTATACCAATTTAGTTCAATTAATAATTTAATGACCGAACGATACGGTCATAATTCAATTAAACGTTCAAAATAAAAATTTGCCCCCCCCCCCCCCCAAAAAAAAATATCTTGGTTTGACATTCAACGATGTCCTCTGTGACCGCAAGATCAGCGACGGTCTAAAGTCAAAGCTTTACTGGACTGTTGTGAGACCCGTCGCTTTATACAGCTCTGCGTTTTTACTGACAACAAGGAAGGCGGCGCGAGATTCGCCGTTATGGAATACAAAATGCTCCGCTGGATGTCCGGAATTACACTGCTCGACCATGTCTACATCGAGGATATCTGAAAGCGCCACAGCATTGCACTGATTGTGGGCAAGATGAGGGATGGTTTGGACATGTGCCAACAATGACACCGTCGCGAAACTCGCCTTTGCACTGGAAGTACGCTGATGATGAGATGGTCAGACACCCTGCACAAAGATCTCTGTGAAAACGGCCTTCACCCGGACCAAGCCTGTGATCGTGTCAAGTGGAGACAAAAGTCCACCATTGTACCCCCCCCCCCAGTAGCTCAGGATTAATGCATAAGAAAAAAAAAAGGAAGAATATTAGGTATCCCAAACGAAAATGTCATTTTCATTATATCTAAAACCTTTTGATGTGGGCACATAAACTTTTGCAAAACATAAATAATGGTAGCAAATTTATTTTATTAACTCAATTAGCCACCAAATGATAACTGTTGAAAGTTTACTGGAAATTAGAATGATATTGTATGCTGTTGGTTCAGAGCCAATTTTCACATTAACCATAATAGAAGCAATAATTATTAAATCAAACCAACCTAAACGTTTGGCAAAATCATATTACGCTTTGAAAAAAAACATACAAAAATGATACGGAAGCACAACTTTATATAAGATCCAACAGCTAACACATTGGATCTTTTTAATATGATTCATAGCACACTAGAGATCAAGCTTGATTTTCCTTTTAATAGTAGATTAATGAAAAAATAGACAGAAATACAATT
Source organism: Sepiola atlantica (assembly GCA_963556195.1). Lineage (NCBI taxonomy): Eukaryota > Metazoa > Mollusca > Cephalopoda > Sepiida > Sepiolidae > Sepiola > Sepiola atlantica. The sequence goes on along the minus strand of OY744521.1, from coordinate 179,194,612 downwards.
TGATAATAGGGCAAAAATTTCTTTAGTATTTTATTCATTATAGTTTTCAACTTGGATTTTTTTGTTGAAGACAACTTAAAAATTAGATTAAACCCATCCTATTGACAAGTGACCCTTTTTCTTTAAGGTAGGATCAGAATTCAGGAATGTGCCTTTCAAAGAGGGGGTGGTGAGAAAAGGGGAAGAGGATTTCGTTTTAACAAAGGATTTTACCTCTAGGTGACACTCTGCACTTTATCACATTGAAATCGATCAACCCAGATTCTATACATAGTAGTTTGGCCAGATTTCTCGGCACTGCCACAGATTTGTTCATTGATCTAACTTTTAGGATCAGGTCGCCCTTTATAGATATTCCTGCAACAACTCTTTAGTTGTAAATTCCGTAAAAAATATACTAGACTACTCGTGACCTGTCGTGTCAGTATTTGTTATATATATTATTAAATATATAATTCTTTACTTTGACATTAGTTTGTAAAGCAGCAGCAGCCAACAGTTGTTGTTGAGCTAATTGGATTTCTGCACAAAGCGCATGAAGATCGTGTCTCAGGATTGTCTGGTCTGCATGAAGTTCTTCTCATTGGTTGCAGCTATTTGCTATACCGGCAAGACTACAGGTGTTTAACCCTGACACCCACAGCATCAAGGCCCAACGATTGCATACAAAGTCAAGGAAGGTTTGATGTAGAACACACAAAGGAATGTCAATTGCACATGTGCAGAAGCAATGTTTTTATCCTCACTCCATGGATCTGCAGCTTTACACCTGACACGTCCTGTTTGCCACATGTAGAGGCAGAGATGACCAGAGAATGACTAGTCCTAATGTTGACTCCTGGATTATTTCTGACACTATCACATTGCCACTGCCACCTCCCCTACTATACTGAGGGAGGGCTGGCCTTTGGGGGGGGGGGGTGTTTCTTTCAAATATCCACAACACACGGCTTTTGGCAACTCCCATTTATCTTCGACATGTCCATTTTCAAGTAAATATATCTATTTACTAGTTCAATGTTCATGATGAAAAAATTACAAGTAAACAAGCAAGATAACAAACAAGATCCACAGTTTTCTATAGAAATATTAGCATCTTGTCTGTAGTACTTTAACTATTGTGGTATATTCTCGTCATGATTGATGGATGTGGCGTTCAAAACTCTTAAAGCTGGACTCTTAAGAAATGATAAGGGGCTTCTCACATGGTAGTTGTTAGTGTAAAGTTAGTAAAGAAAATGAAGGGTTCTCTGTGCTGACGAAACAAACCTAACTGTTGTCAATTCAAATTATTAGAAAAACTGAGATGATTTTCAATTTGACGGCTTTGTTCTTTTATTCAGGTTCTTATGTATTAAATTGGCATGGTGGAGGGGGGGAGAGAGAGAGACAACCTCAGTTTGTTTTAACTACTTCTTTTTAAGACCACATTTTTTGCATCTACTTTATCTTACTTCCAGTTGTTTTCTCTCTTACTTAGAAAATCTTTTTGAACTTTTACGATGATGTCACTTTATGTGATTCACGTTTTCCCCACTTGCTGTTTTTCAATCCACACGTTTTGTATCATCTGACCTTCTGACCTTACCAGACAACCATTTTCTCCGATTGTCCTTGAATGTTCCTAACGATATTCAAACGAAAAATAACAATTATTTTAAACTAGCTGAAATGCACAACTTTCAATATACAACAACATGACTTTTTCATATTAAAATTTGTCAGATTTGTGTATCAGAACTTGAAGATATCAATTTTAAATTCTAAACATGTTATGGGCAATTATTCTATTAGAAAATAAATGGCAAAATAATTGTTGTGCTTGTCTTTACAGATGGTTCCAGTCAAACTGAAAATATTATTGAGGAATATAATACAGAAAGTGAAGGTCATGTCGAAGAGTAAGTATTTGTTTAAATAAGTAATTTATACTAGTGTTACACTACCGTTGACATGATCACATTCCAATAATAAACATAAGAGAATTCTAAAAGCTGATAGAAGAAGACAGGTCACGTGACTGCTGCTCTCTACACCATCCGAACGGATGAACTTCAAATAACCTTAAAACTGATTCAAGGTTCAAGTTACTAAATTGCTTAAAAACAGATCGGCTAAAGGCCAATCGATAATATAAGTGAAAATTTTGTTGCCAACTGGTCAGACTAGAGAACACCACCAGCCTTCTCAGTCGGCAGGATATCTTCTCTCAAGACAGCAGCAGTTACATTTTTTGAACACACTTCAGAAGTTAATTCTACCACACCTCAAAACTAATGCCTCATTTTCCTGTACACATGCTATCCAAGGAGCTGCATCTCATCCCCTCTAACCTCTCACTGAGGTCAGTTTTCTGCACAGAGTTGTGTCTCATCCATTACAACCTTTCACTAAGGTTAATCTCCTGCAAAAAGGGTTTAATCAACTCACACAACTCTTACTGAGGTCAGTTTCTTCAGCAGCAGTCAAGATGGCATTGAATACTAGTGTAGGTTTTCTGGTCTACACAACCCTTTTCTCCGATTGTATCATCCTGGTAACAATATAAAATAACAACAACCACATCTATCATTCTGACATCGACAACAAAATAACAATGACAATTGTCCTGGCAATAAGAAACCCGATCTATCTTCCTGACAGCAGCAAAAAAAAAAAAAACGCATCTGTATCTTCCTCTTACCATAACAACTCTTCAGAGGCACATCTACAGCAAAACACTTCCAGTGACATCATCATCATCATCAGCAGCAACTACTCCTTTACACTTCAACATATTTATCACCAATCCCAGTTTCCTATTCAACAACAAGACTTTCAGCCACCAAACACCTGATAACAACAACATAACACAAACATAACTTATTGTGAGTAACCAAGTTCCATACCAACAAGACAAACGCAGATGAATAGTGTAAAATAGAAGTTGTATTTATTTTCACCAAAGGTACAAGAGTAAATAATAGAGAAGAACTGGAGGAAGATTTTGGGTGACATCTTTGCAATCAGAAAGACTGGAAGGACAGGAGACGTCTCTAGAAGCAGGAAAGCTGCAAGGACAAGAATGATGTCTTTGCTAGCAGGAAGGACAGGAATGACGTCTCTGGAATCAGGAAGGCTGGAAGTATAGGAATGACGTCCCTGGAGAGCAAGAAAGGCTGGACTGACAGGAAAGACAATTCTGGAACCTGGACAGCGCAGGAAGGACGTTTCGGAAACCTGGACAGCATGGGATGCCGTCATACGGAGATGGAATTGGATGCCCCTGAGGTGTAGTAAGATACCTCAGGTAGGTCCGGTCCGTGTGGACGTAGCCAAGGGCTGGATCAACAGGAGAGTTAAGACGTATACGGGAACTGGAAAGGACAGGAACCGGCGCTGCAGAAAGGAGCTGGAGCAGGAGTCATTGGAAGGAGCTGGAGAAAGTGCTGCATGGAGTGAGCTGGAGAGGCAGGCTTTAGCAGGAGCTGGAGAAAGGTTGCTATTATATTTGACAAAGGTATGTGGGACGAGATGCAGTCGGCAGCGACAGAAGAGATGGCGTCAGGCGCCGAGGCCAGGGTCAGAGGTCTTGAATGAGCTCAGTGAAGATGGGCACTCATTTTATAATGTATTTATGACTGCTGCTGGTACAAAGCTTTGGTGGGATTTGATTGGTTGTGTTGAGTGACGATATGTGCAGAAAGAAAGAAAGTGTCTTGATTTCTGTCACACAGGTTATAACACTCAAGGATTAAACATCTGGTTTTATTATGAGTGTCGGGTCATAAAGAGAGTCAGCATGATGAGGGCTAAGATGTTCAATGATTAAACATCCAGTTTTATTAGGTGTGCGAGTCATAAAACGGGTGTTGACAAGACAGACTGACAAGTGATTTAATCATCCTGTGAGATTTAAAAAAAAAAAAAAAATGCTACATTTTCTTATATTAATATTTTCTTAATTGGTTTATTTGTTACTAATTCTATCTGCCTTGTAAAAACTATTATTATATAAACTTAATGATTACCTGTTTATAAACTATTTCTTTTTTTCTTTGTTTTTTTTTTTTTTACCAAAAGTTGTCAAGAAAAAGAAACTATTTGGCTATCAGAAAAGCTGGAGGCCATCTTACAACGTCTCGATAAAATTGAGAATGGGGTAAGCTGAACAAATTTTTTAAAATTTCTAATTTTTAAGGGACACATGATTGCAGTTTTTAAAAACAAAACCTTCTGCATCAGTGCAGTTGTATGAAAACTATAAAATTGATTGGATATTATTTCAGTATCATGATTTTTAGAGAAAGCAGTGCATAGAAATAGTTGCTGATTTAACAGAATGATAAGCTAAATATATCAAATTGCCATCAATGATATATTGCATTTATACCATATTAATCTTATCATCAATCATTTGAAATCAAACAGATTGTACAATTTCGGGGCAAATAATTATTTTTCATCGTTCAATCTGTCTTTTATACACGTAGGTCCTGGTTATGACCTTAAAAGACATCCAGTGGTGAGGCCTCCATTTGGGAGCTGGGGGAATGTGGAGTTGCCCCTTAGTTGCCATTGCTCCCAGGTCCACTCTGGTCCGGAGTGGTAGTACCTGTAAGGGCCCCATCTATGGGTCAAATAGAACCTACTGACGCTACCAAATCAGGCTGTCTGAAGTTATTGGAATCGAAAAAATTTTAGCCTTATTTCCGATTCCAAAAACGATTCTTTTAATTTTTTTTTTTTTTTTTTGACAATAAAAAATGAAACAAACACAAAGTATTTATTTATTAGAAGATTGTTTATTTACAACATAAGACTTAGGACCACTGCTTAGGAATCCCATTCCCAGATTTAGTATTGACACTCTGAATCTAATTTAATTTTTTTTTTATTGGTAAATTATGGTAAACAAAGTAAATATTCTGGAATTCACTTGCCTATTCCCTTATCAAACCTTGTGAAATGTTCAAATTTCTTTTTGCGCCTATTTGCTAAACGTCTATATGATGTTTCTCAGAGAGTTTACAGTTGAGTATTAAAATTCTGGGACAAGGGTTTTTTTTATTTTACTGGTGCATCTTGACACTTGTCTGGTCACTACATATATATCCTCTGAAGTAATTAATGTTTTATTGTATTTTTTCGGTTTTACAACATAAGACTAAGGGTCACAGGACCTAAGGTTAGGAATCCCATTCCCAGATTTAGCATTGAGTCTAATTTATTTTTTTTTATTGTAAATTATGGTAAACAAAGTAAATATTCTAGAGTTCACTTATTCCCTTAGCAAACCTTTTGAAATGTTCAAATTTCTTTTCACACCTATTTGCTAAAGAACAGCTATATGATGCCTCTCTGAGTTCACAGTTGAGTATTAAAAGATATAAACCCCTCAGGAGTAGTTGTGATAAGTTTTTTTTAATTTCATTGGCATGTTCTGACCTTGGTTGTCTTGTCACAGGTATCTTCTGAAATAATTAATGTCTTGTATTTTTTTCGGTTTTGGCACAAGTGAAAAATATAGATGAAAATCTCACAATGAGTTTATCTTGGATACAATACATAAAGGGAAAACATTTAGAAGTTTGTCAAATTAAAAATAAATTATATCTACATTTAAAAATGACACCACCCGCCCCCACAAAAAAAAATGAGATTCTACTTTTTCAGGCAATTGTGTTAACATAGTAAAAAGAAAAACAATTATTTTAGAATTTAGAGTGGGTGGATAAGTTGCACATATAAATTTAACGTAAAATGATCCCCCATTTCTGGGTCATTCTAACTTTTTATTTAACTAAATTTTTTACCACTAACCCTAAGTCCGGTAAAGTCATAAAAGCACACTTAATCGCTTTATTTTTCGTATTACCACCCGGACTTATGGTTTAATAGTAGGAAGGAGGGGTGTTTTTTATGACCTTTAGCAATGACATTTTATACTAAAATGTGATAATGAACATTAACATGGCCAAGATTTAAAAAAAAAAAAAAAAAAAAAAAAAAGAAAATTGGTTACATGTCCTCAAAAAAAAAACTGTCTGGTCTAAAAGGGGTGATCATTATACATTATATTTATATGCAAAACTGATTTTTTGTTGTTTTATTTATTTTTACCACTAAGTTTTTTTAGGCTGTTTACATGTAATCGCCTAAAAATGGAAAATCTCATTTCTCTTTTTGGGTTAATTAGCACGCTTAAGAGCTCTAATATACCTTATTTTCTTTCACAACAAGCTATAATTTCGAAAACAAGCACCGATAATTTCATAAGGACACCGTATTTACAAAGTACTGGAAAATGTTTAAAAATGAAACAAAAACAAAAATAGATTTTAGAACCGTTCTTAAGGGGGATATAGTTTTGAATAGGAGTTCAGCCCCCCCCCCCTCCCTCAATTATATTTAAATATAAATATTATAAAATATTTACTGTTTTAAAGCAAATAAAATCGATTTTTCTACGGTAAGTGTCCGTTCGAAGAACACAGTTCTTGTATTATCTTTTCCAATTATTATATTAGTAAAAAAAAAAAGTAGTAAATTAAAATCCTATTACAAAATTAAATTCATCATAATGTATTTCGGTTTCTTTGTAAACAAGTCAGCCATTTTAATATTTTGTTAATAGTTGAAAAAAAATCAATTATTGCGTGACTGTTTGAAATTTGAAAGGAATTTGGAAGTATTTAAACTATCGAATAGAAAGTCATTTAAACTGGCTTTAAAATTCTTAGCAAATTTTCATGTCTTAAAAGATTGACTTTTATGGAAGCTATTTACATCCAATAATTTTATAAATAGTGATTAAAACAAAATTATCTTAAGAAAATCTGTCATAGTTTTATAACAATTGGGTTCAATTAGCAATTTAATGACCAAACGATATTGTAATAATAATTAAATTTACTTTCAAAAAGACACTAGTTAAAAAAAAAAAAGGCAAAACAAAAAAATGAAATTAAAAAGATGGCAGGTAGATACAGCTAGTTTTGGATAAAATTGATTTTTACTCTTAAATTGTATTTCTTGTCATGAAATAAATTTCTAATTTACTTTTTTAAAGTCTTGAAAATGTAACTGTAATTCAGTGTTTTAATCGATGGTGGTCATGTTGCCTAAAAAATAGTTTGAACTAGAACTTTATTACTTTTTTTGCTTTCAAATAAAGTGTATCACTTTTTATCTTGTTTACAAAGAAATCAAAATGCATTATGATGGATTTAATCTCGTAATAGGATTTTAATTTACTACTTTTTTTTATTAATATGATAATTGGAAAAGATAATACAAGAACTGTGTTCTTAGAAGGATGCTCTAAGAACACGGTTCTTGTATAGAAAAATCGATTTTATTTGCTTTAAAACAACAGTAAGTATTTAAAAATATCTATTTTTAAATATTATTTATAATAATATTTAAAACTATATCCCCATCAAGAACGGTCCTAAAATCTATTTTCAATCAATATTTATTCCATAGTTGCCTAATTTTCCTAATTTTCCAAGCACCAAAAATTCAAATAGCATTTTTACACTAATGGAGGTTTTAGTTATTTGAAAATTTAAAAAAAAAAAAAACAACAAATCTCTGATTGAATATTTAGAAATTTTAAAAGAATCAGAATCGGTAATTTAAAATAGAATCAGGGGAAAATTTTTGAATAAAAACTTTTTACATAAATTTTGGATAAAATTAATTGTTCTTAAATTGTATTTGTCTTGATATAAATTTCTAATTTTCTTTTTAATGTATATAAAATCAAACATTCATTCAAAACATTCGTCATTTTCTTTTTAACACTTATTATTAAATTATTGACTAGTATGCTGTAAGTTAGAAGCTAAGTTAAATTTTCAAAGACTTTTTTCAAATATGATTTTTTTTTTTCTTTTACTTTTCCCATATTTTATTGTTGATTTCAATAAATACAAAACATAATTCCATGTGTATTTATAAAAATTATTTATAGACGAAAAACATAGACACACAATATCTTGTCTGATAGTTTTATTAATACAGAGACAACTTTAATCCCCTCAATCGAAGAAAAACAAACATTTTTGTATAAAAGTAAATAGTTTGTTACTATTTTACAGTCTTTTCTTTTCTTCAAGTTTTTTTTTTTTTACAGAAATTCGACAAAACTTGTAACCATCTTCAGCATTTCCAGAAACGTTTTATGATCCCATTCTTTAGTAGCATCTAAATTAATTTTAAGATTTTGTTAAAATGAATTTATAGCTTTTTAATTATGTAAAAAAATATAATCAAAATTATGCAAAACGATTTGGGCAGACCTTTACCCCCACTCTCTTGTTCCAGAAAAATATTTACTTATTTTGTTTTTAAAGTTTTTGGAATACACTCCAAAATTTTGGATTAGCAAAAAAAAAGAAAGGTTAATTTTTAGCAGGTGGGTTCAGTTTAATAATATAAAGTGATCCCCGACTAGATTTTTCTAACTGGCATTTAATCCCCCCAAAAAAAAATCTTGACAAACGTTTTGTTTTTTTAATAATTTTGATAAGAGAAATCATTTTAAATCATTGAATTTAAATAGCAAACTGGAGCCCCTTCTAAAATAATTTGTTTAATGATCTGAGAATTTGGTATTTAAGATGAAGACCTTGGAAAATATAGATGTTTACAATAAATGTACGTTAAACTTTTTGGAGCTTTTGTAAAACTCCTCTTCTTCTTTTTTTCTGATCTACAGTTGGCTAAATTTGCATAAACAAAAACTATGAATGGAAAAGAACTTCACTGTATTTTATAATTATAGCACTAAAAAAATTCAGACACATTACACAAGTTGTGATCTATAGAAGTGTTATATATATTTTAAACACTTATTTATTTTGTAAAGTTATTATATTTCAGCATGTAATTTGTTTCAATTTTCCTTATGTTCCAGGGGTATAAGGCTCCGTCAGTTGTGGCTTCATCAGATGTAAAAGCTTTGCCAAAGAAGAAAAAAAATGTGAACAATGGAAGGCAACAAATAGAAAGAGCACTGCCATCACATTGCCATAAACAGGGTTATCAGCAAGAGGAGGATAATGACTTATCTGATGAGTCTCAGATTGAAGCACCTCATTTGTTAGTAACACCATTGCCATCTCATTCAGAAAAGTACAAGTCTGCAGATGAAGAAAATCTATTTAAAAAACCTCAACCAGTCATTTCAAAAATGTATTCAAAATCAGTAACAAGTGAAAAGACTAATCTGGAGTCGATCTGTTCTGTCTCCCTGTTTGATATCAATCTTGCAACCACAGCTAAACGTTATCAGAATAAAACACCCTCAAGTGAAAATTCAGCTTTCTCCACAACCAGTGTTTCAAATAGTTCAGAAAAAAGTACGGAAAATATGCCAAAAAATACAATGATCCGAGGTAAAAAAAATTTTTTTTTTTTTTTTTTTTTTTTTGCTTCAAGAAAAAAAAAAATCAGATGCTGTTAGATAACTATTAACAAAAAATTTGGAGTTGAAAATATATTCTGTTTTAATTTTAATCATTCAAAAGAATATTTAAAATGTTATTTCCTCTGGCATTTTATAAGTTCTACAAATACAGGGTGGGCAAAAATAAGGGTCCTATTTTTAAAAATTCATAACTTTTTTATTTATTGATTTTTTTTTTTTTTTTTTTTTTTTTTTTTTAGAATAAGTAAAGGACCCCTTCCGAAGCAAGCATGAGCCGTATTAGCCCTAAGGAACGTACCCTCATTTAGAAAACATTATTTTGGCTTAAAAAACTCAAAACAGTGTAAAAAACAATACTTTAGTTTTTGTAAGTTTTAAGAAGTTTTTTTCGGCTAAAATTTGTTTTGTTTATTTCAAAAAATCTCGGAAGGGTCAGTCTACACACACATAAAGTTTGGTGAGTTTAACTTTTATTTTGTGGAAGTTATTCAAATTCAAGTTATTCAAATTTAAAGATAGGACCCTTATTTTGGCCCACCCTGTACATGCTATTAAATCATTTCAATAGTTTCTAGAACATTTTTAATGCAGACAAAATAATAGCTATAAATTTTCTGCAAGAGATTTATTCTTGTACAAATTCCAACTTTTCATTCCAACTTTTCATTCATTGTCTTGTTTTTTTATTTGTAAATTAATGATGCTAACTTGAATGATTTTGTTAAGTTTGCTTTTAAAGTTTCAATGAATTTGATTATAAAGTTTATATCAAAACTAGCTGAAGTACCCATCAACGCCAAGCTTCTCAAACTTTTCTCTTCTGTACGTCAGTTCAAATGAAAAAAGTTGAGGAATTTTACTATAAATTGCAATAAAATAATTTTTTTAAAAGTGCATTATTCAGGTTTATGATGATAATCAATATCGGCTAGGAAATAACTGGAAAAAAAACCCACAATTGTTTAGTATGAGATGGCACAAAATATTGGAACTGAAGGCAAACACTTTATTCACACAACGAATGATCAAATGAAAATATTGTCTTTTTAACCTACATAAATTGTTTGAGTAGGTATACAAAAAATCTAAAATAGTTTGATTGAAGAAACAAAGAAAAGTTGACATAAACAAATTTATGTTGAATATGTATAATGATTTGACTAAAAAAAAAAACAGTCTTCACTTGTTTTTATATTTATTTATTTTTGGTAATGAAAAGGTTGTTGTTCGGTCTGCTAAAAACAGAAAATATTAAACTGGAAAGAAAATGCTAAAGTTGATGGAATATTTGTTTCTAATATTATTTTTATGGACTTTTAATTTTGAATAATGAGTATTAAAAAAAGGTTCAAGAACTTCTGACAGATCGGGTCAGAAGTGCTAATTCCAAATCTACATTTAGTTTGGTTTGTAGATCAACTGTTTAACTGTGATGCTGCGACACATACAGACAACTTTGATCTCTATATACAGATGTGATCTTTTGCAGTGAATGATTTATAATTGAAACTAAAATCCTATTCTAAAGTAATAAATAATTTTTTTGTGCTTTTTTCCTACTATTTTAGTCAGTAGAGCAAGTGTTTTCTGGTAAAATTATGATGCACTGATTCATTTTTCATGGATAATAATAAATGTGAAATTAAACAAAAAAAGTTTATATCACTGAAAAGGGATATTATACTATGTTTAAATGATCAAGCTATCTTGTCTTTATTGTTATCAGATGAGCAATGCAGTGTATCTGATAAAACGCCCTGTACATCCCTTAAAGAGAGAATTGCAGTTTCCCGTGATAAAAAGATGACCTGTATCTGTCCTGGCAAGTACTCAAGCATTTTCTGAATTAATTTTCATATTTTGTTTTATCACTGTAAAATGATGAATTCAGAAATTTTTGTCTAGAGATTTGTTTGACTTTTTCTAGAAATGTAAAATTAAATTTAAAATTCTTTTTTTTAAAATAATTTCTCATACAAAGTATTTCTATCTTTGCTTACAGATTTGACCCTTAAATGGATTCCTAATTTGGCTTATTTTCTTTTCTACTTTTTTAGAACTGCTGACGAAAGTACTGTTTTTTGATTTCATTTAAAAATTTAAATGATCAAAAGAAGACAATTAGTTATCATTACTTCTCACACAATTTGCAATACTCTACATCAGTTTCTCAAACTTTTTCAGACTGGCATCCCTTGGCTTCCAGATATATTGCTAGTGCCTCCTCTCCCCATATACACATGCAAGCTTTTCTGTGCCTTCATTTTATTTACCGCTCAGATAACATTATTCTTTGATTTGTCAAGTCGACTACTTACGTTTTTTTTGCTATCAGATGCTACCTATGGATTACACATTGCACCGTCATCACACAAAGTCCAGTTGTTTTCAAGAAACTGATGGAGCCACAATGATGACCTACCATCTATATTGCTCTATCTGTTGCACAAGCAGGCATATAAAAAAGTGATATTTTTTTTGTCTTCAAAATATGCTCAACTCAACAACATTAAATACTTATTCTCCTTTGGTGCCTGTTTTAAGTTGTCTTGCAAATAACAGCTCTTGAACCAACTTTTCATCTAAATGAATAAATGCAAAAGTTTTTTCTGTCTATCCTAACTATATTACCACCAAAACAGCTGATGCTTATTTAATTCGAATGATATAACTATGTTTTGAAATACCATATATATAGTAATCTCCAAACACCCTCAAACCGCTATAGATATTCCTTATTTGCATATTTATGTTATAAAGAGTTTCTAATAAATGAATATTCTGTAATGTACAATTCTTAATGTATATTGTCAATTTTTTTTATATATTTATACGCAATAGTTTTGTCGATAGTAATATTATCATGATTATTAATAAAATAATTCAAGCGATTTAATTACAAAAATGATAGCGTTTAAAAAATTTTCTTAGTATTTCATTTTCAAGAGAGATAATTTACATGAAAACATCCGGTTTAAACTTAGAGAATTATAAGAATTGTAAGAAATCACAAATTATCCTTGTGGGAAATGTGGAGAAACAGGACCCAACCACACAGAAGAAGAATGCCAAAAAGACATAAAATGTCCTAACTGCAATGAAAAGCACTCAGTCTATTCCAAAACCTGCAAAACAAAATTTACCAAAAAAGTAAAGGAAAATTGTTGAATCTTACTTAAAAAAGAACACATATGAAGAAATTACCCAAAATACAAGCCCGCCAAACCAACAACATGAAACAAACGATCAATACAGAAAACTTATCGAATAACTCATCAAACTAAACCATAATGAATGACCAAAATTTCAAGCAAACCTTAAAGATCTATTCTCAAATATGAATAAATCGCGGGACCCGTTGCCCGGCGCTGCCCAAGAGTAATATGAAAGAATGAATTAAACAGCTGACAGAACACAAATAGGTCACATCTGGAACCAAAATAGAAATTGTGCCAGTTTTCTAAAGATGTCTACTATATTTGTGTTCGAGTTTTAATTTCGGCATTTTGTATTACCGTAACTGTAAACAAAGCATAACCTATGATTTAGTTCGGCCAAAGTCGATTATCTCCAGTGCAGGTTCAACTTCTGTAGAAGCACTGGTTGTTTTCTTTTGATCTGTTTTGTTTTTTTCTGGTTCAAAAAATGTAGAAGCAGTTTTTTTTTTTTTAGTCGTGTTCGATAAGCACACATTTTAGGCTATTTTATTTTGAAGAAAATGTAAATGAAAATGTATTTCTGCCTAATCTGAAAGAAATGTTTTGTTTTTTTTTAAACTTATTGTGCTCTACGCTTCATCTGTTATATCGATGGAGACTGATGTAATTTTAATTTCTGTGTAAATCCGGTGACCGTATTTATTAAGCTGGATTTTCCCCGCATTTGTAACTGACCTTGTGTCTAACTCTGCCCTCGTGGGGAAGAAAGTAAATAGGGACAGTAAAAAAGAAACTGTCAAAAAAAAAAAAAACTGCACAACACAAATCTCATTTGTTTTTTTTTACACTTTGTTGTCCTCCCTGTTCATACAGTGTTAAAAGTAGGATTCTTATACCTATCTCAGAAACATTGTATCTAGCTCTGTGGCAGGTACGAAAATTAATAATCCAGTTATATCAGGTTCTTTCTCGACAATCTAATCATATAAACAAAAATAACATCAAAAATAGGAATATGTCTTTACGGGGCTTTTCTTTTAAAAAAGGTAAAATGTAATTTATTTACGATACGTGAAAAACATTAAAACCGTAATATTTTATTATATGCTAAAATCGATCAGGGTTGTAAAAAGAAAACAATACTTATCTGTTGAATGTCTAATAAATCGTTCGTTTATCGAAGTATTATTTTGGTGTAAATCATTTATGTACAGTTTCAGCATCCTAAATGTGAAATGAAATTGTGTCTTTTGGTGATGGATTTTATTCGAATGCACGTAATATATTATGTTGTGAAGTGTGTATTGAATGTTAATGATGAAATGATTTATTTATGGGAGAAAGTTTTTAAGTAATGTCTGTAAATGACTAACCTCGGGCAAAGCACAATGCGGTCAGGATAACATTTGTCTTATGCCTATGTAAGCTGATCGCTGATTAGCTGTTATACAAATTCTAAATCAGTAAAAGTGGATCTCATTTCCTCGTGAATTATTCGCAAAGCGGTGTCTGAGGAGTGTAAGAGTTAATAATTCATAGAGAGAAATTAGCATGCTACCCTCTTTTTGGAGCATACAGTTAGGAAAGTTAGTCGTATAGGAATTAATTTTGTATGTTAAAAATATGTGTAAGTTGCTGGAAACACGGTCGAGGTAAGGCTGTATAGGTAGTCTTGATTTTCGATGTGTTTGATGTATTAGTTTTCTTGCCTACTTTAACTGATTTGGAAGGGAGAAAAACCAACTCTATTTTATATATATAAATGAAACAAAAGAAACAGTAAAAACAAACATAAAAGGAAAAAAAACATGCCTGAAACAGAAACAAAAAAAGATACCACTAACTCAAGTACCAGATGCTAAGAAAAAGGTAACCAAAGAAAAAACATTAAACAAAGAACACCTCCGAAAAACCTGAAACTCAACCGATAACTATGCAAAACAGATTCCAAACCCTCAAAAAGGTGGAAACTGAAAACACTGCGACTCAGAACAACGAAACTATAACCAAAAATACAACGGCAAATGAAGAAGATTACAAAAAACAGACAAGAACCTAAACTGACTACAACCAAAATTCAATTGCTCTTAAACCAGAATCTGAGCCTCAACAAGAGATAAAATTGCAATCTCCTCAGAAATGGAGATAAATGAAAGGTAAAGAAGAAAGTCGAAAAAATCTTAAAAACCAAAGAAAATATTTAAAACTTAAAATAGGTTCTGCAGATTACAGAACTAAAACCAAAATACAACACAAATATTCTGCAATGGAATTGCTGAGGAATTAAGGCAAACTGTGAAGAAATCAAACATTGTATGATGAACAATAACCTAAATATAGCTTGCCTTCAAGAAATATAGCTCAAGGAATCTGACACTATGTCTTTTAATGGATATGACGTGTATAATAAAATAGACATGTCAATAGCAGGTAATAGACCAATAGGTGGCTTCCCGACCCTTATAAAAAACTCAATACCTTATGAGCTACTTCTGTTAAACACCCAACTACTATACAGGCAATAGCAGTAAAAGCTACACTCCACAGCATAAATGCTCAATATATATTCCAGAAAAATATAGAATTAAAAAGGACAACTTCAACAATTTGATAAAACTAATTTCAGACACCCTTCCTATTAGTGAAATCTGGGGATGTAACAATTCCAACTCAACTGGTAGAGTCATAGAAAGTACACTTGAAACAACAGATCTATGTATGCTAAAATATAAATACTACACTTACATACACCCAGGAACAGGTTTAATGTCAGCCATGAACTATCAATTGCTCACCCTCCATCTTCATGAACTTCATCTGGTGAACCCATGATGACCAATGTGGAAGTGATCACACACATAGATACAAATAAACCGAAGATAAAATATCCCAGTGACAAATATACAAAGCCAATTGGCCAAAATATAAAGACCTCTGCACATCTCTAATTAAAAACGAAATTCTTAAAGAACCAAACCCAATCACAAGATTCACTAATATACTAATAGATAGCAACAGAAACAATCCCCAAATCCTCAGCAACCTCACATACAAAACAAAAACTTGGTTCAACGCAGAATGTAAAGAAGCCATCAAAAACGGAAAAAAAGCAAGAATAATATTTGAAACAAACCCTACCACAATCAATCTACAAAAATATCGACAAACCTACGCGAACACACAGCGTAATATTAAAAAAAAGCAAGAGAGAAGCCTGGAAACAATATATCGCCAAGATAAGCACCAATAAAGAAAGTATAGGATATGAATTGAAAAATGATTACATCAAAATTACACTTAAAAAAAAGTAAATGGAGAAAAATGTACAGAAAGGGAGGACAGACTCTCTCAGAAAATGCGATGATACACCAATAGGACCAGACGATATACACTATCAATTTCTGAAACAATTACCAGCAACATTAGAGATTTTTAATTAGATATGGCATACAGGCAACTTTTCGGAAACATGGCGGGAAGCGATAAAATGTGTTGTTAAAAAAACGTGGAACTAAACCCATTTGTCATTAAAATAGTTAAATAATTCAAATCAACCTAAAAAAAAACCTAATCACACAAGAAAAAAAATGATATTAGAAAGAGGAAAGATTAAATTTTATTTACGTACTAATTTCATAGATATAACCTGAAAAATTTCACTATATTTACCCATTTTTGCAGAATAAACAGGCCAGTTTGGGATACCTAGTATATTTTCATTTGTAATGACACATTCCTCCCAGGCATTACTTCGTCTTTGGAAGGGGCCAGTATAGTATACGTTCCTTCCTCATGATACCATATTCCCAGAATTAACTTCTCTATTTTTTTTTGGGGGGGGGGGGGGAATAATGTTATATCTGTGCTGTTGTCATGATATTCCCCTCCCAGGCATTAACTGCCACTTTTTTGCGAGAGGCGAGTAGTGTAGTAAATGTTTGTTCACCATGATACCATCCTACCGAAGGGAGCATATATCTGCTAGTCTTTGATAAAATGAAGATAAGAAACAAAAATTCATTTTCTTATAGAGTGGACTCATCTAACTGAATTTGGTCAGCTGCATGCAAAACCAACCTCTATTATTGCAACCAGAATAAGTTCCTTTGCAATCATATGAAGCTGACCAGATCTAACAATCAGCAAAGATATGAAGCATGTAAACTGTCATTCCATTGTTGTGAACTGCTAGCAAATATATTTCCAATAGTCTTTCCTTTCTGGAACTTTTCTAAAATAACTGGAAATATGCTCTATTTTTGTCTGCTTTATCAAAGTGCACTTTTGTCAAATATTCCAAAAGTCTGGAAGGTTTCATGGCTTCATTTGAAAACACTCTCAACAGCAAACACATAGGTTGCCTCTACAAATCCATATTTCACATATTCTACACTACCTACACCTTCTTTTTGCTTTGATGTTGACATTCTGGAATAAAATAACATTTAAGAAATATATATATATATTATATATGTGTGTGTGTATATGTCTGTCTGTATATGTGGGTGAAGGGATCATGAAATAGTATGAACATGTGTAAACACGGGTGTTAGCGCCGGGCCAAAATGTTAAAATGGAGAGAAAAGGGAATATTCCATATCACGTCTGATGTTATTCATTCCTGTTTCCTATAGAAAAGTCTGAGATAAGAAAATAATAAATTATGAACAATACATATATATTTCACCACATTCTTAGGGCAGCAATAGCGACAGTTTAAAAATAATGACCTTAGCACAATGAGGTATATACTAAAAGTCAGAAACACTTTTATACCCTTAGGTGTTCTTACATTAATAGACTTCAATTCTGTCACATCTTTAGTACATTTAAAAAAATTTAACATTATAAGATTTAAATTAATGGGCAGTGTTTACAAACCTGAGACGAGTTTTGGACCTTTTAGCCTAGTTGTTTACTGACTCTGAGACTGATCTGGCTGGCCACAAAGCCGGCGTCTGTGTGATAACTGCAGATTCCCTCTATGAGTCTACTCAGCGGTGTGTATTAGCGTCAAGCAAACATTCTTTTTTGATTTGGACTTTTGACTACATAACAGAAGTACGCAGTCGTTTTTCACTTACAAGTTGTATACAAGTTATTTTACCTTAGTGTAACAAGGTTGAAAGGGATAACCGCCGCCCCCCCCACCCGACTGTTGACGTTGAACCAGCTGCGGTTCAGTCGTCGAAGAGGCAGCGGGTGGTGTGCTGTGTTTGGAAGCAAGACTGGACGCTTAAGTAAAGTATGGATTAAAGTAAATTAAAATAAGTGAATTTATGAGTCACGAGTCTTGTCCTGAGCGAAACAAGATTTTTGATGTATGCAAATTAAGCACAAGGCCAGAATTAATATAAAAGTGATAATGTCAACAGCAAGGGGGTTGTCTTTTATTTTATTTTCCTTTGAGACAGAAATAAGGCGCGTATTTTGAGTGGATCATACTCGGCGGTTCTTTGATATGATCGAGGCTTAGTTTATGACATATTTTGTCATTCAGATTTTGAAGAAAGAAAAAAAGCTATTTATTGTTTAACATTTAAGCAGAAATAGCTTGTTCTATTTTCACTTTTTACGTAGAGCATTTGAAGTTTAAATGCTCTTAATACTAATATAATACAACTGCCCCCTTTTGCTTCAATCTGATATAAAAGTAACACTTCCAGAGGGACAGTACAACCGTGGTCATCGTAATAGTAAACTAAGGCCTGTTAACTGAAAAATGACAGCATGCTGTATAGTTACAAACAAGAGCTGTCGATCAGTCAGACTATGGGTATTTTTATCCCTCTCTTCACTTCAAAATTCAGGAAATCAACCAATTTTAATGAAATTGTCAGTATTTATTAATTAACGATTACGGAATATGATTAACCCATTACTTTATTAGAAATCCCAGTGAAAATGTATTATTTCATGTAAACAAAAAACACCTTTATCAAAGTTATATCACATCATCATCATCATCAACCGGTTTATTTGTTGAATCAGGCCACAATTAATCCTCTGATGAGGGTGGGGCCTGATTGTCTAGTCTCGAAATCTAAGTCTTCCTCTCCACTCCTGTCTTTGGCAAGGCTTGATGGAATCCATACCCATGGCCTTCCTATCACGTTTGACTACGTCCTCCCAAGTCAACTTGGGTCTGCCAGTGGTGATGTTCTCTGCTGGCACATTCAACTGTCGGACTTTAGCAATCCAGTCATTGCTACGCTCAATGTGACCCAACCAACGCAGTCTGTTCTTTCGCATGATGTCCGCAAGGCTTTTCAAGTCGACCTGTGAGAGCAGGGATTCAAAAGAAACGTACTGTTCAGGCCTCACCAAACAGATCCATCTGACCATTGCCCTGTCATTACGGTGCAGCTTCCTTAGTATGCCAACAGAGACAGCCCAAGTTTCTGAGCCATACAACAGCACACTTCTGACACATGAGGAGTATACACACCCTCTCGTAGTTGTTGGCAGGTGTTTGTTTGTCAGGATTGGTAGCAGCTCTCTAAACTTTTTCCAGGCACACTTGCAACGTGTAGCTGTCGCGAGTTCACAGCCTCCACCTGATGACAGCACATCTCCAAGATAACAAAAGTCTGTCACTACTTCCAGCTTGTTGTCACCAGTATCCATCTCCGTCAGTGGTCTGCCATCTATTGGTCTTGCCGTGCCGGTGCAACGAAAGCACTTAAAGTGAGGATCTGCTTTGAGAGAGCCCTTTATGCCACTGCACCTTTTGTGGACCCAACCTGAACAGTGAGTGCAGATGATTGAGTTGCCAGTTCCTTTCAGACATACAGCACATGGGTATTTTCCTGTTTTCTGTAGTAAGCTGAGGTTTGGACCTGCGATCATGACCTTAGTTTTACCCATGTTGACTCTGAGACCTTTCTCCTCCATGCTACTCTTCCATCTATCCAGACGTTCCTTGAGTGACTGAAGTGAAGTATCAATGATCGCTAGGTCATCGGCATATAGCAGCTCCCACGGGCAGCCAGTATGGAATTCCAGTGATAGAGCCTCGAGTACAATGATGAATAGAAGGGGACTTAAGACAGATCCCTGATGGACGCCTACTCTAACTTCAAATTCGTCGCTGTAGCTGTTACCGACTCGTACCCGACTACTACTACAGGGTACTAAAAAAATGTACGAATGTATTTTTTATGAAAATAAAGCATTGTAGATGTTAACAATAAACAAAAATATTTTAAAATATAGTTCTCACACATTACGAAAAAAAAGTCCCTAAATTCCGTATTAATAAAATCAATATAACTAGAAGAGAAATTAAATTCATCATTCAAACTCCTCGGCCTAACCTTCACAGGTAACATGAATTGGAACAAATACATCGAAGACATTGCTAAGACTGCTGTAAAGAAGGTTGGCTCCCTCTACCGTGCTAGTAAACTCCTCTCACCTGACATTATCCTTTATCTCTACAAAGCCACCATCCGCCAATGCATGGAGTATTGT
The DNA here is from genome assembly GCA_963556195.1 of Sepiola atlantica. Lineage (NCBI taxonomy): Eukaryota > Metazoa > Mollusca > Cephalopoda > Sepiida > Sepiolidae > Sepiola > Sepiola atlantica. Next base: position 179,174,566 of record OY744521.1, on the reverse strand, counting down.
TGTCACATCTGGGCTGGTGCATCATCTACTAGTCTCTCCCTCCTTGACAGGGTCCAAAAAAGAATCGCCAACCTAATGGGTCCCTCACTGTCAACTAAGCTCCAGTCCCTGTCCCATCGCCGCAATGTAGCATCCTTGTGCTTGTTTTACAAATACTTCAATGGATTATGCTCTGATGAACTGGCTACTCTAGTGCCCCCTCGACGTAAATTCACTAGACTAACTCGACAATCAACTAAATCTCATTCATTCACTGTGGAGGTCTCCAGATGTCGGAGAGCTTTCTACTCAAATAGCTTCTTTCCTCGTGTTGCTGGCCTCTGGAACTCCCTCCCTGCCCCTGTTTCCCCGACACTACAGACATGCAGAAGTTTAAAACTAATGTAAACAGACATCTCGCTGCGCAGATCCCAATCTAGGTTGACTGCCCCCTACCTTCTCCCCTCTTCTTTTTCTCAGTAGCCCCTTACGTCTACAGTGGCGTCCTGCCTTGTTTGGGGTGAACTATGTTAAAAAAAAAAAAATTCTCAAATTAAAGAAAATTGCAGAAATAATACGACATGGTTTACTAATATGTGCACATATCTAATGAATGAGAGCTTTTTTAAAAAAAGCATTAGAAAACTTTTGAAATTGCATTTAAAAAGAGAAAAAAGAAAGGAACACGATTCGATTTATACTGAAACTGATCTTTATTCAATAAAAAAAAATTTATTTCACAATAAATAGTTAATTGTTTATTAATTTAGGGAACAAACAATTAAATAAACAAACGAATTATGAATAATTTTAAAAATGTAAACCAACAATAAATCAATTTAAATAAAAGCGAACGATAAGTTAGTTTAAAATTTTTTTTAAAAATGATAAATTACAAAAAAATAAAACCAATTCAATTAAACCAAATAATTAAAATGCAAACTAAGTTACTAGTGCAGAATTATTTTTTTTAATCAAACTTCTGTAAAAATCTGTTGGTTATTTTGATTAAATGTTTAAAATTTTCTTTAATCCATGTTATCAATTAAGATCATAAATTACAAAATCTAGAATTCAAAATATTTACTTAATAGACATTTATTGAAATAAATGAAAATGTGTTTTTCTTTTTGCAAAGCGAACAGTTTACTTACAATATAGTCAAATTTTTATATCTCGATAATTTCGTTTGATTTTCACACACATTTTCGATGAAATTTGTTAGTCTTACATTGTATTTGTTTTATCCCCCCCCAAAAAAAAAAGTTCTAATTTATTATTTTAAAGATTGGAAATCGAACTTTTATGCAATGCCTTAATCGCTGTTGTAATTTCCTATTATTTTCTTTAGCTTTTTTTGGTGAAAAACTGAAAATAAACAAAATAGTGTTAGAAACACATTCAATAAATGTCACCAATAGTGAGAAAATGTAATGTTCTATCGGTATTTTGCTTAATTTTTGTTTTTTGAGTGATTATCGAAACTTTGTAATTTCAGCCATCTTTTTCTGTTCTAACTGAACAGGTGAACACCAGGTTTGTTTTGAAGAAAAAATCTTTTAAATAATTTAAAACAATAATTTAAACACAAATAAACTTATCTAGATTAGTAGAAGAGTAACATTTTGCCTTTCATAACATTTATTTGTTGACTATTTGCTGTTTTTTTACACTTTTTTAGTTCAGTTGGCTGTCCTCAAAAATGCTCGGTTTTACTTTATTTTATTTATAAAAAATATTGCGGTGTCTTCGTTCGTGCTTGACAACCATAAATAGGTTACTTTACTTTAATTTTTTATAAAAATTTTGAAAAATTATTATATAAATACAGATTTTTTTTCGTTCGTCAGTCATTTTTTTTTAAACGTAATGCGACCAGAGATAACATATTTATTAGTTAATTAAGTTTTTAAAATATCATTTCACAAATCTTGCTATATTTTGTAGGACTGAAGTTATCTCACTTAATAAAATGTATCCAAGTCAGAAATAGTTCCTTATCTTTTGGAAAGGTAAAAACATTAACTTTGAGGCCATTTTTACAATTCCCCTCGCAATATGGAACAACACACGGCGACAGTATCTTTATCTTTCAAAAAAAACGAAAGTACTTCCGGTCCAGAACTAAGAACCACTACTGATGACATCACCAAAAAATCCCGACTCAGTGAAGAGGCCTGTTTACTATTACGTTGGCCACGGTACAACCCGCTCAATGTTTTAAATTCTTTTCATCCCTTTGGTCAAATTCTTTGCTATGAATTAATTGAAGGGACTTTCATCTAAAAGAATATATATTTTAGAGTGTTGTCTTTTGTAATTTTTAAATTGTTTTGTTTATGAATCATGTTTTGATGTTATTTTTAATTTAATGAGTCTAAAATTAATTAAAACAATACTTAACTTTTAAGCAATTGAGCTTTTCTTTCTAATTCCCGACTTTTGTTACGTTTGCTTATGCAGTATTTGTTTTAACTAGCATGTATAAAGGTTGTTTACACACATTCCCCCCTCTCTCTCTCTCTTTCTCTCTCTCTCTTTCTCTCTCTCTCTCTACCTCTCTCTCTCTTTCTCTGTTAGTAGTTCAATATTATATATTATGTAAATGAATATCTGTTAATGGCAAAACCATACCTCAGCTCGACAGCAAAAAAGCCACTGTGGAACCGATTGTACTTCTCTCTGAGAAAGGGGATTAGTTTATTGCTAATCGCCTGAGTCGCCCCTATCAGGGAATACCGATGGGGCTGCTCAGGCATTTTTTGTAGGCCAGAGTGAGCTTATCCTAGTGTGTTGGCTTCTCAAAACCACACCTGACTTTGTGTCTAACCTCCCCTGGAGAGGAGATAAATAATTTATCTGTTAATTGCACCTTGTGTTTTCTCGTCATGATGGTACATAACTCTTTGACCATTTTTTTGTTTTTTGTTTTGTTTTTGTTTGCAGGAGGAGCTCCACCAAATATGAATGGGAGATTACTGCTGAACAGTCGCAATTATAACACCATGATCGAGTCTGATCCAAATGTTTGCGCTTATCATCGTCTTATTAGGAAAATTGAAAGAGAATGGATCCGAAATACAGTAAAGGAAAATACAAAAAAAAGGAACCTATCCATCCCAATTAAAGAAGTGTCAAAATTCAAGAAGACTTCGAATGTCTTTGATTATGTTTCTTCTGATGAACAGGTGAGGATTTCATTGTATTTCGAGAAAGGAAAGTAACTTCTTTTGAGATAGAATCATTCAGTATGGTCCAAGGCCAGTCAAATAATGCATTGATTAACAAGAGTTTGCTTGTAAAAGTTTATTTAATTTATCCTGAAGCCCTGCCAAGAATGCTAACAATCATTCAGGTGGTTCTCCAAACAAGATTCTTTATTGTGACCAAATAAATATCTATATTTTCACATGGCTGCAAAACCAATGCTACAAATAGTTCATTTATAGGCAATACAAGGATCAATGGTGAACATCTTGTAGAGCACCCACTTGATCCTATGGTCTTTCTTAGCCCTAAGTTGTTGATATACAGCAAATGCACGTTTGGTCAGTCACAGAGGAATCACATGCGCAATGCATTTCACTCCACACAGTTTCACTTTCTTTATTAGGTAATATGTGTAGATTCACTTTGAATTTTTTTCATCTTGGGTTTATTCAGACCAAGCAATACCACTATTTTTTTTTTACTTTTTATAAAAGTAAATTCTTTGAATCAGCTTAGAACAACTTTTTTGACCAGCTTGATTCTGTTGTCATTGGTTTCCCTGATTTACAGGAAAGACCAAGTGAAGATTGCCAACATCCATAAGTGAAAGTGATGCTATGGATCCGATTGGATTTGAACCTGGAACACCCAGCTCATTAGTCCTCATTATTAACTTCATTGCTGTCACCTCCATTTTTTTTTAAAGCATTATTGTAATAAAAACATTTTTTTAGTATCTGGCTGTTTTTAAATCTAAACTGAACTAAAAATAGATTAATGCTGCTTTTAAATTTAAATTCTATTAAAAATCTAAGTTGTTGCTGTTTTTTGTTTTTAATTTTATTTCCTAGTTTTCTTTTATATTTCAAATAAGATTTTATCTCGCTTTTTTTTTAAATGTATTTGTTTTATGTAACTTTTTTAAATCTTGCTTTTTTAAATTTATTTTATTTTTTATTTTTTTCATATAATGAAAAAAGAACATTATTCTGAATTACTTAAAATGCAAATACAAAAATAATTTCTTCCATTTTTTAATCATTGATTGTTAAAAAATATTTTATGTAATTCTTAAAATAGTTTATATATATCTCTCTCTCTCTCTCTATATATATATATATATATATATATATATATTTAGAGGTACAAAATTTACAAATGCATTTGAACAAAATGCATGGAATAATGCCTAAGCCCCTTTTAATTTCCCCTTTGTGCTCTTTATTTTCATCACAAATATTTCTCATTGATTTAAAACTATTGATTTTCTCCTGACAGGATGATAATTAAAGGACTTTAGTGATTATTTGGTCCATTTTGTTCACTGCAACAATTTTTTTAGAAACAAAAAGTGACTAGAATGTTCAATTATTGGAGTAAGAATCCAATATATTTATGAAATAAGATATTTACATATTTGATTTCGTCATACCAAAGGTTTATGGTCAATCAACTGGCAATTATTTACTGACACACACACACGATACGCCTTCGAAATGTTCCTTTTTCACTGTCCGGTGTTGAAAAATCAGTGTGTGGCCTCACAAAAAGGTTTGGTTGTTGTTTTAAAGAACCAATATATGTTGAATTTGTGTTTTATTCCTATGGTCAGGATTAGTGTACTAAATCTAAAACCAATTTACACCAATTGAATGATAAACAATACCCTTACTCAACACCCAGCTTAGATTTCCACCACTGGTGAAGAATACAAACTCATGGGTGCATGTACGTATTTACAGATCATTAAAAAATATAAATATAGATAAAATAATTTGTTGTATATTATATATATGTATGTGTAATATGTTGTTGTTGTAGACCCGTGCTAGGGGTCACAAAGATAACAACCACAAATTGTGACAGGTTAAAATATACAATGTATTTATATCATAGCAATACAGTAATGCCACTAAATGTGGTAGGAGATGACCGGATTCCTACCATGCGGTAAAACATGATAGGGATGTCCTCTGTTGAGTCTTTGCAACCATGGTATTTATTATAGATGGTTGCTTCCATTAGTTCTTCAATAGGGGTGATTTGTACCCCACAACACCCCCCCCCCCCTCCCGAGCTTTTCATTCCCCTGGAATGATCGTATAGCTCTTTTTTCTGGGATTGATCTCTATGGGATCGATCCTTTTTCTTTTTCTGGAAGATCGGCGTTGTCCGGCTGCTTGTGGTGTTACCAGGTCGAACGTGTCATATATATGGTCCATTACTTCTTCTTGTTCAACAGGAGGTTGTCTGTCGTCATCAGTGACACATTTCCGAATTTGGTTCAAATGCTTCTTGTGAGTAAATTTTGGACCTTCGATTATGTAAACCATCCGCCCGATCCTCTGCTTGACCTTTCCTAGTTCCCACATCATACTATTATTTTTATGTACCTGGAAAAATACCTTTTCCCCGGGTAAATACCTCTTTTTAGGAACTGTAGTATTCGGCGGTTTTACCTGTTTAGGCAAAAGTTTCTCGAAGACCGGCCTAATTTTCCTCGCAAACATTAACTCTGCCGGCGACATCTTTGATGGAGCGCTTTCATTTGGCGTAATTCGGTACACCTGTATAAACTGTTGTAACACCTTTCCTGAGAGCGTTCCTTTAGCCTTTTTCAGGGCTCTTTTTAGCGTGTCCACGAACCTCTCTGCCTGACCGTTCGATCGAGGATGATAGGTTGGCGTTATGTGGTTGACCTGGAAATCCTTACAGAAACTTTTAAAATCTGCTGACGTGAATTGCGTGCCATTGTCCGACACCAAACAATCGACCACACCAAACCTAGCATACAATTCGTGAAGAGCACTGATTGTAAAATCCGTCGTTGGACTCTTGCATCTAAATACCTCAGGCCATTTTGAAAAGCTATCAACAACTATTAAGTAATAGTTTCCCTCCAATGGACCTGCAAAGTCCACGTGTATCCTTGACCATGGATGGTCAGCTTTAGGCCACGGGCTAAATTGTATTGGGGGCGCTTTTGCAGCCAATGCGCATCTCTTACACGACTTTACCATGTCTTCAATATCAGTGTCTATGCTCTTCCAGTAAACGTAGGACCTCATGAGGCTCTTCATTCTAGTAGCCCCAGGGTGCCCCGTATGAAAATCCTTTAAAAAAATTTTTCTCAGCGTGGCTGGGATTACCACCCTTTCTCGGTACAACAGTACCTCATTGCACATAGAATAAACTTCCGCCGCCGATTCATCTGATTGAATTTTTTGTTTCGTTTCTTTGATGAAACTATCTTCTTCAGCCTCCCTTATTATCTCTTTCAAAGTCACTGGTAATTCCCTGATCGTATTGCACAGTATTTGTGTATAGTCCTTTTCACTTTGTAGTGACGCTATTACTGTGTCCTCCAGCGGTTCCCTTGATTTCGGGATTAATCGCGACAATCCGTCAGCGTGACCTAACTTCGCAGATGCAAGAAATTCCATACTGAAATCGTAATTTAGCAGGATGATCGCCCACTTTGCAGTCTGTTGGCTGAGTAAGTTGGTATCCCTTTTTTTGAACCGAAAATGGTTATAAGCGGCTTGTGATCAGTTTGTAATTTGAATTTTCGACCGTGTAAAAAACGGTGGAATTTTGTAACCCTGAATATGATCCCCAGTGCTTCCTTCTCAATTTGGGAATAATTCTTCTCGGCTGGCAGTAAGGTTCTCGACGCATGGGCGATCGGTTTAGTGGACCCATCTGGCATTTTATGTAGAATGCATGCCCCTATTCCATAAGCACTTGCGTCGGTTGCGACAATAATCTCTTGTTCTGGATTGAAATGAATCAGAAATAAATCTGATGTTAGTACATCTTTTAACTGCTTAAATGCCGACTGGCACTCCGGCGTCCAGTTCCATTTTTTGTCCTTTTTTAATAGTTCATTCAAAGGTGCGCACAATTTATGCATATTCTTAATAAAAGTTTGATAATAGTTAACGAGCCCTAAAAAACTTTGCAATGTAGTTACATTATGAGGCTCTGGCATGTCTTTTATTGCTGTGGACCTATCCGGGTCGGGTTTTCTCCCGTCCTTATTTAATATATGACCCAGGTATTTTATTTGTTCAAAAAAAAATTCACATTTTGCCTCCTTCAAAGTGAAGCCGTATTCTTTTATTCTGTCAAACACTTGAAATACATGATCTCTATGTTGTTCAACATTTTGACTACGTATGAGAATATCGTCCAGATAGCCTATTGAAAAATCTAAACCGCTTAGCAAAGTGTCAATTATCTGTTGGAAAATAGCAGGTGCTACTTTTATCCCAAATGCTAATCTATTGAATTTAAAAAGACCTATGTGTGTTGAGATACACAAAAGTTTCGAACTATCGTCTTCTATTGGTATCTGTAGATACGCCTCGCTTAAGTCTATTTTGGAAAAGATTTTTCCGCCATTTAACTTAGCGAATACTTCCTCTGGGTTTGGTAACGGATAGTGGTGGTCCTTGAGCGATGCATTTAATCCGGTAGAGAAATCTGCGCATACTCTGATTTCTTTTTTTTTTTTTTTATGTATACGGTGGGGGCTGCCCACTCACTATAGTTAATATGGGTCAAAATCCCTGTGTTAACTAGTCTTTCCAATTCTTCTTCAATTTTTTCTCTTGAAACGAACGGTACGCTACATGTTTTTTTTAATATTGGCTTTGCTTCATCCAGCAATTCGAATCTCGCTTTTATTTTCATCAGCATCCAAGCTTTTCAGAAAAAACACTTGGAAAAGATTTTTTTAGATCTTTTTTTAGTTTGTCGGCTTCGGACGTTAAATTTTCGACTTTTCGACAAAAATCACTCATTGGCGAGTCCCATAATTCAAATTCTTGGATCCAGTCAGATCCAAATAAATTTGATGCGTTCCTAAGAATGAATACTTTTAGCTTTTTTATCTTTCTTTTTAGTGAAACATAAATAATAAATTCACCCTCAAAATGTATCTTTTCACCAGTTACCGATCTTGCGACTTTATTCGTCTTCATCATCGTGGGCTTACCTAATTTCTTCCACGTGTGAACATTTATAATCGATATATCCGACCCTGAATCGAGTTGCAGATTTACTTCTCTATTTCTTATTCCCACCGTAACATATTTCCTTATGTTCTCTGTTGGTGAAGGGTCCCTTTTTGCAGTTTTTATGTAGCTCTTTTTTTCTACTTTTGCTCTGCAATATGAGGCCTTGTGCCCTGCTCGTTTGCATAGGTCACACGTTATTTTCTTATGGTACCAACATGCATTGTACCCATGAGGTCCTCCACATTTACTACAAGGGGTCCTAGGCTTTTGTCTATCCTGATAATTTTGTGAAGGGTTCTTTTTGCCTCTTGGTTGGTAATAGCTGGCGGGTGAGTGTCCTTTATTTTTGGAGCGTATCTTTTTAATGTGAGCGATACCTGCTTCCTCTATGTTTCGGGAATCTTGTTTCACTGCCACGAACCGCTGACAATCTTCAGCCAGTTTCTGAAGCGTTAAATCAGGTTCTAATTCCAGTTTATTTAGAGCACGACGTCTTATGTGGCTATCAAACCTTGTGTGAATATTAGGCATTTAAAATTATCTGCCGTTAATGATGACAACTTGAAGTCGTCACAGTTTTTATTAACTATAGACGCAAAAGTCGTATAGTCCTGATTCTCCTTATGTGTAATATTCATACATTTCCATCTTTTATGGAAAAGGCTTGTCTTTGGACAGTATAACTCCATTAACAGTTTGACTGCCTCGTGAAACGACAATTCGTTGATTTTTCTTGGCAAAATATAATCCACAAATTTGTTATGTTCGGATGCACCCAACTTCCGTAGTAATAAACGAACCTTCTTTTGATCCGTCCATGAACCACAATCAATCTTGAATAAGTCTTCAAATCTTCTGAAGTATGCTTCAAACGTTAGGTCTTCCTCAGGAGCATAGCGAAATGTATCAATGGCTGACCAGATCGCATTTTGCGAAAAAGACGTACTGTTTTCCTGTCTGTTGTCCTTATTCATTAAAACTTGCGTTAACAAATCAATTTTTTTATCTGATTGGTTTTGATGCTCTAAATGTAATTTTTTCAATTCCAATATTTGTTCGTTCATTTCTTTCTTTTCTTCCGCGGCGTATTTCATCATTTCTTTCTTTTCTCTTCCCTGTTTTTCCTCGAAGTATTTCATTAAACTTAACTGCTTCTCGTCGTTTTGTTTCTGTACTGTCAATTGTTCTTCTCGAAACCTTTTTTCAAGTTCTAATTGTTGATTTTGTTGAAGTTTTATAATTTCCAAAATCCGTTTTGAAAAATCCTCCATTTTTTTTTTTTTATATGACAAAAATGTGTTTTCAGAAACAAACCAATTCTTTTTCTATAGTACCAACTCTACAAAAAAAAACTTTTACAATTTTTGTATCTAGTTATATTGACGAGTATTTCCTTAATTTATTTTTTCCTTGTGTGGCAATTTTTCACTAGAAAATAATTCAGCGTTTGTGTTTATACAGAATAAAGTTTGACCTTTTTTTTTTTCTTCAATTTTCTTTTCGTAACGTGTAAGTATTTAGTTCAAATCTTTGTTGAACGTACACTTTTTTTTTCTTTTACAAAGAATTAGTTTTTTTTTTTCTGTGAAAAAAAAAACGAGTTCATAGCATTTATTTAAATATTGGACATAATTTCCACTTTAAGTGCATAACAGAATATCATATTTTCTCATTAACACAAAGTGTTATGCCGTACCTGCTTGTCGAAAGTGTTTTTTTTTTTTTCAACGTGCCAGTCAGTCAGAGAAAAATTTATTTTAATCGGAAAAATCCGACGTAACTTTTAATTTTGCGAATACTCGCTTTAGCCAAAATAAAATATACTATCATTTACTTGCTGTATTTTCGTAATTTTTTTTTTTTCAATGCTAATGCCTTTTTAAGACAATCTTTTTAGAATGAACAAATTTTTTTTTTTGTACTTACTGAAACTATGAGTCGTTTTTTTTTCAGTTGTCGTAAATCCACGCCATTTATGAGTTCCGTTTTAACTCGTAGTTTAGGCTTCTTGTGGCTTTTTTTTTTTTTTTTTTTTTTTTCCACAGCAAGATAAGACTTTTTCAACGCCGTCTTTTGTTGTTTGACGTTTTTTTTTCAAGTAAATCCTTGCCCGAATCTTCGTTATTCAGTTTTTTGTCGAATGATCCCGTAACTTTCTTGAGTAATCCTGGTAGCCAGTTGTCGTGACTGGTATAACATCAAAATCCTCACATTTGTTCTTTACTAATTTTCTTCGTCGCCAGTGCTGTAGACTCGTGCTAGGGGTTACAAAGATAACAACCACAAATTGTGACAGGTTAAAATATACAATGTATTTATATCATAGCAATACAGTAACGCCACTAAATGTGGTAGGAGATGACCGGATTCCTACCATGTGGTAAAACATAATAGGGATGTCCTCTGTTGTGTCTTTGCAACCATGGTATTTATTATAGATGGTTGCTTCCATTAGTTCTTCAATAGGGGTGATTTGTACCCCACAACAGTTGTATATATCTATATTTAAATGAATGAATGCAAAAGTATTTTTCATTTATCACTCCTATATTATAACAGTTTACTGTTATTTAAAGCAATAATACAACATATTTTGAAATGTTATATATATAGTACAGACAAAAGGCCCAAACATATCTATTTTTATGCCTAATTTGCATATCTATTTTTTAAACAGTTTATAATAACTTAATACTTGGTGTTATTCATTTGTAATTTTATTGTTCTATTTTTACTATATATATGCAATAGTTTTGTCGATATTAATAGTAATTAATTAAAGTGATTTAATAAAAAACGGATTAATTACTAAAATCTTATCTAAAAGGGAGATTATTGAAATTAAACTAACATCGCACCACAAATAAAGATATACTAACGAGACATAAGCAAGAAAAGTTTATAGAGAAAGGGAGAGGGTGATTGACGTCTTTCTTTCTTTCTCTCTACCCCTCTCTCTCTCTCTCGCTCTCTCTCTACCGCTCTCTCTCTCTCTCTCTACCCCCTCTCTCTCTCTCTCTACCCCCCTCTCTCTCTCTACCCCTCTCTCTCTCTCTCTCTACCTCCCCCTTCCTCCTCTCTCCTCCGTTAATGATGCCACGTTTTTTTATTGTTTTTAAATTCAATGATTGTTTTGATTGTGTTCTCGAACATTTGGCATTGTTATTAAATGTGCGTTTCTGGCTGTTAAATTTTAAGTTAAAAAAAAAAGCTGCACCTACTCACCCACCTACATACACACACCATCACTCAGGCAAATTAATTTCTTCCTTCTTTCCATTTCTTAACGGTTTTATTTCAAAGATAAATAAATTTGTATCAGAATGTTAATATCTATTTATATTAATAAATGCAAAAGATTTTGTCCTTTTAATTTTTTGGATTTTGCAATATTTTTAATTATGAAAAAGAAACAACTCTTTAATAAAATTAAACACAAATATTCTTTTTAATTTTTATAAGGACTGACGAAACAACTGATAAAAATAAATATGTTTTTAAAAAAAAAAATCTTAATTTAAATGTTTTAATGAACTGCCAAAATAAGTAGCATTTTTCTTTTTTATTTCACAAATGATGAAATGGAACATTATTTAATGCTATGCGCAGATATTAAAGTGATTTTTTTAAAAAAAACATTTACTTTTTACTCAGTTCTAAAAATAAACAAATTAGTTTAATTATTCGCCTTTACTTTTTAAATTAACATATACACCAATCTTTTGAATTGTGAAGGAAAAAAAAATGAAATGCTGTGGATATCAAACTGATGCTTTTTGCATGCCTGTCAGTAAGATAAAAATGAATTGGTCACTAGTGATTAAGAACTAGCTTTTGCCATCTTAAAAACCATCATCTGTGTCAATGAGACCTAGACCTTGATAGGAACTGATTAGTAAAACTTAAAAGTAATAAAATAATTCATTTTATGTAAAAGAAAATGCAACAAAATATTACATTTTCCACATCCTTTGCAATAGGAATGTTTAAAATAAACAACATATTATGGATATTAGTTTGATTATTCAATTACAATAGATTGGCAATCTGCAATATAGGACAGATATATATCCAGATGTTTAAGACATTTTACAATGGTGACATTCTCAATAATTATTGAAATCCTTTCAAAACTTTAAAGTAAATGAAAAAGCAAATGAGGCATAAAGAAATGAATGCGCAGCAATCTAAACAGAGATTCACCAGAATAAAGTTTGATATACAAGACATGTAAAAAAAAAAAAGCCAAAAGACTAATAAAATACCAGAATATATAAAAAAAAAAAATGGATTTATAATCTAATTTTACACCATCTAAAAAGAAAAATGAACAAAATTTGGACAAATTTTGAATTCTTAAATCTGAAATTCTTTTTTTTTTGTTTTCACTTATTTTAGTCTGTTGTCTGTGATTTAATTTCTTTTGGTTATAAATTGACACGTTTTTTTATTGACCTGTCACCTAGGGCATTACTCCACCTGATTATGATTCTGACCGTGTAGGAACACCACTTTGGAATAAACTTAAGTCTAATAAAATGCCAAGGCGAAAAGCTGTTCGCTATTCAGAGGAGGAAATAAAGAATCTCAAAGAGGGAGTTAAAAAGATGGGAACTTTTTGGATTCAAATATTAAATGCGTATAAATTCCATCCATCGAGAACGGCCACTGATCTTGCATACAAATATAAACAAATGAAGGTAAGTTGCCATTGAATAACTGGGCAAAAATGTTTATGTACAAATCATCCTTTTCAATTCATTTTTTTATAAAAGATTAAATTATGGACGTTTGGTTTATTTACTAGAAGGAAGACCCGATGTTACCCGGGAATGAATAAGGAACCCTATGTCCTACTTTCAACTCATTATATTATTTTTATTTTTTTTTTTATTTTTTACATCTTATAATATTCAGTTTTGGAGGTGAGACCCAAGAATGTACTTAGCATCGATTTGGTGGAATGCAGTGAAAGTACAGTGACATTTATTGAAATAATCTTCGGTAAACTTGTCGTCTTTAGCCTCTCTCAGGGCACACACAACATCTGGTAATGAATGAGGACTCTTATGTATTCATGCCAAAGCCCTGAATCCCATTTTTAAAATTATTTTTTAATTTCTATAATTTTCAAGTATTCCCTTTTTACAGATACACTGCATAAAAACAGACCCCCACAATATATTGTTTGTACCGCCTTTGATCAAAATGAAATATAAGTATCCAAGTATTCTGGGAAATGTATTTCAAAATAATTAGAATTATGTCGGTCTATCTCCATTTTCAACTTATAAATACAAAAAAATAATGTTATTCAACATGAATGAAAACCCCCATGATATTATTTGATCAAAATGAAAGTACTCTGAGTAATGTAATTTCAGAATATATGAAGGTCGTTATGAAGGTCTATCTGTAAAACCGTAGGAGGAGTTTGCGAACAAACACAGAAACTACAACTTTATGTATGGATTTTTTAATAATCTAATTCTTATTCTATTTTTCTACTTTTGGCTAAAACATTTTAATGTTATAAGTAAGAAAATTTACTAGTATTAAGATTATTGTTCTTTATTTATTAATTTTAAGAATTCAAAATGTTTTTTCATTCTGTTTAATTACAAATTTGGAAGTATACCAATTGTTCAATGCATAAAACTTCAAAAACATTTTCTAAAAATCAATTCTCTTTCTTGCCAGTTCTTCATTTGTTGTGTTATTATTTACACCTCGTGTTTTAGACTATTATCCTTACATTGGCTGGTGATACCAGATCAGGCTGCCCTGTGGCTCCCTGAGACGAAATTCACCTACATTGACGTTTTTTTTTTTTTTTTTTTTTTTTTTTTTTTTGTAAAACTTAATTATGTTCTACAAAACCAAAAACAAAAACAACAGCCCCTCTCCCTTTTTTATTTTATTTTTAGAACTTGAAGCATAAATCTTTTACTATAATGACCGGATTCGGCATTAGATGGCCCGAAAAGGGTTGATATGCCGTAAAACAAAACTACCAAACCAAAAACGATGATTAAACATTTGAAGATATAAAGAACTTGAAGCATAAAAACTTTTACTATAATGACCAGATTCGGCATTAAATAACCCAAAAAGGGTTGATATGCCGTAAAACAAAACTACCAAACCAAACCTTACATTGGTTGTCATAGTTACAACATTTCAGCCACTATGTTTGCGGCATTCTTCGGGTGTCTTTCCAAAATCCTGGAAGATTACTGACAATATCAAAAGGAACCCGGAGAAGGCCGGAGAATGCAGTGACCAAAATAGTGTGAATATGACAAGATAAAGATAATAGTTGCCACATATAGTGTAGAAAACATTTTTTTATACAATTTGTCATTTATTTGCTATCCATATATTCTTTTACATGTGAATATCAATAGAATGCCAACACTAATTAAAATAGTCTTTCACATACATTAATTAGTAATTAATATTCTTAAAACAGTTTTATTTTTATTAAATAGTTTTTATACATTTTTAGTTTATGTAATAAATGAATAATGTCCAAGTTTTTTTTTACAATTACCTTTTTATGCATTAATAAAAAAATTTCATTTGATTTGTTTTTATCTCTTAAAATATTTCATAATACTATGATAATCTATATATTACTAACACTCTGATGATATCTTTCTTGCTTGTCACCATACACACTTCAGCTGTACATGAATGTTTTAGATGCTGGAAGGAAGAGCAAATAATGTAAATAAATGGTGAATTATAAGAAAGTGATGAGAGGAATGGAATGATGTAAATAATTAAGAGAAAGAGGGGAGAGTGAAAAAATGGTTTATTATGACATCACCACCTATTCTGACTTTGCAAAATCCTTTGAATTTCTAATCCTTGTAAAATATTATTATGATTATCAATAGATGTCAAAGTAAAGAAATTATATATTTAATGATATAAAAAGTACTGACCCAATGGGTCATGGATGATCTAGTGACATATACGATTTAGCAAAAACACAACTAACAACCTGATACAATGTTGTGCCAAACTGTTTTCACAGAATTTCAGTCATGAATGAAGAAATTCTAAATATTGGTTATTATAGTAAATAGTTGAAAACTTTGAATAAACATTGTGTTATGGATAGGCACCAACATGTAATATGCATTAACGCAAAAATTACATGTATGAAAAATTAATTGTCAGGCTGGACTTTTGAAATTAGATTTTCACGCATTTTAGTTGATTCAGAAATGATGACCATTCAATTCTTTGCTTAATTAACCTCAATCTGCTCTACTAGGTTACATTAAAACCAAAATTCTAACTCATCTTTCACAACTTCCACCCAGAACTATTTGACCTGACAACTTTGATATTTGTGATTTGAAAAAGGTCAGGTATCCTTGAGGTCAAAATATATATATTATCATGCTCAGCCTTTGTTGGGACTATGGCAGCATACACCTGCCAATGATAATAAAAAATATATATAAAAATTCAGAAGTGGCTGAGACCCCTGGGTTCAAATATCAGTAACAGAACACGGGGGAAGGAGATTCTCCAGTTCAAGACACCAAGTATAGAAAGAGGAAACAAAACAAACGTGCGAGAGACAACATGAAACAACCCAGTTATAATTTAACTGGCATCTTATCGATTTCTTAAACAAAATTGTATTTCATTTTAAAAATATGCCTTCTAATATGAAAAAAACATTTTATTATATATTATTTACTTTTAATATATTTTAGTTATATATTATATATATTATTTAGTTTTAATATATTTATTTAGTTATATATTATATATATTATTTAGTTTTAATATATTTATTTAGTTATATATTATATATATTATTTAGTTTTAATATATTTATTTAGTTATATATTTTATATATTTAGTTTTAATATATTATATATTATTTAGTCTTAATAGATTTATTTAGTCATATATCATATATATTATTTAGTTTTAATATATTTATTTAGTTATATATCATGTATATCATTTAGTTTTAATACATTTATTTAGTTATATCATATATATCATTTAGTTTTAATATATTTATTTAGTTATATATCATATATATTATTTAGTTTTAATACATTTATTTAGTTATATATCATATATATTATTTAGTTTCAATACATTTATTTAGTTATATATCATATGTATAAGTTTTAATATATTTATTTAGTTATATATTATATATATTATTTAGTTTTAATATATTTATTTAGTTATATATCATATATATTATTTAGTTTTAATATATTTATTTAGTTATATATCATATATATTATTTAGTTTTAATACATTTATTTAGTTATATATCATATATATTATTTAGTTTTAATATATTTATTTAGTTATATATCATATATATTATTTAGTTTTAATATATTTATTTAGTTATTTATCATATATATTATTTAGTTTTAATACATTTATTTAGTTATATCATATATATCATTTAGTTTTAATATATTTATTTAGTTATATATCACATATATTATTTAGTTTTAATATATTTATTTAGTTATATATCATATATTATTTAGTTTTAATACATTTATTTAGTTATATATCATATGTATAAGTTTTAATATATTTATTTAGTTATATATCATATATATAATGTAGTTTTAATATATTTATTTAGTTATATATCATATATATTATTTAGTTTTAATACATTTATTTAGTTATATATCATATATATTTAGTTTTAATACATTTATTTAGTTATATATCATATATATTATTTAGTTTTAATACATTTATTTAGTTATATATCATATATATTATTTAGTTTTAATATATTTATTTAGTTATATATCATATATATTATTTAGTTTTAATACATTTATTTAATTATATATCATATATTATTTAGTATTAATACATGTACAGGGATGTGAGTTCTTTGCTTTTTAGCAAAATTCTGCTTTTTTCGTATTATTAAGAAAAGCTATTTTATTATTAATGTGGGCATAACTCATATTCGTATTTTGTAAGGACCATTAACAAACAATATTAATTTGGAAATTTACAATATTCATATATCTTTTCTCCTTTTTTATAGACTAGCAAGGCTACCACGCGTTGCCTGGGGCCATAAAAAAACAAAATAGAAGTTAAATAGCATGTGTAACATCTTTATATTAACACTCCTATCTCTCTCCCTCCCTTCTCTCTCTCTCTCTCTCTCTCTCTCTCTAGCCGTCTCTTTATCTTTCTGTATTTCTCTTTTCATACTGTAATGTTAATGAGGATGCTTTCATAGAACTACCAAAAGTACTGTTAAAATGAAAGTATGAAGAGAAATAATGATTATTGATCCCGGACAATGCCGAGTAGAACAAATAGTCCCAGCTATTCGTAATGTCTTGTTCCCCCACCCCGATTTCAGAAAAATATGAAGATAAATGATGTTGATAAAGACAATAGTCCCAAAAGATGTAATATATACCAGTTACCAAAAGTAATACTGTAATCTTTCAATATTTTATCCCGGACAATGCCAAGTAGATCAATTCCTAGTTTCTTCTCCCGCTCCGTTTAAACATATTAAGAAAATATGCAATGTTGATGAAGTCAATAGTCCGAAGAGATTTACTATATATCTCTTTTAAAAAGTAATACTGTAATCTTACAATTTTTTATCCCAGGAAACACTGTGAAGAACAAATGGTCCCGGTGAATTACTAATTTCTTGTCCCCACACCCCATTTCACAATATATGAAGATAAAAGATATTAAGCACTTTGGATTATAGCTCCCAGGGTATACAACATTCTAAAAAAAAAAAAACAGAGAAGTTCTTTATCCCAGGCAACACTGCGTTTAAACACACCTGCTCTATCTAGGATATCGAGCACTGTCACTTTTGGTTTACTACCTTCTCTATCCAGGATATTGATTACTTTGGATTATGGCTCTCAGGGTATACAACATTTTAAAAAAGAACAGAAGTTCTTTATCCTAGGCAACAATGCGTTTAAACACACCTGCTCTATCTAAGATATTGAGAACTGTTATGAGCACTTTTGGGTTACTACTTGCTCTATCCAGAGTATTAATGTAAAAAAGAAAATTGAATCTAAGATGAATGAAAAAGTTAATGTAAAATAAATGAAAAGTGAATTTAAAAAATGAATAAAATATTGTAAATAAAAATCTTTGAAGCACGGATTAGAATGTATTAAAGTGAAATATTTTGAAAATCAACAATTGTGTAATTTTAAATGAAAAATTCATTTATTCATTATTATTATTATTACGCTTCAAAGATGTTGATTTCCTTACTTAAAAAAAGCGGCAATCTGCGCATGACATCGCCAGGACTATACTTATAACGTCTTAAGAACTTGACGTCCATTCGACCCCTCAGGGTTAATACCATGAAAATGAGGAGGAAGAAAAGAAGAAAAAAAAAACTATAAGACAGTCTCGCCTGACAAGGTTGTAATTCAAAGAAAGCTCACAAAAAAAAAAATTAAATAAATGAATTTTTCATTTAAAATTGCACGATTGTTGATTTTCAAAATATTTCACTTTAATATATATATATATATATATATCTTCTAAATGAATAAATGTGAAAGTTTTTTCATTTATCACTCCTATATTACCATCAAGACAGGTTAGTGCTATTTAAATCAATAATACAACGTAATATTTTGAAGTACTGTATATACAGTACAGATTAACGATTCAAAAGCAATTCTTTAAATACCTTATTTGTACAAGAATTTTTTCAAACAGTTCATAATAAATTCATGTTTGGTGCTATTAATTTGTAATTTATTTTCTTATTTTTGCTATATATATGCAATAGTTTTGTCAATAGTAAAAAAATTAATAATTTATTAAAAACCTTTCAATTCGTCTGAGTGATGGTGTGTGTGGACAGCTGTTTTTTTTTCTTTTCTCTTTTAACTTACAATTTAGTTGTTGAAAATCAACTGAGTCCTACTGACAGTGGTACAGGAACATTTAAACACAAATGCAAAACGCTTTGTGTATGGGATCAAGCAATCATTGAATGTAAAACAATTTTTTAAAATATGGTGTTGTTAACGGGAGAGAGAGAAAGAGAGCAAGACAAACCCTCTCCCTCCCCTTTCTCTTCTCGCTTATGCCTGTCGGTAAGAATTCTAGCGAGTGATGTTAATTACAAAATCTGTATTCTAGAAAAATAAAAATTGTATTTTCGGTCAATTTTAATATTTAATCCTGATCAATATTTTATATTTGATTCGTCATAAAGGAAGGCAGAGGAATTTTTATCCTCACAGTCAGTTCTTTTGACTGTAACCCATAATACCAGGAACAAATTTAATAACTGACAATTTTTCAAGATTCACTGGTAGTAAACTATATTTCAAGCATTTTTATTGGCTATTACTTTGCCTTCTCTTCCTTTTTTGATAAACGACTGACCCACATTCTACTGTTAAGAGAGAGAGTGAAAGAAGAAAGAGAGAACTCTAGCCAAACAGCAGCTTCCTGCTCTGGTTTATGTAATTAATAATGTCATCATTTCCTTATTGCTCTGGTGGCTCAATCGGCTAGCATGCCATACTTAAAGAGGTTGTGAGTTCGCACCTCACCTGGTGCATAAGTGTTTTTACTTTGATTTTGTCTCAAAATGAACTTAAACGTTTCATATTACAATATTAAGCAGATTGTTTTGCTTAATTTTTATTTTTTTCTGTAATCTACATAATTTACAGAAATTAGGACCCCGGGTGATGCCGGATAGCCCTTCTAGTATATAGTATATGTAGATATATAAACATCTACGTATGTCTCCAATTTATTTTTTTTTTTTGTATTTTATTCTCTGAACAAATACTAGTTAATCAGATATGCACGAGGCATGTTTGGGAGATCTGTACATGGGAAGAAATTAATTTTTTATGAACTGACTGTTGTGCAAGGATTTGGAGAAAAGAAACTGTCATGAATCTTTAGATCCTCTGTTTTTATTTCAATTCCCTCTCAAATACGATTGTCCTATTAGGGTATGAAAATTACTTACAAATGGAGAATTTTATCATGGAATATTAAATGATCAGACTAAGATGAATGTCCTAAATTGTACGACATGTGAATCTTACATGAAGGGGGAGGGGGCATGTGGTCTCATCATTATTGCATTCACAAGTCTAATTGACCTTCCTTAATATCTATTATGGAACATAATACCTATTGTAAACAATTTATTAAAGACAAATTGCTATTTTCTCTGTAGCTGGAGGAAAGTGAGGAGCATAACTTTTCCAACAGTATAAACATTTACTTTTGTATATACAGGGTGGGCCAAAATAAGGGTCCTATCTTTAAATTTGAATAACTTGAATTTGAATAACTTCCACAAATAAAAGTTAAACTCACCAAACTTTATGTGTGTGTAGACTGACCCTTCCGAGATTTTTTGAAATAAACAAAACAAATTTAAGCCGAAAAACACTTCTTAAAACTTACAAAAACTAAAGTATTGTTTTTTACACTGTTTTGAGTTTTTTAAGCAAAAATAATGTTTTCTAAATGAGGGTACGTTCCTTAGGGCTAATACGGCTCATGCTTGCTTCGGAAGGGGTCCTTTACTTATTCTAAAAAAAAATAAAATAAAAAAAATCAATAAATAAAAAAGTTATGAATTTTTAAAAATAGGACCCTTATTTTTGCCCACCCTGTATATGTTTATACGGTTGGAAAAGTTGTACTTCTCACTTCCCTCCAGCTATATGGAAAATAGTAATTCGTCTTCAAAAAATTGTGTACTAGTCCAAAACTAACAGTTCTACACTGATCAGTAGATTCTCGTGATTTCAATCTGAAGAAAAATGACATATTAATGATTTCTATTAAGCATTTATTTTTCCTTTTCAGCGAAAGAAAGTAAAGCCACAAAATCCTCAGAAGAAAAAGAGTTTCTCTTTGTGTGAAGAAAGAAGATTAGAGAGAGGTGTCAAGAAATTTGGTAATTCTTGGGCTCTAATTTGGAAGAAGTATCGATTTGGACCGGATAAACTTCCTGAAGATCTTCGCTTAAAGTGGAGAGTACTAAATAAATAGTTTTTCTTTCTCCTTAAAAGTGTATTCCTCTACCTCTACATCCTAATATTATTACTCTTTTTTTATTTGCAACACTTATTTCACCTTCATCTAAGGCATATTCTAATATGCCAAATTATTTATTATTGTTATATAACTTTAATGAGATTGTCAGCTTAATAAAAATTATTTTAAAAACTTTGATTTCATTATGTGACTTGTACTAAAACATTTTGGCTTTAAAAGTTAACATTTTAGAACAAAGTATTAAAAGGAAATATATACAATATACATATTCTTTAAAAAGAAGTTACTTCTTCACTGATTATTTTCATTTCTTGCGTTACCATCTTTGTTTCACCTCTGAAAATAATAGACTTTAAAATGAAAATTTTATTTTCAACATGCTTAAATATATTGGGCTGTTTTCTTTATAAAATTCTGTCTACAGACAATAATAATCTATTAACAGATTAAAAAGAAATTTACTAATTGTCAATATCGTTCATGAAAAGAAATATCCTATTTTTAGGATTACCAGAATTGAACAGTGAAGAGACTCTTAGATTTGCATAAAAATTTCTTAATTTCATGTCAATCTGGTATTTTTATGCTCCTTCAAAATAGATTCATGTCAAGATATCTGTGAAGAATCTTTCCCAGAAAAGTCTAGATATCAAACATTTGTTTTTATTTTGTTGTATTAATATAATGGATTTATATTTGTTCTTTCTAGTAAAATTTCAAATTAAAAAAAAGTTTACAAAGTAAATTGCATTTTCTTCTTTCATATTTTTTATGTGCAATTCGTTATTGCATGATGTATTTTGTACATTCTTTTATTTCTATATTTAAAAAGAAATAGACATATTTGTGACAAAAAAAATAATGTCTTAAGCTCAAAAATATTTTGTGTGCTTTCTCTAGGAAAATAAAATTAACACCAAAAAGATGACAATGGATGATTGATCTTTACCTGTTTACCTGTGTAGAGTTGAATGCCTTTATTTGCACCTTTAATCTGCGTGTGCAATGTTTACACGACACCCACTCATATATGACCATACTAGCTCGTTCTTGAATGCAGTTTTAGGCAGTGATGTAATGAAACATACTGATGGTAGTGAATTTCTGAAAGATTTTAAATTCTAAAATTAAAAATGTGAAAATATATTTATGCTCCACATATCAGAGTAATAAAATCTTATTTATTCAAAATAATCGAAAGATTCAAGACATTATTTTAATCTTCTAACATTGAAGCAATGAGTTCATGACAATGGGCAATGGTCATATCATCAATGTTCATGAGAATGTGAATCACTTATTTTATTCTTAATTAGTTTGTACATCTCAATGTAAACAGTGTAATTTTATTCCAAACAAGTTCCAAAGATTTCTTTGGAACTGAACTTACCTCCCGATCTCTTATGAATACATTGGAGAAGAGGAAAAATTGGTGAATAAATTTTTTCAAATGTCCTTCGGTGTCTTTCAGGAAACTGCAAAGATTTTCTAATAAATTTAACTTCAATATATTTTCACATGAAACATTGATTTTTAAGAGATTACTTTAAATTTGAATAATTACTTAAGATTTATTTTTTTAAAACTTTCATGAGGCTTTGAATACCCAGGTGAACTTTATTATTATTAAGTAAAATAATTTTTATCGACTTTTACTGCAATCTTGGTATGTTTTACCTGTTACATATTTGGAGAATGAAGCTTCGGCAAATTGAAAATCACATCACTTATAGAACTAACTAAATCACGTGAAGAAACATCTGTTAGACTTTCTGATATCAGTGATTTGATGACAGCTAACGGTATCATCGGACATATTTAGTGACATTTGAATGACACTAAAGTTGAATCAACTCTGGACAATTGCATGACAAATAATTTGAACATTCAGATTTCAATACTTATAAGGTGTGCTAAGAGTTATCAGTCCAGAATAATAACTACTACAAAATAATTTAGAAAATGATTGGTTCAAAGGCAGAATAAGTCAAGTGTATCCAGGTTAAAAGTTTCATTATGTCAAAGGCATTGATAAAAGTCAACAATATGGTTAGATTCAGTAAACACAGAAGATAATATGTTAAATTTAATCAAAGATATATCAATAATGAAATGGTGAATCTGGCACTGAGAATCGGTAAAGATCTCCCAGATAGTGCAGGTGATTCCAGATATTGGTAAGGATTTGATAAGGAACATGTTTCACAAATTATTCAAAACAGCTTGTATTCATTTCTGCATTTACTGTTCAGTGATATGATTGACCTTAATGACGGAATTGAAGAAAACAGTAGTATTGTTGCAGGTATTGTATGTACAGTGTCTGAGGAAACAGTAGTATTGTTGCAGGTATTGTATGTACAGTTTCTGAGAAAACAGTAGTATTGTTGCAGGTATTGTATGTACAGTGTCTGAGGAAACAGTAGTATTGTTGCAGGTATTGTATGTACAGTGTCTAAGAAAACAGTAGTATTGTTGCAGGTATTGTATGTACAGTGTCTGAGAAAACAGTAGTATTGTTGCAGGTATTGTATGTACAGTTTCTGAGAAAACAGTAGTATTGTTGCAGGTATTGTATGTACAGTGTCTAAGAAAACTATAGTATTGTTGCAGGTATTGTATGTACAGTGTCTGAGGAAACAGTAGTATTGTTGCAGGTATTGTATGTACAGTGTCTGAGAAAACAGTAGTATTGTTGCAGGTATTGTATGTACAGTGTCTAAGAAAACCGTAGTATTGTTGCAGGTATTGTATGTACAGTGTCTGAGGAAACAGTAGTATTGTTGCAGGTATTGTATGTACAGTGTCTGAGGAAACAGTAGTATTGTTGCAGGTATTGTATGTACAGTTTCTGAGAAAACAGTAGTATTGTTGCAGGTATTGTATGTACAGTGTCTAAGAAAACAGTAGTATTGTTGCAGGTATTGTATGTAAAGTGTCGGAGAAAACAGTAGTATTGTTGCAGGTATTGTATGTACAGTGTCTGAGGAAACAGTAGTATTGTTGCAGGTATTGTATGTACAGTGTCTAAGAAAAAAGTAGTATTGTTGCAGGTATTGTATGTACAGTGTCTGAGGAAACAGTAGTATTGTTGCAGGTATTGTATGTACAGTGTCTGAGGAAACAGTAGTATTGTTGCAGGTATTGTATGTA
The DNA here is from genome assembly GCA_963556195.1 of Sepiola atlantica. Taxonomy (NCBI): domain Eukaryota; kingdom Metazoa; phylum Mollusca; class Cephalopoda; order Sepiida; family Sepiolidae; genus Sepiola; species Sepiola atlantica. The sequence continues at coordinate 179,150,126 of OY744521.1, read as the reverse complement.
CAGTTTCTGAGAAAACAGTAGTATTGTTGCAGGTATTGTATGTACAGTTTCTGAGAAAACAGTAGTATTGTTGCAGGTATTGTATGTACAGTGTCTAAAAAAACAGTAGTATTGTTGCAGGTATTGTATGTACAGTGTCTGAGGAAACAGTAGTATTGTTGCAGGTATTGTATGTACAGTGTCTAAGAAAAAAGTAGTATTGTTGCAGGTATTGTATGTACAGTGTCTGAGGAAACAGTAGTATTGTTGCAGGTATTGTATGTACAGTGTCTAAGAAAACAGTAGTATTGTTGCAGGTATTGTATGTACAGTGTCTAAGAAAACAGTAGTATTGTTGCAGGTATTGTATGTACAGTGTCTAAGAAATGAAAGCTGACAATAACACATTAGTTTAGAGGTTGCATTCAACCAAGCTTCACGTTCTAAGGCACTTTTAAATCTCTCCCATGAAACAAACGTTGGTATTGATTCGTTTTGAATTGATACATCAATAGCTAAAACATTCTCTAAGATTTTGTGAAAACTGGCAACAGGTATATTCCTGATAATATCAAAGAGTGAATGATTACGTTGCAACTCTAGATGGAAAAACAAACATGTCTAACTGCTGCACGTGAATGTTGGTGGAGAGGATCGGCATTGCAGCATATAAATGAGAGCACCCGCAAACAGAAGAGATGAAGAGCAATAAAATTGGATTATTTGCAGGCATTTCAAACACTCGACCAGCAGGAAACCGACTATCACCGTCTCATATTCTTATGCTGGATTTCTCTGGAACAAAAGTGGAAGAAAGACAGAAGCACAAATAAAAGTTTTTTCTTGGTTTGTGTCTAGGTTTTGTGTTGACAAATATGAACAAGCATCAACATATGGATGCAGTCACTGTAATTACCTCAAAAGAAATGACATCTCAAGAAATAGGAAGAACTTTCAACACTTTCTTGTAAACTTACATGTACACATAACTAACACTTCGGCATAAAATTAAGCCGTACATAAAAAATGTAATAAAAAAAGTAAAAACTAGTTTTTCATTTTTTTTTTTATTGATTTGATAGAAAAAGAAAATGGCCAAATATTTGTGTGTGTATATATATATATATATATGTATTTATATATATGTATTCATTCATGGAGTACTGTTGTCATATTTGGGCTGGTGAATCTCTGCCCCATTTGAGGGTTATTGATAAAGTTCAGAAACGGATCTGTAATTTGATTGGCCCCACCCTTTCTTTTTCTCTGCATCCTCTCTCTAACAGATGTGATATTGTTAGTCTCAGTCTTTTCTATAAATACTATTATGGCATGTGTTCTTATGTGATCTATTCCCTGCTTCTTTTATTTCAGCTCGTTTGACTCGTTGGTCTAGTGGTCTCCATCAATTCGCTGTTTTGATACCTCATTGTAATACAGCTTCCTATTACAGTAGCTTCTTTCCAAGAAATGCAGGCTTGTGGAACTCTCTTCATGCTGACTGTTTTCCTCCTACCTACAGTCTTGGTCTTTTCATCTCCTGTTTTTGCGATAATCATATTTCGTTCTTGTTAGCTCTTTACATTCCCTTTCTAGAGCGATTTCCATAAAAAGAAAATTATAGAATCCAACTGTTTCTTAATGTTACTGTTTACTACGTCTTGCAATTTCTGTGTGAATAAATACATCAAAGTATTTAGTTTGTTTTTCCTCAGACTCTTGTTGGCATCATCAACTTGGACATTTATATTACGTTTTGGCCAACGGCCTTCTTTATTTATCATGATGCCTTTTTATTATTTATGTAAATATACTTATTATTGATTGTTTGTGTACATTCATGTTGCATACATAGTTACATTTATTTGTAAATTCATGTGGAGTATGGCACGTGGATCTCGTTTTATTCTTGAGAGACAATGGCTACCTCCTGTAAGTGCCTGCACAGGGAGTCTATATTGTTTGAGTGCAGGATGGCTGGAAATAATGCAAGGATAAGTAAAGACTGGAGTTCTTTCAAGGAGAACAGATGGATTCATAGTTTTACCAAGAATATTTGTGAAAGTGATGCATTAGCCTCGACAAAATTTGAACCCGGCATGCCAATACCACAGTCCACACCTGTAACCAGTACACCATGTCACTTCTGAGTGTGACATAAAGCTCTTATAAACTGTTGCATTTAGTTTCCTTTTAATTCTTTGGTGTTATCTTATTTAATGAACAGATCCCATACTGAATTCATGCCGAGATACAAATAAGTTGGAAGGACAAACTCTCCACCTTATTCATATTCCAA